>OU862923.1:21232935-21880019 GCA_917880885.1 Limnephilus marmoratus | reverse complement strand
CCAAAGATGACCTAGACCCTGAGGTATTTTTTTCCCCCTGTGTGGAGCTACATTTTTTTACATTAGCTCTTTATCTTACTAATATTATGGCGGCGAAAGTTTGTATGGATGTATGTTTGTTACTCTTTCACGCAAAAACTACTGAATGGATTTTAATAAAACTTTACAATAATATAGCTCATACATCAGAATAACATATAAGAGCTCTGGCATTATGAAATTTGTATAAACAATTGCAATGAATGCCACGGGAGCTGTTTGAAAACAGAATGTACCGGGAATTAATGTATGGAATGCGGGAGGGGGATTCACGGGAGGGGGGAGAGGGACCTTTGAGGGAGGAGGAAACTCGGGAGGGGGATTCATGGGGCGGGGGAAGTGGGGGAGTGAAATGGAGAGAGGGAGAGGGAAGGTGGAGGAATCGGAGTGGGAACGTGAGAGGGGAAGGGAACGCGGGAGACGAAGGGGAGGCGGAAGGGGAACGGGACGAATGGGAAAGGACACGCAGGGAGAAACAATTTCCTTATTAAATATGGCATAGCAAAGCATACCGGGAACCAGCTAGTATATTTATATTCACGTGTTTCACTTCCTGTGTTAAAAATCAAGCGTATCTACAGCCTTCCTGAAAACCTGTGCGATCTGGTGCTCATCTGTATAAAGTAAAATCAATTCTATTAGTAATTAGTCTATTAGTAAATTGTGCAGTATAATCAACTTTTTTAAACCCTGTATTAAGAAGTTCAGCAGACAATTCGTATCCATAAAAGGCACACAAGTGGTTATATTTATAGTAAAAAATTCTTAAACACCTGTTGTTTTCGCAGTTCATTAAACTGGCTTTGTTCCGTCGTCTGTTCAACTCTGTGTAGGACTGTAAGAGAGTGTAGGCGGTCATTTAGATGGATTTATTTACCTCAAAAAGAGTCGACTTTATGCACATTACACGGCCATTGACAATATTGGCGGTCATCGTTCAGTGGACGTCTTTACCGCTTGGTTCTTTAATGAACAGACAAAAAAGCTTTTAAAAGAGAATGAATTGACCGCGACTAATTCTTGGAAAATTTAACTCGTTTTGGACAATCTGCAGATGCCAGGTCAAATACCTACCTATACACAGGTATTACACCTTTTATAAATCATCTAGTAGCTACCTGTAAAAGTTCTCCCGGGTGTGAAGACGTTCGATAAAGGAGTTTTATTTAAGAAATCGACTCCATTATAATTGCGAATTTCACGCTGGAATCGTCTTTAGCATTTTTTGTTACACAGGATAAAAGTTGATATAGGTACCTACTAAACCCAGCAAGGGGTCGCACGTTACATCATCGTTCTAGTTTTCTAATTCCTTTTTTTTTTGTTTCATACAAGATGTGTGAGAAGGAAGAGGACGATCGTCGATGACGTACTTACGAGGTCTCACTGGGATAAGCACATACAATTGGGGTATGTTTGGAGGGTGAAGGTAGTGGGAAATGAAAGGAGATGGAAGAGAAGAAGGTTGGGAAGTTTCTGGTTATTTATATGTGGTCACCAAATTTGAATTTCAATAATGGTCTTTCTCCGGGCTTACTGAGAGTATCTTCCACTCTGGAACGGACCGTAAATATATAATAATATTATTTTTAATGAATAAATTTGACGGTTAACGGTTGTTGTAGATATATATAGTTTAACAATACTGCGATATAAGCTGTCTTTAATAAGTTTTTTGTCATCGAATATGCAGTGAAATTGTTTAACTTTGGTGGATGTGCAAAAGAATGTTGATTTATGGCTAAGGGGCCATTCATTTATAACGTAAGACGAATTTTGCTAGTTTTCGACCCCCTCCCTCCCTATTATAAGAAAAAATAAGAATAGGCCGACCCCCTCCCCCCGTTTAATATTTATTACGTAAGAATCTGAAGGAAACGTTTGGTTTGTTTTGATGTTTATTTTTAAAAGTAACAATTTATTTATTTGTACTTACAAAGGTACTAATAATTTTAACTTTGCGCATTTTTGTGATCTTACGTAAGAACTATCAATATCAAGACTCCCTCCCACCTCCTTGTAAGAAAAAATAAGACATGGTCGACCCCCCTCCCCCTGTAAATCGTCTTACGTAATAAATGAATGGCCCCTAATGAAATTTTCGAAAAATCTGTCAGTGTTTCTCGATTATTTTTATGAATACATTGTATAAAATGTTCAAATATCTATGTAAAAGTCTATTTAACGGGAGTAAAACGGTAAATTAATAAAATTATACACCTGTTGAACTTCTTTGGGCAAATTTCTATGATAATGTAACCACAAAATAACATGAAAAGTATTTATTTTACTCGGGTACTGATATATTATATTTCTACATTATGTAAAATTTCGACTTGTATTATGTTTGTAAAAGCCCCACGGCCGTTAAATAAATAGTGAAAAAACACAAAATTTTCAATTTAAGTTTTCTTGCTCACGCTGGGATTTGAACCCGCTTCGTTTCCAAGGATCGTTACCAATCAACTCGAATAAAGTGCTGTACACCACGGTATTCATTTTTAAATATATCATCCAAGGCTCAGCAACTTCTGTCTTTGGTATTATCGAACGTGAGTCATGATTCGGGATTCAATACTGTGTAGGAAGCAAAAGCACCAAGTCATGATTGAAAATTGTAGCACTCTTTCCTGTCTGCCTACGAGGAACTACCATTGCAGTACCTACCTGTTATGTATATGTATATATATCAACATACTTCTGTATTAATATTAAGTAAGTAGCTGAATTTATTCTCCATGGTCAAGTTTCAAATTGAAATCCATTTCATTGTGCGGTAGTGCCCGATCAATCAAAAATGTAAATAATAAGCATTCGTTCAGGTCCTCGATTCTCTAATCGAGGTCACCAATACATACATTGGTCGACTTTGTTATTTTCCAGTCTCGTCGAAAGATAAAGAAAATACGATAAGGAAGCATTCCTTTTCGCGGATCCATCACCTTTCACATCCTCCAGAACCAGACGATTTGTTAAATGTGGTAATTGTATCGTAGAAATATTGGACTCATCATCATTTGATACAGTCCAGTCGAACTTTAACATTTTTTTTAAAGTTATGATTTTGTTCATGGTGATATTCATGAGTAACCTCCTAATGGCGATGCACAGAGGCGTGGATTAATCTGAATCGGGCAAAATCACGTGCTCCTTTTGTAGATGACGACAAGGTTGAAATTCCAGCCTAATTTATGCAAAAAAACTTCGCCAAATGCATGTTTCATTTTATTTTCGATGCATGCGATTACATACTTAGATGCCAAAAGTCGAAATTCATTCCACTCGAATAACGAGTGGGTCGAAGCAGTCTGTTAATGTCTATTACATTGTATCCTAACCGGTTTCGCGACTTTTCACATCCCATATCCCCTACAAAATATCATACGGACAAAACATCCCCCAACAAAATATCTACTGAAACCTAACAAAAGGTACAAAAATAATATACACATCCTATAAAAACAATAAATTATTGTTCAAAAATAGTAAAATGGGACAAAAATAATACAGACATCCTGGAAAGTTAGGTTTTAGTAGATATTTTGTTGGAAGATGTTTTGTCCGTAGGATATTTTGTCGGGGATATTTTGTCTAGGATATTTTGTCGCGGGATGAAAACGCGCATTACCATCCTAACCTAATAACGTTTTCTGCGCGCTCCTCGAAAAACAGATATCGAAAATTTTTACAAGTTGCATATTAAGCTTTAGTAATGACTGTTTTACCGGCGATATTGGCTTCAATACATAATGTAGAGAAATCTGAGGCAGATGCTTTGAGACCAGCAAGAACGTTTCGCCGGAAGGTATAGATAATTTTCACATGAAAATTAATGTACTAATTAATATGTTGCGATGTCGTTTTGCAGGTGTTAGAAGCAATACATTTTTTTTAGCTCAGCTTTTATTGGTTTTGAGTAATAACCTGCCTGCCATTTCGAAGAAAGTTCGGATGTAATTTCAAATTCACACAATAGAAAAGTCAAAAACATCAGACTCATAGACAATGTTCACTGGGCTGCCAATATAATCATCTCTTCAACCCTTCGACATACAAGAATACATTTAAAAGGAGCATTCAACAAAGTTCGTCGAGATGATGGATTCGTTCGCAGTAGACGTATAAATAATAACTCCTGATCGCTGTTGAAGAATTGAGCCCCTGAATACCAACGGCTAGTTGCAAATGCCTTAATAACAATGGATACTCGATCAATATATTAATATTATTATTTATTAGTATAATAGTAAAAAATATATGTACATTTAATATTATGTGTATAGGTATAGGAGATATTTAAAGCGCGTGCGGCATGCGGTGTTTTTAACAAGGAATAATATGTAATAAATCTCATCATGAAGATTAAATCTGGTGAATTGAAATGTGTGCCGTTATTTCTTAATTCCATTGTTTTTAATTTGCGCGAATACCGGTTCTTTGGTATATAATTTTTAATATATACCATACGACGTACGTATAAGCAAGATTTAATATGACATACCTAATTGTAAGAAATTTAAGTACAAGAAGTTAAGATTTAAAAATACATTTAGTTATGAGTAGGTACATGTGACCAATAATGAATTATTTTAATATGCCTGCTTGGAAAAACGTGAAACAAACTACTTACCAAATTTGTATTTCCACCTTTTCCATGGAAGGTGTTTTATCTACAGTTTTGTTTTTCTCCTTGTAAATTTGACAAATATTATTGTATAATTAGCTTACATACACTTAAACCGATTGCTAATTTCGCGTACCACCGCCAGAATTACACACAGACGGAATTACACATGTAGAAAACTTTTAGAAAAAAATAACTACAATGTTTTTTCCTGATAATTTTATCACAGTGTTAGGCACATTGTTCCGATATGCAGAACAAATTCACCATAAGTAATGCATCTCTAAAAAATAATTGTAAATACGTAGGTATTAGGTATTTAAAATGACCTTGCCACTGACATCGACATTTTCCACCTGACCATTGCAAACATCCAATTATTAGTTAGTATATTGGAAAGTAATGTTTTCCACATATAATAAAATATAGTACTTAATAATGTTGGTAATTCTTAAAATGAAATATGACATCGTTAAAAATGACCGAATTTAATTAGTTCTTAGTAGCTCAGTTGTGTTGGTCGCTGTAAGAATAGAGGATTTTTTTAGGCCCTGTTGAAAATAATTTCCATCAGGGCCTATGTCATCTTTGGGGATGCTGTATGTAGTTTTTTTTAACGGAAGGAAGGATAGGAGAGTTCTGAGAAGGAAAAGGGTTTAAGAGGTGGGTAGGAATCTGGGGTTCAGTGTGCCCTGGTCATCCGCCTCCTAGTCATAGACAAACCTCACCCCATGAACCCGGGCACCCCTGCTAAATCACCAACCGTAGCGAATCACTTAGGGCGACCTATGGCAGAGGTGTTGGTTATCCAATAAAGGTTCCCGGGGCGGCGGTACCCATTTCAGCCTCCCAAATTGAAAATGTGAGTTCGACCCCCAATCGTTCGAAAATCGAAATCGTTCTGCCTCCCTTACTATCATAGTGAGAAATATGATGTAAATGGTGTTAGAAAGAGAAAAGACCACGCTTTATATTCAAATACACAAAGTAACCACAACCACAAAAGAAGTAAAATGTACTCCTTTATGAAACCAAAGATTCAGATAGCACTTTGAAATAAATTTATGAATCTTTGGTTTAATTATTTTTACATGGAACGACAAAAAGTGAGGTTATAATAACGTTTTTAATATATTTCTCTAATAAAATATGTATGTGTTATTATTTTTTTTCGTTTTCAGTAATTTTAGCTAGAAACAAAGTAAGGTGAGCCATTTTTAAAACTTTTTTGTGTTTGGGTGCATAATTTTTCATCACCATCATCATCACTATTGGCTCTATAACCCCTGGTGGTTCTTGGCCTCCTCAAGAGTCTTCCTCCACTCATCTCGGTTTTGTGCCAGCTCTCTCCAGTTTAGAAGCTCCAAGATAGATATGTTTTTGAGGACGTTGTCGCTCTATTGGTCTTAGCAGGGACTTGGGTGCTTGATGCTCGGTCATTCTCTCCACATGACCCAGCCACCGAAGTCTTCCCAGTTTTATAAATTTTGCGACGTTTAGCTCCTTAAACAAAGCAAAGAGCTTATTGTTATAACGTCTGCGCCAAAATCCATTTTCTAGAACCGGTCCGAAGATGCGCCTCAAAATTTTCCTTTTAAAAACGTCCAGTGCTCGCTCATTCCTCTTAGTAAGTACACAAGTCTCAGCTGCAAGTACTGGTGTGATAAGTGTTTTGTACACTAATATCTTTGTGTTTCTGGACAGCAGTCTGGATTTGTAGGCGGAAATAACAGCGATTTGCGTTCATTATGGGCTTCTGGATCTCCTTTGCGGAATATAATTTTTATATTTCAATAATTATACGTTTATTTCAATTTATAAAATTTGAAAGCGTATTTTATCACCTTTCTAAAACAGTTTTTAGTTTTCAGATACGTTCAGATATATTCCAGTTATTTGGAATTTATTGTACAGCGGAAATATTTTGACCCTGTAATACGGTCGAGGCCTGAAGGGTAATTTTCGGTCTTATTCTATTTTCATTGAAAATTTTTAATATTATTTTTAAAATGTAATCTTTGCCACGGTGACACTGAGAGTATATGCCATTCTAATTTCGACGAATGATTTATAATCCTTTGTTCTTGGTTCAGGCCACTTGCTGGACCCCTGTGTATGCTACAATTGTAGCCATGAATTCACATTCTAAGTCGTGATACGAGGATTGTCATTAACGTGTGTCAGGTAATGCCGGAGGTACATAATATAATACAATGTGATTTTAGCCTGGAGCGCGAACACCTATTGCACAGTCAGAATGATCATTCTGGTCGGCATTTATTGCTTATTATACGTAAACAGGGCTCGAACCGAAAATACTAAACATTTTATGATTTAATAGGTATCGTAAGCGCAAACTTTCATACAGACCTGACTTTGATACAGAAATCGTCTCAATAGACGAGTTTAGGCCGCCGCTACCCGAATTTCTACCGATTTCTTACATATCTCCCTTAAGGGCCCGCTACCCGAATTACTTCCGATTTCTTACATATCTCCCTTAAACACGTTAAGTTTTAAAGCTCTTAAAAAAATATATGTTATTCTTGAGGATAATATCTAGACATTGCCCGCGCTGAAACGCAAATTATGTAAAATTTCCTCGATAGAAAAAAATCGCAAAGTATGAAAAAAATCCAAAAATTATTATAAACTCGTTTGTTTCAGTTATTTTACAAGTTATATGTATGACAAAAATCACAGTGTTTTTTAAATGCTGTTTAAGACAATGCCCGCGAGATTTTTGCTCTATTTTAAACGAGTCGTGTTTTATTAAACATTTTCCCAATTTTCGCATCGATTTTGTCGCTGTAAATGTTAGCGCAACAAAGCTGTAAATGTTAATACAACATTCGTAATTTCGTATCTCTCCATCAGTTTCTTTTCGGGCCCGGTTGCGGAGCCTTAAACATTTGAAGTTTTTAAGCTCTTAAAAAAAATATGTTAATTTTGAAGATAATATCTAGACGCGTTCCACGCTGAAACGCAAATTATATGAAATTCCCTCGATAGAACAAAATCGCAAAATTAATAAAAACTAATTTAAAATTATTATAAACGCTCCGAAAATTATTTTAAGCACGTTTATTTTAGTTATTTTACAAGTTATATGAGAAAAAATCACAATGTTTCTTTAAATGATACTTAAGACGCCTTCCACGAGATTTTTGCTCCATTTTAAACGAATCGTGTTTTGTTAAACATTTTCACAATTTTCGCGTCGATTTTATCGCTGGTCCTTTTTCTGTCGCATGTATGTTTTACGCATCTTTCCCTTTCGCTTACGGTTATTGTAAAGTCAGTAAAGTAACTTTACCTGCGCAAGAATAGATCGTATCAAGTTCAGGTTTGGCGCGAAATGTAATAATTCAAAGGATTTTCAGCTATAAAGGAACTTGGAAATCTTGGAAGAGTCGGTTTTAAAAATGTTTGGTTAGGTTAGATTTCTCCAAACCGTCAGAGTATTTCTGGGCCTGAGAATATTCTTGGTCTGCAGTAGGCTGGTGGGTCTCTGAGGTGGGATGCTCCCTCAAGCTAGAGAGGGTTTAGAAAAAGTTTCTAAGTTTTCTCCACATGCGGCCACTATCCGTGTCTCTATCCGACGAACCTTCTTCTGGGCATACTGGAACTTTTCTCATTGCAGCTCAGAAGGGAGGGGAAGGCCGCCACCCACTTCTTCAGAGTGCTGCTAGGCTCTATCGAGATCTTTTGGAGTTACTGTGTTCTTAATGACTATCTTATTAGCGTCATCATAGATTATTACGTCTTCCTGCCCGCAGGATCAACCTGCCAATGGTTCTCGAGGAGAGATTCGTAAGGGAACTCCTGTTGATTACCAACTGAAAAGTTTTCTCAACAAAAAACTCAAAGAGAACTCAAGAAGAACAGTGTAGTAGGTCCAGCCAGTGAATATATGATCTTTTTTTAAACAGAAATAATGTAAAACTTGGCCACCCTGACAAATCGGCAATCGCTGAGCACTTAATCGAAACCGGCCATTACTTTGGATTTGTCCCTGAGGTCCTGGGAAGACCCAAAACTCATAGAGCGCGCCTGATTACGGAGGCAATTGAAATTCACAAAAATCCTATAAATATTAATAGAGACGACGGAGCTAAGCTCAATAGTTCTTGGTATCCGGTAATTGACGGTTACATCAAGGCTAAACGCAAAAAAACATGTTGAAGTATTTTGTAGCGCCAGCTCGTAGAGTGGAGCTGGCGACACGGTATCGCTCCTAAGTAGATAAGTACAAACATCACCCCTAACTATTACACATCTGCCCTGATGATGGACACTGCAACGCTGTCCGAAACGTTGGCTAAAGAAGGAGGTAGCGTAACACGGCATAATACCCCAAAAACTAATAATAAAATAATTTTTGGCCGTGAAAATCTAAAATCGAATCCAATATAAAACTTTCAACAAAAGTAATATAGGTTTAAGAGTGGTAAATAGTTGGTTAAACAATAATATATTAACTTTGAATGCACAAAAAACCAAATTTATCACTTTTAGCATTTCAAGTAAAAGTCAGCCTTCCGAAACTCACAACTTGATTATTCACAATTGTTTTCAAACATGTAACTGCAACCCTTTAGAAAATGTAGTCAGCATCAAATACCTTGGTGTAAAAATAGATAAATTCTTGAGATGGAATGATCATGTTAATATGTTAGTAAATAATATTAGGAGACTTACCTATATCTTTAAAGAACTGAGACATATACTAGACAAAGAAAAATTAAAAACTGTTTATTTTGCAATAATCCAGTCTCTGCTTTCTTATAATATAGTGTGCTGGGGATCCTGCGCAAAGACTTATATAGAACCACTTAATATTGCCCAAAAAATGATTCTTAAAGTTATGTTCAAGAAAAAAATTAAATATCCAAGTCATTTAGTTTTTAAGGAATGTAATGTAATGAACGTAAAACAGTTATATATTACACAAACGCTTTGTAGATTTTTTAATAATATTAATATTGCAGAAAGAACACAGCAAATTCGTACTACGAGAATTGGCTCTGGTCTGAACTTTATGGCAATTCAAATTAAATCTTCTTTTGGTCAAAGAAATTATTTTTATCAAGCTCCACTCATATTTAATAGCCTTCCAGAACATATAAAGTCATCTAATTCCTTGTACACTTTTAAAAAGAATCTTAAATTATTTGTGTTAGTCGAGGATTGCCAATTAATTTTCTCTACTTTGTCCTTTCTAAATTATTAGCTAAATGAGTATGTTTATAAAATAAGCTAAAATAATTTTTATTTTTGTTTAAACTGTTTTTTTTTTCATCTTCCTCCTGCCAAATCTATAGCATGTTAAATTATATACATATATTTATTATTTACAACTTAATCTTAAAAACAAAACAAAAAAATACTTTATTTTATTTTGAATCAGATCTCAAAACTATGGTCACCCTAAAAGTCTACATTAATGTACTACCTAGCGCCATCAGTTTAGTGGGTACTGGGTACCCATAATCTCAATCTGTAAGAAATACAACAATATTGTTCTTTCAAAATCTGTATAATTTGGTGTTATTTTGTTAACTTGTATAATTATTGTTAACCTCAACACAGGCTTGTCCTAGTGAGGTAACAAATTGTATTGTAAACATTTTTACCTACAGTGTAAAGAAACAATAAATAAATAAATAAATAAATAAATTGTTTGTTTTGTAGAACCCAGGTTTATTTATCGATAATTACAACACGCGTCCGGGCCTTAATAAAATGATTATGCTAAATGCCTGTATGCATTATGTCTTGAATATTATTGGTCGACCACTCAGTCCATTAGGATTTATTTACCTAACATCATAATGGACCAAGCAAATTCGCAGTCGATAATGGTGTTGTTACATAAGTCAATTTCGATTATGCATTTATAATAATAAGACAGTATGAATGAAAGCTATAAACAAATTTAAATAGCATATCGTTATTGCGAGCTCAGTTTCCTACAAAAGGGATTACTTGGTGTATTTATGCTACAAAATGTCGCCGGAATTAGTTCGTTCAGGAGTCGTTAATTTAGCTCATCATCAGACGTCTTTAATTGATTTGATTCAATTGCTTCACATCCATTCCCATAATCAACTGCTTCTCATTGAGTTCTCTAAACAAACATCGGAAGATTTCAATTTTTAATTTCGTTTTGCAATAGTCTTTATTTTTTATATTCCATAATATAGGAAACTGCTGATAGATGTTAAGAAATACCATAATTTCATTTATTTTCCACTTCATTTTTAACGCTAGAACACCCAGAAAATATGGCTACACGTGATTTCAACTCGCTAGGTAGTTTAGCTACCGAGCGAGTGGACAGTTTTGCCACTTGCCGATTTACCCGCTTTTAAACTTAGTAGCTTGTAAACTCGCTCAATGTAATTGAGGCTTTACTAAACATTTCACTAAGCTGATCAGAGACTCAGATTGATCGATCGAAAAGTTGGGAACAACAACAAAGTGTTGAAAAAATGACTGTGAAAATGAACATCATTAACACTAGGTACAATACAACACTAATCTATATCTATCTTCTATATAAATAAAAATGAATTGCCGAAATGTATGTACGCGCATAACTTCCGAACGACTGCACCAAATTGGATAATTCTTTTTTGTTTGTGTTCATTATTGTCAGGACAAGGTTTGTATGAAACTACTGGTGAGCTTTGGCATTATGAAATTTGTATAAAAAAATGCAATAGGTGGCAGCTGTTTGAAAACTGAATGTAGGGGACTGAATGTATGGAATGCGGGAGGGGGGAGGAAAACTCGGGTAGAAGGTTCGCGGGAGGGGGGAGGGGAACCAGGAAGGGGGAGGGGAACCTGGTAGGGGGAGGGAACTCGGGATGGGGGTTCGCGGGACGGGAGAAGGGGGGGAGTGGTTTGGGGAGAGGGAAGGTGGAGGAGGCGGAGTGGGAACGCGAGCGGAGAGGAAGGGGAACGGGACGAATGGGAAAGGGCACGCAGGGAGAAACAATAACTTTATTAAATGGCATAGCAACGCATGCCGGGTACCAGCTAGTTCAGAATAATAACAGCTTGTCTTAAAAATAAAAAGCTTTATAAAGCTGATTTGGCCTCGTTAAATCTTTGCTCCTAAATACCGGCAGAATGACAAGAGGTAATTCGAGTTGTTCAGTTTATTCTGCTCCATTTTCGGTAAAGTTCTTAGCAACAGCGGGTTTTTTTGATACAGTAAGTAATGTGATCAAAGCGCGTAATACATTGTTCGGCTCATTCGGAACATTTTTTTTATCTTTATTCCTGAAAATCTTTCTGCAAAACACGCAATTATAAATGGTTAAAATTCTTTCTCGGCGAAAGAAATATTTGTATAATATAAAAAATAGTATCTGTGGGTATGTTTTTGTATACAAAACTACAGTTTTTTTCCGAGATTGATGAAATTTCGCACACTTTACCTTCAAATCAGGAAAACGGTCACTTTTAACATCAGATTCCTAAAAATTACCCCCATCCCATTTTTCTCAACTCTCAAAGCAGATTTTTATGTTATGTGAATATCGCACAAGAGTCCCACTGAATCCCACTGCTCCAGTTCGGAGCAAGTTATAGTATGGCGTGGTATAATAAGTTGGGTGATATGATAAGTGATACAATGGCTATGGTATGTTGGGAGGGAAAGGAGATGGGGAAGAGAGAAGGGGGAAGTGCATGAGGAAGTGCTTGGATATTTAGATCTGGGCACTACACACGGCTAAACACATTTCAAGAAACGTTTCAATTCTAAATGGTGATCTTACGCCAGGGCGATACTGACAGTATCGTCCACTCTTGAACGTAGAGCAAATACCGTACTATATATTATTTTAAATGAATAAATTGTGAAATAACACAAATCAATGATATAAAATTTATTTACGTACGCCGGGAATCGAACCCGTGACCTTCGGATTGCTAGGCGAGAGCGTCACGAAGGCCGTCAAATAAATTCCGGGCAACTCTGGGTGCTTTAGCTTATAGTAGTAGCTTATATAAAATCAAACAGCGTAGTATGACCCTGGTGAAATTCCACCACTCAAAATCGAAAACTTTGCTTGAAATGGCTTTTGCTGTGTTCGGTGAACAGATCTGAAGAACCGAGTACTTCCCAACTTTCCTCTCTCCCATCTCTTTTCCCTCACTACTCAATGTCACTTAAACTCAAATGAACTGCTGACTAAATACCAATCCGCATACAGAAGGTTTCTACGTGTTTTGTCGGATATAACGCTTGCTATCGAGTCGGGCAAACTGGCACTCCTTTCAGTCTTAGACATGAGTGTCGCTTTTGACACGATTGACCATGATTTCCTTATTAAACTATTAGAAGAATCCTTTGGTTTAAACGGCGGTGTAAAGGACTGGCTGATGTCTTACTTGGTCAACCGCGTGCAAGCCGTAAAAGTGGGGAAAAACCAATCAAAATATGCAACCCTTTCATCTGGAGTTCCCCAGGGGTCTGTTCTGGGCCCACTTCTCTTCATTCTCTTCGCAAATGATGTCGCTAAAATTATTCAATCATTTAGTCTTCAATAAGCCCTACAACATACCCCAATCGGTCACGATCTTAAACAGTTGGTAACAATTTATTGAGACTGCGGTATTCACATTAAAAGGGGGCTAAAATACTGAATTCAATAATATTATTATTTTGTTTATCCGGTGAAATGAGCTCAATAGCATCTCAACTTGCCCAATTTCCACGCCGGTTCACCTGCAGACACAACTTTACACGCGTATTTCTAGTTCATCAATCACATTTTTTTTTACCAAACGACTTGTTCGCTTGTAACAGATTTCGCCTAATTACGCGTCGTAAAATAGTGCCGATAAAACTTGTAACTGATTGACCGCAAATACGCTTTCTGACCAGCAATAGCCAGGCCCAGTCGGTGAATAAGACCCAGTACAAAAAAACTGGTTCCTAAGACCTGACCAATAATTCTGCGTTTTTTCACAGGCGGCAATCTATGCCATCCTAACACTGGTCCAAGTATGACCCACATTGAACCAGCAGAGAATTATACCAATGGTCAATTTCAAGTGATTAGTAAATCAATGACTGTGTAAACTGTTTTACAACATGGTGTTTGATAGAATAGGTAGGTACTACCTGCAATATAACCTTCAGAAATATCGAACGACTATAAATTAATACATGAGCATCGAATGTATCGAGAGCATCTCCTATCCTAATCCTATATATTACTTCCTCTCGCCTGACCTAAAATTAATTATTTTTCTACACAATTCGACACAACTCTCTCAAGCAACTTTAGCATTAGAAACTTTTTTTGCTTAACTTTAACTAACTTCTTATGTATAATTTACCTTTGTATTATAATACATCTAACTATAAGCAATTAGTTTTTACTAATAAGCATAAGCATTCAACAGTCTGACACTTGAAAATAAAATTGAGAAAACCAAAAATAAATTCCGACACAAAATTACAAAATGGATTAAAGACCAAAATAGACAATACTACCAAAATATCATAGCATAAAATAACAAAACATATAAGTAACACACAAAACTGATATAAAACAGAATCACCCACAAACACACAACACGTATTAAAAATATCGTTTTTAATCTTATATAATATTATTTATTCTTAATTTTACGTTAATTCTAAATCTCTAATTTTTAAGTTTAATTTATCTTAATCGTATGATTTTTATTTACTTTTTTCCTTTTTTTCACCAATATTATGTATATATATATATATATATATATTTATATGTATTGTGTATAATTTTGTATATGAAATGGAGGCCTCAGCACGGGTAAAACACCCAGTGAGGCCAACATCATTGAATTATGTAAAAAATGTAAATAATATTGCATCAAATAAATAAATAAATGTTTAAAGTGTTCCTTTACCCACCATATCCACACAATATATAACACTTCTCAATAACATAATATAAAAAATAATCCAATTTTTTGGAATAACTTAGTTATTATTAGTTATTCATAGGTTATACTCATCAATATAATATTTTTTAATCATGGAAGAAAAAAATACTTCTAATAAATCTAAACGAAACATGAACTAGAATAAGACACAGAAAATAAAACAGTCACCACTGGGGATCGAACCCAGGATCTCCGTCTTAATACCGGACAATGATTTTAAGCACCAAGCCGATTATTTACTAACATTTTTACGATCTCAATTGAAGAATGACCAATATTATCCATTAATCTCCTGTGTACCACTGTATACTTATAATACCATGTACTCACTTCAATGTAAAAGCCATGCTATGGCGTTTAAATAAATAAATAAATTATCACCTTCGATCAACTTGATCGATGATTATTACCTGTCAGATTTTTATTTATATGGGACACATATTGACTGTTCTACGCAGGGCCGCTGACAGCCAATTTGGGCCCCAAGTCTAGTAGACTAAACTGGACCCCCGACCCCCTAAAACGTACCCCCCCCCCGGTATGTTGTGGGGAGGGGGAGTAAATATAGTAAAAACTCCACAAACTATATAATAATAGTATAGGCAAATAAAAATTGTCATCTACAATATATTGCTTTTCTACTTTTCTTGTTTGCAAAGCTATTTATAACATCATCAAAAAGCTTGACAGCTGGGCCTACGGAGCGTGCGGGCCCGGCCCGCGTCCGCTCCGAGTATCATTGGCTTTTATTAGTAAAAAATCCGGGGCCAGTGAACCCGTTCCGGGCGCGTATTTACAATCCCTACCGCGTTTCAGTCGCTTTAAATTTTCAATATCAAAATTTAAATATTTAGAAATAAAATTATTAATTTCTAATATACACATTGGAAAAATTATTTTATCTAGATTTTAGAACAATTTTTGTTTTTGCAAAGTGATGAAAAATTATCAATATAGAGGTGTATTTACAATATATGGGAATAATATTAAAATTGAAATATTTATAAATAAAATTATTAATTTCTAATATACACATCAGAAAGATTATTATTTTATCTAGATTTTAGAACAATTTTTGTTTTTGCAATGTGATAAAAAATAACTAATATAGAGGTATATTTAAAATGTAAAGTGTCGTTACCGCGACTGAATCGGTATAGGTTTTGTAAATACGCGTCCCGGGCCCCCCTAAGACCCGGGCCCCAAGTTTCAGACTTGGCCAACGTGCCCTCTCGGCGGCCCTGATTCTACGTCTGAGACATTCACCGAACCCTTCTTAATTGGAAAGCGGGGCGTGACACCATTGACGGCGGATTACCACAAGGGTGGGGGCGTAATGCGATAGGATGGGGGTCGTGATAACCACAACGGGGGGGCGCAATGGGATAGGATGGGGCTGGATGGGACAGTGACAATATTCTTCGTAATTTTTTTCGGGGTATGTCTTGCTTTCCACCGAACCCTTGAGACTGACTGGATCGAACTCAGGTTAAGAACCACTGATCCAAGAGGATATTTCACTATCCTTTTGAAAGTTATCCATAGGATAACGTTCATTCATAAATAAACAAATAAATACTCAAAGGTAGAAAACTCTATTAATAGGTATAGCCACTACTGCCTCCCAAGTCTATGGATAATGAACCAACTAAAACGTCGGAATCAATTCATATTTCAGTTTTAGCTCTCCAAAACAAAGAAGAACGTAAAAACTCTTAAACGTCAAATTACAAACGTCAAAAATCTTAAAATTCAATTCAAATTTACTCACTCAATCTTAAAAAGTCAATACATAATCACTTTTTAGTCAGTTAACAACTATTTAACAAACATCCTGTATTTGAATGTAGATAGACAGTTAGGTCCACTTGATTAGCGTAAGTCACTTATTGGACATTATCGATTAATCTACGTTAGAACATTTCTTATCCACGTTCCCACAGAACAGAAGACATTCGTATAAAATTGTTATCGACTGAATAAAGCCATTTCGACATGCGACTTCACACCTTGAGAGAAATTTGAATTCCAAGTCGATTATTGCGTTAACCTTATATAAATGAAGTTGTAGTATTCTGTTAGTTACATGATCGTTGTGACATGTTTTAGTGCACAGTTATCGAGGGAGTCAAGAAAGAAAGTTTTGTGTAAGATGCTACTAAATGTAATTAAAAGACCTGTGTATACGTGTATATTTTATTTTGAAGGTAGCACATTTAGAATACAGTGGCAAGAATTGAGAAAACTGTGACATATAAATAAATAATAAGAAAACCCTAAATAATAAAAATAAGCACTCTGTCGTGTTCATTAACAACAATTGGGTGTAAAAATCTCTGTGTTGAAGCTGCATATAAAAAAAGTCTTCGAACGGTGAGCTTTGGCGTATGAAATTTGCTCAGTTTTTCAGATTGGAATTTACAGGTTGAATGCATCGACCAACAAAGTGGAGACTGTGAATGTTGAAAATGACGCCGAAACAAAAATTTGTTGGTTCCAAAAATTGGGTTACAAAAACGTTTATCAAAAAGAAAGTTCATTATTTCGCAGCCAAAAGACCACAAGAAGCATTTTTTTTAAATATTTTTTTGAGTTGCAAGGGAGGCGTCTACTAATATCTACAGGAATTCCAAAAACTGAAAAAATCGAACTAATATCCATGAGAACCAAAGTGTTGACGAATATCTACAGCTCAAACTATTGATTAATATCAATGAGAACCAAAGTATTGACGAATATCTACAGCACTGGCAGAGGTTGGATTTGCAATTATGTATAGCATATTGGAATAACGTAATATTGCGTATGCAGTTTAAAAAACTTAATTTATGTAAGTATGTATGTAAAAATCCCTAATATCGAACTATTGGACACTTTAGCTGATTAGTCCAACCTACGCTCTGTAGATATTAGTTCAACATACGCTCTGTAGATATTAGTCAACACTGGGACCGTCATAGATATTCGTCCGACCTTAGCTCTGTAGATATTAGTCAACACTCTGAAGTTCGTAGATATTAGTTCAACATATGAGCTGTAGATATTCGTCCGACATACAGGCTGTAGATATTAGTATCTGGAGTCGTTGCAAGGACCATATACATATAAAAATAATTAATTAATTTACCCTTACTTAAACTACAATAATTAATATTTAAAAAAATATGTATTGTTATTGTCCTTATATAACTATTTTTGTCTAAATTGGGTACCTATCTAAGATATGTATTGCAAAAGTTCTTTGATTATTGTTTACACAATGAACATTATTATTATTTTTTTTGCATGTAAATACTCCTCCCATAAACACGAGCTCCTAGAGCTCAACTTATGGAGTGGTAGAATAAAACATGAATCATTTTTTTTTTTTTTTTTTTTTTTAAATTGTTGAGTAAATTCAAATTTAGAATCTCATCGGTGAACGTACTTGATCGATGGCTAACCTACATCACAGAGTCATTGATTTCTTGCATTTCAATGAACAATGTCATCTAAACCAGGTGAGTTGCAAAGTATGATGTAGCAATCAATTTCGCCCTTCAACAACAGCTGTCTTCGTGACTTTGTTCCAACGAGATAAACAGCACTCATTACGTACACTAGCCGATTCGTCTCATCGCCCCGGGGCGATCGAATGCAAATCGGTTCCGTGGATAATTGGATAGCTGCACGCGCTATTAAAAACATTTAGTGCATCTTCGCATTGCGTCACGAACCGGCTAATAACATAACCTACATTTTAATGTCGGTTGAAGATCTTCTCACAGACATTAAGCGTATAACATTGCCCATAAAATATTTTATGTAGGTATACGTAGGTAAATTAGAGTGGGCCTTTGAATGTTGAGTGAGGCTCTCAAAAGTTGCGTTTGTTTATTTAGATTCTAGCGATTTCCAGGCATGCGTTGCAATGACACTTAATAAAGAATTTGTTTCCCATTCGTCCCGTTCCCCTTCCACGTCCCCTTCTCCCCGTATCCCCTTCCCCTCACACGTCCCCACTCCGCCTTCTCGGCCTTCCCTCTCTCCACTCCCCTCACCCGCTTCCTCCCGAGTTCCCTCCCCCGTCCCGCATTCCATGCATTCAGTCCCGGTACATTCAGTTTTCAAACAGTTCGCGTGCCACCTATTACATTTCTTATTCAAATTTCGTAATGCCAGAGCTAACCAGTAGTTTTATATAAACCTTACAAGACTATAACAAACACAAAAAAAAAGAATTATCCAATTTGGTGCAATCGTTCGGAAGTAATGCGTGTACATACATTTCGGCGATTCATTTTTATTTATATAGATAGATACGTAGATGAAAACCAAAATTTCCTCTGAAACCATAAGATTTGTAATAGGTACTTAAATACCTACCTTAACTTACTACCTTATTTAATTGAAAAAAAAATTAACAAAACAAAAAAACGACTTAAAAAAATGCACTAAAAAGTATAAAAATTATTTTGTATTCTTCTACAACTTAATATTTCACTCCGCGTCCAAGATGCAGGAACGAGTGTGATATTTTAGAATCTAAAATTTAGATATTCGCTCATGCGCATTTGGTCAAGCCTTTCATGGTTGAAGTAAGGCCGAATACGGATTCCATTGGAGCATCCAACGTACAAAAAACGACTTTAATGCTTATATGCATAGTGCATAGAATAGCTTATCCAAAGCAAGCGTTCTTAGTACCATTAGAGATTTGTTTGCCTGACAGTTATTTGTTGTCTTGAATAGCCGAATCCGATTGATAGATTGAGTATCTTTGGGAATACCTATTTAATTAATTTAATTAAAATAACCTGGAAAACTATTAATGTAATTAAATTTAAGGCCTTTGCAATTTCATTAAAAAAAAATGTTAATTTTTTTTTACCTAAAATATTTAATTCAAAATTGGATGGTTCCGTTCTCCTGCAACTGGCAGAGCGAGGTACAGGAGGTAGGTACCATCGATACATCGGTTTGACACTAGCGAAACATACTTAACGTCAATGTACTTAGGTGTTAAAGACAATAATATGGTTAATGTTGCAATTTTGCAAACCTATGACCACTTACTTTTAAATTTTCGTTGGTTGTATTTTTATACTAAATTCTTGTTGGTTATATTTTTATTTCATTTATATACTTCTATTTCCATTCCTTTGTAATATTATGAACTAAATATACAATTTGGCTGTCCTGAAACGGGTATCCTTCCCAGTTGGACAGGCAAAGCTTCATTGTGTAATGTTTTGTAATATATATGCATGTATAAATAAATAAATAAATAAATAAATAAATTAGGGAACTGTAATATTTAATGTGAAGTATAAAGTTTGACGATAATTGCATCTTGTTCGTGGGCTCCAGCATCCCTTATACAAAAAGTCACCGACCGCCACTGGTATGTAGGTACCTATCCAAAATCGAAAAAAAATGACGACCCACTCTAATGAAAATATGTGTTCTTCAATATCATCGGTATGGGAATAATATAATTTAAAACAGCACATAATACTGCGGCAAAATGGCTGTGAAATAAATTAACTTTCACAAGTTGTGTCAAAACGGCCATTAAAAATATGGCTCCGTAGTCTCTATAGCGCTGAGAGCGACCAATCAATTATCATCTTCTGATTTATAGTACTATTTGGCGAGATAATTGAAGAGCTTTTTCTAAAATAGCCTAATCCTAAAAATTTTCCCTTTTCACAAAAATATTACATCGGACAGTTACGAATAAATTATTATTGTATCTCAACTCTCCGAATTGGCGGCACTTTTTGGTGTCAGGAAATATAAGGCAAACGCGCCTGTCTATATCTTTTGGAGAAGAAGATAATGCCAATAAATATAAAACAAAATATGTAAAAAGAACAAGACACAGAAAAATAAAAGGGTAACGGTCACAACTTAGACTCGAACCCGGGATATTTTGTCTTACCGAGACAAACGCCTTAACCAACTCGGCCATTCGGATCTATTATTTTTAAGCCTATCATATTTCAAATTCAGAATTAACTATTATCTTCACTAATTTTTCCCATATTTTTACTGCCACCTTTTTAATTGATCACAAAGTTCTAACGCATTGGTTTGTAACTTGAATAGTGTTCCGGATAAACACATCCGTTTTTATTTATATGGGACACCTATTGACCTTTTCTAAAAGTCTAAATGTTTATTCATTTTTTTTTAATAAATCTAGTTATAATAACTTTTGTTATATCACATTGATGGGTATAACCTTCAAAAGTTTGTTATAACAAGAATTGTTCCAATAAAAATTACATCTATCTACGTTCAGATCGCAACATAATTTCCATCACGAGCTATGGAGTAGGCTTGTTGAAAAAGTATCGATATATCGATATTTTTAATTCAATATATCGATATTTTTAGCCGATATATTTTGATCCGATATATCGATACATCGATACAAAATATCCAATATCGAAAATTGTATCGAAAACGATATTTTTTTTTAAATTTATGTATTTAAAGTCTCTAGAATCCAAAACTGTATAGGGACGAGCGGAAAAAAGGTAACTGTAATAGGTCATGCCATCTGGCGGTTGAAATTTTAACTATTAATAGCTTACAATTCTATTATCTTTGCATTAGTATTTGTGATCACCAATACTATCTCATCTGTGTAGGTACATACATAGAAATGTATGCTATTTTTCGCCATTTTTTTCTAAGCCACTCCTATGTGTTGGTTCCCAATTGTCTATGATTATTCACTATACCTTGTTCCAAACACGAAGTCCTTTTTGACAGAGATATTAATCGTATTAACGCCAATAGAATGTTATTGAGACGCATACAAACTTTGTATGCATCTCAGTTTACATATAAGTTAGAAGACAGCTTTTTAGTTTTTGATATTTTTGTAATTATTACCTAATAAAAATGAAAAGTGATAAAAATACCCTAATTTTTATTGAGATTTTTGTACATTAAAAAAGCACTTTGTGCACAAAAATTAATATTGATAATATTGAGCTGAATACACTATTATTTTAAAAACGCAAAATCTCTTCAAAATTTGACCGATATATCGATATTTTTTCCTCGATATATCGACGTCGATATTGATATTTTAATAAATATCGATACATCGATATATTGATATTTTTTTTCACTTTCGACATCCCTACTATGGAGCGTTGAAATTTTCGTTTAACTGCCAAAAAATTGAAAAGGATTTAGTATTATTTGTTCAAATTTAATTAATCCAAAGCATTAAGTAAAAAAAAAATTGGAAGTAAAACTAAAATAATATGCATATTTATATGTTGGTAGCTATGTATCATGATAAATAATAACATCAATTTTCAAAAGGTTTGTATTTTTGGATCTAAATTGCACTGCAGCTGTTAAAATATCCTTTCGCGAGTTCTTCTAATGCTTAAATACCTACACCAGATTTAAATGTCCGGGTTAAATTTTCCCCACAGGAAAAACTAAACCCTTTCACACACTTCCCCAAATGATCATCTAGTCAACCCACGCTATGCAATTGCACTATATAAGTATTTTAAATACAAAACAATACAAGAACAACATGTCAACCTACTAGAGACCAAATGGGAATATAATTCACCGACTCCAGATATTTTCATATCAGAGGGTTCGGCTCTGTGGCATTTCTAATTGAACCTATAAATCCTACTGATCCCTCAATATAAATATTTAAAAAATCTTTTGTAATCCTACATGTATTTAAAATTACTGATTTTTGCATTTTTATATACAAATTCTTTGACAAATCTAATATGCTTAAATTTTTAATCAGATTCCCAGGTATTATGCCAGTGGCCGAAATAACAAATGGTAATATTTATAAAGTCCGAGAATGCCAAATTCTTTTAATCTCATTTCCTAAATCTGTGTATTTTCTTATTTTTTCAGAAATAGTTTTTTGAATATTACAGGAATTTGGAAAGCTACATCAATGATATAAGTTATTTTTTCTAATTTTGTCATGTAAAACTATATCAGGTCTATTATGACTAATTGTTCTGTCTGTTAGTATAGTTTTATCATAATATATTTTATAAAATTCATTTTCTAAAAATGAATTTGGTTCATATTCATAATATGGTACTATATTACGGCAGTCAATCAAGTTATGTTTAATTACCAAACTTTGGTGAATTAAAAATTATTAAGAATTATGATTATTATTATTATTATGCATTATGAAAAAAAAAATTATGTTAATATGAGCAAGGTCTGTTTGCAAAATAACTCTTCAATTTGTTTTTTTAGCCGCCCAATCAAATGACACAACTAAATGATAGATGTCGGAAGTAAATTTCAGATAACAAATTTTATTGATTCTCTTCGATAACCTCATGTATAAAAGTGATTAAACGACTGATTAATATTTATTTTAACGATTGTATCTCGAAACGTAAATTATTAAAATAAAGAAAATTTCGCAACAAATAGTATTTTATCCATACGAATTCATTGCAGTAATATATTTGTTCTAGTACGCCCATTTTGCAATCCCATTTATCACTCCCAAAATTGGAGTTATTATTTTTAAATAATTTAAATGCGTTGTTATTATTTCACGTTTCATACACCGTTATTAATTCATTCCTTTTATGCTAGGAATTTATTTGGCAACGTGCTTCGGATTACATACAAACACGACTTTGTATGTAACCACATATTTTTTTCTGTTACATAAATCGTACGGCATCTTTACGATGAAGCAAAACTTATTTTTGAAACAGCCAACACTCTCGAGCGGTGAGTTTTGGTGTCAGTTTATCTATGAAGTCTTTAGGCTAACACAATTATGTTTAGTTCTCTACGTATTTATATTATGAGCTATTGATCTTTGAAATATTCATTGATATTACATCTACATAATAGGTATACTATACATACCTTAAAAAATTATTGATGATTTTTTTTTTAAATGATGACGTGTTTGTAGGTACGATAATGAATTCCAAAATAATTAGGTACCTACCTATCCATCGATCCTCTTTGATTTTATCTTCTGTTCTTTTCGCCTCTCGACGTTCTCATAGAAATATTTTTATAAATGCATTTTTACCTGTAATATTTTTTTCAACATATTGCAATATTTCTCTTGTTTGGTTTGTTTTCTGAGATCATTTGTTTTATCCATTTCTTTATTGCTGGTAGAAGTGAATTATAGAGTAAGGCATTTATAGGTCCTTTGTCCAAAAGCTGTTCTAAAATTCTGTAAAAAATATCATTTTCGTTAATTCTTGTGTTTTTCATCGCTGATTAAAATCTTTCGGGTACGGACTGATACACTCTGCATATTGGTATGTACATAGTTATATCTTTGTTTAATGTTCCTTTTTGGTGTTGTTATTAAGTTCTACTTGAGTTTATATATCTTCTTCATATTAATTACTTCTCTTTATTTTTGGAGTGCATTGTGCATGTGAAATTTATAATTTTGATTTCTCTTAAAATAATATGGAAAATTGTATTACTTCCTTCTTGTTTCTAATTTTTCTGACTTTCAAGAGCATTCTAAGCCACTATCTTAAATTATTTGTTTGTATCATTGACGTCTTTCGACTCTTACATAATATAACTTATAGTATAAGGCGTAAAATAAAATATGAGAAAAAAAATGCGTAAGTAATAAAGAGCCCATGAGCATGTAAACAGCAAAGGATGGTAAATAGAAGTTAAGAACATGTGTAGATAACAAAGCAAAATGAATATTGGAATGCCTAAGAAATATACGTACATAATTCGAAAAACATATATGTAAGTAACTTTAGGTGAAGATGAGGTACATAGTAAATGCATAAGGATGGTATATCATGAGTCATGAGTAAAGTGTATTTCAAGTTGTAAAGATGTCTAATTGAGAATTATTGATCTAAAAGACAGCTCTAATGAGCGTGTAAAACAGCAAATTATGAAGAGAGGGGAGGTGAATTTAAATGTTAATTTCATATAAATGGGCTAATTTCATAATTACGTGGAAGATTGGAGTCGAGTTCAGACTTAGAAGAGAAGAGGTGTAGAATGGAAAGAGGTAATTTTAGATAATGCTTGATAGAAAAGAGGATATGTGTTTAAAGAGGGACAACCAAATAATATAGGATCCAAGATTCCCACTTCTAGACCATATAAAGTACAAAATGGGGAATCAAGCAAGTGAATTTTTAAAAAAAGGTGAGAAGAAACGGAACAATGTCCAATTCTCATTCAAATAAGTGAGGAAATGTATTTTTTGGAAAAAACGGGGGAATTTTTGAAACCGCGGTTTGGTTTTTTATTTTTTACATTAGCTCCACACAGGAGGCCCTGAGGAAAATAATTCCCCTCAGGGCCTATGTCATCGTTGGAGATGCTGTGCGGAGAGTCTTTTTAGGAAAGAAGGAGAGGAAGTTCTGGGAAGGAAAGGGGTATTAGGGGTGGGTAAGAATCTGGGGTCAGTATGTCCAGGAGTGAAGGAAGTATTAATCTATCCCTCCCACTGCGGTGCAAAGCGATGTTCCGAGAGGGTACAGTTGGAGAAGTCAAAGGGATTTCCTCAACCCTTTTCTCTCGATCCGACCTGCCTCTGGTGGGCAGACCCGGGCACCCCTGCTAAGTCACCAAATGTAGCGAACCACTTGGGGTGGCCGATGGCAGAGGTGTTGGTTATCCAATAAATGGTTCCCGGGGCGGCGGTACCCATACCCGCCTCCCAAATTGAAAATTGATCAATTTTCAAGTCCTCGTATTGATGCATAGCAGGCTCCCTTGGATTGACTTGCAATGTGCCAATACTCTGCCCAAACATTGCGGGATGTTTTGTTCCCACTTGTGTATTGTAAATTCCTCCCGTCCCAAGATGGAGTTTAAAAAAAAATCATAAAATCCACCACTTTCCCATGCATTTTCAGTTGACAACACTGACCCACAATTACCGACTCATCACCAAGACAGCATCCCGCATCTCTATAAAGTACTGGTTTTCTAATAGGTTTTAACCATGTGCACTTATTACATACCTCCTCTTTGAATCCGGCTGGAGGAGAGGAGAGAAGTGAGATTGTACCAGTCCGTGGAATGCGCATGAACTAGGCAAGTGTTGGTGTGACTAGAATAAGTACTATATCTTGCTAGCCGGGTTTGATCTGCCAACCCACAAGTGCTGGTATGGAGGATTGGTTGAATTGTTTCAGTGGCGTGTATTGCGGAATTTCAAACTACCCAAAAAGGACAAATTGAATAATTTACCTCAGAAGGTTACTACGGGGTAGATAATTTTACAGGTCTTAATTCTATTTATTTATTTATCAATTACTAGCAGACCCGGCCACACGTTGCTGTGGCTTCGCCAATCTTTATAACCGACGCCATCCGTTAATTTGCATACATATCAAATTCACACCACCCGCTTGCCAGCTGCCCGCTGCCCGCTGCCTGAATTGAATCTTTGAATTTCTCGACTTTTCTCTACTATAATATGCATGTATTATACGTATAAACCTTCCTCATGATTTACTCTATCTATTGGTGAAAACCGCATGAAAATCCGTTGCGTAGTTTAAAAGATCTAAGCGCACATACAGCGGGAGCGACTTCATTTTATACTATACTAGCAGACCCGGCCACACGTTGCTGTGGCTAACGAAAGACAACGCCATTACCCAATCTTTATAAAATCCACACCACCCGCTTGCCAGCTACTCGCTGCCCGCTGCCTGAATTGAATGTTTGAATTTATCGGCTTTTCTCTACTATAATAATCATGTATTATACATATAAACTAATTAACTCGCCACTTATTATACCTACAATGCTTGCAATGCAACACTGGATATTTGAAAAGGGAAAATCAAATACCTACTTACTCTAGGACATCTATTTTCCAATTTCTTCGGTAGAACGAATTTCAAAAGTGACTATAGTACGGCCCGCCTGCCGTTTAAAATCATTCAAAAATAGGTTTTCTTTAAATTTCTCGGCTTTTCTCTAATATAATTACATGTATTATCCATATAAACATTCCTCTTCAACCACTCTATCTATTGGTGAAAACTGTATGAAAATCCGTTGCGTAGTTTAAAAGATTAACGCGCACATACATTTTGAGTGACTTCATTTTATACTATGTAATGATAATGATGATGATAAAGATAAAGATGTCGATCGATTTATTACTGTATATCAATTTATTACTGTAGATCAATTTATTACTGTAGATCAATTTATGAAAGTTCGACCATACTTAACAACAAGGTAGTCTAGTCATGTAAAAGAATCCTGGGTGTTTAAAATGTGCCTAACCTAAAGTGGCGTATCTCGCGGAATTGCAAACCACTCAAAATGGATAAATTGAACAAAACCTGTACTAGGTTTCGAAAGGGTAGATTATTTACGGTTCCATAACAACTCAACACAGTGGCATTTCAACACCCCTTTGAAAAGTCATTAAAAGTGATGAAAAAAGTTCATAACCTAACTTTACGTAACCTATTTTACTTAGTTTTTTTTTTCAACGCTTTTGGTGACTTTTCAAAGGAGTCTGAAGCGCTACTTTATTGTCTGGTCACCATAAGAAATTTACACAGCTTTTTAAAAATATGTATATTTATTTATCAATTACGACAACTGCAGAGCCATTTATAAAAGTGTGATCATAGGTACTTAAAACATGGAAGTCATGTAAAAGAATTCTATGTGTTTCAAAAGTGCAACCTCATCTAAATCTACCTAACGTAACTCAATTAAGCCTACACATTCGTATGAAACTTCTACAGGAATATTATGTGACTCCAAAATGCCTATAAAACTTAAAGGAAAGATATACCAGAATATTGTAAGACCCGCTATAATGTATGGCTCCGAATGCTGGACTATGTACAACTCCTACTGTAGACAACTCGAAACAGCAGAAATGCGAATGCTTAGATGGTAGGCAGGAGTATCACTAAAAGATAAGATTAAAAGTTCACGCATTCGTGGTAGCCTATCCGTGGTATGGGCACATAAGACGGAGACCATCAGCCATACAGTGAAGCAGGCAATGTCTATGGAGCTTCATCGACAGTCATCCAGAGGAAGACCGAAGAACTCCTGGATGACTCAATGCTCCAAAATACTTCAGAGAAACGGCCTGGATGAAGACGATACTCAGAACAGAAGAAACTACAACCTGAGAACGAGAAGAGCCGACCCCAACAGCCTACCTAGGCAATGAGTTGGGACAGCGTAAGGAAGAAGAAGATTTGTATGAAACTTCTCGAACAATTATTATGGAACCCAATATAATGTACTGAATATCATTTAACAATACTTAAGTAACTTATTTTTTAATATCTAGTTTTACTACCTGGTTTCACTTGAGAAATCAACATTGTATTTTCGAAATCTTGTGAAGCAGTTAAAACGCATATTATTTAACATGATGTCTGTTTTCTAGCTTTATTGTTACACGATATTTTAAAGCTTTATAGCTCTTGATAGAAATAACTTTGCCACCTGGATTTATACCCAAATTTTTGCTTTCATTAAAATTTATGATATTATTTATGAAACCTGAAAACTTTAAGCGACTTTGAAGAGTCTTTATTAAAAGTGGCCTACGATGATACGCAAACAATAAATTTAGAAAGAAACTATGGTGAATTAGTTAATCATGTAGTTTGAGCATCATTTAATAGATGTCGTTAGTATAGTTAGTTGTACGAAGTTTTGCTATACCTATCCCAACAGATGTCAGCTGAGTAGTATATCAGAAGAGTACCATCTATCGTAGTTCGTGTCTTATACACGAACAGTTCCGATGATTGCCGAATGCATCGGAGAGTAGAGCGAGCGTCATCAGTCCGCAACCGCCTCAGAACTATATTTAGAGCCTACTCAAGTAAGGACGTCTAGTCCAATTTAATATTCATTGTAATCTTTACGATAATTTAATAAATCAACTAGTGAGCACACGAACCTCAAACTTATTTGGAATATTCCCGACATATTTGAAATTATATTAATAACTAGCTTTTACCCGGTATGCGTTGTAATGCATTCAAAGAAATAAATTGATTCTCCCTGCATGTCTTTTCCCGTGTGACTCCGTTCACCTCCCGAGTCCCCTTTCCCTGCTGCGTTCACCTTCCACCTTCCCCGCCTTCCCCCTCCCTCATCACCCCTCTCGAGCGTTTTCCTCCCCCTCCTGCCTTTCCTCCCTGCCGCTAAAATATATGAAATACACACATTTTCATTTATACAAATTTCATAACGCCACACCTACCATTATATGCATATATAGTTTTATAACGTTCACGGGCGTGCGCACAACATGTCACCAAAGTTTCATCGAATCGGATGAACGGTATGGCGGAGAATAAAATACGAACAAACAAACAAATATTAATTTTTACATATAAGAAGATTGAGATTAATAGATACAACAGTAACTTGTAAAAATAATATTTAACAATGATAACTCTATAAAACCGGAATAAACAGCGGCAATAATACACGTTTATCCGATTTAAAATCAATCCCCATGAACGTTAGTTCTACCTCGTAACTTCAGAAGTCAAAATACGTGTGTTTATTTTATTATCTCGCTTTGAATTCTCTTTAGGGAACAATCGTGACGGACATAAATTTGTAGATACATCATTTCTCCGTAATATAAAGTGAGTGGGAGGGGTAGGTTGTATTTTGTGTGCGCCCATGGTATTTATATTACAGGTAAAGGTAATGCTAACGGGATATCGTCTCGCATACCTCTCTGAGTCTGCAGATTCCGGATACAGGGGGGGTAGAGTACTTACCGGCCAGAAGTGCGGACTAACTGTGTTCCCATGGGCGGAACTGCAGTATCTACTCGGTTCAGTGTTACTGCAGTTTCGAATAAGTTGGAAGCTGGTAAGAAGTAACGAGATTTTAAGATATAAATGCGTGAATTTTCAAAATCGCATCATTCGTACATTTCATAAAAAATATTGTTTAAATTAGCTTTGAATAGGTTATTGTTATTATTTATTCTTCATTTTAAGTTTTTACTAATTTGACAGTTTCGAACAATGTTTTATTATGGTAGGGGTGGAGCCGAAAAAATAATGAATCTATTATCAACAAACGAAAAATATTGTCTTATAGCCCAATCATGGATTTGTTCCCCTACCCACCCACTCTACATTAATACCTACCCACCCAATCTACATTATTAACTAGCAACGTCTCCACCCCTACCATAATAAAACATTGTTTGAAACTGTCAAATTAGTATAAGCTTTCCCTGAAGAAGGAACGTTTGTTCCGAAACCGGTCGGATTTACGCATTATATAAGTGGTTTCTACAAAGTTGAATTTGTTTCATTTTTCAATAATTATCAGCCTGAAACACTCATCTACATTGAAAAAATCTTCCGAGAAAATATACTTGCCGCCAACGGGACGTGAACCCGTGTCCTTCTGATTGCCGGTCAGGTGCTCTACCACTGAGGTATGTCGGCTTATCTACCCGCCAAATAATTCAATATATACTAGTGTTTCATTCAACAAATGAATCGCTAGTATACCTAGTTTTTTTTTTTTTTAAACAAATGAAACACTAGTTGTTTTTTTTTCAAATTTTTTTTATTCATTTTTATTTTTTATTTTTTTTTTTTACATTAACTCCACACAGGAGGCCCCGAGGAAAATAATTTCCCTCAGGGCCTATGTCATCTGGGATGCTGTGTGGAGGGTCTTCTTGAGGAGAGGAAGGAATGAACATTGGTCTTGAAGAGACCCATGTTGTAGGAAGGAGGAAACACAGAGGCCGGCAAATCATTCCACAGCCGAGCTGTTGAACACAAGAACGAGTCGAAGAAACGACCCGTTCTCATGTGACAAATGTCAACTGTGTACAAATGTTGGGCACGCGTTTGGCGTGTTTCCCGACTATGCACCGGTGCCGAAGGGATCAATGATGCTAGTTCCTCGGAGCATCTTCCATTGTAATACCGGTAGAACAAGGATAGCATTCCCACCCGACGCCTGTGCTCTAAAGATTGCAATCCGTCTGTTAAGATGGGAGAATCTATCAAACGGACCGCCCGTTTCTGCACAGAGTCGAGGGTATTTTTCAGGTATTTTGGAGCTCCAGACCAGAGGTGGCTGCCAAATTCAACCGTGGGGCGCACTTGCGATTTGTACAGGGTTAGCAGTTGTGTACTATTAAAGTATCTGCGGGCCCTGTACAGTACGCCCAGTTTTTGGGAGGCTAACTTTACTCTGGCTTCGATGGAGCCCCCATACCTCAGCTGGTCACTTAGGGTTTATTTATTTTATTTATTTATTTATCTATAAAAGGTATGTTTATATAACATTATTCAATGCCTGTCTCACTAGGGAATACCTGTGTTACACCAAGCATATCAATGGAGGGCCTGTTCGGAAGATTGCTTCCGTTGGAAGATACTAGATTTTCATTTCGATCCCTTTTAGACAAGATTGGGTCTTTGAAACATTATTATATTATTATTATTATTATATTATTGAGCGGAAGTTTTTTGTCCAGAACTGCGAATTTTAGAAAGAATTTTTTTCTCTCTGTTTTTACCTACTTTCATTACAAATTTATTGTAAGCCGTCTTGAAGAAGTGAAGAAGAATTTTTTTCACTCTGTTTTTAACTACTTTGATTGTAAATTTATTGTTAGCAGTTTTGCCAATTGCCATCATCGCTATTTTGAGATACGCGCATTCCAAAATTACAGGTGAGTTTGAGATGAGAGTCATGAATCATCTAACATCTTAGAATCTTGAAGAAAATCATAGATTTGTTAGATCTTCCGAGGTAGTACAAGTTAAGGTTCAACGTGTTACATAAATGATTTCAAACAACTTCAATTTATTAACTATCTCGTATATTGATGGTGTTCCTTCGCGGTATTGAAACCGGTCTGTTATTTCATTTTCAATTCAGAAAGCGGAATGAGAGAAGCGGCCGTTTCAATTCAGGATTGAAAGTTACACCTCTGTGACTTGATTTATGCGCACAAGAAATCGGAAGAATCAACTTAGAATCTATGCGCAATCTTTCTAGTGAGAAAATACGAGTATTTCACGATTCATAATGGCAATGGCGATGGAGAGACCAAAGTCATCATTTTTCGCTTTACACGATCGCTATTTTCATCTCTATTTTCATATTTACTATTTCAATTGTCATCACTGCATCACTGGTTATAGCCGTTATTTTTCTTTTTCTTTTACTAACTCTATTATTTCTATTTTTATGTTACCTATTTCAAAAGGATTATTCCATGTGCTGCTACTTCTATTTATCTTTTGTATAATGTTAATGTAAGTACTTGCATACTGCTTACTAACCCCGTATGCATGGACATTGGAGGGTCTAGAGTCGTTCAAGTAAATGTAGCTTCGTTCAATAAAAAAAAGTAGAGTCTTGACGTGTGCGGTGAAGGAGGAAACTGTAGTGTTGGTAATATGTTAATCTGTCGGGTAGGTTCGGAAATACCGAACCTAGCCGAAGCGACCTAACATCGGTACGATATAATAGCGAGCGGAGATCTCGCGCGCCCTCTTTCTCGTCAGACGGCTTACAGCCAACATTGTACTATTATATTCTATTAAACAGTTTCCGTGTATCAAAGTACTACGTGTTTAAATAATAACCTTGAAAACATCCTAGAGGAATGCTGGAGATAAAGGGCCCAGTATTGCCTGCAAACATTGGACATCACAGAAACCATATGTTTCCTTATAACGCCGTTGGGAAAGTGGTGGGGTCCCCTCTAATGTCATTACTGCAAACAACACATGAACCATGCTGTTTGCTGTGATGCCAACTGAAATCGTAGATATGAAAATAGAGATGAAAATAGCGATCGCGTAAAGCGAAAAATGTTGACTTTGGTCTCTGATTGGAGTCTGGCTGAAAAAAGATAGAAGATTCGAACGTCATTTTTTTAAGTGAAATTTCTTCTGCACCGTTGTGAACTGAAACTCAACGAAACGAAACAAAGCGACACTAAAAAGAGACAAACACATACATAGTGGTTCCCAACCGCTGGTCCGTGGACCATAGGTGGTCAGCGAAACATTCGTTCATTTTACTACAAAACCGAATCGAAAGGTATTCAAAAGCTGATTCGTAACCCTTTTGGTATTAGTGTTGGAGAGGTAGCTGAAGAAGTCCAAGAAGAGCACATTATTGTAACTTGTGGTCCCTGTGAGAAAAAATAAATATCATGGTGGTCCCTGGTCAAAAAAGGTCGGGAAACACTAATCCATTGTATTTACCCTGCGAGAGAATGAGATAGTATAATCGGTCTCCTCTTTGTGCGGTGCTTTGTAGCCTCTCGGTATCCTCTTTGTGCGGTACATCGTAGCCTCCCCACTTTTGTCTACTTTAGTTTTCTGAAGGTTTCACTTCTACCGCGTGTGAATTGGACACTCTGTTTTTAAATTTGGTTTTGATTTATTAAATAAGAGAAAATTGTAACTAATTGCTGCTGTTCACAGAACTTCTAGTTTTGGAAACAACATGAGATGTATAATAAGTAAGGGAGAGAGAAAATTTCACGTCAATGCAACTATTTTTTTAAATTAAATGAAGACAATATTAGCGAAACTCAATCGAAAATCTGGAGAAAGAATAATCAGAAAAAGATATTGGCACCTCTGGGACTCGAACCCAAGACCTACTGCTTTCATGGCAAATGCTCTACCAACTGAGCTAAGGTCTATATCGAATTCGTTCACGTTTAACTGTATGATACTTTGAACTGTGGAATTTTGAAATGACAATTTAACTGTCATAAAATAACATATCACATTATGCGTTCCACATTTTCGATCCAAATATCGGGCAAAGTCTAGTAATGCAGTTAGTTTATTACAGTGAGATTTATTTATACAATAATTTTCCTTTCATAAGTCTAGGCCACACATTACATTTGGGCATTAAAATGCATTACAAGCCATATGTATAAAATTATTTATAAAATTAAATTGCATCACTCCGACAGGTTGAAAAAAAATAAGAAGTCAAGTAACCGACCTGATAATTTATTTGCATTACTGTGCATAATAGCCCCTGGCATATTAATACAACCAAAGTTTATGCACGTAAAAAGTAATTGCGTACAAATTAAACTTGTTTTTATTGCCTTTGAGCACGCAGCACTAGGATGGAGAGATCTCTCGATATATATATTATGTATGACCTGAAATAAGACAGAAATTACGACATCACCAGGCCCTGCGAATTCGGAGCCGTTTTAAAAAATACGTATTTTCGAATTGTTTGGAACTCTGAATCCGGATATCCGGATAAAAGGTCGTCACCACGACTTGCTCTGTATCCCACACGGCAGAACAGACGTTCTGTCCCAGCACAGCATGACAAGAGATATGGTGCTGCTAAATGATATCTCTAGGTCCCTCGACATTTTCAACATTGGCCTTGGAGGTTTCAAAAGTAATTTTAGGCAAGAACTCTGAAATATGTATTTTTATTTATTTATTTATTTATTTATATATATATATATATATATATATATATATATATATACATCCCGCTATCATTGCTGCGTCCTTTCATCAGATCGACATTACTGCGTCTATCTGAAGGACTTAATTTTACATAGTTTTAACTAAAGTATATACTAGCTTTTAAGTGTTTGATTGTAGCTAGGTATTTATATTTTTGAAAAAAATGATTTTAAAAATATACAAAACGAAAAAAACGCCCTTCAAAGTTCCACCAATCCGAACTCCTTTCATATTCAATGCAGTGAGGCACCCTGCGTATATTTTCTTCAATTTGGTCCACAATATAGCGTCCAATTATATATTCATTTTCATGTTGACGACAAACCAACGTCTTGCGACGTTGCCGCTTATTTGTTCAAGTTTTTGGTGAGACGACTGTAAAGTTATTAATAGAATATGAAAGTGCCAATACAACTGGCCAATATGTTGCGGACTCTAATCAACCCGGCGGCGACGCGCACGTAAAATTTATTAAATTGGTATGGGATTTTTTTGAGACTTATCATTCCGAATTAAAACGTTGCTTGAAGTGTGATTAGTTATTTTTAGTGACTAGATCTGTATTGCTGGGACCTTTCTATGCATCCTCTTCTCCCCATTTTGATTCCGCATCACGACAGTGATTACCATATAAGGACTTTATTACAACAACACGATAATCAGTAGGTATATTTTGCGACCTATTATTTAAAAAGAAACCGTAGTCTTCCGAAAGATTCAATTTGGGAGGCGGGTATGGTACCGCTGCCCTGGGAACCCATTTGGATAATCTTGCCATTAACACTTCTGCCATAGGTCACCCCAAGTGGTTCGCTACATTTGGTAACTTAGCAGGGGTGCCCTAAAATATTCTATGCTCATGTGGTGGGGTTTATCTGGTTCTTGGCGGCGGGTGCGTCTACCCACCAGCTGCATAACAGGCCGAATCGGGAGAGAATGGATGAGGGATTGGTTGGTTGATTCTCCAGCCGTACTCTCTCCTCACCTTGCACCGCAGTGGGAGGGATGGATTCATACGTCCCTCACTTCTGGACGCACTCCCCCAGATTCCTACCCACCCCTGGTATCCCTTTCCTTCCCAGAACTTCCTCTCTTTTTTCACCTAAAAAGTCTCTCCAAACAGCATCGCCAAAGATGGCATCGGCTCACTAGCAAACACCGCCACCGAAAAGGCTAACTTTCTAGGTAAAATGTTTGCGGATAACTCAACCCTCGATGACCAAGGTGCTGTCCCGACGTCGGTTCCTCACTGCGGTTTTCGTATGAAAAAGCTGAGGATCCGGCATCGGGAAGTACTCCATGTTTTACGAGGGCTTGATGTTAATAAAGCCTTGATGTTAATAAAGCTAGTGGGCCTGACGGAATACCTGCCCTGGTACTGCAAAGGTGCGCTGCAGAAAATAGCTCAAATTTTGACGAAGCTTTTTAAACTGTCCCTGAAGACTGGCTCTGTGCCCTCTGGTTGGAAAAAAGCGGTTATCCATCCTATTCCAAAGAAGGGTGACCGCTCCAACCCGGCCAACTACCGTCCCATAGCGATCACATCAGTTCTGTCTAAGGTGATGGAACGTGTGATCAACGACAAACTGCTCACATACCTCGAGAAGAACAAAGTTATTAACGACCGTCAATACGGATTCCGGCGGAACCGCTCGTGCGGTGATCTTCTCGCGCATGTGACGCATGTTTGGGGGCGATGCCTGGAACGTTTCGGTGAGACCCAAACCGTTGCACTGGACATCTCCAAGGCCTTTGACCGGGTTTGGCACCGAGGACTTGTCAACAAACTGCATTCTTACGGACTTCCCGCATCCTTGTGTACGTGGATTGCCGACTTCTTGAGGGAGAGGTCGATTCAGACGGTAGTCGATGGTTTCACCTCTTCCTCACACTCGATAAATGCTGGCGTCCTCCAGGGATCGGTTCTGTCTCCGACTTTGTTTTTGTTGCACATCAACGACCTTTTGTCATGTGCACCAATTCATTGTTACGCGGATGACAGTACAGTTCATGATAACTTTTTGTTTGACAAGCCCCCAAAGGGCTCACAAACTCCAACAGCTCGTAAGGCTTTGAAGCAAAGAATGGACGGTTACCTCGAGAGTGTTTTCCCTTGGGGTAAAAATAATCTCGTTGAATTTAATGTTTCAAAGACCCAATCTTGTCTGATTACGTCTAAAAGGGATCGAAATGAAAATCTAGTCTCTTTCAACGGAAGCAATCTTCCGAACAGGCCCTCCATTGATATGTTTGGTGTAACCCTAAGTGACCAGCTCAGGTATGGGGGCTCCATCGAAAGCAGAGTAAAGTTAGCCTCCCAAAAACTGGGCGTACTGTACAGGGACCGCAGATACTTTAATAGTACACAACTGCTAACCCTGTACAAATCGCAAGTGCGCCCCACGGTTGAATTTGGCAGCCACCTCTGGTCTGGAGCTCCAAAATACCTGAAAAATACCCTCGACTCTGTGCAGAAACGGGCGGTCCGTTTGATAGATTCTCCCATCTTAACAGACGGATTGCAATCTTTAGAGCACAGGCGTCGGGTGGGAATGCTATCCTTGTTCTACCGGTATTACAATGGAAGATGCTCCGAGGAACTAGCATCATTGATCCCTTCGGCACCGGTGCATAGTCGGGAAACACGCCAAACGCGTGCCCAACATTTGTACACAGTTGACATTTGTCACATGAGAACGGGTCGTTTTTTCGACTCGTTCTTGTGTTCAACAGCTCGGCTGTGGAATGATTTGCCGGCCTCTGTGTTTCCTTCTTCCTACAACATGGGTCTCTTCAAGACCAATGTTCATTCCTTCCTCTCCTCAAAAAGACCCTCCACACAGCATCCCAGATGACATAGACCCTGAGGGAAATTATTTTCCTCAGGGCCTCCTGTGTGGAGTTAATGTAAAAAAAAAAAAGGCCCTGAGGAAAATTATTTTAATAATGAATGAAGAATTAAATTATAATTATATTAATGCTTATCATATAAATGCTGTCACCCCAAGGGGTTCGCTACCCCAAGGGGTTCGTTTGTTGACTTAGCAGGGGTAACCGGGTTCATGGGGTGAGGTTTATCCAGGTTTTGGTGACCGATGCGTCTGCCCACCTGCTGCGTGGTGGGTATAATCGAGAGAGACTGGTTGAGGGTGATCTTTTATTCTCTCCATACATCTCTCGATACATCGCCTGCAACGCAGTGGGAGGATTGGATTCATACGTCCATCACTCCTGGACACCTACCTTAGGGCTTCCTGTGGAAATGCCTCCTGCCCCCCCTGGCTAATGTAAAAATAATCTTTATTTAAAAATGAATGTTTATGTACCTAAAGCATTCATACGATTACGATGATTATTTGGAGATTTGTCGTGCGTATGCCCGCGATGGTTTCTGTGGTGAGCTCTAGCGCTATGAAATTATTTCCTATGGCATTCATCCGATAGCGATGAAACTTTGGTGAGTTGTTATGCGCACATCCGTGAATTTTTCTATATATAATAGTGAGCTCTGGCGTTATGAAATTTGTATAAAAAATTACAATTAGTGGCGTGCGAGTTGTTTGAAATGTATGTTTTTCATTTAGTTTCGCTTCAAGGAGGGATGGAGGGAGGGGAAGGGGAAGAGGAAATTTGGGATTGGGAATATCAACGAGGGACAAGTTCGCGGAAGGGGAGAAAGTAGGGAAGATGGGAAGGTGGAAAGGAACGCAAGAGGGATGAGGGTCGCGAGAGTGTAACGAGGGCGCATGGGAAAGGACACACATGAGTGGGTGAGGGTAAGGGACGGAGGACGAGGGATGGCAGAGGGAGGGATTGCAAAGGTGACATAGTAACGGTAGGGTATAGAAGGGAGTAAATTTGGAAATGGGAAACTTTCCGAAATTCCAAAAATGTTTTAAAGATTGGAAGGCTAAAACATTATTTAAAATATACAGTAAATGTATTTTTATTGTACAACGAACGAAAGGAGATGCTGAGAATTGATACAAGGAGAATCTAGAAAATTTAAAGGAATCGTGACCTGCAATATGGAAGTGATTTCACTTTTTTTACATGAGCACCGCGCAAGAGTCTCCAACTACTCCCGTCTGGTCCAGTGAGACTATGGCATCTCCAATTGGAGTATGCTGTGAGGCTGAAGGTAGTGAGGATGGGAAGGAGATGGGAAAGAGGAAGGTGGGAAAGTACCTGCCTATTCTGATCTGGTCACCAAACACGCTAAAGCCATTGCAAGCAACGTTATACCAGGGCGATACTGAGAGTATCTTCCGCTCTGGAACGTGCCGAAAATATACTTTACCTACTCGTATTATACGATATTGCCAATATCTTTTTCCGATTTTTCTGTTTCCAGATTTTCGAATGAGTTTCGCTTATATTGTCTTCATTTAAATATATATTTTATAAAAGTTTTCTTTATTCATTGAATTATTTTTTACATGTTTGAGGATTTTTCGTTACATCTTTGAGGATTTTTCGATCAACATGGTATGTTGATCGAAAAAGATAGCAAGATTTTAATATGTTGATCGAAATATTAACATATTCATATTTAAATGTTATAATTTGAGGGCTCATAAAGTTAAAAATAAAAACATAGGTAAGGATATATATTTTTTTTAATTTTAAGAAAGACAAACATTCCCTGCTTACGAATAACCAGACATTATTTGAAAATATCTTACTTTTTTACATTAGCTCCAAACAGAAGGCTCTGAGGAAAAAAGAATTCCATCAGGGCCTATGTCATCTTTGGAGATGTTGTATGGAGGGTCTTTTTAGGGAAAGGAAGGAGTGGAAGTTTTGGGAATGAAAAGGGTATTAGGGATGAGTAGGAATCGGGGTTTAGTCTTTCCAGGAATGACGGACGTATGAATCCATGCCTCCCACTGCGGTGTAAAGTGATATTCCCAGAGAGTACGGCTGGAGAAGTTAAAGGTACTCCCTCAACCATTCTCTCGCGATCCGGCCTGCCATGCAGCTGGTGGGCAGGCGCATCCGCTACCAAGACTCGGATAAACCTCACCCCATGAACCCGGGCACCCCTACCAAGTCACCAAACGTAGCGGACCACTTAGGGTGACCTATGGCAGAGGTGTTGGTTATCCAATAAATGATTCCCTGGGCGGCGGTACCCATACCCGCCTCTAATAGATATTATTAGGCAAAGTATTGTCCCTTTGCAAATTATAGTGCAGTGCACTAGCATAATAAAATACGATATTAAGTGCACAATATCAATATAAAGATAACCTTCTCTTTTTAATTTGGGTCCAAGCTCTTTCCCACATTACGATTTTTAAAGTAAAAACTTCTTTAGGACCGTTGTGATTTGAAAATCGATGAAACGAAAAATAGTAAGCAGAAATTGTTGCTTGTGTCGAGATGGAGGATTTAGCCACAGATGAACTGAACATACAACTCCTGAGTGGGATCCAAACTCGGCCATTGACCGGTCGAATGTACTGCTCTGCTGGTCATACATGTGAAGAAAACACCAAAACACCATATCATTTTTATCGGCGTCGACTCATCGTAACTTGAAACAAAAAAGTCCAAGCCATCATGTGATAAGCGTCCTTGGGACAGCTGATCCATTAATGGATTCATAACTCAAGTGTTAATACGTATCTTTAATTATAAACAAACTGCCTCGTAAATCGTTCTAAATTCTTCCCGAACCACAATTGATGTCCATTATGTGATAATTATTTATCTTAATCAAGTTATTTCATTTTTATTTTTCTATGGGTCATTGAACATTCAACAGTCAACCATTACATTCATGGAATTCTCGTGTCACAATAAGATTGGCATTATTTTGCTTTTGCTTAAAGATGAACAAAATTGAATTAGTTACGTAAAATAAAATTAACATTTTATAAAATCTCAAAAAAAAATTTCAATGTAGGAACCCAAATGATTTTTTTTTTTATCATAAAAAAGGCATAAAAGCTTATAAAAATGTTAAAAGGGTATAAAACCTCTCAAAAACTGGGCGTTACTTTACAGGGCCCGCAGATACTTTAATAGTATACAACTGCTAAACCTGTACAATACAAATCACATGTGTGCCCCACGGTTGAATTTGGCAGCCACCTCTGGTCTGAAGCTCCAAAATACCTGAAAAATACCCTCGACTCTGTGCAAAAACGGGCGGTCCGTTTGATAGATTATCCCATCTTAACAGACGGGTTGCAATCTTTAGAGCACAGGCGTCGGGTGGGAATGCTATCCTTGTTCTACCGGTATTACAATGGAAGATGCTTCAAAGAATTTACATAATTGACCCTTTCGGCACCGGTGCATAGTCGGGAAACACGCCAAACGCGTGCCCTACATTTGTACACGATTGACATTTGTCACACGAGAACGAGTCGCTTCTTCGACTCGTTCTTGTGTTCAACAGCTCGGCTATGGAATGTTTGCCGGCCTCTGTGTTTCTCCTTCTTACAACATGGGTCTCTTCAAGACAAATATTCATTCCTTCCTCTCCTCGAAAAGACCCTCCACACAGCATCCCAGATGACATAGGCCCTGAGGGAAATTATTTTCCTCAGGGCCTCCTGTGTGGAGTTAATGAAAAAAAATTAATAAAAGATGAGCAAAAATGCATGTTAACTTTTTAATAAAGTAAATAAGTAAAGTAAGTAGCGATAACGGCGTGGTCTGGGGTAAGGCTCTTGACTCGCAATAAAGGTAGCGGGATCAATCCGGGCGTGGGCAAATACATTTTTTTTTACGAATTTGTGTTATTTCACAATTAATTCCTTAACAATAATATATATCTAGTATATTTGCGGCACGTTCCAGAGTGGAAGATAATCTCAGTATCGCCCTTGTGTAAGACCACCATTCAAAATAAATTAATTGAAATGGCTTTAGCCGTGTTTGGTGACTAGATCTGAAAAGCCAGGTAAAGCAAGCCCACCTTTGTATTCACTATCTCCTTCCCCTCCCCACTAGCTTTATCCTCACAACATACCCCAAATCGGGGATGCCATAGTCTCACTGGCTCCAGACGGGAGAAGCTGAGGCTCTTTTGAGGAATTTACATAAAAAAGCGTTTATACGCAAATTGGTTATGCTAGTCTTTTTTTATTTATCAGCCATGTGTTGAATTTTTTAATATAATCATTAAGTAAAAAAAATATCTTTAATCCACAGTAATTATGAGTATTTTCTAACGTCATTAAAATCAACATAGAATTACATAAATGCTTATCAAATCTATCATGTGTGACGGTAGGTATCTTTTCAAATTATAGTTAACTAATGCATTCTCGTCACGGGAGAAACAATTTTAAGGCTCTTTTATGGACGTTAAAACAAAAATATGCATTATATTCTTTTAGGACGAAAAAAGGAAAACACAAAAAAGGGAAAGCATAAAACGGTATAAGTAAACAAATAAAATAACATGCCGTCGCTAATTAATAAATAGTGTTAAGCAATAACTAACTAGCCATCACGCCTCCTAACGTTTCCTCGCAGGAGTAGGCAGAGACCGCCAAACAACTAGGTATTGGCATATATTTCTTTTCCTCATTTACAATTCACATTCATAATCGCTCTTCTGTTTTTCTGACTTTTGGTTTGGCCTGACTCAAGAATTTGTTTAACATGATCATGCCGTGTCTTCCTCGGGCATATTTACTACTCTAGAACAAGCTGCACATAAGTACTACATATTATTTTTAATGAATTCATACATTATGAAATAACACAAAACACGCCCCCACCCTTAGTAATAATACATGTACCAACCCACTGTTTTGTAATTGTCAAGTCATTATATGTTTGCCATGAGGAAGAAATGGTCGTTCCGAAACCGGTCGGCGTTAATAAAATATATAAGTTGTTCTAACAAAGTTATATTGTTTAATTTATAAATAAAATGTTACTTGCGCACTCCGGGATTTGAAACCGCGACCTCTAGACCACGGAGGCCGCAATTCATGAATTTAAAGTAATTTCTGTTTTCTTGCTCGTCTAAACTAACTAGAACCAGGACATCTCTTCTTTCCGTTCCATCTGATTACTTACTACACTACAAAAAATAGTCATCTATATTTTTTGTTGGTTTATATCGCCAAATTCTTGGTAGTATTTTTTTTTAATTTTCCTCCGGCTTTTTCATAAATGTGCAATTGTAGTCTCTGAAGATCTGGACATTTTCAGTTTAGTAATATGCATTTTACATTAGCGCTGACATTTTTGGGGATGCGTGTGGAGGGTCATTTTAGGAAAGGAAGTTCTGGGCAAGAAAAGCGAATGAAGGTTGGGTAGGTTAATCTGGGGGTTAGTGTGTCCAGGAGTGACGGATATATGAGTCCATCCCTCCCCCTTCGGTGCAAGGCGATGTTCCGAGAAAAAACGGCTGAAGAAGTCAGAAGTCAGAGAGAATGGTTCCCTCAACCATTCTCTCCCGTTCCAGCCTGCCATGCACATGGTGGGCAGAAGCATCCAACGCCAAGACCCGGGCAAACCTTACCCCATAAACTCGGACACCCCTGCTAAGTCACCAAATGTAGCGAATCACTTGGGGTGACCTACGGCAAAAGTGTTGGTTATCCAATAAATGGTTTCCGGGGCGGCGGTACCCATGTCTGCCTCTCACATTGAAATTGAAAAGTCAGAAGAACTAAACGAAACCAAAAGAATAATTCCACTTCTAGTAAATTAGTTTAGGCAATTTCGTCTTTATTTTTAGATATAAGCATGGATGCTGTGATCGAATATTAGTTTAACAATGAATTTCAATTCACTTAGCGAGTAAGAAGTAAAATCTTTACCTTAAAAAAAATGCAGCTTTGGCAAATTCAATATCAGCAAAAAACTATTATTTAATGCGTAAACAACGACGATATTGTTGCAACATTGTCATGGTGAAATTGAAATATTAATTACACACGTTTGACAAAGATCCATCCTTATTGGAATCATATTTGGCGCCAATTTTGAATAGGTAATGTAGCTGAATTTCAATGTAATCTTACGCAGCAATGTGCGATATTTAAGTATGATTACTTTGTTTTCGCAGAGAACAGAAGAAACGCTGTTAAAAAGCGATGTTGCCAAATGTAGGAGTTGCGATACGCTAGTCAATAAAAGCCAATCAAAAAGTATATTTTGATAAAAATATACGCTGGTCTACTGCAGCGCCGCGGCTCGCCGCTCGGTGACAAAGCACTGAACTAAAATAGCATATTTCAGTTGATTTAGGTACCAATACCGCGTCTGGCTTATTTTCGTTTTTGGACTGTACGAGGGTACAGGAGTGGGGAAAACTTGAAATTACATGTGTTCAATCCTGCGTCCGTATACCGGACGCAGAATGACGGTCGGACGCAGGATTGAATGAAAGTGGACCATTAGAAGACGCAGCAATGATAGCGGGATGTATATATATATATATATATATATATATATATATATAAATATATATATTTATGTCATACCACATTTTGTGGCTCATCTTAGAAGAAGCCACTTAAGTTGCTCATTCTTTCGCATGTAATATATACTTACGTAGATGAAGTACCAACATGCTGTCTTTTAAATTTTGTTTAAAATATGGTCAGCTATAATATGTAATCAAAAATTATGTTTATTTATTAAAAAAATATATCTTAAAATAACGTGCATTCCTTGATCTATTTTAAGAACACACTTACCGCATCAAGCTACGTTGCCAAGTTTAATGTTACCAATATAGTCACATATGTAGGTAGGTTGACAGAACAGTTTGGATGTTGCTTGTTGATTATTCACACATATTTATCATTTCTAGCGGCCGTTTTTGATTATTGGCGCGTTTTTTTTAAATTGTAGTATGATTTGCTAATTAATATTGTTATTTATTTGGTGTTTACGGTTGTTTTTTTTTTGTGTTAAGGTTTATTTTATTATTATCATAAATAAAATTAGGTATTTAAATACATATTGGTGTAGTTTCTTTTATGTGCTACATAATTATTTTATCTTAGTTTTACTAGTGTTTTCGAAAAATTATGAATAAACTTATTAGAAATATATTACATAATTTACTTTATTCATTGATTCGTACGTTTCTTTCTTTAAGTTGTCACCTCCGATCTATATGGATAAAATCGATCTAAAAGAAACTAACTAACTAACCATCACGCCGTTTCCCGCAGGGGTAGGCAGAGAGGACGGACCGCCAAACAACTCGGTCTTGGCACACACTCTTTGCCTCACTCACATTCATACATCGTATCATACATTCTCTTCTATTATTCTGACTTTTGACACGGCCCGACTCAAGTATCTGATTCACTTGATCGTGCCATGTCTTCCTCGGGCGTCCCCGACTTCTTCTACCATTCACATTTGCATCATATATTCTTTTTACACTACTTTCTTCGCTCATTCGCTCTACGTGCCCAAACCATCTGAGGGTCCCTTTCTTAATTTTGCTCATTATTAAATTATTATTATTATACTTAGTTGCTATCATATTTTACAATTTACAAATAGAGACGGACCGCCAAATAATATTAATTGGTTAAATTGTATTTTTTCTCGCATTAGCACCACACCTGATAAAAAATCCCTCAGTGTCTTTGTCATCTTTGGGGATGCTGTGTGGAGGGTTTTTTTTAGGGAAAGGAAGAAGAGGAAGTTCTGTAATGAAATAATTTGGTATCTTAACCGTAAATCCAGAACTAAATTTTGTATGAAATAGGCCGCGAAGAAGTTTCTCTTTTCAAGAGCAATTATAATACTCTTAGAAGAAGTCGGGGACGCCCGAGGAAGACATGGCACGATCAAGTGAATCAGATACTTGAGTCGGGTCATGTCAAAAGTCAGAATAATAGAAGAGAATGTTTGAGACGATGTATGAATGTGAGTGAGGCAAAGAGTGTGTGCCAAGACCGAGTTGTTTGGCGGTCCGTCCTCTCTGCCTACCCCTGCGGGGAAACGGCGTGATGGTCGTCTCATACATACTCTTCTATTATTCTGACTTTTGACATGGCCCGTCTCAAGTATCTGATTCACTTGATCGTGCCATGTCTTCCTCGGGCGTCCCCGACTTCTTCTACCATTCACATTTGCATCATATATTCTTTTTACACTACTTTCTTCGCTCATTCGCTCTACGTGCCCAAACCATCTGAGGGTCCCTTTCTTAATTTTGCTCATTATTAAATTATTATTATACTTAGTTGCTATCATATTTTACAATTTACAAATAGAGACGGACCGCCAAACAACTCGATCTTGGCACACACTCCTTGCCTCGTTCACATGCATACTTCGTCTCATACATGCTCTTTTATTATTCTGACTCTTGAAATGGCTCGACTCAAGTATCTGATTCACTTGGTCGTGCCATGTCTTCCTCGGGCGTCCCCGACTTCTTCTAGCATTCACATTTGCGTCATCATATATTCTCCTTACACTATTTTTCTCGTTCATTTGCTTTACATGCCCAACCAATCTAAGCGTCTCTTTCTTAATCTTACTCGTTACGCTTACATCAGGCTTACATTATGTGCGGATCATTATTATTCATTTCGGTCTACTTTCATCATTTCTCTACCAGTTCCGAGCCTCACAGCGAAGCATTAGGGTAGGTACCAGCACTCCATTATGGACGGCTAGCTTCGCTTCTTTCGATAGTTTTTTAGACCGGGGTAATATAATTACACTAAGAACAGTTTTACTCTGTATCTCAGTTGTCTTTTACACCATATACTCAATAATTTTGGTAATCATAGAAAAACTATTTGCTTATCGATCTGTTTTTAAAACTGTATATTGCATTGCTAGTTTTTTTAATATAAAATAATTTCTATCAAATTCCGGCAAAGTATCTGTAGCCCTCCCCCTCTCCGCCACGCATCGCATAGCGTTACCCCGTGCCTACAAACTGAAGATTCCACGGACTGGTAGCGGATCGGTAATAGTTGCATTTTAATAAAAAGGGAAGTGTCATAATAATTGAATCACGCTAGCTTCCTTAATATCGCTTTTACTTTTTTACTTTACTTAAGTTGAAAATGGGCGTTGGCGTAACTTGACAATTCAAGCAATAATAAGCAATTTCTAAGTTATTAATGGAAAGGACTACATCCCGTTCGCTTACACTTTGCATTTCATATGATCTTTTTACAATGCTTAAATATTTGCGTGCCGGTACTAGATGATTCCGTCTGGGACATTTCCGGTAAAATATTGAATTTACCATTTTTAGAAACATCACTCCAATTATACCCGTCTCTGTTTGTCGTGTGAAATAAAAATATATCAGAAAGAGACAATCATTATTGTTTAATTGGTTGAAGGAATTTGTAAAAATGAACTCCAACATTGTACAGGTGGTTTAAGTCTACATTGTATAAATAGTCTTAAATTGGGTTTTCGGTTTTAATTGCTAACTTGTTTAGATTAGGTGGTAATATTCATCTGGGAGGCGGATATGTGTACCGCCGCCCCGAGAACCATTATTGGATAACCAACACCTTTGCCATAGAGGCAGGGCTGGGCAAAATACATGCATTACTGTAATTAAAATACAAATTACAAAATACTTTTTCGCATGTATTTAAAATACGAAATACAAAATACTTTCAAGTCGTGTATTTGAAATACAAAATACAGTATTTTAACCATTTTTAAATTTCAAATACAAAATACAAAATACAAATTACAAAATACATTTGGTTTAGGTAGAACCTTTGGTTGCAATAAATTGTCGTAAGTGCCCATATCTAAGAGTGCGTTTCCATTGAAGCAAAGCAGAGCATAGTGAAACAGAGACGTGCTAAAATTGACTAATCATATTGCTCAGGACACACATCTCGTCTCCGCTCCACTTGTAAAGATTTGTGGTATAGGACTTAGGTGTTAGATTATAATAATAATTATTATAATAACACTAGCTGGTTCCCGGTATGCGTTGCACTGCAATATTCAAAGAAATAAATTGTTTCTCCCTGCATGTCCTTTCCCGTGCGTCCCCGTTCCCCTACCGCTTCCCTTTACCCTCTTGCATTCCCCGTACACCTTCCCTGCCTACCCTCTCCCCTCTTCCGCTCCCCCATCCCGCCAACCCCTCCCGCGTTCCATATATTTAGTCCCAGAACATTTTTCTATATTATAAAAACAATCAATAAAATCTGGTACCTAACATAGGTACCTATTTAAAATATCTATAATTTTAAAAATCCAATGAAAATTCTTTGGTTACAAAAAAACAGCTGCCTGCTAAATTTATTTTCATCTAACGCGCGAACTGTCAAACGTGCGTAGTTAAAATAGTCGTTAAGTTTTCTGAAATTATCCCATTTTCTGCGTAATTTTCTTAATTTTTCTTTCCGTAAGAACCTTCTAAAAGTATAAGAAAACTTAAAAAAAATGAATGAAATAGGTAAAGTCATTTTGAAGTTATGGCGTGACCAAGGGAAACAAGGATTCATTTTTATATATAAATGGATGACATTTGTGTAGCGAAGTTTTGTGTTATTTCACTTCAAGTGCGCTCTACAGTAGTTAACTTAAAAACATTCTAGTATTCAGTCCAATATTTTATTTCTAGTATTCAGTCCATTATTTAATTATTCCAATAGTGCTCGATCAAAAACTGGGCGTACTGTACAAGGCCCGCAGATACTTTAATAGTACACAACTGCTAACCCTGTACAAATCACAAGTGCGCCCCACGGTTGAATTTGGCAGCCACCTCTGGTCTGGAGCTCCAAAATACCTGAAAAATACCCTCGACTCTATGCAGAAACGGGCGGTCCGTTTAATAGATTCTCCCATCTTAAAAGACGGATTGCAATCTTTAGAGCACAGGCGTCGAGTTGGAATGCTATCCTGGTTCTACCGGTATTACAATGGAAGATGCTCCGAGGAACTAGCATCATTGATCCTTTCGGCACCGGTGCATAGTCGGGAAACACATTGTACACGGTTGACATTTGTCACATGAGAACGGGTCATTTCTTCGACTCGTTCTTGTGTTCAACAGCTCGGCTGTGGAATGATTGCCGGCCTCTGTGTTTCCTCCTTCCTACAACATGGGTCTCTTCAAGACCAATGTTCATTCCTTTCTCTCCTCAAAAAGACCCTCCACACAGCATCCCAGATGACATAGGCCCTGAGGGAAATTATTTTCCTCAGGGCCTCCTGTGTGGAGTTAATGAAAAAAAAATCTAATACTATGATACAAGAGTGTACCATACAAAGCAATGACAAGTATGATACAAAATGTACAATAACAGTGCTATTATAGCACAGGACAATAATAATAACTAGCATGAAGTAAAAAAAAATATAGTACAGTACATTATAAAGCAATTATAAGGGGGCATACATTAATTAGGTGAGCAGTTTTTCTTCCAAACTAGACTCCCCCCGCCCCTTGGTGAGATAATTTGGACCACTTCGTTTATTCTTTTCAAGTACCGTGAGATTTTGCTGGACCCCCCCCCCCCCCCCCTCCTTTTTTGAGCTCACATAATTAATGTATGCCCCCTAAGAGAACTACAAATAATCATTAATAAAGAGTCCTATAGCAAAGGACAATAGTAGGTACAGGATTCTAGCGTTTTTAGTCTATGTATTATCTATGTGTGGTTATTTTTAATTATCATTATTAAAATCACTAAATGTATTTGAAAATGTATTTTGAAGCCTTAAGTATTTGAAATACAAATTACAAAATACCTCAGCAGCAGGTAATTGAAATACCAATTACCAAATACATTGTATTTGTATATTATTGTATTTCAAATACGTATTTCAATTACAAGTTTTTCAAATACTGCCCAGCCCTGGCCATAGGTCACTCCAAGTGGTAAGCTATGTTTGGTGACTTAGCAGGGGTGTCCGGGTTCATGGGATGAGGTTTGTCCGGGTCTTGTTGGCGGATGCGTCTACCCACCAGCTGCATGGCAGGACGGATCGGGATAGACTGTTTTTTTTACATTAGGTCAACACAGGAGGCCCTGAGGAAAATAATTTCCCACAGGGCCTATGTCATCTTTGGGGATGCTGTGTGAAGGGTCTTTTTAGGAAAGGAAGGAGAGCAAGTTCTGAAAAGGAAAAGGGATGAAGGGTAGGTAGGAATCTGGGAGTCAGTGTGTCCAGGAATCTATCCCTCCCACTGCGGTGAAAGGCTATGTTCCGAGAGAGTACGGCTGGAGAAATCAAAGGGACTCCCTCAACACTCTCTCCCAATCCATCCTGCCATGCAGCTGGTGGGCAGAGATGCATCCGCCGCCAAGACCCGGATAATCCTCACCCCATGAACCCGGGCACCCCTGCTAAGTCACCAAACGTAGCGAACGACTTGGGGTGACCTATCGCAGAGGTGATTTTAGATTTTCACGGCCATAAGTATTTTTGTTATTAGTTTTTGGGGTATTATGCCGTGTATACCTCCTTCTTTAGCCAAAGTTTCGGACAGCGTTGCAGTGTCCATCATCAGGGCAGATGTGTAATCTCTTTCAACCCATCGCCTTGCAATGCAGTGGGAGAGATGGATTCATATATCTCTCACCCGCGACCTCCGGATTCGTAGTCGAAGTTCGCAATCTCATTTTTTTTACAGTAGCTCCACATAGGAGGCCCTGAGAAAAATAATTTCCCTCAGGGCCTATGTCATCTAAGGGGATGCTGTGTGGAGGGTCTTTTTAAGGAAGGGAAGGATAGGAAGTTCTGGGAAGGAAAAAGGTATGTGGGGTGGATAGGAATCTGGGGTCAATGTGTCTAGGAGTGACGAACCTAAAATTCCATCCCTCCAAATGCGGTGCAAGGCGATGGGTCGAGAGAGTCCGGCTGGAAAGGACAAAAGGCCTCCCTCAACCAAACTCTCTTATCCGGCCCGCCACGCAGCAGGGCAGACCTATCCGCCGCCACGTCCTGGACAAACCTGATACCATGAACCCGGGCACCCCTGCTTAGTCACCAAACGTAGCAAACTGCTTGCAGAGGTGTTGGTTATACAGTAATGGTTCCCGGGGCGGCGGTACCCATACCCGCTTCCCAAATTGGAATACCTCGTTTACAATTAGTCCTTATTCAAGTCATCTTAGGTATGATTAGTCTATTGTATATTTATCGGCGTAGTCCAGCGGTAAGGCTCTTGACTCGCACTCCGAAGGTCGCGGGATTATAATTTGTGTTATTTGACAATTTATTTAGTAAAAATAATACATATATTTTATATTTGCAGCACTTTCCAGAGTGGAAGATACTCTCAGTATCGCCCTGGTGTAAGACCACCATTCAGAATTGAAATGTTGCGTGATATGGCTTTAGCCGTGTTTGGTGACCAGATCTGAATAGTCAGGAACTTCCCAACCTTCCTCTTCCCTATCTCCTTCCCCTATCCACTACGTTGTGCGATATTCATGTAAAAACAAAATAATCAAGATTTTTGAACCCTACCCTAAATCCAAAATCAAATCTAAAATCAAATTCAAAATCAAATTCAAAATCATGAGAACTGGTCGCTTCTTCGATTCGTTTTTGTGCTCAACAGCTCGGCTATGGAACGATTTGCCGGCCTCTGGGTTTTCCCCTTTCTACAACATGGGTCTCTTCAAGACCAATGTTGACTCCCTCTTCTCCTCAAAAAGACCCTCCACACAGCATATTAGATGACATAGGCCTTGAGGGAAATCGTTTTCTTAAGGGCCTCCTGTGTGGAGTTTTTTTTACAGTGAATACCGCACAAGAATCTCAACTGCTCCCGTCTGGAGCCAGTGACACCATGGAATCCCCAATTGGGGTATGTTGTGAGGCTGAAGGTAGTGGGGAGGGGAAGGAGGTGGGGAAGAGGAAGGTTGGGAAGTACCTGGCGATTCAGATCTGGACACCAAACACGGCCAAAGCCATTTTCAAGCAACGTTTCAATTTTGAATGGTGGTCTTACTTACACCAGGGCGATATTGATAGTATCTTCCACTCTGGAACGTGCCGCAAATATACTATTTATTATTTTAAATGAATTAATTGTGAAATAACACAAATTAATCAAATAAAATTTGAGACCTGCGGTTTGCGAGTCAAGGGTCTCACTCCTGGACTATGTAGGCCGTATATTGTAATTTATTTTTAAATTATTGTTTATTTTTGTTCATAACTTTTTTTTATAAAATACACCAAAACAACAATAAAACATATTTTAATTACTTCAATACAACTAGAGACAATGCTTTTGAAAAATTGTCACGCGTAAAGTAATTACCTAGGTACAGAACATTTTTTTAAATGAAAAACTTGTTAGATTTCTTAAATATGATAATATAATCCATTATAAAAATTACGTTCTACTAAAAAAACATTTTAAAAAAATAATATAACTGTATGAAAAAACATATTACATGAGTACCTAATATATTTCTGAAATTTTTAGAAAACCCTGTATAGATATCATTACATTACAACTGACTATGCTTTCAGAACGCAAAAGACAAATACAGAATGACGTAGCAAATATTTTATTTATTAAAGAAAAAACTACATAAATGTGTATTAAAATACGTAATAATATCAACCTTGTAATAAACACAAAAACAATTAACACAAAATTAATAACGATATTATAAAAGCAATTCGTAAATCAATCTTCAATTTTAAAAAAGCGCGCGAATAGCCGCTAAATATTACTCGTATAATATAATGTCTGTTCTTCTAAAACAACTAACAGTCCACAGCGAGCGCTTGACAGTAGCTACCTATGTAGATAGAATACAACATAACATACCGGCAAACATATAACATATCGCAAAAGATTCAATCTGACATAGCAATGTCATGCGATAATAGATTTTGAGGAATTTAACCATTGAGTTCAATATCGCAAAGCATTGATAAACGACTTGGAGTTTGAATGATATTGTATGACGAGAACATCCGGCAACGTCGCATGCCGTGATGTTATAGATGCGATAAAAAGTGTACCCAATTGATGTTCTAAGTATGGATGAATATTTACTGATAAAAAACGCATTCCGGAGCATTAACGGTCCACGTAAAAATGTCATTTATTCACTCAAAAATTTTTTTTACACCGTTCGACTCGTCTCATCGAGTTTGATATGATGGACTTAAAAAAAAAAAAACGATGAGCCACTAAGTGCCCAAATGAGCCAGTAAGTCGAAATGATCAAGAAGTTCCGGTAATTAAAGGACGCTTTGAGCCACTAAATGCCGTAACATAAACCTATATATATATATATATATATATATATATATATATATATATATATATATAGGTTTATGTTACGGCATTTAGTGGCTCAAAGCGTCCTTTAATTACCGGAACTTCTTGATCATTTCGACTTACTGGCTCATTTGGGCACTTAGTGGCTCATCGTTTTTTTTTTTTTAAGTCCATCATATCAAACTCGATGAGACGAGTCGAACGGTGTAAAAAAAATTTTTGAGTGAATAAATGACATTTTTACGTGGACCGTTAATGCTCCGGAATGCGTTTTTTATCAGTAAATATTCATCAATACTTAGAACATCAACTGGGTACACTTTTTATCGCATCTATAACCATCACGGCATGCGACGTTGCCGGATGTTCTCGTCATACAATATCATTCAAACTCCAAGTCGTTTATCAATGCTTTGCGATATTGAACTCAATGGTTTAATTCCTCAAAATCTATTATCGCATGACATTGCTATGTCAGATTGAATCTTTTTGCGATATGTTATATGTTGTATTCTATCTACATAGGTAGCCAGACTGCCAAGCGCTCGCTGTGGACTGTTAGAAGAACAGACATTATATTATAATATTTAGCGGCTATTCGCGCGGTTTTTTAAAATTGAAGATTGATTTACGAATTGCTTTTATAATATCGTTATTAATTTTGTGTTAATTGTTTTTGTGTTTATTACAAGGTTTATATTATTACGTATTTTAATAAACATTTATGTAGTTTTTTCTTTAATAAATAAAATATTTGCTACGTAATTATGTATTTGTCTTTTGCGTTCCGAAAGCATAGTCAGTTGTAATGTAATGATATCTATACAGGGTTTTCTAAAAATTTCAGAAATATATTAGGTACTCATGTTATATGTTTTTTCATACAGTTATATTATTATTTTTAAATGTTTTTTTAGTAGAACGTAATTTTTATAATGGATTATATTATCATATTTAAGAAATCTAAGAAGTTTTTCATTTAAAAAAATGCTCTGTACTTTTAGGTAATTACTTTACGCGTGACTATTTTTCAAAAGCATTGTCTCTAGTTGTATTGTAGTAATCAAAAGGTGTTTTATTGTTGTTTTGGTGTATTTTATAAAAAAAAATTATGAAAAAAAAAACAATAATTTAAAAATAAATTACAATATACAGCAATATACGGGTATGGATACCGCCGCCCCGGGAACCATTACTGTATAACCAACGCCTTTGCAAGCAGTTTGCTACGTTTGGTGACTAAGCAGGGGTGCCCGGGTTCATGGTATCAGGTTTGTCCAGGACATGGTGGCGGATAGGTCTGCCCTGCTGCGTGGCGGGCCGGATAAGAGAGTTTGGTTGAGGGAGGCCTTTTGTCCTTTCCAGCCGGACTCTCTCGACCCATCGCCTTGCACCGCATTTGGAGGGATGGAATTTTAGGTCCGTTTATTTTTATTTTATAATATAATAATGTAAGTTTTGTTTATTATTATATAATATGTTAATGTATTGTTTTTTATAATATAATATAATAAAGTATTGTTTATTGTAATTCAAAACTATATGTAAAGGTATCTACCATAAACCATAAAGGAACCATATGGTACCTATATACCTAGGTACCGAATGCGTGACGCATAGTATTTAACTCATGTGCACCTATTTAACTCAATGCATAGCAGACGAATAGTATAAGAAGTCGGGGCAGACATGACACGATTAAGTGAATCAGAGACTTGATTCAGGCCATGTCAAGGGTCAGAATAATAGAAGAGTATTTATGAGACGATGAATGAATGTGAATGAGGCAAAGAGTGAGTGTCAATACGAGGTTTACATCAGTCTTACATTCTATGCCGATATCTCTCTCCCAATTCTCATAAAATATGGTTTTACCACACATCGCCTGAGGGATCTCATTTCGACAGCATTTAGTTTATTTTCATTCTTCCTCTGCCAGTTTCATGCCTCACTGCCATACATCAGGGTAAGCACCAGGACTCCATTGTGGACTGCTAGAACGGCATTCAGTCCTTCATTAATGGAGTTACCTGCAATTACCCTTCTTTCAGCCTTCCCATCTCTCGTAAACATACTACCCAGATTCACAACACTCATCCACCTGCTCCAAGTAACTAAGAGTAACTAACTAACTAACTAACCATCACGCCGTTTCCCCGCAGGGGTAGGCAGAGAGGACGGACCGCCAAACAACTCGGTCTTGGCACACACTCTTTGCCTCGCTCACATTCATACATCGTCTCATACATTTTCTTATATTATTCTGAATTTTGACATGACCCGACTCAAGTATCTGATTCACTTGATCGTGCCATGTCTTCCTCGGGCGTCCCCGATTTCTTCTAAGAGTATCTACCTATTGAAAAATAGGAAATTATAATTGCTCTTGAAAAGAGAAACGTCTTCGCGGCCTGTTTCATACAAAATTTAGTTCTGGATTTACAGTTAAGGGAACGTACCCATACTACGTGACACGTTTAGGGGGGGGGGGGGTCTTCAAAATGTCACGCTCCATACAAATGAGCGGCGGGTTGCTTAGGATTTTGGTCACCGGGGGGGGGTTAAAAATTGCAAAAAGTTGGTCACGTAGTATGGGTACGTTCCCTAAGATACCAAATTATTTCATTACAGAACTTCCTCTTCTTCTTTTCCCTAAAAAACCCTCCACACAGCATCCCCAAAGATGACAAAGACGCTGAGGGATTTTTTATCAGGTGTAGTGCTAATGCGAGAAAAATTCAATTTAACCAATTAATATTATTACATACTAAACTCTCCCGATCCGGCCGGCCACGCAGTAGATGGGCGAACGCATTCGCTGAAAAGAACTAAAAAAAATTCACCCGTTGAACCCAGGCACCCCTATATAATTCAGGTTAGTTCTCCCTCAATCAGTCCTGATCCGGCCCGCCACGCAGTAGATGGGCGAACGCATTCACCGAAAGACCTAGACTAACCTCACCGGATGAACCCGGGCACCCCTGCTAAGTCACCAACGGTAACGAACCACTTGGGGTGACGTATGACAGAGGTGTTAGTTATCCAAAAATGGTTCCCGGGGCGGCGGTACCCATACCCGTCTCCCAACCTTAAGGTATAGGTTAAGTGGTTCGCTACATTTGGTGACATAGCCGGGGTGCCCAGGTTTTTGAGGTGAGGTTTGTGCGGGTCTTGACAGTGAATGCGTCTGCCCACTAGCTGCATGGCAGGCCGGATCGGGAGAGAATGATTGAGGGAGTCCATTGACTTCTTCAAGCTGCACTCTCTCGAACCGTCGCCTTGCATCGCAGCGGGAGGGATGGATTCATACGTCCGTCACTTCTGGACACACTGACCCCCAGATTCCTACCCACCCCTAATACCTTTTCCTTCTCAGAACTTCCTCTCCTTCCTCTCCCAAAAAGTCTCACCGTCGTTATTACGCGAGGCTCTAAAGGGGGGGGGGGGGTCGGAAAAATACGAAATATCACAAGGGGGGGGGGGGGATATAATGGGATATCACGTGTATTTATTTTTGTCGAACGCATGAAAATATTCTGAAAATTCACCATACCGTGTACTAAAAGAATACATGTGATTTTGGGAATGGGGGGGGGGGGTAGTCTTAAACCTCACCACATATCACCGGTGGGGAGGGGGTTAAAAAGTTGCTAAAAAACATCACGTGATTATTGGACGACCCCAAAAGAAAAGGGATAAAGGGTGGGTAGGAATCTGGAGGTCGGTGTGTCCAGGAATCTATCACTTCCACTGCAGTGCAAGGCTATTTTCCGAGAAAGTACGGCTGGAAAAAGTCAAAGGGACTCCTCAACACTCTCTCCCAATCCGGCCTGCCATGCAGCTGGTGCATCCGCCGCCAATACCCGGACAATCCTCACCCCATGAACCTGGGCACCCCTACTAAGTCACCAAACGTAGCGAACCACTTGGGGTGACCTATGACAGAGGTATTGGTTATCCAAAAAACGGTTCCCGGGGCGACGGTACCCATACCCACCTCCCAAATCTTAATCTTGAAGGCGACCTTTTGATATTTCCAGATGGATTTTCTCGAAATAACGCCATGCACCGCAGTGGGAGGGATGGATTCATCCGTCCATCACTCCTGGACACACTGACCCCCAGATTCCTACCCACCCTTCATACCCCTTTCCTTCCCCGGACTTCCTTTTCTTCTTTTCATAAAAAGAAGCCCTCCACACAGCATCTCCAAAGATGACAAAGGTAGGCACTGAGAGATTTTTTCTCAGGTGGAAGTAATGGCACGATCAAGTGAATCAGATACTTGAGTCGGGCCATGTCAAAAGTCAGAATAATAGAAGAGAATGTATGATACGATGTATGAATGAGAGTGAGGCAAAGAGTGTGTGCCAAGACCGAGTTGTTTTGCGGTCCGTCCTCTCTGCCTACCCCTGCGGGGAAACGGCGTGATGGTTAGTTAGTTAGTTTCTTTTAGATCGATTTTATCCATATAGATTGGAGGTGACAACTTAAAGAAGCGTTCGAATCAATGAACAAAGTAAATTATGAAAATATTTTTCTAATAAGTTTATTCATAATTTTTCGAAAACGCTAATAAAACTAAGATAAAATAATTACGTAGCAAATAAAAGAAACTTCACCAATATGTATTTAAATACCTAATTTTATTTATGATAATAATAAAATAAACCTTAACACAAAAAAAAACAACCGTAAACACCAAATAAATAACAATATTAATTAGCAAATCATACTCCAATTTAAAAAAAACGCGGCAATAATCAAAACTGACGTCCCGCCCGCCCGCAGTTCACGCACACTTACGATAGTCAAAACAATGATATATTATACTGCGCACGCACACATAGTTGCAATCCGCCGCGGCCGGCTGGAAACCCCACCTCCTCCCGTTCCGCAATCCCTACACTGACTAGGTTATTATGTTGTACTGAGAGGGTATCGGCTCCTTTAATCAATTAGTAAACCAGTAGGTATTGTTTATTATAATATTTATTATTATTTTATAATATAATATAATAATGTAAGTTTTGTTTATTATTATATAATATGTTAATGTATTGTTTTTTATAATATAATATAATAAAGTATTGTTTATTGTAATTCAAAACTATATGTATAGGTATCTACCATGCCTCTTTGCCTCACTCACATTCATACATCGTCTCATACATTCTCTTCTATTATTCTGACTTTTGACACGGCCCGACTCAAGTATCTGATTCACTTGATCGTGCCATGTCTTCCTCGGGCGTCCCCGACTTCTTCTAAGAGTATTATAATTGCTCTTGAAAAGAGAAACGTCTTCGCGGCCTATTTCATACAAAATTTAGTTCTGGATTTACGGTTAAGATACCAAATTATTTCATTACAGAACTTCCTCTTCTTCCTTTCCCTAAAAAAACCCTCCACACAGCATCCCCAAAGATGACAAAGACACTGAGGGATTTTTTATCATATGATAGCAACTAAGTATAATAATAATTTAATAATGAGCAAAATTAAGAAAGGGACCCTCAGATGGTTTGGGCACGTAGAGCGAATGAGCGAAGAAAGTAGTGTAAAAAGAATATATGATGCAAATGTGAATGGTAGAAGAAGTCGGGGACGCCCGAGGAAGACATGGCACGATCAAGTGAATCAGATACTTGAGTCGGGATTTGATTTTGGATTTAGGGTAGGGTTCAAAAATCTTGATTATTTTGTTTTTACGTGAATATCGCAACAACGTAGTGGATAGGGGAAGGAGATAGGGAAGAGGAAGGTTGGGAAGTTCCTGACTATTCAGATCTGGTCACCAAACACGGCTAAAGCCATATCACGCAACATTTCAATTCTGAATGGTGGTCTTACACCAGGGCGATACTGAGAGTATCTTCCACTCTGGAAAGTGCTGCAAATATAAAATATATGTATTATTTTTACTAAATAAATTGTCAAATAACACAAATTATAATCCCGCGACCTTCGGAGTGCGAGTCAAGAGCCTTACCGCTGGACCACGCCGATAAATATACAATAGACTAATCATACCTAAGATGACTTGAGTAAGGACTAATTGTAAACGAGGTATTCCAATTTGGGAAGCGGGTATGGGTACCGCCGCCCCGGGAACCATTACTGTATAACCAACACCTCTGCAAGCAGTTTGCTACGTTTGGTGACTAAGCAGGGGTGCCCGGGTTCATGGTATCAGGTTTGTCCAGGACGTGGCGGCGGATAGGTCTGCCCTGCTGCGTGGCGGGCCGGATAAGAGAGTTTGGTTGAGGGAGGCCTTTTGTCCTTTCCAGCCGGACTCTCTCGACCCATCGCCTTGCACCGCATTTGGAGGGATGGAATTTTAGGTTCGTCACTCCTAGACACATTGACCCCAGATTCCTATCCACCCCACATACCTTTTTCCTTCCCAGAACTTCCTATCCTTCCCTTCCTTAAAAAGACCCTCCACACAGCATCCCCTTAGATGACATAGGCCCTGAGGGAAATTATTTTTCTCAGGGCCTCCTATGTGGAGCTACTGTAAAAAAAATGAGATTGCGAACTTCGACTACGAATCCGGAGGTCGCGGGTGAGAGACATATGAATCCATCTCTCCCACTGCATTGCAAGGCGATGGGTTGAAAGAGATTACACATCTGCCCTGATGATGGACACTGCAACGCTGTCCGAAACTTTGGCTAAAGAAGGAGGTATACACGGCATAATACCCCAAAAACTAATAACAAAAATACTTATCACCTCTGCGATAGGTCACCCCAAGTCGTTCGCTACGTTTGGTGACTTAGCAGGGGTGCCCGGGTTCATGGGGTGAGGATTATCCGGGTCTTGGCGGCGGATGCATCTCTGCCCACCAGCTGCATGGCAGGATGGATTGGGAGAGAGTGTTGAGGGAGTCCCTTTGATTTCTCCAGCCGTACTCTCTCGGAACATAGCCTTCCACCGCAGTGGGAGGGATAGATTCCTGGACACACTGACTCCCAGATTCCTACCTACCCTTCATCCCTTTTCCTTTTCAGAACTTGCTCTCCTTCCTTTCCTAAAAAGACCCTTCACACAGCATCCCCAAAGATGACATAGGCCCTGTGGGAAATTATTTTCCTCAGGGCCTCCTGTGTTGACCTAATGTAAAAAAAACAGTCTATCCCGATCCGTCCTGCCATGCAGCTGGTGGGTAGACGCATCCGCCAACAAGACCCGGACAAACCTCATCCCATGAACCCGGACACCCCTGCTAAGTCACCAAATATAGCTTACCACTTGGAGTGACCTATGGCCAGGGCTGGGCAGTATTTGAAAAACTTGTAATTGAAATACGTATTTGAAATACAAATATATACAAATACAATGTATTTGGTAATTGGTATTTCAATTACCTGCTGCTGAGGTATTTTGTAATTTGTATTTCAAATACTTAAGGCTTCAAAATACATTTTCAAATACATTTAGTGATCTTAATAATGATAATTAAAAATAACCACACATAGATAATACATAGACTAAAAACGCTAGAATCCTGTACCTACTATTGTCCTTTGCTATAGGACTCTTTATTAATGATTATTTGTAGTTCTCTTAGGGGGCATACATTAATTATGTGAGCTCAAAAAAGGAGGGGGGGGGGGTCCAGCAAAATCTCACGGTACTTGAAAAGAATAAACGAAGTGGTCCAAATTATCTCACCAAGGGGCGGGGGGAGTCTAGTTTGGAAGAAAAACTGCTCACCTAATTAATGTATGCCCCCTTATAATTGCTTTATAATGTACTGTACTGTATTTTTTTTTACTTCATGCTAGTTATTATTATTGTCCTGTGCTATAATAGCACTGTTATTGTACATTTTGTATCATACTTGTCATTGCTTTGTATTGTACACTCTTGTATCATAGTATTAGATTTTTTTTTCATTAACTCCACACAGGAGGCCCTGAGGAAAATAATTTCCCTCAGGGCCTATGTCATCTGGGATGCTGTGTGGAGGGTCTTTTTGAGGAGAGAAAGGAATGAACATTGGTCTTGAAGAGATCCATGTTGTAAGAAGGAGGAAACACAGAGGCCGGCAAATCATTCCACAGCCGAGCTGTTGAACACAAGAACGAGTCGAAGAAATGACCCGTTCTCATGTGACAAATGTCAACCGTGTACAATGTGTTTCCCGACTATGCACCGGTGCCGAAAGGATCAATGATGCTAGTTCCTCGGAGCATCTTCCATTGTAATACCGGTAGAACCAGGATAGCATTCCAACTCGACGCCTGTGCTCTAAAGATTGCAATCCGTCTTTTAAGATGGGAGAATCTATTAAACGGACCGCCCGTTTCTGCATAGAGTCGAGGGTATTTTTCAGGTATTTTGGAGCTCCAGACCAGAGGTGGCTGCCAAATTCAACCGTGGGGCGCACTTGTGATTTGTACAGGGTTAGCAGTTGTGTACTATTAAAGTATCTGCGGGCCTTGTACAGTACGCCCAGTTTTTGATCGAGCACTATTGGAATAATTAAATAATGGACTGAATACTAGAAATAAAATATTGGACTGAATACTAGAATGTTTTTAAGTTAACTACTGTAGAGCGCACTTGAAGTGAAATAACACAAAACTTCGCTACACAAATAATGTCATCCATTTATATATAAAAATGAATCCTTGTTTCCCTTGGTCACGCCATAACTTCAAAATGACTTTACCTATTTCATTCATTTTTTTAAAGTTTTCTTATACTTTTAGAAGGTTCTTACGGAAAGAAAAATTAAGAAAATTACGCAGAAAATGGGATAATTTCATAAAACTTAACGACTATTTTAACTACGCACGTTTGACAGTTCGCGCGTTTGATGAAAATAAATTTAGCAGGCAGCTGTTTTTTTGTAACCAAAGAATTTTCATTGGATTTTTAAAATTATAGATATTTTAAATAGGTACCTATGTTAGGTACCAGATTTTATTGATTGTTTTTATAATATAGAAAAATGTTCTGGGACTAAATATATGGAACGCGGGAGGGGTTGGCGGGATGGGGGAGCGGAAGAGGGGAGAGGGTAGGCAGGGAAGGTGTCCGGGGAATGCAAGAGGGTAAAGGGAAGCGGTAGGGGAACGGGGACGCACGGGAAAGGACATGCAGGGAGAAACAATTTATTTCTTTGAATATTGCAGTGGAACGCATACCGGGAACCAGCTAGTGTTATTATAATAATAATTATTATAATCTAACACCTAAGTCCTATACCACAAATCTTTTCAAGTGGAGCGGAGACGAGATGTGTCTCCTGAGCAATATGATTAGTCAATTTTAGCACGTCTCTGTTTCACTATACTCTGCTTTGCTTCTATGGAAACGCACTCTTAGATATGGGCACTTACGACAATTTATTGCAACCAAAGGTTCTACCTAAACCAAATGTATTTTGTAATTTGTATTTTGTATTTTGTATTTGAAATTTAAAAATGGTTAAAATACTGTATTTTGTATTTCAAATACACGACTTGAAAGTATTTCGTATTTCGTATTTTAAATACATGCGAAAAAGTATTTTGTAATTTGTATTTTAATTACAGTAATGCATGTATTTTGCCCAGCCCTGCCTCTATGGCAAAGGTGTTGGTTATCCAATAATGGTTCTCGGGGCGGCGGTACACATATCCGCCTCCCAGATGAATATTACCACCTAATCTAAACAAGTTAGCAATTAAAACCGAAAACCCAATTTAAGACTATTTATACAATGTAGACTTAAACCACCTGTACAATGTTGGAGTTCATTTTTACAAATTCCTTCAACCAATTAAACAATAATGATTGTCTCTTTCTGATATATTTTTATTTCACACGACAAACAGAGACGGGTATAATTGGAGTGATGTTTCTAAAAATGGTAAATTCAATATTTTACCGGAAATGTCCCAGACGGAATCATCTAGTACCGGCACGCAAATATTTAAGCATTGTAAAAAGATCATACGAAATGCAAAGTGTAAGCGAACGGGATGTAGTCCTTTCCATTAATAACTTAGAAATTGCTTATTATTGCTTGAATTGTCAAGTTACGCCAACGCCCATTTTCAACTTAAGTAAAGTAAAAAAGTAAAAGCGATATTAAGGAAGCTAGCGTGATTCAATTATTATGACACTTCCCTTTTTATTAAAATGCAACTATTACCGATCCGCTACCAGTCCGTGGAATCTTCAGTTTGTAGGCACGGGGTAACGCTGTGCGATGCGTGGCGGAGGGGGGGAGGGCTACAGATACTTTGCCGGAATTTGATAGAAATTATTTTATATTAAAAAAACTAGCAATGCAATATACATTTTTAAAAACAGATCGATAACCAAATAGTTTTTCTATGATTACCAAAATTATTGAGTATATGGTGTAAAAGACAACTGAGATACAGAGTAAAACTGTTCTTAGTGTAATTATATTACCCCGGTCTAAAAAACTATCGAAAGAAGCGAAGCTAGCCGTCCATAATGGAGTGCTGGTACCTACCCTAATGCTTCGCTGTGAGGCTCGGAACTGGTAGAGAAATGATGAAAGTAGACCGAAATGAATAATAATGATCCGCACATAATGTAAGCCTGATGTAAGCGTAACGAGTAAGATTAAGAAAGAGACGCTTAGATTGGTTGGGCATGTAAAGCAAATGAACGAGAAAAATAGTGTAAGGAGAATATATGATGACGCAAATGTGAATGCTAGAAGAAGTCGGGGACGCCCGAGGAAGACATGGCACGACCAAGTGAATCAGATACTTGAGTCGAGCCATTTCGAGAGTCAGAATAATAAAAGAGCATGTATGAGACGAAGTATGCATGTGAACGAGGCAAGGAGTGTGTGCCAAGATCGAGTTGTTTGGCGGTCCGTCTCTATTTGTAAATTGTAAAATATGATAGCAACTAAGTATAATAATAATTTAATAATGAGCAAAATTAAGAAAGGGACCCTCAGATGGTTTGGGCACGTAGAGCAAATGAGCGAAGAAAGTAGTGTAAAAAGAATATATGATGCAAATGTGAATGGTAGAAGAAGTCGGGGACGCCCGAGGAAGACATGGCACGATCAAGTGAATCAGATACTTGAGTCGGGCCGTGTCAAAAGTCAGAATAATAGAAGAGAATGTATGATACGATGTATGAATGTGAGTGAGGCAAAGAGTGTGTGCCAAGACCGAGTTGTTTGGCGGTCCGTCCTCTCTGCCTACCCCTGCGGGGAAACGCCGTGATGGTTAGTTAGTTAGTTAGTTTCTTTTAGATCGATTTTATCCATATAGATCGGAGGTGACAACTTAAAGAAGCGTACGAATCAATGAATAAAGTAAATTATGTAATATATTTCTAATAAGTTTATTCATAATTTTTCGAAAACACTAATAAAACTAAGATAAAATAATTATGTAGCAAATAAAAGAAACTACACCAATATGTATTTAAATACCTAATTTTATTTATGATAATAATAAAATAAACCTTAACACAAAAAAAAACAACCGTAAACACCAAATAAATAACAATATTAATTAGCAAATCATACTACAATTTAAAAAAAACGCGCCAATAATCAAAAACGGCCGCTAGAAATGATAAATATGTGTGAATAATCAACAAGCAACATCCAAACTGTTCTGTCAACCTACCTACATATGTGACTATATTGGTAACATTAAACTTGGCAACGTAGCGTGATGCGGTAAGTGTGTTCTTAAAATAGATCAAGGAATGCACGTTATTTTAAGATATTTTTTTTTAATAAATAAACATAATTTTTGATTACATATTATAGCTGACCATATTTTAAACAAAATTTAAAAGACAGCATGTTGGTACTTCATCTACGTAAGTATATATTACATGCGAAAGAATGAGCAACTTAAGTGGCTTCTTCTAAGATGAGCCACAAAATGTGGTATGACATAAATATATATATATATATATATATATATATATATATATATATATATATATGTTATGGTTAAGGTTTTCACGGGTGTAAGATGTAAAACACTTTTCTCGGTTTACCCGCGTAACGTAGTCCTGAGAAGGACTTTTTAACTCCTGACGTTTCGGACAGATCAAACTGTCCATCTTCAGAGGCCTTATGTCTTTAGCTTTTGTCTCAAACTGATAGCTTTCGCATGTCTGTTCGGTTTGAGTCTTGGATTCTGGACCGAAATGTCTGTTCGGTTTGAGTCTTGGATTCTGGACCGAACAGACATGCGAAAGCTATCAGTTTGAGACAAAAGCTAAAGACATAAGGCCTCTGAAGATGGACAGTGTGATCTGTCCGAAACGTCAGGAGTTAAAAAGTCCTTCTCAGGACTACGTTACGCGGGTAAACCGAGAAAAGTGTTTTACATATATATATATATATATACATATATCTATTGCAATACATTACAAAATGATACTTTGCCTGTCCAACTGGGAAGGATTCCCATTTCAGGACAGCCAAATTGTATATTTAGTTCATAATATTCTTAAGAAAAGGAATCGTTTCGCTCAAGAGATCACAGGAATGAGCTTCTGTCGAGACAACTTTTGAGAACATTAATAATTGTATTCTGAACGAAGGGATGGTTTCTTTACGTCCTTGAAAAAATCGCAAAGATGTGATTTTTTCAAGGTCATTTTGGAGAACATTAATAATTGCATTCAGAGTGAATGAATGGTTTCTTTGTAATATTTTGGTATTATTGTAATATTTTTCTGATTAAATAATAAGCACACTTCTTTTACTCAATCTTGTATGTGTGCGTAATGTGAACTTTGGTTATTATTAGATACAACCGTATTATTAGACAAAATCATTTGCCATGTCTTAGAAATGAATAAATATTTATTGCAAGCCTTACCTGTTGGAAGCATTAAATTAATAGTGTTCATGACATTGCATTGCAAATATATATTATATTAAATTAACAAATTCGAATCACATATTTTTAAATTCGATTTCTGATTCCAATGTGAATAATTCAAAAAATCCAGATTTTTCAAAATCCGGATTTTTCAAAATCCGGATTACCCGAATGGCAATCTCTAGACTTCTTCTTGTAAAATTTATCCCCGACAGGTGATCCAATCGGGATGTATTTGTAATATACAGTTTCACCTTCTGTAAATACCTATATATGCTTTACGGTTGAGGGCTAGAGGGAACATGTTAAATAGTGTGCAACAAGATTTTACTTCTTCGTTTTTCCTTTCTTTCACCTCTCTAGTTTGTATCTGCTGCTAATAATTATCTTTCTCTTAAATCAGAAAAAATACATTACAATTATTGTATGTTTGTATTTGCATTACAACCTGCGTAAATTTTAAGTTGCATTTTTACGGATTATGGATATCCTTGACACATGCTTAGAGCTTGGATCTATAAGTACCTATGAGCCTTGAATGTACTTCATTTTTCATCCTAGAATTCATCATTTTTAGATAACTAGATAAATTAAGCCTATTTTGAATTTAGCGGTCATTTAGATTTATTGGCGAAAACTGCCGCTATTATTGTATCTGCCCTGAAGAAGGTTGTTCGAAACTAGTTTTGCTTTGATATCTAATGAAGTTATGTGATTATGAAAAAACATATATATTTCATAATATCTGTGTGAATATTTTGTTTGGTATGACGTAATCCGAAACACCTCGATACAAATAATAAAAGCATTTATTTAGATTTCGTTGCACGCGTAATTTGGTAACTTCCCATTTTAATTTGACCATCGATTTGTCTTGGGGCCGTGTCAAATTCAGAACCTGCCTGCTACCTCGTTTACATTAATTCAAACAACCAAATACGAGTATTCTGAATATGTGATTCAGCATCTGACAGGAGAATGGAAAGTGTGAGAAAACAATCACGTTATAAATTCACTTCGTACACGCGATGTGTAGATTCAAAGACAGGCAGTAATTAAAAGATATGTGGGAAGAAAATTCAGGTGTGTGGGGAATTCTGATAGAAGGGCTAAAAGTAAAATCCTGATTCCTTCGGGAAATTTTTAGTAGAAGAGTATCCAATCATCATTCTGCGAATCTACTCCAATCCAAGGGTCAATCTATTTAGTAACAAAAACTGTATATTTAGCCAATTTGTTGAACGTTTTTGACATCATCCGAAATCCTTAAAAGACTGATGCTAGTTAATACAAACAATACGAAATAGAAGAATGAATATAGATCTTTTTAGTCTCATTAATTATGTACATAATTTTATTCGTATTTGATGATTTGTTCTGGACCCAAAAATATTTTTCTTGAATATGTTTTTCGTCAATTTTGACTGAGTTTTTCAATGGAAACTTCAAAGTATCATAATTTGGGGTGGAAGCGACATTACGCGTTGAACATGTGACCTAATAATTCGCGGTAGAACCAAGAGGGAGAGTAACAAATAAAAGAACTTAAGAAGTCCGTCGAATTTTGCTGTGAGAAATTAGACGAATATGAAGAAAAAAACAAAAATAAAGAAATACTGATTAAACAACTTCAAGCTGAAAATAAAGAAATAAAACTACACATTAATAAAATAGAGCAAAATGAAAAACAAAACAATATTGAAATACAGGGTGTTCCTTTTAAGGAAAATGAAAATATCACAAATGTATTTAATAATATAATAGACATACTCAAATGTGATAAAAAAACGATTAACGTGTCAAATATTTTCAGAAGCAAATATAAAAACCCGATGAACAAAAATACTGCCATTGTAGTATCTCTACAAAACAAAGAAAGTAAAGACGTAATTATAGCACATAAAAAAAAATATGGTATTTTATACGCAAAAAACATAAATTTTGAAGAAAACAACACAATATATATTAACGAACAACCGACCCAATTTAATAAACACCTACTATACCTAGCTAAATCGTCAAGACTTGGGTACAAATTTATATGGGCAAAAAATGGAAAAATATGGATGAGAAAAAACGAAACATCTCCAATCTTACTCATAAGAACGCCAGAAGACATCCCTTCCGAATAAAGGATAATAAAACCACATAGCAAACTACTATCCACCTTTCAAAATGTCAGAAGAAAACTATATACACGAAAATTATAAATGTAAAAATCCATGTGAACTAAATCACCTATTTAAAAATGTTAATTTCTCGATCTTAAACATGAATATTAGGAGTATAAGGAAAAACTTCGATGAGCTCTGTGTACTTATTAATAATCTAGATTTTTCTCCAAGCATAATTGTTTTAACTGAAACTCAAATGAAACAAGTAATTCCATATAACTTACCAGAATATACAACAATTTCATCTGCCTGTAAGCATACTGGTCATGATGGAGTTACTGTTTTCTGTCATAATACTCTGAAAAATGTTGCCACTGAATTTATTGAATTTAAAACAGCCAATGCAATAAAAGTAACTTTTTGTCAAAACAACTATAAATATCATATTCTAGCCATATACAGATCCCCTTCATTAAATGATTTTTTATTTGTAAAAGAACTAAAAACTTTTGTTAGTAAACTTGATAGAAATAATTTCACTTTTTCCATTGTGACAGGAGACATTAATATAAATATTAATGATAATAATACAAATGTGAATTGTCAAAATGAGTATCTTGATTGTTTATCTAGCTCTGGACACATGTCATACATTAACTCACCAACAAGAGTAACCTTAAGTCACTCGGCATGTTTAGACCACATATTTGTCAAGGCGCACAAGGCGGTTAATATCATTTCTTCAATTCTTGAAACAAATATCACAGATCATTACCCGACCTTTTATGGACATCATTTCAAAAATACTCATCTAAACCGAAATTCTGAAAATCTAGAAAAAGTAGACATTGATTATGAAACTCTAAACTCTTTACTTCGGTCAGAAAACTGGGAAAATGTGATATCAACAGAAAATCCACATCTCGCACTAGACAATTTCTATAAAACTCTGAGGGATCATACTCTAAAAAGTGAAAGTAAAATAGTTGTCACTAACAATAAATATAAAAAAATTAAGCCTTGGATAACAGTTGGGTTAATTATATCAATTAAACAAAGAGATAAATTATATAGAGAAATGTTTAAATATCAAATAGATTGCCAAAAGAATAATCTCAGAATAATGCCTTATCTGAAAACAAAATATCTAATGTATCGTAACTTACTCAATAGGCTGATACGAAACTGCAAAAAGAAATACTATAGTATACAAATTGAAAATGCCAAAAATAATACTAAAAAAACTTGGAATATTATAAATGAAATTGCCAACAAAAAAAGTATGTCTTCAAATATTGTAAATGAGGTTATAATAAATAATGAAATAATAACTAACAAATCGACCATTGCAGAAAGCTTTAATAACTATTTTACAAATGTAGTAGACGTAGTTCTTGAATCATCCGGCATTAATGTTAATGATGCTTATATGGAGACATCTCCTCAATTAGATTCAAATAATGAATCAATTAACTCTATAGAATATTTTTCGCCTGTTACATTTAATGAAATTGAAAAATATATTGATAACCTAAAACCATCCAACTCTAAGGGAAATGATGGATTATCTTGTGATACGTTAACAAAAATAAAACAACATGTCCTAACTCCATTGCAACATATTTTTAATTTATGCCTCAAAAATGGTCATTTTCCAGAGCAATTTAAAATCTCCACTATAATACCTATTCATAAATCTGGAGATACGAATAAATTAGACAATTATAGACCAATATCTCTTGTTTCAAATCTCTCGAAAATATTCGAAAAACGCATCAAGTCTAGAGTCATTGAACACTTAGAAAAATATAAAGTTCTATCGAAAAACCAATACGGCTTTCGTAAAGACCTAAGCACCGAGGATGCGATATATGAATTGACAAAAAAGATATACTCATCTATCGATAAAAAAAAGAAATGTCTTGCCATATTCCTAGATTTAAGAAAAGCTTTCGACACCGTAAATCATAATTTACTAATTACAAAAATAAATCAACTAGGCTTCAAAAAAGACACTCTAAAACTACTCTCTAACTATCTTACAGACAGAACACAAAAAACAAAAATTGGGAATAATTATAGTTCAGAGTCAAAGATAAAAAATGGAGTTCCACAGGGAACTGTGCTTGGCCCGATTTTATTCTTAATTTATATTAATGATTTATGTAATTTTGTAATCCCTGGTAAAATTGTTTCTTACGCAGACGACACGGCAATAATAGTGGATGGTAATCATTGGAAAGAAACTTTTTCGAAAGCAACTGATTGTATTTCACTGGTTTCAACATGGCTAAAATACAACAAACTCGTTTTAAACTATAGCAAAACATTTTACTTACCTTTTTATAAAACCATTAACAATAAACCTACAGACAACCTTAAAATTAGAATCCATAATACTAGTTGCAATCAAGAAATGTGCTTCATGTGTAACGAACTCACTAATGTCGAAAATATAAAATATTTAGGAGTATCAATAGATATAAATCTTAATTGGAAATCACATATTAATCAAATCACTTCTAAATTAAGATATCTGACCTACATATTTTATAGACTTAAGGAAGTACTAAACATTGAAAAATTGAAAATGATCTACTTTTCCCTGGTGCAATCATCAATCACTTATGGCATTATAGGATGGGGTGGTGCACTTGATACATTTATTAAGCCTCTACAAATAATTCAAAAACACATAATTAAAGTCATATATAACAAACCTAAAACATTCTCGACCAACTTATTATACAAAGAAACTAAAATATTTAATATACGTAAATTATTTATATTACAAACTTTGAAATATGTATTCAAAAACAAAAATAATTTCGAAATAAATGAAAACAGAATGAGCAAAAGAATAAATAATATATTTTACACCCCACAAACCAATACTAAATTATTGCAGACACATAGCAGTTTCATTGGTCCTCGTTCATTTAACCTTCTACCACTACAAACTCAAATGATAAATAAAATGATAAAATATGTAAAAGAGGTAAAATTATGGTTGAATAATGTAGATATTGAAACGCTTTTTCTATAAATTTATCCATCCTACTACATCTCACTTTCTATAATTTTCTTAACTGTAGTACAATATGTTTTATGTTTATTTTTTTATAATAACTAAAAAAAAAAAAAAAAATCAAAAATCATTTTTTTCTATATTTTTATTTTATTTTTATAATGGCTGAAAAAATCCTTTTTCACTTCTTCTACCTATGTAATACTAACTTTTTATACTAACTTTATATTTTATATGTTTTTTAAGTTTATTTTATACTTTGGGTACTTTGAAATATAATTTTGTTTTAATATTACCCACACTCAGGCAGTGCCTTAGTGGGTTTTCATTTCTTGTTAATACTATTTGTTATTATATATTATGTTATTATATGTATACTATTTGTTATTATACATTATATGTACAAAGAAATGAGAATAAATAAAGTTAAAAAAAAAAAAAAAAAAAAAAAAAAAAAAATACAACCGTCAATAGCGTATTTTAGAAAAAAATTCAAATAACAGTTGAACCAATTTAAAAATTCCAGTAGAACTTGTGAAAATATCATATTGCTAATGCTCTGTTGGTGAGACAAAAATACAGCCTTCAAAAAGATAGGAAAGCATTCAATAGACACGTAAGGTACCGCTGCTCCGGGAACAATTATTGGATAACCAACACCTCTGCCATATATTACCCCAAGTGATTCGCTAAGTTTGGTGACTTAACAGGAGACTGGTTAAGGGAGACCTTTCGACCTACAGCAGGACTCTCTAGGAACATCGCCTCGCATCGCGATGAGAGGGATAGATTCATACGTCTGTCACTCCTGGAGACACCGACCCCCAGATCCTATCCATCCCTCATATCCTTTTCCTTCCCAGAACTTCCTTTCCTCAAAATACCCTCCACACAGCAAAGACGAAGGGAATTATTTTCTTCAGAGCCTCCTGTGTGGAGCTAATGTTAAAAAAAGACAGACAAGTATTCAATAGACAGCCCGAAACTGAGTTTTAAAATATACCTGAACGCATTCACGAAAGGTGAGATGCATACGCTAAAGTAAATCTACAAGGTCCAGCTGCCTGCTGCAACAGTGTGCAATCTGTGCATTGTGAGAGGAGTGTGAATGCAGTGCGCAGGTACCCAGTCTGACAGCTTCAGAACAAGCCTTGTCACACTCTAGATATGGAGCACTGCGCACTGCGTGATATCTGATATCCTTTTGCCATTCTTCTTACTCCTTACCTCTTACTTCCTGCCAGCCAGTGGAGGACCTCGAGTTTATTGATATATTAGCAATGACATATTTGGTCGATGCATATTAAACAAGTTGTCCATCATCAGAAATACTAATTTCGCTTGTCGGTCGGTGAAGTGAAATATTCCCTTTTTTAATTATTTTATTTTTATTTTTTATTTCATTAATGTATTTAATAATATCACTATTTAATCTATAAAAACAGTTTATTATATACAAGTACTGCTTTGTGTCAGTTTGATAATGCCTTCAGAGGGCGAAACAGGTGTCACACGTAATAATAATTACGTAGCAGAGCTTGTTTATAATAAACTGTTTTTATAGATTAAATAATAATACGAGTATTATTGAACATAATATAAAAGAAATAAAAATTAAAACGGAGTTCTACAAAATAAACTTGATAACAATAAGTAAATGAAATAATATTCCTGCTTGAAATTATTCTTGTTCAATAAACTCATTTTTGCTTTGAAATTTTCTAAATTGAATACCGATTGAATGAATTCAGACAATTCAATGGCTAAATAAAATAATCTTTAGAAGAGGTTTTAGCATATTATTAAAACAGTCAGTCCAAACGGATACAATATATTTTTTTTTATTTATTAACGGTATAAATATACCATTAATACATATTAGGGAACGTACCCATACTACGTGACCAACTTTTTTGCAATTTTTACCCCCCCCCCCCCCCCCGTGACCAAAATCCTAAGCAACCCGCCGCTCATTTGTATGGAGCGTGACATTTTGAAGACCCCCCCCCCCCCCTAAACGTGTCACGTAGTATGGGTACGTTCCCTTACATGTCACAAAATATTTGTTGTAGGTACTTAAGAAATAATAAAAAAAGAGTTATAAATTAATTGTGGCATTTGATTAAGAAATGACACAAAGAGCTACAATTACATTCAATACTATAGTATAAATAAAATTAATATTGTTTCAAAGTATATGACAGAATAGCCTTCTTGTACCTAGCTTCCGTGCAGTTAAATAGATCCGCCACATCTGCGTATCTATTACTAACTTCATGTAATCTAGGTAACGGCGAGTGTTTCGTGTACTCAGTCCTGTTGTTGTTACAATGAAACAAGATTTTGGATCGAGTTGCTCTAGTGGGTATATGAAAATGAGCTTTATTAGTTAAATCAGGACTGTCTATTTCACCATTTACAATTTTGAACATAAATATTAAGTCGGATATAATTCTTCGATCTGAGAGATTTAATATATTTAATTCTTTCATTAAGTAATTATAATTTATGTTTTCAATGGGAATACCGAGTTTAAAATTTATATATCTTAGGAATTTGTGTTGAATTTTTTCGATTGTATCTGAATGTAATTTAAAATGGGGGGACCAGATCGAGGAGTTATATTCGACTTGACTACGTACTAAGGATGTATACAAAATTTTTAATGTAGAAATATTCCTAAAACCTCTGGAATTTCGAAGAATGAAGCCAAGCATTTTTATTCCTTTATTAGTGATTGTGTTTATATGGGATATAAAGTTTAATTTCGAGTCGAAAATTATGCCCAGGTCATTAATTTCTTCGACAGAGGTAAGGGTAGAGTTGTTAAGAACATACGGATGAATTATTGGTTGACTTATTCTGTAAAATCTTATTGAATGACACTTATTTATGTTCAGAAAAAGTTTGTTAAGAGAACACCAATTAATTAACTTGTTTAAATTATTTTGTAAACAGATACAATCTTCGGCGGTTTTAATTATTTTAAAAATTTTCAAATCATCTGCAAAAAGCAACACGTTTACATCTTTATCAAATATATCAACAATATCGTTTATAAACAGTAAAAATAGAATTGGGCCTAAATGAGACCCTTGTGGTATACCACTGGTAGCTATAAATTGATCGGAAAGGCGATCGGAAAATAATGGCGGCCAAGATGGAACAAATATTTATTACATCATATAAATTTTAATTAGATAATAATCATGGAAATCGCTGCCATTTTCGTACGACCGTTTTGACAGAATGTTCGGTGTGTCCAAGTCCTTCTATTTTATTTAATCATTGAGACAAGCGATAAAGTAGCTAGGTACCCAACTACATACAGTCAACAAATTATTTAATTTTTATTAATTGTAATTCTTTGTTGATAAGTTTCATTTCATTTTTATTTTTTCTCTTTATATATCCAATAATATTATTTTCAATTTATTTATAAAAAAAAATTATAAACAAATTCTGCTTTGTTATTATTATTATTACGCGAGACATCTGTTTCGCCTACTGAAGGCAGTTTAAGGCAATAAATCGATACTTACTCTCTGATCGTCGCTTTCACGCGTGCGTCTCAGGGATCTTTTAATTTTTACTGCAATCAGCCAACTTTCATACATCACCGTCATTAATATTAGGATCGGTATCGTAACTTTACATTGAGGATTTGAAATCTGCATTGTCAAAGTCCAAGAGTTAGCAACACCTACTACTTAAAACTTTCCAGAATCATATTACCCATACACAGTATATATTTCCTAATTTCTTTTTGCTAATTGTGAGAAATATCACACCTGGACACATTGCTCAAGAACTTATTTGCTTTTAGGTGGTAAAAGAGTCGCGAGCCGCCTGTGAAAAAGCTGTCGTTATAGTGAATGAACTCAAGAGTCGTTAGATGACTGTTGTATCATTGCGTGCCGAGATCTGGCTAGCAGGGCTCTCTTCGTGGGCATGGAATGGTATCATGTTGATGTGGTCATATAAATATAACGTATTATTTATTTGTTGGAGGAACTAAACTCAGCTTGACTCCGCTCTAGGATTCGTAAAGGCGCAATTCAACTGAGGCAACATGTAGAATGCGGCAAAACGCATGCTTCTTGCTTCACAGTCTTTCAATCAGAGGAACACAAAGCAACGCTTGCCGGGACGCGTATTTACAATCCCTAACGCGTTTGAGTCGCTTTAAATTTTCAATATCAAAATTTAAATATTTAGAAATAAAATTATTTATTTCTTATAAGCAATAATTATCAGCCTGAAACACTCATCCACATTGAAAAATCTTCCGAGAAAAGATACATGACGCCAACGGGACTTGAACCCGTGTCCTCTCGATTGCCGGTCGATTGCTCTGACCACTGAGCTATGGCGGCTTATCTCGTACCCGCCAAATGATTCAATATATGCTAGTGTTTCATTCAACAATTACTGCTTATTATATTTTTTCCACCTGAAAACAACCAACTTTATTTTTATTGATAATTATTGCTTATAATAATTGTTACCCTTTGTGCTATGCATAAAAAAATCTTGTCTTAAAAACGTTAGTTTTACAATTAAAAATAATAATTAATATTTATTTCTAATATACACATTGGAAAGATTATTTTATCTAGATTTTAGAACATTTTTTGTTTTTGCAAAGTGATAAAAATTATCAATATAGAGGTGTATTTACAATATATGGGAATAATATTCAAATTTAAATATTTAGAAATAAAATTATTAATTTCTAATATACACATCAGAAAGATTATTTTATCTAGATTTTAGAACATTTTTTGTTTTTGCAATGTGATAAAAAATAACCAATATAGAGGTATATTTAAAATGTAAATTGTCGTTACCGCGACTGAATCGGTATAGGTTTTGTAAATAAGCTGCCGGGACGCATGCGTTACCTACCGTACATACGTACACTTTTTAACGTGTGTCACCGTTATCAGCTGGAGGATCGGTACGGCTTGTTAAGCGACATGGAGTGGAATATTGAAAAACTACCTTTTCATTGAAGATTATCACAATTCACCAAAATTGTGGAATAATAACATTAGTAGTTGTGGAGAAAACAGAATTTAAAATGATAACCTGAAGCAGTTATCGAGTAAATATTATTTTAGTGTTTTTTTTAACATTGTTTTGATAAATTTTTAACTTTATTAAAAAAATTGATTTAAAATTTTTGTCAACTTTCTAAATCATTGGACTGATTACATATTGTATTAAATTACATCTAATGCAGCTTTTATCATTCCGGACCATGAAAAATACTGCAATCACAATTTGCTTTCGTTTAAAACAAATTTTGATTGCAGTATTTTCCAATAACCTGAATGTAAATAGTTGTCTTTTGTAGCCATTGACCACTCAGACCCATAAGCTTGTTTTCAGAACAACATTGCCAGACATATGTAATGTACAACAAAATAATGTTGCTTCAATGGAATCGTTAAAGACGCATGCTACAAGCTTAGATGACAAACCGCAAGCAATGCAGAAAGTCAAAATCGGCATGCGTCCTTGTTAATATTTGTGACACATAACGAAACTCCGTAGAGGTTTTGATCTAGGAGGTTTTGCACATATTCACTCACCCAGAAACGGGCAACATTAGGAAATATGTAACAGTGTAGCATGCCTCTTGTCATTCAGTGTTGCCTCCGTGTAATTACGCCTTAACAGTTGCGGTATGACAGTGGATAACCTGTGATAATTTATTATTTCAACCGAAGCTGATGGCGGTCGGTTCATGACTACTTGATAATGTATTGATTTGAGATTTGTTCTGCTTTATATCAACGTATGTCGGTTTTCTGCGTGAGAAAAAATACTACGTTTGAAATGAGATACCTACGTATAAAATAGAGTAGGCAGGTCTTTCAGAATATTGTAATTGATGCTTTTTTATAAATATGTAAATGCAATAATTAAATTATTGCATACTTTGGGTGCCATTTTTCCGAATTGCCACTGCAAGGTCGCTTGTTCAGGTATACTCGTTAGATAAACTATCTAGCAATTATCATAAAGGTTGCCGAAAACCGCCCATAGAAAATTTAACTCACCTCAGCTCAGGATCTCATAGTGAGGAGGACTAAGAAAACATTTTATACCTTTTTTATATTTATAGACGGTGGTGAAGGACGTATTTGACTTACTTTGACCAGTTATTCCTGACATTATTTGGAGTAAAAAATATAAACGAAATATTGGTCTCCAGTGACTTTTTTGATGTATTAAAAAAAATCGAGTGCAGTTTACACGCAGTAGAAGCCAAATTTTACCAAAACAATCTCAACTAATACTTTAAAAGTGACGTTATATTTTTTCCGGCTTTACCCGTGTTTTAAATCTTCATTTGTCTTACTGAATAATTTTAACAAATGAAATAAACAAAATGGCAGTATTTTTTAACAGCCGAATTAATATTTCAATGAAATAAACAAAATAGTAGTCTTTTTTAACAGCCGAATTAATATTCGACAATTGACGTAAAACAGTTGCGCTAACCTAAAAAACTCATAATGAAGAAAAAAACGAGTGTGCTTTAGACCACACGACTGAAGTAAAACTTCACTGACTTACGCCGGGTACCCGGTGTATACAATGTTATATAGTGCAAGCGCTTGCATTATAATGTAGTTTCCCGGGACTTGGGATGGAACCACTACAGTGTAGTTGACCCCGAGGTTACAGTGGCTTTGCAACGCATGCCGGGTACCCACTGTATATAATTTATTTATTTATTTACGGACAAATAGTCCATTAACAATATAACAATAACATGAATAACAAGCGTGCGTAAAGGCCCGACCGGCATAGCAATGACGACCTCCGTAGTCCAGTGGGTAAGACTCTTGACTCACAATCCGGAGGTCGCGGGTTCGAACCCGGCATGCGCAAATAAATTTTATTTGATTAATTTGTGTTACTCGTATTTCACAATTAATTCATTTAAAATAATATTAAGAAAAAAAAAAAAAAAGAATAAAGAATAAAAAAAAGAATAAAAAAAAGAAACTTTAAAGAATTCATGAGTTCTAACACTACATTTTAATTATTAATTTTTGCATTTCAAAATTTTAATTTCCATTTGTATTTCTATTTTACTTTAAAATGTTGTTATTTTTTTCTCTTAGTTTTTCACTAAATTTATATATGTTTTTAATTTTGATTTATATAATTATATGTTTTAATTTATACAGAACACTTGAGTTCTTAACATTTAATTTTTATTATTAATTTTTGTATTTCTAAATTTGAATTTGAATTTTCATTTTTACTTTTCTTTAAAATATGGTCTTTTTTTTCTCTTTAGTTTTAAGTATACCTTAATATTTTTTGAAATGTTAAAATATTAAATGTACGACTACCACAACACGGGCTTAGCCTAGTGTGGTAGCCAAAAAAAACCCAAATATCTGTTACTAATAAAAAATATATGAAATAAAAAAATAAAAATAAAATAAAATAAAAAAATAAAATAAAAAAAATATATAGTATATTTGCGGCATGTTCCAGAGTGGAAGATACTATCAGTATTGCCCTGGTGTAAGACCACCATTCAGAATCGAAACGTTGATTGAAAATGGCCTTAGCCGTGTTTGGTGACCAGATCTGAATAGTCAGGTACTTCCCAACCTTCCTCTTCCCCACCTCCCTCTCCTCCCCACTACCTTCAGCCTCACAACATACCCCAATTGGGGATGCCATAGTCTCACTGGCTCCAGACGGGAGCAGTTGAGATTCTTGTGCGGTATTCACTGTAAAAAAAAAAAATCAATCACCGTTCGCATCGATTTTATCGTTCGAATAAAAAATATATATCCTTTTTCGTAACGCATTCACCTGCTTACCCCCCCATGTCGAGCGTGCGTGTAGAAGTTTTGAAAGTTTTCAAAAAACGAGTGTGCTTTAGATCACACGACTGAAGTAAAACTTCACTAACTTATATCTCCCTCTCAACTTAGCCTCGCCCGTTCACACTTTTCGTAACGCTCTCGTCACGCATTCACCAGCTTACGTGCGTAAAGAAGTTTGACTTAAAAAAAACACTGGGCAAATTTCATGTCTCCAGTCTCCATAGCTCACCGTGGGAGATATACCACACTAATACATGTTCAACTTATCTGCATCATTCAATGAATAAATGTTTGCAGACAAACGCTGAAAAACCTTAATTATTATTCGAACATTCCTCAACAATAAGACCACCTATCATTTCCTATTCATAGGTGACTGCTCGTAACTCCGACAAATAATAATCAATCCGTGTTCATAAATCTCTGAAAGGAGATTGGCGCGCATAATCGTGAGGGTTTTCTCAATGGGCCATGGACCGGCAACTGCAGGTGTTCGGTGGACATAGGTGGGTATTTAGCAATGTAGCGTGTCTTCTATTCAATGCAAATGGAACTACAAAACTTCCGACACGACATGATATGATGTAACGTTTAAACGTGTATGAGTCGCATTTATTATTTATAACGTATCTATGAAATCTAAGATCTGTGCAGGTAGTACAGACAACAAGTCATTCAAAAGAGGACACGTTTAAATTTATTTACACACCGGTGGTGTTAGTTTCTAAAATGTTTTTCGAACTAGTTTGGAACACCCGCTCGCAGTTCCCTCTTACCCTGAAAATGTCCAAAGATACTGGTTAATTAATATTATTATTTCTATCTTCTATGTTTGTTATTTATATAAATCTACAGTATTATTCCAATATTGATGAAATTTTGCGAACGTAACGTTCAACACAAGAGACTTGTCTCTGTTTAAGTGAGGTTTCAAAATAAAAACACCCATCCCGTTTTTCACTTAAAACAAGGGTAAAATTACTGTCTAAATCTGATTTCTAAAAACTATGTGTTCAGTCCGGACAACGCCGGGAATTCAGTTGGTGTTTATTAAAAGTATGGTAATTGAATTAAAAAAATCGAGTGCAGTTTACACGCAGTAGAAGCGAAACTTTACCAAAAAAATTTTGTAAACCACTACTTAAACCAATACTTGAAAAGTGAGGTCATAATCAAAGCGACCAATGAGCGCAGACCTAACGTAATATACGTTTCATATCTCAACCAATATGAGCCTTTAAAAGTGACATCATAATCATAGCGACCAATTAGAGCAGTTGATGCGTCGGAGGTGCAATAATCGTCATTTCCGTTTCATCCGAAATCCAAGTCACAGCGGGGCTATAGAAGTTTCAATTCGAAAATTATTTTCACCTTCGGAAGTGTACCATGTTTAAATGTTTATAATAACATCAGCAAAGTTATTAAAGTTTGCTCTGTAACTACTTTCATAATACCTAAGTATTCTTATTATAGATACTTACACTTATTGAACGCCTTTGTAAAACTTTACAAGATAATGAAACTACGTACCTACTTTTATTATACCTGCTTATATCTTTCATATTCATTTTATTATGTTATGTACTACTCCTGAACAAGTTATCTATAATAATGCATGTAAAAGCATGTAAAAGCCTTCAGGGCTGTTTAATTTACTCTTTATTGTGGACGACTTATTAGAGAAAACACCTATAACTGTTTTATAATATGACTTTATTATTTCAGACCATAAATATACCAAACCACCCTTTCAGACTTTGAAAATAGACATGTTCGACGTGTGACGTGTTTTAGAGATAGACCATAGATAATAATATAATCACGGCTAGTGATGTGACACACATTTTTTTTATAGTGATACCTCACAATACTCTCAGCTACTCCTGTCTGGAGCCAGTGAGACTATGGCATCCCCAATTGGGGTATGTTGTGAGGCTGAAGGTAGTGGGAGAGAAAGGAGATAGGGAAGAGGAAGGTGGGGAAGTACCTGGCTATTCAGATCTGGTCACCAAACACGGCTAATGCCATTTCAAGTAACGTTTCAATTCTGAATGGTGGTCTTACACCAGGGCGAACTGAGAGTATCTTCCACTCTGGAACGTGCCGCAAATATACTATATATAATTTAAATTGAATGAATTGTGAAATAACACAAATGAATCAAATAAAATTTATTTGCCACGCCGGGATTCGATCCCGCGACCTTCGGAATGCTAGTCAAGAGCCTTACCGCTGGACTACGCCGGCATATTAATAGTGATGTAACAAAGGCGTAAATAAATTCAATAAAAATATATTGATATACTTTTAAGTACAATTGTATTTATTGCATTCATTTTTTTATTTGTTTAGTAATGTATTTAATTTTTTTGTCAAGTTAGGTTATTTTTCCCGCGTAAAAGTACCTACTCGTCTAGCTACCTACCTGTACCGATATATCTTCACTTCAAATAAATACATATTCATCGTGACGCTTCAAGTAGGCCACTAAGTAAGCAATTATTTATCGAGATAATAATTATATTTTTTATTTCTTCACGGTGACATCGTGACATGAGACCCGATAGGCTGTCCCCACTCCACATCTCGGTTATTTTATCTCACGCCGATCATCCGTGTGATTTTGAGAACGACTTTCACTATTTTGTTTATTATTAAGCTTTGTAATAATGCACATTTCATTATTTGCATACACGACATACCAGCACCATGACAGCTTTCTTTTTTATTAAATTTTAGACAAGACAATGGTGATGAAAAAAGCTTCCCATTTTTGGTGTCTTCAAAAATACAGGAAGGTAGGTACTTACCTGTCAGCTGAAATCTACTCTATGATAATGGAAGTGTTGCCATTTGAAATATTTGTGGTAGACGGACATTTAGAAAATGATCATACATAACTACATAGATTTTTTTTGCTTTTTTCTTTCATTTTCTAGAACTCCATGAAAAAAAAAATTTTTCTTGGAATTCTAGAAAATGAAATAGAAACGAAAAAGTAAAGTGTAGGAAAATACTATGTAGTTATATGATACCTAGTTATTGTATTTCGCCAATTTGAAACTAGCAGTACAAACTATACATCAATAGGATGGAACATATTCAAAACAAATTTATAAAATACTAGCGAGTTCCCGGCATGCGTTGCTATCCCATTCAATAAAGAAATTGTTTATCTCTGCGTGTCCTTTCCCATTCGTCCCGTTCCCTTCCGCCTCCCCTTCCTCTCCCGCGGCCCCTTCCCGTTCCCACTTCACCTTCCCCGCCTTCCACTCCTCATGAATCCCCCTACCGAGTTCCCCTCCCCCCTCCCGTATTTCATACATACAGTTTTCAAACAGCTTGCGTGCCACCTATTGCATTTTTTTATACAAATTTCATAATGTCAGAACTCACTATAATATACATATAATATAGGAATCATCGCGGGCATGCACACATCAAATCCCCAAAGAATGGTTTAGCAACGCTATATATATATATATTTTCCATTTAAATTCATCAATAACTTCGAGTGTAGGTACATTTCATGAAAGAACGGTAATTTTCGTGGACTTATAGGTAATTTCAGAGCTAAATAAATTACATTTGAACCCAACCTATTGGTGGGTAGATGCATCCATCGCCAAGATCCGCATAAACCTCTAGAGAACCACTTGGGTTGACCTATGGCAGAGGTGTTGGTAATCTAATAAATGGTTCCAGAGCCGGCGGTACCCACACCCGCCTCCCAAATTAAAACGGTAATTTTAGAATTCTTATGTCGGAATGTTTACGACAGATAATATTTTTCCGGTCTTTGATGGGAAAAGATGCTCTGATGAAAACAGAATTAGCATTTTATTTTGGGTGGTCAAGTTATTTTATTATGGTAAATAAAAGCAATCCTCAACACCTGTCGTTTGACATATAACACACAATACCTGTTAATAGTTACATAAACTAATAAATAAATTTCAAGTTTACGAGATTTCTCCAGTTTTATTTCGATCGTTTAACATTTTTTATCGACTTTGTTTTAAATGACATGCTAATTTATTTGCACCAACAAACACTGTCACTTTCTTATTGCAGAATGTATTAGATGTAGTTTACCTATATAGATAGATATATTAGAATTCCTATGTGTCTCGTTATAATTTACTTCGTCCATCATTAGCTCTCATGGGATTCGAGAGTTAATGATGGATTGTCTACTATAAATAATTATTCATGAAAAAAATACGATAATAACGCTTTTTACTTTTTGGAAAATAAATTTTCCACAACGATTAAAAATAATACGCGTATTCAAATTGAAAAGTCACTAAAGACAAATATTCGCACGAAAGACGGCTGTGACGTCACGCCCGCCAACCTTTCTAGGCGGTGCCAGATCACAATGATACGAGTAGCAGTGATATTTTTACTAGCGTACAACAAACCGCGTATGCGGCATCTACGTCATAATACTACTCGCCAATGGCGATTTCAGGTATTTTTTTTAAATCAATGAAAATATTAAAATTTCACATTTTTATTGTGACGATCTGAAATATAAAAATTAACTTCGTTAACAGTGTCCCAGTGTTAACAGTGTTGTGACAATATCCAAGTTCCATTGTCCATAACCAAATTTGAAATAACCATAGAGTATAGAAAAGATTGGAAATTATTCTCTCGTTGAAAACATGTTTGGCTACGTTCAGCCAACAAAAAATATTACTGTCTTCAATGCTCGTTAAAAACGCATTTCCGGGAAGCACGTGCTCGACGAACGAAATGCAAAAAAAAACTTTACAGTTCTACTTTTTTTTCCAATATTTTCAACTAGACATCGTTTATCGCGGAAATTCTAATAGAGATAGTACGTGTCGGAATTTTCACAATGAAATTGAGCTTATTAAGGTACTTTAAATATATCTAACTGGATTTACTGAATATCTTCTTTGTTGGTTGAGTTCTAATGCAAACGCCAATACGCGTCGTAAAATTTGCACGGCATTTTCTGGGTAAACATGAAAAGAACGGAACGAACAAATCGTCGTTATGTCTTTTTTATGTATGTAATTAAATTTTAATTTAAAAGCTTCATAACTCATGATTGAAAAGGGAATGCGTGCTAAAATTGTGTTGACCAAAAAATCCAGCTAGAGAAGTACAAATTTCAATACCCCAGAGCTCATTAAGTGAGACATACAAACGTATTTACGTTTTATATCTAATACTAGTTGGTACCCGGCATGCGTTGCAATGCCATTCAAAGAAATAAATTGATTCTCTCTGCATGTCCTTTCCCGTGCGTTCCCGTTCACCTCCCGAGTGCTCTTCTCCTCCCGCATTCCCCTTCCACCTTCCCAGCCTTCAGTCTATCTCGTCATCCTCGCGCAAACCTCACATCCCCGTTCTCCTCCTTCTCCTGCCTTTCCCACCTGCTGCTAAAATATATGAAATACACACATTTTCATTTATACAAATTTCATAACGCCAGAGGTTATCGTTATATATAGCCTACAACCTTCGCGGGCGTACGCACAACAAATCACCAAAGGTTCACCGCAATCGGATGAACGGTATAGCAGCGCATAAAACACGAACAAACAAACAAATAAATATTGGTTTTTATTTATTAGAACATTAATTGTTAGCTTTTTTATTTATTTTTTATTTATTTATTTATTACACGCCCTAGTGGGCTTTTCTTATAATTTTTTTACAAACTGTTTGTATCAAAGTAAATACTTAAAAATTTAAACAATAAAGAAAATAAAACGATGATGACTAAAAACGTTGCAACAAAGCACAAAACAAAATACATAGATAAAAATATAAACAGCTTATTCATTTGATGGTAATATATTTTTCATTTTGTTATATTTTTTAGTTAATAGTTATTTATCTCATGTCAGAAATTAAATGAAAAAGTATTTAATTTAATACTCCCGTTAACGTACGTCTTGTGTGTTGTAAGTTGTAACCCAACGTGTTTTCAAAGGATATCTGATTCCATCTTTAGACACGTAATAAATAACCTTTCAATGATAACTTAATAACAATATTGTTGGCATAATCTTTAATAATTACAATACCAACACCATAAAGAATTTGATTTATGCGGCGAACATCTTTCTGAAACACAAATAATAATATTAAAACATGTGTTGGATTTCAATAACGCGCGCCATTTCTTCCTTTTGATAACTCCATTACTTGGAAAAGATCAGATCTGAGCGATCACATTTGCATAATTGCACCATAAAGAAATTTGTGAAACTGTTTTGTGAACTTATTAATTATTGTTCCAACGGGGCAGGGCCGCCTCAAGACATTTGAGGGCGTGATTTTGGACCCCTATCAATAAATTGAAGCCCTCGGGTTAATTTAAATCACTCCCTTAACCATGAGGGATAATTTAGTAGACCTTAGATCAGGGGTGCCTAACTCAAATCGTTTGGTGGACCAAACAAAGTTTCTAAGCCTAATGGGCCACTCGGGAGGGGGGGGGGGGTGAGGCGGGTAGCGTATTTACAAAACCTACATCGGTTCAGTCGCGGTAACGACAATTTACATTTTAAATATGCCTCTATATTGGTTAATTTTTATCACTTTGCAAAAACAAAAATTGTTCTAAAATGTAGATAAAATAATCTTTCCAATGTGTTTATTAGAAATTAATAATTTTATTTCTAAATATTAAAATTTTGATATTATTCCCATTTATTGTAAATACACCTCTATATTGCTTTTTTATCACCTTGCAAAAACAAAAATTGTTCTAAAATAAAGATAAAATAATATTTCCAATGTGTATATTAGAATTGAATAATTTTATTTCTAAATATTTAAATTTTTATACTGAACCGGTATAGGTTTTAGAATTACGCAGGCGGGTAAACGGTGGAACGTTAATTTTATCGGTATTTCGGTGTCGATTAATAATATGAAGTAATTATAAACAGATATATGCTTCGAAATAATTATAAATTATATTACTTTGTGTTTTAGTGCAGTTGAGTGGTTTCGGTTTCAGCCTGTACTTGGCATCAGTATAATATATTCTATTTCTGATCTCATATCAGAATGATCATCGTATCTAGCTTTTTATTTAAGATTTAAAAGTTGTGATGCAGTTGTGATTTTTCAATGAGAGTGGGATTTTATTCTAGAGTTTAATACCATGGTATAAGAAGCTTTTTGCCCAAAAGTTGTATGGATAGTGGGGAGAGGAAGGAGATGAAGACGAGGAAGGATTTAGTTTCAGATCTGGTTACCAAACACGGCGAAAAATGCGATTATTATGAAATCGCTACCTTCAATGCTAGAATGCATTAACTGACTGTACTCGTGTGTGTGTCCTTTGCACTCACCCTCCACTTATTAAAATCAGGTCAATTGCATTAGATCTTGGGTTGGAATTGATTGCAAAAATAAATTCCTAGTGCGGCCATGTGACTGGCACTTTCAAGTAATAAATCATAACTCACATCGAGAGTCCGAGGTCTAATAACAAGAAAGTACTAATTCCACAAAATGTAATATACTTAAATGTGATAAATTTACGAGAACGATTATTTCTTTTTTTTGTGTGAATACCTACCAAAACCCAAAACATAGAAAGCTGAAAACTTTATTATGGGTCGCAAAAAATCTTCAAATGGGCCGCATGCGGCCCGTGGGTTGCAGATTGGACATGCCTGCCTTAGATTGTCGGGGGTTAACTCAATGTCCCTAAACGGAAACATCATGTTTGTCGGCCATTTCTTTTGATTGAAGGCTGAACAAATTACTCCACAGGTACCTACTTTGGTGGGATATCTGTAGTGTGGTATGTGCGCAGAGGCGATAGTACAGGTATATTTTATCTCTAAAAGTAACAACATGTCTCTGGTTCTTTAACGACTTCATAATCTTAGTTGTTAAAACAGTGTTGGGTGGAAGATTCGCCTCACATTCGCATTGTACCTAGTGAGAATGTTGAATGTTGTTGTCTAATAAAGTAAAAAAAGAAAGTGGTCAAAAACATGAAATGATCTAAAATTCTGTCTGAATGGTGGTGAACATATTCGTTTGGTAGTCATAAAGTTGAAGATTAGAGCAAAAAATGTAGATGTCATTTGGCTGTTCAATGATGTATTTAAAAACTATATATTTCATCACACGTCGCAACTGAGTCGCATCGGGTATAGCCTAGCGGCGGGTCACGTGACAAGAAGTCCGTCTCTTTCAAGCAGCACGGTAACACACGAATTAGCGCACGTATCACGTGATCTCGTAGCGACGTACAGGAGTTGTGTGAAAAATATTTCTTTGTTTTTAATAGATAATATTTTCTTTGTTTTCGACGGCCGGCGTAGTGCAGTGGTTAGGCGCTTGACTCGCATTCCGAAGATCGCGGGATCGAAGCCCGGCGGGGCAAATAAATTTTATTTGATTAATTTGTGTATTTCACAATTTATTTATTTAAAATAATATATAGTATATTTGCGGCACGTTCCAGAGTGGAAGATACTCTCAGTATCGCCCTGGTGTAAGACCACCATTCAGAATTGAAACGTTGCCTGGAGTGGCTTTCGCCGTGTTTGGTGACCAGATCTGATTAACCAGGTACTTCCCCACCTTCCTCTTCCCTACCCACTACCTTCAGCCTCACAACATACCCCAATTGGGGGTGCCGTAGTCTCACTGGCTCCGGACGGGAGCAGTTAGGACTCTTGTAAGGTATTCATTTAAAAAAAAGAAAAAAGATATCATCGGAGAACAAAACGACATCTATTATTTGTTCTCCAAATAAGCTCAAGAATCGCTGGTCAAAATCCATCGGGTATGTGCTGTTACACCCTGTATATTATAAAGGTTGCCTCGACAGATAAATCGATTATAAATTTTAATTTGGTTAACGAAAAATCCCGGTCGTATCATATTTTAACTTACGTGATTTTTTAAAACTCCGTGAAATAATGTTTAGTAACTTTTTCAGGTTTCTTCCTTAAATTGACGAAGGTAGGACAATAAATAAAACGTCCACAAATCTAGGCACTAAAAGGAAAATAATTAAGGCTTATTTTTCAGGCGCCGCCCCAGGTCGGGACTGCATAAATGCTACGGCCGTTGTGTATTTTCCGAAAGCCTGACTAAACGCAACAAGAAACAGGTTCCCAAGTAATATAATGCAATCCGCCCACTTTCGACTTTATTAATCTCTTGAAATATTATGAAACCAAATAATAAATAAAGCGATAAGTCCATAAAACATTATTGGTGATATAAAAAGCACGAGAAGGTAGTTTTAACGGCCGTCAAATGTGTGCCCGACGAATTCAATAAATGGGAAATAATCTCATTCACGGATGAATGTCAAATTATGAAATCGTGTAATATCAGTGAATCGGATTATGTATGTCAACGATAATCCCATTAACAGAAGGCCTACACTGTTCGTATTTTGAAATTACTGAATTAGGTGGTTACGTGCTCGGGAATTCTTGAATTATTAGGTAGGTACTAGAATATTAGTAAATAAGTAGGCACTTTTATCGGGGTGGGAGCTGCCCAGCGAGTTATTGGTGTTATCATAACGTAGACATGTAGGATGTATCTGTTGGGTATGGTGGGGAATTATTCTTACTAGCAGTTAAAAACCCGCTCCACAGGTTCGCAGGCTTTTACTGTTAGGCCCTGCAGGCGGCTTTTGGTTCAGCTTCGCCCAGTTAATGTTGGTGACAATGATGGCCATTTTATATTTTCAATAGGAACTGGTTCCAAAAATAGCCCGTTTCTCGGATCCAATGTCATCCAGTGACAGCTAGTCACCGGGATAAAGTCACCAGAACAAAGTAACCGGGACAATATCACCGGTACAAAGTCACCGGGACAGGCCATGACGTCATGTATAATATATAGCCGCGCGATTACAACTAAGTATTTCCGTCAATCTTTCCATATCCGGAGAGATGCTACATATTCACAAATTCGTAGCAGTTATACCTAGGGGAGGCACGTCCCATCCGACCTGCTGTCGGAAGTGGCGACATCTTATGACGAATTCTTGAATTCGAAACCGAATTACAACGGTAGCTTTGTTTGAAATTCCCCATACACAGATGTTATTTGTGGCGCGGCGCATATGGCGTGGCATCAGATATGCACTCGAAGCCGGGTTCTGAAATTCAACCACGCTTCGATTAGATTCGATTCGATAGATGGCAGCACTTCCGTTTGTATCTATTTGTGAATAGAGTGTGTACGCAGTCGCAAGGCTATTAATACTGTTTGATGATGATGATGATAATTGATTTTGCAAAGAAGCCATAAAAAATGATTTAAAAAAATCGCATTGCTTATCACCGTCTGGATTATCCGACGTTCTAGTGTTCGTCATTCCGGATCATTCGATCACAATCAAAACGTTTTGTGCAATTTTGATTTTCAGAAAATATAGCACTGTTAGAGAGCAAACAGTTTAAATTATCGCGATGTTTACTTCACATTAATGGGTATAAAACGCCAATGTAAATTCTTACATGAAAATAAGGCTACTTTATATTGTTTTACGGCACTTCTTAACAGGTTTCCGGCAGTTCCGGTTTGTCCGCCAATCTCGATTATCCGACCATCCCGTAATCCCGTTTAGGTCGGATAATCGGGCATGGCTATGCGCAAAACGAAAACAAGTCTATTTTATAGACAAGTCTATTTGCTTTGATATTATAACCGTTGGCGATCTTATTACATATTTCAGAAAATAAATATACCTATTTGAATCTGAACGCGTATTATTTTTATTGAACCTACTTTTGCTCTTATTCGCATAGATAATAAATTGATTTAGAAAAATGGTTTTTAAAGAGCCCCGGTCGCAGCGATTTACAACTATCGTGACGTTATCTGGTTTCGAATACAACTTTCAAAAAAATATACTATGAAAAGAACTTTAAAATAAAATTGGCTTTCAAGGCGCTGCACAATGTCATGTAACCATCCGGAATCGGACCGCCAACAATGAAACTCCATACATAGATGACTATAAGATTTAAACTCCCACTAAACACCTGTTTTCATTTAATTTAAGTTGTCTGATTTAATTTAGGTTTTTTCGTTTTGCAGGAAAAAAACATCGCCAAAACGTGAGTTCTATTTTATTTTGCGAAGTTCAGGCACAAATCTTTAAACGTTTTACGATCATTTTTAAAGAAAACAACAAAACCATAGCCGAAAGGGAATCATAGGTAGGAGATTTTAAACTTTAAAGCAGTTTTTATAGGCCTGATTCTTTATTTTTTCTGGGCTTATAGAAAGACTTATTAAAAAAAACACTCAATTATTTCGAAGGCCAAACTGTGTTCTACTCGCAGTACTTAATTAAAGCAACTAAAATATTTGTAAGTGATCATAGACATCCAAATTTAATAGACCAGAAGATACAGATGAGGGGTAAAACCAAACTATGGAGGGCGAAGAGGGGAAAGATGACTGTGATTCGTTAAAAAATCAATCTGGCATCTCGCATTGTAATATCACAATTTAGTTCTTAAAAGCAAAATCTGCTTTTGAATGAATAGACCTTATACATGGGAGCGCGAATTGCTCGCCACGTTATTAACATATTTGTGAAGTCCAAATGCGGAAAAGTAAAGTTCACCGATTTTCACAGAGGAATATTTTGTTGCCGTATTTAGTTAACACACTTCTATAAATTTAATTTACTTACCCCTGTAACCAGCGACGAGCTCACGGAGAACCGCCCACATTCGCTATTTATTTTATTTTATTTTATTGTTTCTTTACACTGTAGGTAAAAATGTTTACAATACAATTTGTTACCTCACTAGGACAAGCCTGTGTTGAGGTTAACAATAATTATACAAGTTAACAAAATAACACAAAATTATACAGATTTTGAAAGAACAATATTGTTGTATTTCTTACAGATTGAGATTATGGGTACCCAGTACCCACTAAACTGATGGCGCTAGGTAGTACATTAATGTAGACTTTTAGGGTGACCATAGTTTTGAGATCTGATTCAAAATAAAATAAAGTATTTTTTTGTTTTGTTTTTAAGATTAAGTTGTAAATAATAAATACATGTATATAATTTAACATGCTATAGATTTGGCAGGAGGAAGATGAAAAAAAAAACAGTTTAAACAAAAATAAAAATTATTTTAGCTTATTTTATAAACATACTCATTTAGCTAATAATTTAGAAAGGACAAAGTAGAGAAAATTAATTGGCAATCCTCGACTAACACAAATAATTTAAGATTCTTTTTAAAAGTGTACAAGGAATTAGATGACTTTATATGTTCTGGAAGGCTATTAAATATGAGTGGAGCTTGATAAAAATAATTCCTTTGACCAAAAGAAGATTTAGTTTGAATTGCCATAAAATTCAGACCAGAGCCAATTCTCGTAGTACGAATTTGCTGTGTTCTTTCTGCAATATTAATATTATTAAAAAATCTACAAAGCGTTTGTGTAATATATAACTGTTTTACGTTCATTACATTACATTCCTTAAAAAGTAAATGAGTTGAATATTTAATTTTTTTCTTGAACATAACTTTAAGAATCATTTTTTGGGCAATATTAAGTGGTTCTATATAAGTCTTTGCGCAGGATCCCCAGCACACTATATTATAAGAAAGCAGAGACTGGATTATTGCAAAATAAACAGTTTTTAATTTTTCTTTGTCTAGTATATGTCTCAGTTCTTTAAAGATATAGGTAAGTCTCCTAATATTATTTACTAACATATTAACATGATCATTCCATCTCAAGAATTTATCTATTTTTACACCAAGGTATTTGATGCTGACTACATTTTCTAAAGGGTTGCAGTTACATGTTTGAAAACAATTGTGAATAATCAAGTTGTGAGTTTCGGAAGGCTGACTTTTACTTGAAATGCTAAAAGTGATAAATTTGGTTTTTTGTGCATTCAAAGTTAATATATTATTGTTTAACCAACTACTTACCACTCTTAAACCTATATTACTTTTGTTGAAAGTTTCATTCCAAGTTTTACCTTCAAATATTAAGGCAGTGTCATCTGCAAAACTAACAATGTTACCAGGAATATTCAGACTACATAAATCATTTATATAAATAAGAAACAATATTGGCCCAAGCACACTACCTTGCGGGACTCCAAAGGAGATTGATTTACCCTCGCTTATTATCTTATTTATTTCCACTTGTTGTATTCTGTCACTAAGATAAGATCTGAACCAGCCCATTGCTGTATTATTAATGCCTAAAGATGATAATTTTTTAAGTAGCAATTCGTGGGAAACAGTGTCAAATGCTTTTGATAAATCCAAGAACACCGCTATGGCTTTGTTGCCATAGTCCAGCGCTCTTGTAACTTTGGTCAATACCTTTAAAACAGCATCACTCGTACCTTTATTTGCTCTGAAACCGAATTGATTGTCAGAGAGTAATTTGTATTTTTCTAAGAATGAAACTAATCTTGACTTGGCCAATCTTTCTATCAATTTTGAAAGAGTATTGAGCAAAGATATGGGTCTGTAATTGTTAACCTCTAGGTGATCCCCACCTTTGAAAAGAGGTACAACCTTAGCATTCTTACAATGAGTAGGAAATATGCCACTCTTAAAACTAAGGTTAACAATGTGAGATATGGGACCAGCCAATACAGAAACATGCTGCTTGTATACCATGATACTTAGGCCATCAATACCACAGGAAAAAGACATTTTTAATTCATTTATCACTTTTGAAACTTCATAAATGCTAGTAGTTTTAAATTCAAAGCTCTCTCCTGAAAATTGAGTACAAGGTATAAAATTGTTAACAAGACACATTTCGGTAGTTTTATTTTCACTGCACAATTGTTTTGCGAATCTAGGACCAATATCACTGAAGAAGCTATTTACGTGATTAGTGATTATATTTGGATTCTCTTCCATTGAGATGATATTGTTATTGATTTTTAATTTTTTTATAGACACTTGTTCCTTTTGTATATTTACAGCCTCTTTTATAATCTTCCACTGTTGCTTGGTATTTCCATTGACGTTATCCAGTTTCCTTTTGTAATATGCTTGCTTTATATATTTTATAATTTTTGTACACCAGTTTCTATATCTTTTGTAATAATCCAGCAGTTGAATATTATTTGAATCTGCTCGACATTTGTTGTGTAATTTGTCTCGGGTTCTGAGACATTTAATAATTCCATTATTTATCCAAGGTTTTAAATATTTCATGTTATGCTTTACACTTTATACAGACGAACAACTTTCCACATGCATTTTTAAACATTTTATGAAATTTTCAGTAGCTAAATTAACATCTTGCGATGACAGTACTGACTGCCATGATTCTTTCTTTAATTTGACTTTCAAAAGATTGTTATCGATGACGGTTTTCAAGTTTTCATTATCTTTTGCTATTTTATTTAGTGTAAAGCTCATAAATCTCAGCAATATCACATCATGATCTGTTATGTCAGTAGTGAAGACAGCTCCCTGTGGTTCAAATTTAGATTTTACCATAATATGATCGATGCAGCTTGAAATGGTAGAAGAAACTCTGGTAGGTGAAATTATGATTGGCTTCAAGCCATGAAAAGCCAAAAGAGAGAGGTATTTTTGAGTTTTCATATCGCTCAAATCCAAAGTATTAATATTTATGTCGCCACATAAAATGATCTCCTTATTTTGTATAGATGTAGATTCAAGCAGTGCACTCAGCGATTCAAGGAAATTATCTATATGAGCCAGGGACGGAGATCTATAAACAGCTATTACACACAAGGTACTCGATATCTGCATTTTTAAGCAGTTTGCTCCAGGGAAAACAACTTCCTCAACAATCACGTGAACATTTTGTTTTACATAGGCAACTACACCATCATTTTGCAAATAGTTATTATTTGTGTTGTAAACTGCGTATCCGGGGATGTTAGGTATATTGGTAAAATTTTTCAGCCAAGCTTCTGTAAAAACAAGTACCTCAGGACGATGCTCAATACTATCCAGCATGGTTATGGTTTCATCAAAGTTTTTCTTTATACTTCTAACGTTCAAACAAAGCAAAGAAAATTTGGAGTGTTTTAAAAAGTTTTTGCAAGTTAAGGAATCTTCAATAGTTAAATTAGATTCTGTATTATCAATCAAGTCAATGTATTTTCCAAAATCGATATCCATTTTTTAATGATGAAAATATTTTTCGGTGCCTTTCACTATTAAACTTCTATTATAATCTATTGAGGTCATCTTCGTGTTTGATTTCCCTGATTTTCTTGCCTTCTTCTTCTTTCATTAGAATTGCTCCATTTTTGTACCAAATATATTTATATTTTAATTCTTTTCCTTTAGTTTTGGCTTTCCAAAGTAGTTCCTTGTAGTAAGGAGATAATGACTCTCCTAGGAATATCATGTTTTCACGATTAGAAATTACCTTCTTATTTGCTAATAATTTTAGTCTGGTTTCCGGGTTTCTCATTTTTAGGATAATTTTTTTTGGATGTCCTGGTCTTCTGTCATATTGTCTAATTGCCGACGCAATATCCTCTGAATTTATTTTGATATTAGCACTTTCTATTATTTTTAGAGCGGTTATTTTGGGATGTTCTTCAGTCTTATCCTCAACGCCTGTAATTTCAATACAGTCATCAAGGTTTGACTGTTCTAAGTAAGCCACTCTGGTTTCCAGATTCTTAATATTTTTACTTTTAATTGCCAAATCATTTTTTAGACGTTCAACTTCTCCTTTAACCTCATTCATGGAGTCTAATCGGGTAATGATGTCGTCATATTTTTGACAAATAAATTCGGTTGTTTTTTGAAATTCTAACAATTTTTTGTCAATGTTTTCAAGAATTTGGGTTTTTATTTTCTCTAATTTTACATCTATGTAAGACGCAAATTTTGAAAAGCCATCTTCTTCTGTGCTGATGTCTTCAGGTAGTGTATTCATTTTGTTTTTGGATCTTGTGGTTGTGTATAAATTTTCTTGTTGTAGGGAGCCGGTTTTTTTGCTTGAACTCATGGTCACACTAGCAGTAGTTTGTATTGTATATTAGCAGAACTAGTACAATGCGTAAGTACTGACTGAGCAGTAAAGCGAGCAAGCTGTATGGATAGTGTGGGAAAGATGGCGACGGTTTTGGCCAATCACAAGAGCTCCACCAACTGTCAAAATATATTTCAATTCCACTGTCACTATTTTCCGAAATTAATTATTCGAAATTCACTTGAATAATCTAATTGTAATGTACAAAATTTATATCACCATGAATGTAGTGGACACTTGGGTGAATCTCGCAGTGTTTCGGATTGTATTGTTTACTAATTATACACAATTATGCGATGTTTCTTACGGATCACTTTTACTGTGTGTTATTTAGTTTCGGTAGGTAGTTGCATACATGATAAATAAATATGTTCACATATTTTAGGGAATAGCGTGTATAGCACAAGCTCTCATTTTTGACGTGTTATTTCGTAAAATGTACGATGTGAGCTCGGCGCTGGTCAGGACAAGAATGATGACGTCACATTTTTTAGATTCAAGCGAGGCTCTCATAAGCCCAGCCGGCTTCATGGAACCGGTATGGGGAGTGGGAAATAATATGCTTTTATCACTTAGGGCAGGTTCAGATATATTCATATTTCCATGTAAGTGATCATATTTTCAAACCAAAAATATGTAATTTTGCATTACTTCATAGTGTATCGCTTTGATAAACGATGAAAATTGTTAAAAAATAAATATATTTTGATTAGAGTTCTTCATTCAAGTCGTTGAGTAATAATTATTCATTTTATTTTATGAGATGATACCATCTGATAACGGGATTTCTCTCATTTCCAATAATCCATATTCATCGAGGAAAACCTTGAATTTAATTTAATTTCTAACGAATCAACCTAATGAATAATTCAGAATTTAACAGCCATTAAAGAGCAGGAAATACTTTCGCTAATTCGGTGTATTACATATTATTTTATGTATTTTATTAATATACATATTATGTATGTAAATATAAAACTATCATGTTGGAGACGTGGTAAACGAGTATTGGAAAACAATTAAAAAGAACTTTATCTGCAGTCATTTTGTCGTGTAATTGGGCATTCAAAAATACTTATTTTTAAATAGCAAAACTAGACGAGAAGTCTAATGGCCAATTGTTTCACAGAATTTGAACAATTCATCAAATTTCAAGATTAATTTTCAAATCTGTGAAAGTTCTATAATATTTCAGCTACTTGAAACAACTGCCACATAATGAAATAATAGCAGTAGAACTTTCACATAACTTGAAATATGATGAATTGTTCAAATTTTGTGAAACAACTGGCCCCAACAGTTTTTTGAAAAATACAGATATGTTATAAATTCGCCAAGTTTATGTTAAATATGTCAACATCACCTAAGCACTGATTTCCCATTGCGTGAATCGGAGAGTGGGCAATGTAGTTCCGCTTATGAATGCTACAGTAGAATAGTGTATTTTGTCGTGTAGTTACTGTCGATATTCGTAAGTTTATCAGTTGCAGGAGTTCGCTACAGTCAAATTTAGTGTTAAGTATTTTGAATAAAAATGTTAAGTCGTTTATTTTACGTCTGTTTTCTAGTGTGTGTATTTTTAGAATATTTAATAATAAATTATATTTTAAGTCTTCAAATGGGATATTTAATTTAAAATTTATAAAACGCAGAATTTTTTTTTGTATTCGCTCAATGTTATTAATGTGAATTTTGTAAGATGGAGACCAAACCACCGAGTTATATTCCATTAGGCTTCTAACTAGAGATACACATAATAATTTAATAGCTTGTATGGAATTAAAATTTTTGGTTGTTATTAATACGAAGCTTATGGTGGGTTTCTTCATTTACCGAGAATGCTAAATGCAATGTTAATTGTAAAAGTAAATTGTAAATAAAATTGTCCCAGAGGTGTCAATATGTTTTTCTGATTTTTCTGTTTCCAGATTTTCGATTGAGTTTCGCTTATATTGTCTTCATTTATTTAAATATTACAATTTGAGGTTTTACTCATAAAGTTAATAAAAAATAAAAGTAAAAGTAAATGGTCAAATGCATAGAAATTTTTAAATTTCGATCGTTTACTTTTACAATTAGCATTGCATTTAGCATTCTCGGTAAATGAAGAAACCCACCCTTGTGTTTTTATACCTTTGTTTACAATTTGGTGGATATGATTGGCGAAACTTAGTTTTTCATCCAAAATAATTCCAAGATCTCTCATTTCCGTGATTCTTTCTAAAGCATGATGGAATAAGTTACGTTACGTCAAGTTGCTAACTGGTAGGTATCTATGTCCTAAAACAATCCTTATATATATATACATACTTAAAATAACACATCTATACCAAATCTATCACATATCTTCGCAATTTAATTTTAAATGCCTTCATGCCCTCTTCCAATTTTATTTCTTCTGGTAATTCTCCAAATATCTTCAATGCTCCGTACATCAATGACTTTTGACTCTGTGTTTTTTTTCTGAAGGGGAGTCTTAGTACATTTCTTTTCCTCCACTCATGTGTATGTTAGCTTTGTAGTTTATCAATTATTATTATCTTAGCGGAAGCTGTGTGGAGGATCTTTTTAAGGAAAGAAAGGAGAGAAAGATCTGTGAAGGAAAAAGTATGAGGGATGAGTAGGAATCTGAGGGTCAGTATGTCCAGGATTGATGGACGCATAAATCCATCTCTACAAGTGCGGTGTAAGGCGTTGGGTCGAGAGAGTCCGGCTGGAGAGGTCAAAAGTCCTTCCTCAACCAGTCTCTTTATCCGACCCGCCACGCAGTAGGTGGGCAGACTCAATCCGTAGACAAATCTGACCCGATGAACCCAGGCACCCGTGCTAAGTCACCAAACGTCGCGAACCACTTGGGGTGACCTATGGCGGAAGTGTTGGTTATCCAATAAATGGTACTCATAGTTACTGCCAAATTGTGTGTCGTGCTTGTTTTTTTATTGAGCGCAATTTTACAATTTTCCGAAAATCATCTCGACTACGCTGGTAATTCTGATGTTTTTAGTGGTCAATAATTTGCACATATTTACTAGAATAATCCCTTTCTGCATCACAATCAATCTTGCACTTTATCGTTCGTCGACAGTTCAACATTGAAGTAGGTCGTGTGGATAATATTACAGAGCCTATAGACCGTTTACACGTAAAATACTTACGTTTTATATAGGTAGTGTAAAGTAAACCAACGCGGCTCATACATTCGCTGAATTATAACGGAATAATCGAAGATGCTGCAAGTCGTTCGCTGGACCCGATTAGTCTCAAGTCTCGAGCCACAGCAAAATGAGGACGCCAGATTTCTCTTCGGCACTGGCGAATTCGCGTGTTCACTGTGCGTTTGTTTTGTACACGCGCATTTCCTACTCACTTACCAAAATTATTATTTTTTTTTTTTTTTTTTTTTTTTTTTTTTTTTTTTTTTTTTTTTTTTTTTTTAATTTTTTTATTTTAGCATATAAAATATAATATACATTTAGATAATGTAGTAATTTGCGTACATGTTCATTTTAAAATACGTTAATACCACTCTTCCATGGAAGCATTAGCTTGTGTCTGGAAGAGTAGTGTACATTTTTAATGCTATATTTAAGTTCTTAAATTACAATGTGAATGTAAAAAACAATAAGTTGTAAGTTCTGTGATATGTAATTAGTTGCTAAAAACAATACAAAATTTAACTTATTTGAAGAACAGAGTATCACTTGGAAACTGAGTTATAAGTAGTTGTTCTTGAGATTAGATTAATCGGAAACTTTTTTTTTAGTTTTTTTTTTTATATTATCTTTAAAATATTTTTTAACAGTGTTTATTAATTGGATTTTATCATTAATTTTTCTAATTTCATCCGGTAATCGGTTGAAAATAAGTCTTCCTTGATAAGTATAATAATTTTGTGCAAAGGAAGTGTTTAATTTTGGGCATGAGAAAATATATTTATGTCTAGTACGGTTTTCAGTTATAAATTGATATTTTTCTTTTTCTTTTATAGTTTGAATCAATGCATTTCTATTGTATAGATCTTTGAAAGATGGTACTTGGAATTCCTTAAATAATTGATCCGTTGGGTAGTCAGAAGGTTTTTTCAATATGATTTTAATTATTAGCCTCTGCACAACTTCAATTGGGGAAAGATTAGTTTTGTATGCGGATCCCCAGCTAATGATAGCATATTGTAAAGTTGATTGAACCAAAGCGTAATATATTAGATATAAGTTTTTACAGATAAAAAATTTCTGATTCTTAAAAATATATAAATCAATTTTCTAATTTTTTTTACAACTTGACAAATTTGTTCCTTCCATTTCAAATTTTTATCGATAATGACTCCTAAATATTTGATTGTGTTTGTTGTTTTTAATATTGTGCAGTTTTGGATACAATAATTTTTACTATGTGTTTTGGAATTATCATGGATGATGATGTCAATATTTTTAGGGGTATCATTTTTGTGTATTGCAAATGGAATTACAAATGTTTTATCACCATTTAGTGATAGTAAATTTACGTCGAAGAAATTCTTTAAAATATTTATGTCTTCGGTGGCTTTAAATGTTACTTTTTCCCAAGTTTTATCGCTAATTATTAATACCGTATCATCGGCATATGAAGTAATTTGGCCATGTAGTGGTTGAAAAAAAATGTCATTAACATATATGGTGAAAAGGATTGGTCCGATTACTGTACCTTGAGGGATTCCAAAGTCTGATATTTCTTTATCGCTATTAATCTGATTTATTTTTACGACTTGCGGTCGATTTTTTAGGTAGTTCGAAATCCATTTAATTGCATTGTCTTTTATACCTATATTGTTTAGTTTTTTTAGTAGAATCTCATGGGATATACTATCAAAAGCTTTTCTGAGATCAATAAATATACCGGCACATTTTTCACCTTTATCCAATGATTCGTTGATGTATGAGGTTACATTAGCAATAGCATCTTGTGTTCTGAGTGACTTTATAAAACCAAACTGGTTTTTGTGAAGAATTTTATTACTTTCTAGGAAACTGACTAATTGATTTTTCACAATTTTTTCAAAAATCTTTCCAATGTTTGAGATTAGACAAATTGGGCGATAGTTAGTTACTTGTTGAGGATCTCCAGATTTATAAATAGGTGAAATAATTGTATTTTTATAGTTTGTCGGAAATATTCCCTCTGTTAAACTTAAGTTTATCAAATGAGTAATTGGTTTCACCAAATGAATTTTCATGGATTTTAGAAAATGTACTGTAATAAGGTCAAATCCGGGAGACGAACCTCCTTTCATGCCTTCTATTATTTTTAAAACTTCACTTTCTGAGGTTTTTTCAAATTTTGATAAATTACTATGATTTTGTACATTTTCAATCGTTTGTGTTTTCGGGTTAAAAGATTTATTGATATTTTTCGCAAGATTTTTTCCTACATTAGCAAAAAACGAATTAAAGATGTTTGCACATTGTTTAGGTTGATTATTAGCATCTATGATTTTATTTTCATGTTCAATGTATTTTATTTTTTGTGTTTTTTTAGTGTTATCCATGGCTAAGTTAACTGTTTTCCATATTTGTTTATTGTTATTGTCTGTAGAAAGTATTTTATTTTTGAAATAGTCTTCTTTATTTTGTTTGATACAGTTTGTTAATTTATTTTTAAATTTTTTGTAAAAAGTGTATGCTTTTTCATTTAGAGGATTTTTCAATGTTGTTTTGTAAAGTTTTTCTTTGTTTCTAATTGATATTATAAGTCCTTGTGTTATCCAAGGCTTTAAAATTCTTAGTTTAGATTTAATGCGGACTGTAGTTTCAGTAGTTGAATTTTTTATGTGTTGAGACAATATATTTTCAAAGTTTTTTGAGCAAGTCTCGGTATCATAACTATTTAACACGTTGTTCCATTGTTCATTTCTTAGTTTTTTGGATAAAATAGACATATTTGTGTAGGATTTTGTCTTTGTTAGATTAAGTTTTTTATGTTTAATTTTGTTATCATAGAAACGAATGCATGCATGGTGGTCAGTTATATTCGTTTTCCAAACAATTGATTTCATTTTGTCGATATCTTTATTTATGTTAGTCCATATATGGTCTAAACAAGATGGAGTGTGATTTTTTATCTCTCTCGTATTTTTGTTAATGCACGATTATTATACAATGATAGGTAATGCCAATTAAAGATACTAATGGCAACTTACATAAACTTTATAAATGATTGGGGGTCCTAACTACTAACCTTACTTATTTGAATGTGGACCCACATCATTATGTTTGTCATTCCGTATTCAATGATCCAGGTAGTCACTGGCGTTCTGATAATAAGGAACTACAGTGAAAAGTATTATAGTAAAGTATAGGTAATATATTAGTATAGATGCCGGCGTAGTGCAGCGGTAAGGCGCTTGACTCGCATTTCGAAGGTCGCGGGATCGAATCCCGGCGTGGCAAATAAATTTTATTTGATTAATTTGTGTATTTCACAATTTATTCATTTAAAATAATATATGTATAGTATATTTGCGGCACGTTCCAGAGTGGAAGATACTTTCAGTATCGCCCTGATGTAAGACCACCATTCAGAATTGAAACGTTGCTTGAAATGGCTTCTGCCGTGTTTGGTGACCAGCTCTGAATAGCCAGTTACTTCCCCACCTTTCTTTTCCCCATCTCCTTCCCCTCCCCACTGCCTTCAGCCTCACATCATACCCCAATTAGGGATGCCATAGTCCCACTGGCTTCAGACGGGAGCAGTTGGGACTCTTGTGCGGTAATTATGTAAAAAAAAAAAAAGATCAGAGGTTCCCAAACTTTTTTTTCTCGTAGACCACTTTCAATTTTTTTCTGGTTTCGGTGGACCCCTGCTGCTTACAAATTTTACCATGTTCCCAAAACTCGTTAAAAAATGTGAATATTAGATCTACCGATGGAAATTTGCGTCGCAGCTGAGTTCCAAACCTAAATTCGGAATGGTAAAATAAAAAGAAAAATATTATATTTTATTGTGTACTATTTATTAAAATAATATGATTACAGACTTGGAATTAAAATTAAAGGAGATTTAAAAAAAGGAAATTAATGCTAAATAAACAGGCTATCTGACCCATATGTCGGCCTAACTGAAAAAAAAATTTCAAGTCCGTGGACCAAAAAAAGCAAAAAATTTGCATTTTCGAGTTAGTTTTTTATTGTTAGGATTGTACGAGAACCGTAGCTCCTGAAAAAAAATTGCCAAAAATCTGAAAATTAGAATCATTAAGCTTCAAAATTCTTTTTTCAAAGTCGCAATACGACTATTTATACCGAAATACAAGCTGTGAAAAATCAGCAAAATGGATTTATTTTGCTCCCTTAATTGTTTTGAGCGGTGTATTATCTGCCTACATTGATAGAAAAAGCCAAGCCAACATTTTTGTTCTTTACTATCGAAACCAGATAAATTTTCATGAACCCTCTATTACAACTTGTGAACCCCAATTTTTTTATCTTGCCAACGTAGACCCCACCGAGTCCCCGTGGTCCCCTGGGGGTCCACCTGGACCACTTTGGGAATCGCTGATATAGATCAACAAACGCCAATTCTGAATATATAAGTTTTTTTTACATAACTACGTTATTAGATAATTATTGTTCGGTTCAGCTGTTAGATTTAAGACTAAAAACATCTCGAATTTGGTATAAAAAATCGATTCCATGACAACTCAATAAGTGGCATTTCAACAACCTCTTTGAAAAGTTATTAAAGTGATAATTTTTTTTTTTAGCCCATGACCTAACCTAACCTAACCCATTGGACCAAGTTGTTTTCTTCACTTTTAATGACTTTTAAAAGGAGTGGTTGCACGTTGTTGAGTCGCCCGTCACCACAAAATTGTCTATTGAGAATAGATAAAACGACAAAATTCATTCGCCATGACGTCACACCCGATACGCCATAATATGCGTTTTGGCGGGCCTTGAAAAATTCAAACATTGAACTAGAAGATGGTTATGATATTGGTTCAAATAACAAAAATGTACAGCAGTTTCCCTTTATTCCCATCCGTCAAACCACACATAAATGATAAATGCGAAAGCATTTTCAAATCTTCATATTTTTGAAGCATTCATTATTCAATGAAAATAATAACGGCTGGTAAGTTGTAGGTTGTAGGTAATTGTCATCACTGCAAATAACACATGAACCATGCTGTTTGCTTTGATGCCAACTGAAATCGTAGATATGAAAATAATAGAAAACTGTTGACTTTGGTCTCTAATTGAAATCGGGCTGAAAAAAGATGTCGTGTATTGTAGGCATTTTAAGATGGAGTAAAAGGAAATTGTTTATGCTCATAAAAATATATATAATACAAGAGATATTCTAATGCACGCATTCAAAAGCCCGGATAACTTTACACAGACAAACTCGGGCCGATTCACAATATCTACATTACAACAAACATTCCACCAACCTTTAACTAAAACGACATTTGGACAAAGAAATATGCAATATTTCTCTATAAAATTATTTAATTTACTCCCTCTTGCAATAAAAACCATTAAAAAAATAACCGACTACAAAAGAAGCATATATAAACATCTTTCTCAAAAAAACTGTAAACAAAGAAAAAAATAAAAATAAAAGAAGCCAAACATTTTTCATGGTATTTTCTCCATCTGTAGTATGTTGTATTGTTTTCAATTACCATCATTAATTCAATAAACTCTCATGTAGATCATGTGGCATAAATAACTGTTTCCATTTATCTTGTTTTGAACCATCATTATTTTCCAAGTATTTGTTATTGTTATTATACCAACTTTGGAACGGGACAAAAACTAATGATGTTAAAAAAAAACTAAATCGATTTTTTTAGATCGATACTCCTAAATTAGGTACAAGCCGCATTGTTAGATGTAAAAGTGAATACACGTATCAAAACCTGTTTTCTTTTCACAAAAGGTACAATTTCTCCTTTCTTTTATTCATAAATCAAATATAAACAATGCATCACACTGATTTAGTCACGAGCTGGTCTGGTAGACTTGTGTAAAGTTTAGTATTGGCGTTGTTCAATGTTAAATGCATACGTTTGAAGTTTGTCGGCTATAGTCAGGGTCGATTTTTCAGGTCGGGTCAAGAGAAATAATACAGATTACTTCGTACAAGATACAATGCGTGTTATGTTCTCCAGAGCAGTCTGGTCTGCAGATCTGCCACTTGATTCTTGGAGGTCCGGACTTTTCACAAACATTCAGAATAGTTGAGGTTTGCACAAAAGCTGTATTTGAAGGCTGACACAAAAATAAAAATAAGCGGATACATTACGAGTACATCAGGGAAAAATCAACCTAATTTATTATGTTTGGTATTTATTTGAAATTTAATCAAGGATCCATAAAATTAAATAGAAAAGGAATTGAATCTAGATTCTCTGTCTTACCGAAACAAGTTATATTCGGTCATTTTTAACGAACAATTTCAATTTACGAATTACTAGTAATATCTTATGGAGAGGAGAAGGCGAATGTATGTACATATTAATTTTATTTAATGAGTGAATTTCGTAATAATATTGTAGATTTTAATCGAGTTCGGAATGTGCTGAGTAGTTATTTTGGTTAAAAAATAAATCCTCAAAAATCATCATTTCCAAAACACATCATACTTACCTCTATCCAGCCCCATACCCTTTTCCAACTCCACTATTTTCCTACTGATTTTCCCGCCTCGATTGTGTTTTCCCTCCAATAATCGATATGTCAAAACCAACTCCTCCACTTTTCACGCTAAGCATAGAACACATTCAAAAATGCTGGAAAAACTGAAAAAAAAACTGCATAAAAGTAACTATCTACCTACATATTACCACGGTTTCATTGGTACAATTTTTTACAGTCCAGATTCTCCGATACCATTTCATTTCATTCGTAACTCCAATAGAGACGAGATGATGAAGGAATGCGTTGGGATAGAGGAAGGGTCGAGCGTCTTTTGCTCGCTGTCTTCATGCAATGATCAATGTGTAACAAATCACCACAAGTTATTTCAACACGATAATAATACGGAGTATTTATTGAACATGGAAATAGTGCGTCTGTATAATATTTCAAAGTGAGGGGCAGAGGCAGGAGACATAGTTGTTTCATCAGCGTGCTTCGTCTCGGAGCGTGAGACACGACCGAGGAACAACAACTGAGCAAGTAGAACAGTTATGACTGCCATTGCATTCTGCTGCCGCATCTCTCTATACTTTGACGCCCTTTAGAGGTTTCTTAGTAATGTAAAAGACAAAGGGCGTTCTTTTGTTAAGCACCGAGCTAGCAATGGGTGTACTTAATCGAGAATCTAGAGAATCCATTTCGACATCAATTATTATAGCAATGGCAGCTACAATAATGTTTTTTCGAGTAATCAAAATGTAGTAATCGAATGAATTAGTAATGCTCAAATTTATTCGGGTATATTTTGGGCGAAGCCGGGTAGTAACCAATTGTGTTTTTTTTACAATTAGAAACATATTTCCGCGCCGCGAGATTTAAAAAAAAACAGGTATAGAGAGACTATGTTATAAAATAACGAAGTAAAAGTTCAACGAAGACAGAACAGGAAATCATTATTACATGCATAAAGCGATAGCAACTTCGATAGTTTAGTTGTCATCTTTTGGGGGGCGATAAGTATTATATCGATAGTAGGAACGCTGTCAGAGAGCCATGGAGAGAAGTTTGACAGGAATAAGGAAACAGGACAGAGTGAGATGTAGCATAATAAGGGAAAAAACTAAAGTTACCGATATAGTTACCCGAATACCGAATAGACCAACAAAAATGGAGTGTCCATCTCACATGATCCGCGATCCACAAGAAAAATGGTGCAAGTATGTCACTGAATTGTATCCCAGAGATGGCAAGAGAAGTAGAGGACTTCAACAAATAAGATGGGAAGACGACCTAAAACTCACGGCTGGACATCATTGGAGAAGAGTAGCGCGTGACAGGTCTCAGTGGAAAATGTTAGAGGAGGTCTATGTCAAGAGGCAAACTGAACTTCTGGATATATTATAACAAACAAGAACATGTCTAGTATTCATACCTAACAGAAGTTCAGAATAAAAAGGCTTATTATTATATTACTAAGTATTATATATAATAAAAAGGTAGACCAACAACATTCAAAGGTATACCGTTGATAACTCTTTTTCAACAACTTCCTCATAAACAGTACAATTTTACAGAAATAGAGACTACAATGGAACTGTCAGCGGCAGGACTCATAGAGAAGCTGTCCCTAAAAGTTTTTGAAAAAAGAAAATTTGAATTTGATATTAGAACTTTTTAAACCGATTTTTTGCCTTTATTGTGTTCCGCTAACTTCCTAACGTGCGTAGGTAAGTCATTACCTACCTACCTCAGGAATTATTTTTTTTATGGCAATCATATTTCATGAAGATTTCCATCAGGTGATGTCATGTGTTAAATGGATTGTTAACTTTTTGTAGAGATTCCTGAAACGCCTTAGATCGTGACCCGCCAATTTCAAATCCATTATTCTCAATGGTGTCACATTAAATTACATATTTTTGTAGGCGAATGATTTTATGGTATTGATAAAATGCTTATTTTCATTGACATAGGTATTATGTTTATATCGGTATATAATTATGTGTTTTATCATTTTATTAGAAATTAAAGAAAATAAGGACGTTTTGTTTAAAAAAAAAATGAACAACTCATCAAAAGTTTATTTTCACGTTATGTTTAAGTTCTATTCAAGTTCTGCTATTATATCATTATAGATAGGCCAGTTGCTTCATAAAATGGAAATAATAACAGAACTTTAATAAAACTTACACAGAACCTAAAATCAACATAAAAAAAATTGAAAAATTGTTCAAATTTTTTGAAACAACCCATCAACGTGTTTCATTTGAATCATCTCACAATTATTTACATTAAATATACAATGAAACAATATAACTTTGTTATAACCACTTATATATTTTATTAACGCCGACCGGTTTCAGAACGACCGTTTCTTCCTCAGGGCAAACATATAATGACCTGGGCGTGGCTAAGGATTAATGAAGAGTGGGTGGGGAAAACAGAACGGACATTAAATGGGAACATATCTACGATCGGGCTATAAGATAATATTTTTTGTTTTTTGATAATGAATTCATTACTTTTAAAGGATTTTTTTTATTTATTTCTAAGGCTTCTAAGTTATCTTCTACGTTTTCCTTTATTATTAATATGAAGTATATTTATCCTCGTATTTTTTTTTCAAAACTTTAGCGAAATCGGAAAAATTATTATTATTAAGACACCTTTTTAAGACACCTTACTATATAAGTGGTTCTAAGAAAGTTATATTGTATAATTTATTTATAATGGATAACTACAAAGTCATAGCTAAATTCAAAAGCAATTAAATACCTATACCTTTATAAATTTGATACGATACCTGAAATTATTACATTTTTGTCTCCTTTTTTGTACAAGGTAGGTATGTTGTAGTTGTATTCGAGAATTTATTACATGAATATGTCTTCATTGGATATTGTCTATCTTGGGATCGAAATTATTTTTAAATATGATTCGATTTTTACTCACCATTTTTTACGATTTTTAAAAATCCATTTTTTATATTAGAAACCAGTGCTTATTTTTTTACTTTTTAAAATGTGCTTCTTCTTCATATTCCTCTCCTAATGGAGGTTGTCTATCATCAGTGATCACAAAACACAAGATTCAACTTAACTTTTATTATCTATATCTCAATTTGGGAGGCGGATATGGGTACCGACGCCCCAGGCCCGGGAACCATTTGTTGGATAACAAACACCCCTGCTACAGGTCACCCCTAATCAAGGGCGGATCCAGGATTTTTTTTGGAGAGGGCACAAGGGGCGGACGGGCAAAAAAATCAATAATTGCTGTTAAAGGTTCAAGTATAGGAAGGTTTATGAAAGTGTCAAAACAATGGAAAAATTAAATGTTTAATAAAGTCAGTTTTTGCTTCTAAGTATGTACTGTGATGGAATCTCCACAGTACACACAAATACCGTCTGGGGGGAACACGTGCCCTCCCCTAAATCCGCCCTTGTCCCTAATGATTCGATACGTTTGGGGTTATTCGATACAGTTCTGAAAAATAAATCTGTTAGGTAGGTACTTATCTACTAACATGTGAATCACACAGAATAATTTCAAGATTACTAGTGTAAGTATGTAGGTATTGTAGGTAGGTCCTTTATTTTTTCATTATGAATCGGCGGTAGTTGTTTCTGTAGACAGGTCTATTGAATTTTAAATAATGAACTCATGAAAATGCATAACTTTATTTGAATGATTTATCATCGGTCTGTCGCCCCGTGGGACAGAAGATGGTTGATTAAATGTTCTACAATACCATTTCCATTATTTCTTCAGTACACACGCGCCCACCAATTTATTTACAACACACATTCTAGCGTAGGTACCGCCTTTCCACACTGAAATGAATGAGTTGGTATGACTGGATCGTGATCACGCACACAATCTCGCAAACCATTCTTTTATTTTATTCCATCAATATTTTATTCCAAAACATCGGATACCGTTAGAAATATGTTGCGCGCAAAATGTGACTTTCCTATCTACTGGTACTTGACCAAAGCTGCTGATAAAATTATTAAATGAAGCTCCAACATTATAATTTTTTTGCTCATTTTGTAATCACCATATTCAAATTGGGTTGTACAGATTATTCAGTACCATTCATTTTTCAATTTTAGAAGTATGGGAAAATAAGTAGACTTTCATTTTCGAAGTCCCGCCCGCCACCAACAGATAATCAACCTTACATATTAGAGAACATTTCATAATGCGTCTCGAGACGATGAACAACGCAACAATTAGCGACGTTTTCCGCCGTTTGCGGTTGCTTCGTTTCTTTCCCATTATTAGCGGTTCGGCTCGCATGTGTATATGCATCAAAAGCCATGTGTAAGTATATGCATGTGTGAATGTCAATGCTAATAATATCGGAATCTAACCGGAATATTTGAGTTATTTTTGACAGATGTAAATAAAACATTTGACTTCGCATGAAAATACCAATAATTATTATCACACCTACCTAACAAAATCTCTTTCCAATACGTTTTATTAATTGCCAAACTGTACATTTCTGTGATTTCGAGCAATATTTGTCGGTTCTTACTTCAGCCATAATAAAAATGAGATTCAATATTATTTTTTTTGTTTCCAGGAAGGCAACACAGGAATGTCGGGGAGGGCGGCGACTTCCGCGATGCGGTTGGTAGCTGTGGGCCTCCTGCTCTCGTCTCTTCACATCACAGATGCCAGAGCGGGTAAGCAATAGTTCGCTTGCTTCCCATAGAACGAATAAAACTTTTAATTTTCTTTTCCCGCGTATTTTACAAACAACTGTCAAAATGTTATCAAACAGAAATGTCAAATAAATATGTCAAAGGTTGTTATTTCAATAACAAAAAACGTATTAACAAGATAATAACAATAGTAAGCCGTTAAATTGAGATAAGTAACTTTCAATTTTATTATTCATAAATGAAAATTCTCACTAAGTAAATAATAAATATAATTTCTCAATACTTAAAAGGTTTTTTGGTTATTTTTTGTGACTTCTGACCATTGTGATTATACCTCAATGCTTCTGACAAGATAGTTTGATCAGAAGATCTGATATTCTATTAGTTTGTATCAATATTTCTCCTCAGTCAAGTTGTGATACTCTTTACAGTTTTATCTCTTAATCTGATCTGTGACAACTTTCATTTTCTGTTTATTTAAAATTTCAATCATGTTTCAATAATTTATGTGCATATTAATAGAAAAAAATGTTGCAAAAGATAAAACACGTTTAATGGGATATTAGTAAAAGTGGAATGAGACATTAATAATATCCAATAAGCGAATTTCTTGCACTCTAAACTAACGATTCTTACAGTTTTTCAGGTTATGTAATTTTATTGATATTATGATTTTTTAATTCAATAATAATTATAAACTCCAGCTGTTTAAGAACCGTAATATAATACAATACGTAGGTCTTGTTGATAAATAAATCAGCAAAATCGTTATATTTAATTAAATACATTTTATATTGCATTATGATGCTTTTGTATGTTTAAAATTTAAATGGCAACACCAAATTGAATTTGAATTGCAGAAATAAGAAAATGGCTGATGATTAATTATTGTGTGACAGAGATTAATTGCTTAAGTAGATAATACTGATTATATATTTCTTACAATTTTTCTTGAATTTCAGGTTTATGCGAGGTGGAAACGGGACAATCAAGTATTATAGTTGATATTGAAGAAAGTAGAGGCACTTGTAAGTTGATTTTATTTACTTGTTTAATGATTTTCCTCCTATGAAAAAATGCCAAAAAGGTTTATATAACATTGCAAAAGGGGGAAGGGAAATCTTTTTTTTTTGTAATGGAATTTTTTTTAATTGTGTACAGACTGAGTCCATTTACTGCACTAAAGTTAGCCATAATGACATGAATTATGAAACTTACATAATTTGCATGTTTCTTAAACCTTCAAAATTGGCTTAAAATCAACTCGCTTACCCTTAATATAAGCAAAACCAAATATATAACATTTTCAATGAACTCAAGGGGCCAACCAATAAAATCGCTAGAACTAAAATTACATGAATGCCATGGAAATAATATACAATGTTACTGCCCCGTCATCGAAAAAACACAAAACATAAAATATCTCGGAGTAGGTAATAATTGACGAAAATCTTAGATGGGACCTACACATCAAAGGTATTACGGAAAAACTCACAAGCCTTATATATTTCTTTAAAAATCTAAGAAACATGTTAAATAAAAAGGATATGAAAAAGGTCTACTACGTTATGTCATTCTCGAATTGAATATGGAATCATAGGATGGGGATCTGCTACACATACGTACCTACACAGCCTGAATACGATTCAAAAAGGAATCATAAAGACCATATTGAAAGTACCAATTAGAACGCCATCAATTAAAATTTTCAATAACTTTGACATACCAAATGCACAGCAAATATATGCCAAAAATATATTATTGAAGCTCTTCAAAAATAATGAATCCTCTACAGAAAGACCGTGTATGCATAACACTAGATCGAATAAAAATGATATAAAAAATATTCCAAGTTATAAAACCGCATTTGGACAAAGAAACTATACATACTTTGCAACAAAACTCCATAACATCCTTCCCCATGACATAAAACTAATAAAAAATCCAATTGAATACAAATCAAGAATAAAAATATGGCTTAAAGAGGTCATTGAGAAAACCCTAGCGAAGACGCTAAAAACGACATAGAAGACAAATGAACTATATTTAATTAACTTTAGTCCGCCTCGGCACAGGACACCCTAGTGAGGAGGACTAAGAAATTCAATATTTTATACTTAATTTCACCTTACATTTTGTATGTAAAATTTAAATATAAATATAAAAATAAAATAAAAAAGTAGAAAATCTCAAGAGAGATGTTATTTAGCAGCATCATCTTACCCTGTGTCATACTATACTAATCTGCTTTGCGTCTGTTTGCTGGTAAAATCATTCATTTTTGTATTTAATTTACTTTTTCACACTTCAAATTGTTATTGAATGAAAACTTCAATTTTATTTTTTCTTTCAGTTATCGGCCAAAATACAATACCGGCAGAGTTACCAATAGAAGGGGATCCATCCTCAGATATAATTTTAGATTTAGTATTTCCGAAAGGAAATCCACTATTTGTTTTAAATGGAAAGAAATTACAATTATTGCAGCCATTGGATAGGGATGCTGAGAATTTATCACACATTGTATTTCAGGTATTCATTTAAATTATAAATTTTACCATTAGTAATGCACTTCTAGAGTGCTTAATTAAATCCATAAAATTATCGTTTTGTTGTTAGTTACATGTTTATGAAATCAATTTATTGTTTAAACCGGCATAGCGATTCTATATCTTTTGTGGGATCATTACAGAGATAACGGACATGATCTCCTGTCAGATTTGTATGATTTTTACATATTTACTTTTTTTTTTTTTTACAGTGAATACCGCACAAGAATCTCAACTGCTCCCGTCTGGAGCCAGTGAGACTATGGCATCCCCAATTGGGGTATGTTGTGAGGCTGAAGGTAGTGGGGAGGGGAAGGAGGTGGGGAAGAGGAAGGTTGGGAAGTACCTGGCTATTCAGATCTGGTCACCAAACACGGCTAAAGCCATTTTCAAGCAACGTTTCAATTCTGAATGGTGGTCTTACACCAGGGCGATACTGAGAGTATCTTTCACTCTGGAACATGCCGCAAATATACTATATATTATTTTAAATGAATTAATTGTGAAATAACACAAATTAATCAAATAAAATTTATTTGCGCATGCCAGGTTCGAACCCGCGACCTCCGGATTGTGAGTCAAGAGTCTTACCCACTGGACTACGGAGGTCGTCAAAACTGTCACATCTTTTGGTTTAGATCATTTTAAACACGAATTCCTGCATGTATGCATGATTATTTATTCATTTAATGTACGTTGTACATAGAAAAAACAAATGAATCACACAAATCTCACAGGAGATCACGATCGTTATCTCGATAACGATCCCACAAAAGATGTAGAATATCAATGCAGGACTGGCCAACCCGCGACCAGCGGCGCCCTCAGATACGGCCCGCGGCATCCTTAAGTGCGGCCCGCGGCGCGAATCTGTATCATCCCTTGGAAAATTTTAGGTCGTCAGTGCAGTCCATGGTGCAATTTTGGGTTGGCCAGACCTGGTTTAAACAGTTGCCAGAAAACATCGGGTGTCTAATTTTTATGGACTAATGACTTGGTGTCAATTTAGGCACTGCAAAGGCATTATAGTGTGCTTTCTGATTTAAATAATTATTTCAGTTGATTCTTACAATTAATATCTTTTTAAAAGTGAAACTGCTCTAATTAAATCAACTTTGATTTATTTATTTAATCAATGTGTGTTTTTTAATCATTATTTTCAGTTGACGTGTGTAGTGAAAGCGACCAAGAAAAAACGGACAGTACCTGTCATAGTCAGAGTATCTGACATAAATGATAATGCCCCAGTGTTTATCAACACGCCTTATGAAACTACTGTCTCGGAGGTAAGTGCCTACATAATCTAAAATAATTTTAAAATACATACAATATATTATATTTACTGCATATTTTATGCTAATTCACGTCTTTAATTAATGTATGGCTGAATTTTTAATTTGAGGCAATTAAAATACAACAAATAAAGAATCAGAATTATGAAGATTCATGAAAAAAATTATCTATCCGATCCACTTACCTTGTTTTTTGAAAGATGTCTTTCAACACTTTTAAAAACACTAACAGAATAACAACTTTTTTTACTAATTCACGTCAACCAATCTATCTTCTATCTATCTATCTTCTATCTATCTATATAAATAAAAATGAATCGCCGAAATGTATGTACACGCATAACTTCCGAACGACAGCACCAAATTGGATAATTCTTTTTTTATTGTCAAGACAAGGTTTGTATAAAACTACTGGTGAGCTCTGGCATTACGAAATTTGTAAAAAAAATTGCAATAGGTGGCACGCGAGCCGTTTGAAAACTAAATGTACCGGGACTGAATGGATGGAATGCGGGAGGGGAGAGGAAGGAAGGGAACTCGAGGAGGGGGTTTGCGGCAGGGTGAGGGAACCAGAGAGGGGTGAGGGGACCTGGGAGGGGGGAGGGAAACTCGACGAATGGGAAAGGACACGCAATTTCATTATTAAATGGCATAGCAACGCATGCCGGGAATCAGCTAGTAGGTAATAATTCCTTTCATGAGTTCACGTAAAACACAATGTACGAAAGAAATGAAATTGACACAGGTGACAAGCGAGGAATATTTCAGGGGAATCCCCAACCGAGCAATAGTTAGAGCTTGGAACGAAAATAAAACAACAGAATTTTTGGGGAATCCCTGACGACCGAGCCATGGAGCTACGAAAATATAAATATCAGACCGTGTTCGTGTATAAAATATTTTTGTGGTAATATTCTACCTTCGTAATTTTTTTTCCACTGTCCGTGAGGCATTGAACTGGCAGAGGAAGGATGAACCTTGACTTAATGCTGTAGAAATGAGATCCCGATGCGTATATGTGGTAAAACCATATACGATCATGTGAGAAATGTGGAAGTCCGCAAAGAATGCTGATGTAAGCGTAATGAGTAAGTTTAAGAAAGGGATCCTCAAGTGGTTTGGTCATGTAGAGGGAATGAACGAAGAAAGGAGTGTATGACTCAAATGTGAATGGTAGAAGAAGTTGGCGACTCCCGAGGAAGACATGATAATAAATGTTCATGATGATAATTATGAGGGGTCATGATGATGAAGATTAGATTCAGATTCATGATGGTATAGAAGATGACACTTCATAGTGATGAAGATTCATGATGTCAAGGAGTCATGATGATGCAGATCCAATATTAACTATGCCATCAAGCCATTTTCACAGCAGGGGTAGGCAGAGAGGATGGACTGCCAAACAAATCAGTCTTGGCACACACTCCTTGCTCATTCAAATTCATACATCGTCTCACACGTACCTATAATAATGATTTAATGTAATAAAGTTTCATGATGACATGATGATGAGTTGTCACGATAATGAAGATTCATGTCACCGTGGTTATTCAATCTATACATGGATAATTGTATGCAAGAATTGAAAGAGATGGGATTGGGCACGAAATTGAGTAATCTGGAAGTATGTTGCCTGTTGTATGCTGATGATGCGATGCTGATTTCTAACAGTATGGAAGATCTACAGTCTCTCGTGTCTAGGATGAACGAAGTATGTATGAAGAATGAGTTAATGATGAATGTAAGTAAGTCTAAAGTCATGGTATTTGAAAGAGAGAGTATGAAAACAATGTGCAACATAGTTGTGAATGATGAGTATTTGGAGCAGGTGGATGAGTTTGTGTACTTGGGAAGTATGTTTACTAGAGATGGGAGGGCTGACAGAGATATCGAAAGAAGGGTAAATTCAGGCAACTCTATTAATGGAGGACTGAACGCCGTTGGCGTCAACAAAAAACTGTCCTAAGAAGCGGAGTTAGCTGTCCATAATGGAGTGCTGGTACCTACCCTGATGTATGGCAGTGAGGCATGGAACTGGCAGAGGAAGGATGAAAGTAGACTGAATGCTGTAGAAATGAGATCCCTGAGGCGTATGTGTGATAAACCATGTACCATATGATTGTGTGAGAAATGTGGAGATCTGCGAAGAATGCAAGGCTGATGTAAGCGTAATGAGTAAGATTAAGAAAGGGACAGATGGTTTGGGCATGTAGAGTGAATGAACGAGGAAAGGAGTGTAAGGAGAATATATGACGCAAATGTGAAAGGTAGAAGAAGTCGGGGACGCCCGAGGAAGACATGGCACGACCAACTGAATCAGATACTTGAGTCGGGCCATGTGAAGAGTCGGAATAATAGAAGAGCATGTATGAGATGATGTATGAATGTGAACGAGGCAAGGAGTGTGTGCCAAGATCGAGTTGTTTGACGGTCCGTCCTCTCTGCCTACCCCTGCGGGGAAAACGGCGTGATGGTTAGTTAGTTCTTTTTTTAAGATTCATCATCATTCAATGTATTGAAGATTCCTGACAAGATTCATGATGTTAAAGATTTATAATAAAGATTCATTATGTTGAAGATTCTTGTCTCCGTATTAATCAATTAAATAATATTTTTAATTTTCAGCTCACTCCGATTGGCACCACAATCTTCCAAAACATCAAAGCGGTGGACGCAGATGCCGGAGTCAATGGTCTGGCGGAGTACTTCATCGTGGAGGGAGATGGCAAGAGGCTGGGGATCGACTCTGGAATCGGCACCGATCGCATCACCACGGCCGATGGTTACGGTTACTTTGCCATCAACCTGCCACATCAGGGTCAGGTCACAGTCAACAGAACCCTGGACTTCGAAAGAACTCAGAGATACCTTGTGACGATTGTTGCGTCTGTAAGTATAATTAGAAGATTTTTTCTTATTAAAATTGTAAAATAAATAATAAGACACCATCTACAGAAAATTGACTATCATTGTTTCTGTATCGTTATTTCTTTAATAAATTGCTGATTGTTTCTCCTTTAAATTGTACATACAAGGTATATTGTACATATAATATAGTATTTTTACCAGCCCTTCATAATTGATGATTAGTTTTAAATATCTGTATTTATTTGTTTCATTGTTTCAATTATTATTGTGCATGTACAAGAGAGAATCTGTGTGTAATTTTTCTTATAAATCTATCAAATCGGTATTTTATATTCACTTTGTATAAATATAATACTTTTAAATTTTATTTTAGTAATTGTACATAATAAGTTTACAATGTCTAATTAATTATAATATTTCATATTGCAGCTAATTAATTATAATATTTTTTCTAGTTTTATATAGCTCCTACAATACATCTTGAACATTCCAATAGGCCACTTGCATGGATTTTGTAACGACTTGGGAAAAATTATGTGAATAGATTTTTTTACTGAAATTACGAAAATGTTAGTAAAATTTTTTACAAATGTACAGTTTTTTTTTTTAAATAAATAAATCCATTATTTGGACTCGTGACGTCACTACATGAAAATGTCCTGTCTCCAAAAATGTTCCTATTAATTTTGTAAAATTCCACACTGATTTTTTTTTATATGGCAACACTTTGATTTCAGGCGAATTTTTGAATTTGACATTTAACGTTCACTAGATTTATTGTTTGTTCTCTGCGAACTTATCATTTGGTTTGACTTTTTGATAGATGTTATGAAGAGAACCCCGTACATTTAATACTGTCTGTACGTGTTTTAGAGGTATAATGGTAATGGTCCAGATTTTAACAAAATCGAATTTTATAATATTCTTGTTATTATTATAATTTACAAGGACAAGTATATTACATTGGATTTAGTAATATAGACATTGAACATTATAATGATTTATGATCAACAAGATGGATCAAGGAAAAAAATACTTGAGCAGTAGTTGAATCTTTGAAATTTATCTTAAAATCTGTTGTGTAATAAATTGATCTCTTAATTTTTTTCTTCTTAGGATCGAGCAAGGAATGCTTCTGAAAGATACTCCAGCACCACAACTCTCACCGTGAACATCAAAGATGATGATGACCAGGACCCCTCTTTCATCTACCAGGGATGCATGCTGCACGATGGAGCCTGCATCAACCCAGAATACTCATCATCCGTAAGTTATGCCTTCTATTCTCCCATCATTTATTTTTTACATAACCACTGGAGGGGATTATGGTCGTAAAATGGACCAATGGATAGCGGTCCAAAATTGGATCACATTTTCCTACCGTTCGTAAAACATTTATTGTAATTATTTAAAACATTTCCTTGGCCAGCCATTTAATTTAAACCTAAGCTATTGAATTGCTTTATCTATTATGACCAAAGATATTCAAATACAGAAAGATATGCTATGGTGTCCGCGCAACTGTCGCCGGACTACGCGCTAATTAGCGTAGTTTTCATACAGAAAGAATTTGTTCATTTCGTTGATTTTTTGAAAATGTGCATTAATATTGGTTAACAATATATTTTGAATAAGGAAAGAATTCGTTCATTTAGTTTAACGTTCGTTTGGTTTATTCGTTAATTATTTGTTCTTTTAGTTTATTTGTTAATTGGTAAACAATATCGGCGACACCCGGAAGCGCAGACCCACATAGTAAAAACAGCAGATAGCAAATCTACTTATATTCCAATATCTTTGATTATGACCATAGATGTCGCAAATCCGAACTTCGTAGACTATTTTAGAATGATGTTAAAAATAAATGTTTAAAAAAATTTTTCTCGCCGAATTTTTGATCAGCTGTTTACAGTTAAAATTAAGTCTTTTTTCCACAGATATGCACCTTTCATTATCAAGCATACCACAGACAACATACAGAAATCGAAAATATTCTATGTTGACTCGAATAAGTACCCTCACGCAGTGGCGGCTCTTAACTTTTGGGTGTACAGAGTGCTGATATAAAAAAAAGGCATTATTGATGTTGTAGCCGAAAAAAAAAAGAGAATTTTTTTTTTGAAAATCAGTTTTTTGTATGTAAATTTTCAGAAAGTTTCAGTTTGGCGGTGTGCCGCACCGATTTCCTGAAAAATCTTCATACAAAATACCGATTTTTGAAAAAAAAAAAAAATATATTTTTCGCATGCGACAACATCCATGATGCCAATTTTTTAATATTGGCACCCTAGCACACCCAAAAGTCACGAGCCACCACTGCCCTCACGGCGGTTTCAAAGTAAAAAACATGCAGGATTCGCGCCGTTATAAACTTTTAGATTTTTTAATATTTTTTTTTATAAATTCTACAAATATGAGATAAACGGTAAAATACAGTTTAATTCATTGGCTATATAGCACTATAATAAGTTTTTATGTCTCCATGTTAAAATTCGAAGGTATGATTTTTTTAATATTGGCAAAAAATTTAAAAAATTAACTTCTGGAAAATCTCGAGCACGTGGTCGCTCCAGTGGATAACACTAATTTAACGTAAATAGTATCGAACTTGTAGAAGAAGATTAGTACTGCAGTAAAAAAAAATCTAAGGCCCATTTGTTTTAAAGATATTCAAATGTAACATTGTTATCATATGGCCATTCAGCGCCATTTTATTTATTTTTTAATTTGAAAGTTTCCGTTAAAAGCCGATTGTAGGTGCATTTCAGCTTTATATCAAATTGTAACAACATGATAGTTACCTTCTTATGCTAATCATAATTTGTTCAAAAGTTAAAACAGACTTAGAATCGGCATTTAACGGAAACGTTTCAACTGGGAACGGGAACTTCTCAACTGTCAAAAAACAAAATGGTGCTAAATGGCCATTTGATGGCTTTGTTATATGTGAATTTCTGCGAAAAAACTGGCCTTAAAATCTTCCAATGGCCCTATTTTAAAAACAGACTGAACAAGTTGCTAGAATTAAGTAACAAAATTTACCATTCTTCCTGCATTGAATCTTTACTGTTCTGTGACGCCCTTGGTACCAGTTACTTTGTTGGTTCACATCCAATGACGGAGCAGGATTTTAAGTATGTTTATTTGAAATCCGCGCCAGTCTTACAGTAGCTACTATCGTTCCATTACTCCGTAATGCTGCTTAGCGCTTGTTAATATACCATTGTTCTCACTGTTAATAAGCATCTTCATTTCTCATATTGTCATAATTCAGATTATGACATTTTTATTAGTAAAATATAGTTCTGTTACATCAAGCAACTCGCTGATGTGGGTATCACCGCCGAGGGTTACCACCGTTACAAAAATACTCTTACTGATCCGTAGTGCAAATAGTCCGTGGTTGTGAATCATGACGTCCTCTGTGTGTAATCTGTGGATTATAAATTATAGCGAACACTTGTGGTTGTATGAATCAATCACAATCCGTTTCATACAACAAATCATAAAAAAAACTATAGAACTGCCTTTGGTCTACTTCCAACTATTCGAGTGTCTACTAGTGAGCTGCAATCAACATAGCATGACAACTAGCTATGTGTACCATTGTGAAATTACTCTGTTGTTGATTTGGGGCATCCAAATCGTTACCCATAGGCCGTCAAGTGCACAGAGATGACAACTTGCTGCTTTCTGACCCCATTAAGGTGGCATCAAAGCCTCGTAACTTTCGGCCGTTTCCTTAATACTCCTTACAATGTCATCCAATTGTGAGATCATTTTGTTATCTTGACTCTACAGTAGGATAGCCAGAGGATTTCTTGTGTGGTATCACATAATACCATTAATATTTTACAGGTATCAAGTGGCATCCTTGCTGGAACCCTTAACATCCTCCCAGAGAAGATCCAAGCCATCGATATGGACACCATCAACTCCCCGATCCGATACAGCTTTCACCAGGGTACTCCGGCGCAGTATAGTGAATACTTTGAGATAAACCCAACCACGGGATCTGTGAGACAGATCAAAGCAGCAGATACATCTGTCGCAAAGAAGTTTGACCTGATTATAAAGGTTAGTTTGCAAAAAAATTATCATCATTTTCATTGTCATCATAATAGTGACTCACACAATTGATTTTCTAACTAAATCGGTTTCTACCGATAATATTAATAAATCACAAACAACATCATTCAAATAATTTTTTTTTTTTCAAATCTTTCTTTATTCATTGCTTTGAATGGTTACATCATTTGTGGATTTTTCGACCACCATGCTAGGCTCATGCCCGTGTTATGGTGGTTCAATCCCTAATAATGTGCTTAAGCAGTCATATTGCAAAACTTCTTCCTTTTTATCATAATAGTTCCTGAGTGTATGTACTTTTCTTATGCTAATGTTTTGTTTACAGGCTGAAGAGATCTCAGAATCCAAACGATTCACCACGGCCAAATTGACGGTTGTGATCAAACCGGTGGACGCCAATCCTCCGGTTCTGCATTCATCTTCAACTAAAGGGCTGGTGGATGAAAACGTTCCCATCGGTACTAAAGTCCTCGACCAAAGTGGAAAACCAATCAAATTAACTGTTACGGATGATGACTTGGTAAAAATAATGATTCATTTGATTGATTTAATTAAGTTAAAACTAAATTGTGAGGCTTAGGGAGTGGAAACTCGACCTGCAATAGCCATCCCAATCTATAAGCTAAGATATAAGCTACCGTTTTCAGGCTGAATGGGGAACAGTGTCACAAACGGTGCCTCCGAGATAAGGATTGCATCTGAGTATTTAGACCTTACCCCGGCACTCGGGGCTCCGCTTGGGTGGACCTTCTATTTCCCTAGATGCTTGTGAGACCAAAAATGGACCATTAAAAAAAAACTAGGGACCATTCAGGAACCTGGGGGAGAGGAGAGTTGAGGCCACCTTTGTGGACTCTTCTCTCTTGGGGCCCTCGGGGAACCAAGGATGAGTGGAGAGGTATGCTAAGACCACCTCGGTGGACTCTTTCCTTGGGGTGGGGCCTTCAGGGAACCCAAACGAGGGATTTCAGATGGGAAACAGGGACCCTCATGGGATTTGGAAACAAATTAAAAGGAATGAAGTGAAATGGGATACAGCATGGGAACTATCCATATCCGCTATAATAATTTGTTAAGCATAATATCTACAAAGAATGGAAGAACACATTGTTGTGTCAATGTATTAACCCCTAGAAAATTTTCCAATGTGTGTGATATTGTAATATTATTATTTGAAGTTGCTACAGTATGATGTTAATAATTTTTGTTTTCTCTCAAGGGTCCCAATGATGTAAGACCGCAGTATGCCTTTGAGCTCACAACAAATTACTTCCAAATTGAGAAAGGAGGCATTTTGGTTGTGAATGAAGAAAACCTTGATAGAGATGCACCTAGTCCTGGAACCTACCGATTCCAAGTAAGTCAAAACACATCACATAAATATTTAATATATTTATATTGTAATATAATTATATACACCTCACTACTACTACAAAATAAGAGTAATATTGTCTACGTATGACGTCTACCACTGTTAGAAAACACGCCAAAGATGCGCCCAACATCAAGTAAGAGGAGATGACACTAGGACAGACAGCTGGGCACAATTGGGTAGAATGATTTCACCGCTCGGCATGAGAAGACTGTTCATTCATAAGCTATAAAGTGCGTTTGTTACCTTTAAATGATGAAATGCAACGTGAAATATTTTTTAAATCATACAGGAAGAAAGTTAATAACTAGAAATGGCAGTACTTTTCATGTGAAAGTATTTTTATTGTTGTTTTTTAATAATAAATCGCTTGTGTTTCTGACGCGTTTTGTTGCAGTAGACAAACACCTTTAAGAAACAGATTCAGCAGAGTTATGCTATAATGGGCCTCGAAGAAAGTTAGTTTAGAAATCACATAACATTAATTTTTGGATGATTTCTATAGCGCCATTTTCGTGAGAAAATCACTTCAAGGTTGCTTAAAATTGCGTAGCACAGGCTTGTCAGATGAAACATTGTTTCTTTTAATTCCGCTTTATGCCTTTCATCATAATTGCATAAATAAATATTATTATATAAATAATATATTTGTTTTTTCCTTTGTTACACTTCACAAACAGCTTTATTCTAAGCTTATTTTTTTATTATTTTTTAAATAGCCCGTCTATTGCTAATTTAACTAACACTTTGCAAGTGTACCGCAATGTATGGGTATGGCAATTTGAAATCCCCCCTGCACTAAAGGTTTCCATCTGGTAGGAAATGTTCGTATGACAATCTACACCCCTTTCTACTTCCGTAACTTACACTGACGATATGTATTTATTATTGGTTCGAGTACCATGTTTCAGCGCTAGATAGAAAGTGATTGTTGTATCTTTTAAAGGTTGTGGCGAGAGAAGTCAATGGCCAAGGAGCATCGGCCCCTCTTTCCCTGGAGGTGTCTTTAAACGACGTGAACGACAATGCTCCCGTCCTGGTGCCACTGCCTCACGTTAAGGTTGCCGCTGGAGAAGGAAGGAGACATGTTGTTAAGGTAACATTATTTATTTATTTCTTCATGCCTTGAAGACTTTTACATGCATACATTATAATAGATAAGTTGTGCAAAGGAGTATAATAAAAAAGTGTATATAAATAAAACAATAAACTAAGTATAAAAGATTTAAGTAGGTACAATACAAGTATGTAGTTTCATTGTAATAGAAGGTTGTAGTTTCATTATAATAGGTGTTGGGTGGTTACGAATTCGAGCTATGAATCCGAAGGTCGCGAATTCAAATCCCGGCGTGTGCAATTAAATTTTGTTTCATTAATAAAATTATTTGTGTTAATAGGCCACTTGCATGGACTTCATAACGACTTGGAAAAAATAGTGTGGATAGAGTTTTTTACTAAGATTACGAAAATGTTAGTAAAAATTTTTAGAAATGTACAGTTTTTTTTATTTTTAAATAAATAAATCCATTATTTGGGCTCGTGACGTCACTACATGAAAATGTCCCGTCGCCGAAAATGTTCCTATTAATTTTATTAAATTCCACACTGATTTTTTTTTTATATGGCATCACTTTGATTTCAGGCGAATTTTTGAATTCGTTCACTAGATTTATTGTTTGTTCTCTGCGAACTTATCATTTGGTTTGATTTTTTGACAGATGTTCTGAAGAGAACCCCGTACAATTAATGGGTACGGGGTTCTCTTCAGAACGTTAAGATGATGTCGGTACATGTTTTAGAGGTATAATGATTATGGTGCTGATTTTAACAAAATAAAATTTTATAATATTCTTATTATTATTACAATTTACAAGTTCAAGTATATTACATTGAATTTAGTAATATAGACGCTGTACATTATAATGATTTATGATCAATAAGATGGATCAAGGAAAAAAATATTTATGAGATGTAATATTTTTGGTATGCCTCGTTATTCTCCTGTGCCATTCGTATGGAAAACATTTTTTTTTTTTTTAAATGATTTTCGGCTATGTAATTATCGTTTTTTCACACCTATAAAATTATGTCCCGTCTTTCCGGTTTATAAAAAATGGTCTGATTTTTCGGTTTGAAATTTTCAAAAAATCCCCAGGGTTTCAAAAATACGATTAAAAAAAAAAAAAAATACAGAATGTCTTAGAATATTTGCCTAAACCGGAAAAAAAATTTAAAAAATGTGATGCAAGTGGCCTATTCACTTAAAATGATATATAGTATTTTTGCAGTACGTTCCAGAGTGGAAGATACTTTCATTATCACCCTGGTGAGAGATCGCCATTCAGAATAGAAATGTTGCTTGAAATGGCTTTAGCCGTGTTTGGTGACCAGATCTGAATAGCCACCTTTCTCCTCCCCTCCCCACTATCTTTAGCCTCGTAACATACTCCAATTGAGGATGCCATAGACTGATCCCTAGTGGTAGATAATCACAATTTTTTTTTTAAGAAATCAGAAGGTTTTATGCGTTGTATAAAACGAACTATGCAAATATTTGAAATGAGAGTTTTTCACATAGATAATAGAAACAAACGGAGATATTGTGAAGTAACACAAAACTGCACTATAAAAATAAGATGTTATTATTATTATTACATTGCATGGAAGCATAATCCAAGCACCCCAAGTGGTTTGCTACGTTTGTTAATTTAGCAGGGGTGCCCGGGTTCATGGGGTGGGGTTTGTCTAGGTCTTGGAGGCGGATGACCAGAACACACTGAACTCCAGATTCCTACCCACCCCTTAAACCCTTTTCCTTCCCAACACTCCTCTCCTTCCTTTCCTTAAAAAAAACCTTCCACACAGCATCCCCAAAGATGGCATAGGCCCTGAGGGAAATTATTTTCCTCAGGGGCTCCTGTGTGGAGCTCATGTAAAAAAAAATAATAATAATCACTACTCAAATTTACAAACTGCACTGACTATCAAAACAATGGGAGCCAAAGAAGTTTATGCGTTTGGTTTGTAGGTAGAAGCAAAAGTGGGGCACCGCTGTACATAGTTGCGATTTATGATTTATTCATATATTATGTGAAACACCTGACTGTATAAATTGTACATATTTAAAATGTATCCACAAGCTCCTCCATCCACAAGCAAATGCTTTTAATGGAGGAAAAGTAACACTGTAACATGTTCAATTTTTTAAGATAAATAAAATTATTATTATTATTTATTATAGTAGCATGCATGAATGATGTTGGCGTCAATTTTGTGCATGAAATTTCAAGCTAATAATGGTTCGTTGCCCATCTCCTTTGTTTCTATTATCAATGATTTATCTCCAACATTCACATTTCAATATCTTGGTGTTGACTTTTGCCTAAACAGGGACAATTTATAAATGTGGGCATTTGAATAACTGAATACTTGGTGTTATTTTTTTCATGATTTATAATAATTCCATTTAATGATTGCAATTATTAGTAACGTAACGTAACGAACACGCTCTAGAGTCCAAGCTGCCGAAATGAGGTACTTAGAGGAGTGGCAGGGGTTACGAAATGGGATCATATAAGAAACTCCACGATCCGAGATGATCTAAACATTGAACCACTGCTACTCTTCGTAGAAAAATCGCAACTGAGGTGGCTTGGGCATGTACTAAGAATGTCTGATGACCGAATTCCGAGGAAGATACTGAGTGCGATTCGAGAGGGTAGACGTCCAGTGGGCCGCCCCAGACACAACTCCAGAAACTGTGTGAGGAGAGGATGGGGCTACCATGGACAGAGGCCGAACAATCAGCACAAGACAGGGACATATGGAGGAGCCTTGTCGATGCAATGGGTCCCCGACCCGAATAGGATAAGGGGAAGAAGATGATGATGATGAATTATTAGTATTAGTTAAGAGAGTTGGAAAATGTCTTTTTTAGCTCTCCTGATTAGTGTGTGAAAATAATAATCATTTATTTAAAATTTGCAGGTTGAAGCTACGGACAATGACTCGGGAGACAATGCTGTACTGAAATACAGCATCTACCACGTGTCTAATAATGGAGCCAACAAATTCAAAATAGATCCTCAAACTGGAGTTATAGGTAACCTCACCCAATAAACATAATTAATTGGGAGCATATGATTCTATTGACTAAAAACATTCTTTATGGCAGAAGTTACAGAATCAAATTACTGATTTTTTTTTACATTAGCTCCACACAGCAGGCCCTGAGGAAAATAATTGCCCTCAAGGCCTATCTCATCTTTGGGGATGCTTTGTGGAGGATCTTTTTAGGAAAGGAAGGAGAGAAAGTTCTGGGAAAGAAAAGGGTATTAGGGGTGGGTCTGAATCTGGGGATCAGTGTGTCCAGAAGTGACGGATATATGAATCCACCCTCTCACTGCAGTGCAAGGCGATGTTCCGAGAGAGTACGGCTGGAGTAGTCAAAGGGACTTCATCGACCATTCTCTCCCGATCCGGCCTGCCATGCAGCTGGTGGGCTCCATCCGTCGCCAATACTCAGACAAACCTCACCCCATGAACCCCTGCTAAGTCACCAAACATAGCAATGGGGTGACCTATGGCCTCAAAAATATAAAACATATTTTCATTCAAATGCCTCAAGGGAAAAACTACTTGTCAATATATTGCATAAACCAGAGTAACAGTACAAAAAATCGACACTGAAAATAAATTTGTTTGATATCCACGCCAACTTATTATTAAGAGGGCATTACCAGAGAAAACCAGAAATATGTCATTTTCAAATCAGATTTTAGACGTATTGACTCTTTTCCACAAAAAATTATAAATGGATTTCGAAAGATTGTTCTTTAATCTAGCATTCGCATGTAAGAAATTTTGAGAAAATTTTTTAATTTTTAGTATAATAAGGTCATTCCATAGGTCGTTGGCAGATTTGTTAAATTTTCAAAAAAGATTTTGTATTATACCACACCCATTTCAAATAATATAATCATGCAGTAAAATAAATCAATATATTATCTAGCAAACACATGTTTTAGAATTTTAATTTTAGTTTCAATAAAATCATTAAAAAATATGTACGTACATGTGTTTCTTGACGAAAATTGGTCCATTTGTGTATTTATTTGCGCACTTACAAACTAATATTTTTCAGATTTTTTTAACATTCTTATTAAATTTAGACATTATTGAAAAATGGTAAATACTTATAATCAAAAAATAATTACAAAAAGTACATTATTTTAATAGTTTCATCATCACGCCTTTTAGCATTTTTGGATGAAGGTATAAATGAAAGCTAATTTGGATTGAAATAAATTCGATATTGAGTTATAATTTTAAAAAGCTGGTACGGAGAATAATTAATCTTTCTCATTGTAACCGCCCTGCACGATCGTAAGAACAACTTTCGATGAAATGTGGATTTTCGTCCGCTGGCTGGTTAAACGCTCTTAAAGGTGTTTTTGAAGTCGATTTTAAGCCTAAAATTGGTAAATAATACACAAAGAAGTAAAATTTTATAATAAACTAGCTGGTCCCGGCATGCGTTGCTATGCCATTTAATAAAGAAATTGTTTCTCCCTGCGTGTCCTTTCCCATTCGTCTCATTCCCCTTCCGCCTCCCCTTCCTCTCCCGCGTTCCCTTCCCCTCTCTGGGTTCCCCTACTCCCTCACGGGTTCCCGTCCCCCCCTCCCCGTGAACCCCTCACCTGAGTTCCCCAGTCCCGGTACATTAAGTTTTCAAACAGCTCGCGTGCCACCTATTGCAATTTTTTAATACAAATTTTATAATGTCAGAGCTCACCAGTAATTTTATACAAACCATGTCCTGACAAAAACGAACACAACAAAAAAAGAATTATCTAATTTGGTGCAGTCGTTCGGAAGTTATACATTTAGGTGATTCATTTTTATTTATATAGATATAGATAACATTTCGGGAGGGCCAACTGCCGGGGAATCAACTGTCGGGTCACCAAATAACGTATCTGATGATGTAGGTGAGTGACAGTTTGATTTGACGTATAATAATGTCATTGTTTGTTACAGAAACCGTGAGCAAACTGGATGCCGGAGAGCAATACAGCATTACCGTCCAGGCCCAGGACATTGGTGGACTAGCCACTCAGGGCATAGTGGAGGTCAGCATCACCCCCGGACCAAACACCCGGCCACCAATCTTTGATCAGAACATCTATGACGTGCAAGTCTCGGAGGGAGCCAGTATTAACTCCACAGTTGTGACTTTGAGCGTAAGAATATTAATCTGTTAACCAAGAACAAATCATTTTAAATAATTAATTAATTACTACATCTAGAAAGGCAAGTTTTTACTTGTTCTGAATGTAAACACAGTGTCCAGAATCTGAACATCTCATTTGGAGTCAATTTTGTGGAAAAACTTTTTTTTTGATTTGAGCTTTCGTTTTCGAATAAATCAAGTCTGAAGTTGAATTTTTTTAAGGTTAAATTTGAAAATAATCAGTTGCTAAGGATTTATTATTAGCTGTTTATTGTCTTTTATAATCCGTCGAAGAGTTTATCCAACTCCAAATGTTTTTTTTAACCCTTTAGTTGCTGAATTTTTTTTTTTTAATAAATAAACAGTGTGCAATTCACACACTGTACAAAAGCCTTCAGAAAACTAAAGTAGGCAAGAGTGGGGAGGCTACGAAGCACCGCACCGAGACCGATTATACTATCTCATTCTTATTGCATTCAAATCCTATAGATGTACGTGTTTGTCTCTATTTAGTGTCGCAATTTTTTGTTTCATCGAGTTTCAAATCACAATGGTGCTAAAGAAGTTTTCACTTTAAAATAAAATCGAAATGCTCGGATTGAATTTTTTTGGGGTTCTTTATGTGATGTAAATTCACCAATTTCCTGCTTGTACTACAAGTTTCTTGACACCCTGTACAGCATGCATGCCCAATAATTTACATGCAGTTGCATATTCTGTTAATTTTGTGATGAATTTATGCATTCGTTTTTAAAAACAACCCCTACTCGGTGAAAGAGAGTGCAATTGTCTTATCTTTTTCAAAATATTAGTGACTTCAGCTGCAAAAATAATATATATATTTCTGTAATGCAACATGTTTTTTATTTGTTATTTTTCAGGCAACCGATCCAGAAAACGATCCCATAACATATTCAATAGTGTCTGGAAATGATTTAAGACAGTTCACCATAGGGTCCAATAATGGAATAATTACAGTTATAAGGAAACTAGATAGGGAAGACCTCACAAGCTACCAACTGGTACGTTAACCATATATATTTATAGATGTCGGACTATGGTCTTGGCTCCGATCTCTGCTGATGTCAGCAGCTGGTTGGCCACCACATCAACCTTTCCGATTCGTAGAGAAGTGACAATATGCCAATTGCGTGGAATGTGTTTATTGATAGAATAATATCAACTGTTCGACCACTGAATTACATAAACTAAAATTACTACTTGCATAATACCCCATCCCACTACTACTGCTGACGAGTTTTGTCCTCCGTTAAACTCCAATATTGTCTCATAAAATTTAGTCCAAATTCCATCGCCCTCTATTGAACTCGACTGCTTCTTCAGCTATCTTGGGAAATTCCTCCATCCAGGTGATAGACATCCACCTATCGTCACCTAGTGATTTCTATAAATCAGCACATTCTTAAGTTTGATGAATCAGTACAGCAATAGTGTGTATTCACCGATACTCATTTATTGACTTTCCTATATATATATCGATCATTCAGTTGATTAGTCAGACGTATCCAAATACCAAGTTTTGAGATAATGAGGAAAGTAGTATTCGAATGCTCGCTGTAAATTAAATATTAATTACGCGTGTTTGTGTTTTACATATTAAATATGCTACAAAATAACACCGGGAGGCTTAACGATCCGGTACATTAGTATGACATTTTGAAATATCCTGCTAGTGACCCAGAAAACATCAACATTTTGCATGAGTTTTTGTGAATTATAATTTATTTGGTGGTGTTAATGAGTAATCTGAATTTTGTACCAGATAGATGCTACACTTTTACATATAACTATAGGCTCGGCTCTAATTTCAATTTTTCGGAGATGTCTGCCTAATCAACTGGACAATCGATGTACATACATATATTTTTTTAAATATTCAACATGTAATGAAGTAATTTTTTTTTCTGAATGTTTCTAATATGTTTGTTTTATTTTGCAGCTGGTCCGAGCTGAAGATGCGGGAAAACTTTCTACTACAGCTACTGTAAACGTAAAAGTGACAGACATTAATGATAAAAATCCAGAATTTACCGATAGTGATGTCCCATATGTTTTCAAAGTCAAAGAAGGTAAAGGAATTATATTACTCAATTCAAAACGCATTTTACGACAGTGTCTTTTATGCCAATTCATTTAACCCTTTTTAGATGAACGTCATGTATACATGCCAACCCATCGCGTGCCCAAAAGACGAGAGTCATCTATACATGACGCAAATGTATGAGAATTTGAAATACCAGTCTACGGGTATCGCAAATTCTTTAACGACATAGTCTTTAAAAGGTTAAGAATTGCCACTGCATTTCCTACCACTGTTGGAAATTATCAAATGCCACTTTATTGTTGTTTTGCTCCAATATGGTAGGATTATCAGATCGTCTCTCAAGAAATAACGGAATGTTCAAAATGCATTTTACGACAATGCCTTTTATGACAATCTATTTAAAAAACTGCTACTGCGTTTCCTATCACTGTTGGAAACTATCAAACGCCACTTTATTGTTGCTTTGCTCCAATATGGTAGGATTATCAGGTCATCTATCCAGAAATAATAGTATGTTCAGAATGCATTTTACGACAATGCTTTTCATTACAATTCATTTAAAAAACTGCTACTGCGTTTCCCACCACTGTTGGAAATGATCAAATGCCAATTTATTGTTGTTTTGCTCCAATATGGTAGGATTATCAGGTCTTCTACCAAGGAATAACAGAATGTTTTGGTTCCTCGCATACAATATTTGTAAATCATATTTAATCTCTTATTTTAACTTTTATTCTAGGTGCATCAAATGCCATTATTGGCAAAGTACACGCGACGGATCTTGACGAAGGAATCAATGCCCAAGTGACTTACTTTATCCCGGGAAATATTCCCTTCAGAATCAACAATCAGTCCGGAGAGATCACAACGAAGACCGCTTTGGATTACGAAACTAAAAACGTAAGAACATTTCTTCTTTTAGTCCATATTGATGGATCTCTTGATATTATACATATATGAATTTGCTAACATTTTCAATATTAGACAATTCATATTTTTCCACAACGAAACCCCGGAACGTATCTGAAAATTTTACTTTTATTTCTTCTTTGTATTGTGGAGGAGAGTTGGTGAAGGTCAAGGAGCAATGCCGAAGTTATTCAATTAGTCAACAGTTTCTGTTGACTAATTGAATAACTTCTGGGAAAGTTACTTCTATGATAATTTTAATCGATTCTGTCCGTTAATCAATGAAAATCAATAGAAGTGTGGTCTAAATTGATTAACTTAAGACCTTTAGACTCCTAGACACTAGACAGGCCAGTATGCCATTGATTTTCTGTTCGGTATGTGTTTGTAAAAGTTTGATCAAAATTAACCAGAAGTAAGGAAAAATTGAGCTTACTTCAGGCACATAATCATGCCCACAACAAACTTCTATCAATTCTGTTTATCTCTTTAAGTATACTGACCCACTCTGTGAATACATAAGTGTGTATTTATTCTTTAATGTTGTTTTTTCTTTGCAGGAATATTCATTTGTAGTGACGGCCAAAGATGGTGCCCCCGAGCCGCGTTTGGGCACAGCTACTGTAACCGTGCAGGTACAGGATGTTCCTGACGAAGTTCCCTTCTTCAAGAAGACTTCCTACAGGATTTCCATCCCGGAAAACGTACCTGATCTTTTAGTCACGCAAGTCACGGTAAGAATTTTTCTTATCTTCATCTTCATTGTTAATAAATTCATATCAGTTCATTCATATAATTCATATCTGTAGAAAATCTGTTCATCTGAAGTAGCAGAAACTCTCAACCGTGAACTCTGGCATCATGGAATTTGCTTATTTTTCTGTTTTTTATTAAGGTCACAGACCAAAGTAACATATCCAGATTTTGCATCAGGGCATGTCTATGTCTTCTGTGATCTGTGGAAACATGACTTTTCATTTGCCGAATTAATCCACATTGTGAATTTGAAGCTTTAAAAAAATATCAATTTTGCTGTTCAAATAAGAAAATATGCTTCATGTATTTATAATACATTGAAATCTCAGGCCATATAAATTTAAAAGACAAATATTATGGAAATTATAATATTGCAAGTGTTATGATAATTTTAATTCAAATCTTCAAATTGGTACATACTTAAATTGTATTAATCTTTTTGTTTTGCAGGCTGAGGATCCCGACACCTTCAAAGAAATAACATACATTATCAAACAGGGCAACACGGAGATGTTTTCAATTGACAGGAAGACAGGGGTAGTCAAGACAATCAGGGGCTTGGATTACGAACGAGAGAATATGTACATTCTGGTGATCGGCACTGAGGAAAATGACTCCATGATGGAGGGTTCTATCACCAAGGTTACTGTTGATGTTGAGGTAAACAAAAAAGTATTATAATTAGTAATATTTTTATCGGCTGCTATCTTTATGTATGATTGCAAGATTCAACCGGAACTAAATGCTATCTAGATAGTGTCTTGGATAAATTTATCCATTTAATTTTTTTTATACGCGACATCTATTGACTTTTCTGCAAATCTAGATGAATAATTATTATTTTATTTTTAACTTAACCACTCCGACCCGTAAGCGTGTTTACACGACAATATAACAATAGCAAGTACATACAATAAGCGTGTTTTCACGTTAATGCATGTGTTCCCACAGAAATCGTTATAACTCTGATATTGTTCTAGTGACAACCCTAAAAGAAAAAGTAGAAGATCCATATTGAATCAAGCTTCACATCTGTATTCAAAGTTGTCCATAGAAGTACATAAAAAATACTCATTTTGTAGAAACAGTTTTCACCCGCCACATCGCCTATGTGCCGTTAGACAAAAACACAATTGTTAATTTTTTATTAAATATTATTGTACGAAATGGTAAAAAAGTGAGGTGACTAAATTATTTTTTTAGGCATTTATACAACAGAATAAATGTTTTTTTTTATGTTTGCATTCTAAATTTTAATATTTACAAATGTTAATCTTTATTTGTAATATGACAATTTGAAAGCTTATTTCATAACCTTTTAAAAAACAGTTTTTAGTATTTTCAGAAATGTTTCATTTATAGAGCTTTAATTGCAAAGTGGAAATAAAACTAAGTTTTTATAAATCTGACAATTGGTTTAAGACATAAAACTTGCACAATCGCAAAATACCTGAGTGGTTAATGAGTAATACCTTATTAATTTGAGTTAAAAATAAGTTGAAAATAAAAAGGTTTTTTTTGGAATACAACCAAGATTGAAATAATATATGTAATAAATAGTTTAACTCTTTGAGTGCCAGATGTGCCTATCAGCCAAGAAAAATTAGCCCCTGTTGAAGGCCGCCGTGGCTGATAGGCATTCAAAACATTCTTTCTTTCCATGGGATTTCCTTCAATAATGTTATGTTAAGTGTAGAGCTGCAGACGCTGATGTTCGGACGCCTGTGATATTTGACAGTCCAACGCATCGGTGATCTTCCTCTGCTTCTCCTGCCTCCTACTATCACTCCCTAATAAGAATTCCTCTATTTGTTTATCCAGGATCGCAATGACTTACCGCCCACATTCACAACCGTCCCGCGACCGATAACCCTCGATGACGAGGTTGCCATCGGAACTACTGTAACAACGATGGTAGCAACTGACAGTGATGGGACTTCCCCGAATAACAAAGTTCGCTACCAGCTCGTGGGAAGGGACATGGCCTCCAAATACTTCCAAATCGATCCAGATTCAGGTGTCTTGAGAATCAGGGATGATTTGAGGAAGGAAATCAGCAGTGAATATCAGGTAAGCCAAAAGATAACTTTAATTATATTAAATAATAAATAATTTTATATGGTCAAAATTTTGTTAGGTTTGACAGAGTGGTAGATACTCTCAGTATCGCGCTTGTGTAAGACCACTTTTCAGAAATGAAATGCTGCTTGAGCTGGATTTAGTCGTGTGGGGACATTCATAAATTACATAAGTCATATCTTAAGGGGGGGAGGGGAGTAGAGAAGTGTGACATGGGTGATCAGGGGTATGGGGGGGTCATCAGCTCTGTGACGTCACATGTAAAAAATTTCGAACTACTGTTTTGATTCAAAGTCAAAAAATCATGAAATTCTTGTGACGTAATTTATGGATGGCCCCTGTTTGGTGACCAGGTTTGTATAGCCAGGTACTTCCCCACCTTCCTCTTCCCCATCTCCTTCCCCTCTCCACTACCTTCAGCCTCACAACATACCCAAATTGGGGATACCATAATCTCACTGGCTCCAGACGGGAGCAGTTGGGAATCTTGTGCGATATTTACATTAAAAAAAATTATCTCACTGCTTGCTGGGCATAAAACAAAAAAGGATTATTTATAAAATAAAAATTTACTTGTGATCACCGAGTCGTAACATATTGTAAGATATAAATAAAATTGTTACAATTTTTGTCAGTCGACTATCATTATTGAAACTTGTTTTGAAGTGCTACTAAAGTTTTAAAATCAGTATAATATCATTAGCAAATACATTCCTAATATAGAGTTTGATAAAATTTTAAGAATGTGCGTATTTGAGGCCTGTAATAATATTATCTGATTGAATCAATTTTAAAATGAATGTATGTGCGTGTTGTTTGCATGGCTCATTGTGTATTTGTGTTTTGGCAGGTGGATATTCAGGCATACGATTTGGGAGAGCCGCAGCTGTCTAGTATGAGCACACTCAATGTTTATGTCAGACATGTCGCTACTGTTCCTCCAGAGGTAATTATTATTATTATTTTTCTTATTAATATTGCAAAAAAATAACCTTAAAATATTTTTTATTTAAAAAAATTCCCTTTTGAAAATGTTGCTCAGCCATATAGAGTTAATTTTACCAACTTTTTTAATGCATTTTACGATTTATTACTAAATCTTTTCCACTTATTCAACACTATTCTGTAAATTCTGTATCCCCCGGGGAGTAAAATCCAGATATAACGACTCACAAGGGGACAACACACAAAACGGCCGGATAATTTAAGCTTGTTTTTACGTGAGATATGCCGAACTCTTTCACAGGAGTTACATTTAATTCACCGACTTCTAAACGGTGTAATGTAGCACTTTTTTCTTCAATTGAAAAACATTCGCTTCACGGAACTCATTGTTTAGAGCTTTTAACCTAGTCACATCAGATGATAAACACTGACCGTGATTTACATGTGCTAATAAGGGTAGGTGTGGAGTAGAAGGGCACGGGGAGAAGACGGCGAGGTATTGGTGCATAGATTTTATAAACAAAACACTGCGCGTCGTTCTAAATGGACGAATTATCATTAAATTAGGTCAAAATAGGTCGCTTTAAGCAGTTGGTCACTTAAAACGGAATCGTACTTAACGGATTTGTTTTCCTAGTACCTAACTATGAAACCTAACTTGAGTTTACATTGTCGTCACTAAAAATGGTAAGCCGTTATAAGTGAAGTCGTTGTATCCAAATTCTACCGTAGTATTATTATTCTGATCGTTAGATCTATCCATGGAAGATATTCGTTAATTTTTACCAGTAATTCCCAAAAAAAATGCTAGTGTGAAACCGCGACCTTCAATGCTAATCCAACCCTAACCATTTTAAATAATACTGTAATGTCTGTAAATACTAGCTCTTACAGAATTGGAACTGGCAACATGGTATTACATCTACATACATATGCATACACTTCACCACAATCAAAAGTTATCATTTTTTTCATCAATGTAATATAGCATTGTAGAAATAGATATAGTCTGTCAAAAAAGAGTAGAAAATATAAAAACTTGAACTACTAAATTTGTAGACTGGCAACACCAATTTAACTGTCAAATATTTTTTTGAAGTGCAATGACACTGAATGTATAGAACACAGTAAACCACATTTTAAAAAACATTTTTTTTTCATGACATAAAATTGATTAAAAGGTGATTTTGATTTATAAAGCGATTTGCTTTAATTTTATTTAACATAAATTTGAATTTAACAATAGATAGAAAGGAAGAATCACTAATGGTGAGTTTAGTAACACTACTTTTAGATCTGAATGAGTTAAATATATTCAGATCTAAAATTAGAGACATGATCTGAAGCCCAGGCAACGCTAGGTACTTATCTAGTATTTAATAAATGTGAGCAATTTCTAAGCTGTGCTTTATATTTTATTACATTGTAGTTATTCTTCATTATGTTAACACAAAATTGCAAAGGTATAATAATAATATACCTATACGCAATTCTAATTTTGAGATCGGCGGGTATCTATACTGCAATGAAAAAATATTTTTTCCACTATTATGCCTTTTTAATTTTTTATAAAAATGTAGGTTACACAGCTTTTCTTTCACACCATGAGTTATGTGTTTAGTATTGCCATTTGAACAACAGTGGCGCCCTCATATATTTTCTACTCTTATTTGACAAACTGTAATACTAATATATCTAAACAAAATATGAAACAAAACAGACAAAAAATTAAAAAGATAACGGTCGAAATATTAGATGGACCAGAATAATGTGAAATAATTAAGTCCCAATGGCCGAGTTGTTTAAGGCGTTGTCCCGGTAAGACATAGGTCCTGGGTTCGATTCCCAGTTGCCTTTTTATTTTCTGTGTCTTATTCAGTTCAATGTTTCATTTAGATTTATTATTATTATCTTACATAATATCAACAAAAAATTAGCATTATTAATTTATTTTTGTTCATTATGTCTTTAGATTGGACTGAGTTTTGCCGATACCTCGTACACCGAAGAGGTACCGGAGAATGCCACGGCTCACACTCTTCTCAAGACTATCATCATCATCAACCAGAGGGCGCACAGCGAGAACATCCCCCTCAAGTGCGAAATCACCAAGGGAAATGAAGAAGGTAAATACTTTGCAAACGCAAAAGTTTTGGTCATGTAATTGTTTTGCAAACTATCTTTGGTTTCCAAAAACCTCAATAATATCACCCTTTTACGTCCAGCATAATGAGCAATAATTTTTCTTCTATTAATAATTCTTTGTACTCGCTTTGCCTAAACCCTCAGTACAGATGTTTTGAAAGATATAGATTGGTCTTCCCTGTGTGGAAGGTCTTTTTAGGGAAGGAATGGATAGAAAGATCTGGGATGGAAAAAGGTATGAGGTGTGGGTACGAATCTGGAGGTCACTGTGCCAGGAGTAACGGACGTATGAATCCATCCCTCCCACTGAGTGAGAGGGTCGAGGTCTTGCTTGTAAAAGGGTCTCCCTCAACCAGTTTCCCCAAATCCCAGTAGGTGGGGATACGCATCTGCCACCAAGACCTAGACAATCCTCACACCATGAACCCCTGCTAAGTCACCAAATGTAGCAAACCACTTGGAGTGACCTACGGCAGAGGTGTTGGTTATCCAATGGTGGTCCCTATATCCGCTTCCCAAAATTGACAATGGATTAATTTTTCTTATTAGTGCTAGGAGTGTTTTGATAGTGGTTTGAGTGGCAGAAAAAGTTGGGGACCCAGACGAAGACATGGCACGATTAAGAGTAATTGCGAATGATTGCCGGGTCCTCTAGTAAACAATATTTTTTTTAAGTTGTGAAGTTGAAAGTTGTACATTTTTGGTTTTAAAATGCGATTTTTTTTTAAATTTTTGGTCATCTTCAACAAAACTACATAATGTTTTGTCCAGACCATAGCATTTTTTTATGTTAGGTGATTTCCACGTACACAGGTATATCGATTTATGAAAAAACCTTTTTTATATACTCATACATGTAGTACATTGCATCAGGTATATCAATGATAATATTGACTAGTTAGTAAGTACGTAAGCGGGAAAATGAATCCATCACAAGCAACAAATTTTCCGCTTACAATAATTTTTCAAATATTGTCAGATTATTCATTACCCGAGGATGTATTAAAATGATAATATTATGTTATTTTCTTTTCCTGCACATTTATTTTAATAACTTGCCCTATCTCCATCTAATCCACAATGTTTTCTAATTCTCAGAACTATTCTACGCTGTAATGACCGATGACAAAAACTGTGCCATATACCTGATCGCCCCTCGACTAGACTACGAGAACCAGACGGAGTACCACCTGGAAGTCCACTTGGACTCCCTCCAGGGCCTCGTGAACCCCGACCGCAGCTACGCCAGCCTCCGTCTCCACGTCACGGACGTCAACGACAACTCTCCCTACTTCATCTTCCCGGAGCTGCCCGAAATCAAGGGTGGCAGGAAGAAGTACTACGCGGTAGTTACGAAAGACATAGATCTGGACAGTAACATCATTCAAGTGCAGGTGAGATTTAAGTGTTTTTTAAACCTCTTAAATCTTTTGTGTGAAAATTATCAAATCATTTTTAGACAAATTTAATGTTTTTAAGACATTTTTCTCAGTATTCATTTTGATTATGTAAAATATTTTACGAGAATTCTTATATTTTAATGTTTTAGTTATATTTGCGATTAATCAAAATATAAAATGCGCAGAGACTTTTAAATGATTCCAATAAATGTTTTAAAATATCTCTTGGCCACATTTTGGCCAGCGAACGCTCAAGGGTGTTTGCAAATTGGCCAAAATGTGGCCAAAAACCCTCCAGTGGTTAGGACAAGCCTAACAATGAGTTGATCAGAATATTACATGAATACTGCACAAAAGTTTCCCTGCTAGGAGACATTGGGTCTATGGCTTCCCAATTAGGAAATGTTAACCACTGGAGAGATCATGGTCGAAAAATGGACCACTTTTATTTTTCGGCGTTTGATAGTGGTCCAAAATTGGACCACATTTTCCTACTATTTGTAAAACATTTATTGTAATTATTTAAAACATTTCCTTGGCCAGCCATTTATTTTAAAACGAAGCTATTGAAATGCTTTATCTATTATGACCAAAGATGTTTAGACTATTTTAGAACGATGTTAAAAATAAATTTTTTAAATATTTTTTTCCCGCCGAATTTTTGATCAGCTGTTTACGGTTAAAATTAAGTTCTTTTTCCATAGATATGCACCTTTCATTATCAAGAATAACACAGACAACATACAGAAATCGAAAATATTCTATTTTGACTCAAATAAGTACCTCTCACGGCAGTTTCAAGTAACAAAACGCAGCGCGGTAATAAACTTTACGATTTTTTTTATAAATCCTACAAATATGAGATAAACGGTAAAATACAGATTAATTCATTGGCTATATAGCACTATAATAAGTTTTTATGTCTCCATGTTAAAATTCAAAGATATGATTTTGTTAATGTTGGCGAAAAATTAAAAAAATGATCTTCTGGGAAATCGCGGTCAATCGAGGCAAATTTATTTATTTCGCGTGATCGCTCCAGTGGTTAAGAGACGGAAAGATGGAGGAAAGGGGGTAGGTGAGATTTGGGAAGAACTAGGCCATTCAGATCTAGTTACAAAGCATGAGCATGTAAACAAGTATCTTTCACTCCATGCTTATTCATATTATGTTTACAATGAATCAACGATCGTGAAAAATAAATCTATTTTAATACATAATAATAAATTACCATTGTTGTTACTGCAGAGTTTTTATTGACTGTCGCTAAAATATTATTGCATGCTTGTCATGATCGGATATAGCATTTTTACGAGCATTGCTTATCATCCAATACGCCACTTGTGCATAGGTTATTCAAATTCACACTCGCTTGAACGTGGGACAAAATTACTCAACCGGCTTAAAACCAAGTGTCGATGCGTAATTTATTTAAACTACCACTGATTTATTTACATAATTTTCTATATTACAGGCTAAAGATTTTGATAGGCCATTCATTTATCAATATAATTTTTCTTATTGCAGGCTAAAGATTTGGACAGTGGAAATTTTGGGAGGATCCATTACAAGGAGTCATCTTGGAGTGCCTCCGCGCAGGAATACTTCAACATCGACTCTAAATCTGGCACCATCAAGAATCTGAAGACGTTTGAAAGTGTTCCTGGAGATCAGTTGCCGTTTGTTCTGAACGTGGCTGCTAGAGATAATCCAGGATCAAGAGTTGATTACACCACTGCTATCGCTCCTGTAATTGTAAGTAAAAACCAGAATTAACATTTATTTTAATCCATACATGATTTTTAATTAATTTCAATTTAGACTTTTTCTTCATCTCCGTGATTCAATATGATGAATATACACATTGTCCAGAAATTCGTAGTACGTATAAGCAGGGAAACTGGTGAATCTACATCAGAATTGGAGTTGATTTTGCAATATATATTTTTTTTATTGAGCTTTTGTTTTTGAGTAAATTGGGTCCCAAGTTGGATGTGTTAGTTGTTAGGTATTTTCAGCACCTTGGCTCCTTGGCACGTTGGCGCCCGGAGTGAACTGCTCCAATTGCTTCTGCGCAGGACCAGCCCTGGTCGCTTTTGTTGGTTAACAGTAAACCCAAAATAAATAGTATATTTGCGGCCCGTTCCAAAGTGGAAGATACTCTCAGTATCGCCCTGGTGTAAGACCACCATTCAGAATTGAAACGTTGCTTGAAATGGCTTTAGCCGTGTTTGGTGATCAGATCTGAATAGGCAGTTATTACCCCACCTTCCTCTTCTCTATCTCCTTCCCCTCCCATATCTCCTTCCTGTCCCCACTACCTTCAGCCTCACAACATACCCCAATTGGGGACGAAATAGTCCCACTGGCTCCAGACGGGAGCAGTTGGGACTCTTGTGCGGTAATCATGTAAAAAAAAAATTCAACATTTTTTTAATACTTTTGAAATATACTGCAGTGGCGACCCATTTGAGACTTCACGCAGTGATGTCGCGTAAGATTGCCCACATTCTTAATGCATGCGGCTGAATGACCCATGAGGGAGCAGTCTAAGTTCTGTCAGAACCCGCTGCATGATATAATGTGAACATAATTAATAAACATTCCTTGGTTGTTCTAGGTGAATCTTCTGACCAAAGAGAACCAGCTGGTGCTGGTGTTCAAGGACGCCCGTCCCGAGGTGGTGCGCCAGCAGTCCAGGAACATCACGCACGCCATCGAGGAGAAGTGCGAACTGGTGGTGGGCATAGAGAAGTTCACCGCGCGCCACTTCATCAGCGAGAACGACACGCTGGAGCTCGACCCCACCGGCACAGATCTGTGGTTTTACGTCATTGATCCGGACACGGGGAAGATCTTGGAAAGGAACTCCACCAGAGTTCAAAGGTAAAATCATGTTATTGATCATAATGTTGGTGTTTACGTTGCAAGACAGAACAGTGACAAAACAGAATGTTGAAGAAAAGTTTAGAAAAAAAATAGTACAATATTTTTTTGTTTTTACTTTGCTCCACACAGGAGGCCCTAAGGAAAAAAAATCCCTCTTGGAACTGTTTCGGAATATGCAGTTTTTCAAATCAACAATAGGCCACTTGCATGGACTTCATAACGACTTGGAAAAAATAGTGTGGATAGAGTTTTTTACTAAGATTACGAAAATGTTAGTAAAAATTTTTAGAAATGTACAGTTTTTTTTAATTTTATATAAATAAATCCATTATTTGGGCTCGTGACGTCACTACATGAAAATGTCCCGTCGCCGAAAATGTTCCTATTAATTTTATAAAATTCCACACTGATTTTTTTTTTTATATGGCATCACTTTGATTTCAGGCGAATTTTTGAATTCGTTCACTAGATTTATTGTTTGTTCTCTGCGAACTTATCATTTGGTTTGATTTTTTGACAGATATTCTGAAGAGAACCCCGTACAATTATTGGGTACGGGGTTCTCTTCAGAACGTGAAGATGATGTCGGTACATGTTTTAGAGGTATAATGATTATGGTGCTGATTTTAACAAAATAAAATTTTATAATATTCTTATTATTATTACAATTTACAAGTTCAAGTATATTACATTGAATTTAGTCATATAGACGCTGTACATTATAATGATTTATGATCAATAAGATGGATCAAGGAAAAAAATATTTATGAGATGTAATATTTTTAGTATGCCTCGTTATTCTCCTGTGCCATTCGTGTGGAAAACGTTCTTTTTTTTTTAAATGATTTTCGGCTATGTAATTATCGTTTTTTCACACCTATAAAATTATGTCCCGTCTTTCCGGTTTATAAAAAATGGTCTGATTTTTCGGTTTGAAATTTTCAAAAAATCCCCAGGGTTTCAAAAATACGATTAAAAAAAATATATATATACAGAATGTCTTAGAATATTTGCCTAAACCGGAAAAAAAATTTAAAAAATGTGATGCAAGTGGCCTATTATAAATGAAAATATAAAAATTTCACATAATTATAATTTGTTCAGAATCAGATAAATAAACTTTAAATCTTTCACACATTTTTAATAGTATTCATAGTTTGTGAAATTATCTCATTGTTGGTAATTGTATTATTAATTGAAAATTTTTATACCTACATACTTTGAACTTATTCTTTATGAAATCACATGGTATTCTTGAAGTAACCCAATTACATAGGATTCATTAACTTAACCTTTAATACCATTAAGTAATGGAGAAGACGAAGTTTGCAAAGTATTTAGTTCACTTGATTGTGCCATATTTTCCTCAGTTCTCCTCGACTTATTCTACCATTCACGTAATTTATTCTCCTTACACTCCTCTCTTCATTCATTTACTCTGTATGCCCAAAACTTCTAAGCTTCCCTTTCTTAATCTTACTCATTACACTTACATCAGCATTAAATTCTTTGTTACACCAATCTCATATAGTAAAACCATGAACAATCTCTTCACCCTTTTTTTCATAGACATTTTTTTTTGTTCCAGATCCATCCTGGAGCCCTCGGCCCAGTCCAACCTGACCTTCGCAGTGTCGGGGGTGGCCCGGGCCACTGCGGCGGCTGTCAGGGCCCCCCTGCCGCCCCCAGTGCCCCCGCGCCCCCGCCTGCAACCCGCCGCCCCCGACGCATTCCCCTATGCGTTGATCATAATCGCCATTGTGATCTTTGTCCTGGGAATCGCGGGGATTATTTATATTTGTGTATCTTGGAATAGGCAAGAAAACTTTATTTATATATAAATATTTTTTGTAGAAATACAGTAAAACTCTGAAAAACAACATCTTAACCCCTCAGGCCTCGGCCATATTTGGTCAGAGGATCAAAATATTTCTACTTTGCAATAAAATCCAAATAAATTAAATATTTCTGAAAATATGCTAAAACTAAAAACTGTTTTTGAAAGGTGATAAAATACACTTTCAAATTTTATAAATCAAAATCAATACATAATTTTCAAAGTATAAAAATTTTGCTTGCAAGCATAAAAAGTTTTAAAAATGGCCTTTAGGTTTTTTCTAACTAAAATAAAAACACGTACATATTTTATTAGACAAATGTTAAAAACATTGTCACCTCAATTTTATGTCTTTCCATGTAAAAATATTTATTAAAAAAATCCTAAAGCTTCATAAATTGTATTCAAATAGCGATCTGAAACTTTAGTTTCATTTAGGTACATTATACTTCTTTAGTGGTTAACTTTTAGATTTGAATATAAAGCATGGTGTTTTCTCTTTTTAACACTGTTTATGTCATATTTCTCACTATGATATGGTAAGGGAGACACAACCATTTCTATTATACCTATAAAAATTGTTCCAAAAAGCGAAAAAATTAGCCTGAGGGGTTATGAAACTTCCTATGTGAATAAGGGGGTTTACTGTAACCAAATTGTCAGTAAATTCTGTTTTAACGTGGAATTCTGTGGAACATATCGCCCTTGTAAAAACAGAATCAAAGGTAATTAAAGTTTTCTTTCTATCTTTTAACAAGTATTGTCTTCTTCAGATACCGCAACTACAAATCCCGCATGCAGAGCCACTACAGCAATGCCCCGAGCCGGTACGATCCGGTTATCAGCGGTACGGGCACCGGCACCGCACCCAGCGTGGACACCCCCAGCCTCAAGGAGTATGAGACGCAGGTGCTCAACATGGCTGTGCCGCTGGATGACTGCGACAGCTGCAACGACCTCCAGCTGGACTTCAGTGCCAATAATCACACATTCAGCTTGGATAATGTCAGCTATATCACTAAGGATAACGGTAAATATTTATGCTTATTTAATTTCAATTTCGATTTGGTTAGGTGTAATTTTTTTAGAAAAAATACTAATTTCTGTGTATCTGTGTGTGTGTCTGTGATTGTAACTCTGGTTCAATGAACTCGGATTTGCTTAATTAACCAGTAATTGGAAATATTGCATTTTAATATATAGTTATTTGATTAATGATTAGATGTACTGCTAACTTTTGAGGGGCTCTTTACATCGTACCTGGGGAATAACAATGGCACAACTCAAAAAACTTATTTTTTCAGCAGAGCAGTTTGAATATTTCGTTTGAGTGTATTAAATCAGTTTATTAACCAATAAAAAAACATTGTTTTACAAAAGTTGGGAAGCTGTTATGTAATTTCTTTACATATCTTTTGTTTTTAAAATTTCAATGATCATTGTGCCACTATTTTTGCTTGAATTCGAGTAAAATATTATATTTTACAATGTCATTTTCGTTTTTTAAGGCCACAATAATAATTTAAAGAATTGTGCCAATTTTATCGAAGTTATAATATATATCCAGGATCTGCATACTTAACTCAAAAATGCAATTTTTTGACTTGTGCCACTGCTGAGGTGCGACATGTACATCACAGGTTTTGAATGGTTTATATGGCAAGCAGGGTTTGTCTAATGGGTATGTTGTATTTACATTTTTGACTTACGACTCTTTTCTATGGGATGTGCGATATGAGAAGTTCATTATATTTCCACTATTTACTGGCTTGAAATGTATTTTAGGAAAATCACAACTGAATATGACAAAAATTGATAGTGATATTATAGTTGAAATGTATGTGAATACACCCATTGCTTTTATTTGTCATTGTGTGACTTTCATCTTCGTAGTTTATTTATAATTAGTGTTTCTAAAATAACGCACCTTATTAACGACGCATGCAATTCTCTCATCAATCTGACGTGTAATAAATATGACAAAAACAAATAATGTATAACTGTCAACTACTGTTTTATTAACATATTTAAAAAAATATTTAATTACAGGACAAAACAGCCCCACCTCTTCCGAAGCCGCCACAACAGCCCGTGCCTCGAGCGTCGCCTCCCCAACTGACTACCTCCATTCCAACATCCACACGCTCAACCGAAACAATGCTAACCCACTCTACCGCAACAACAACCACCACCTGTCCACCCTTCCCCGTACGGACCACCACCAGAACCACCAACAGAACAACAACAATAATTCCAGTTTCTTGGACACGTTCGGTAGGAACAATGTGCGCAACCAGCAGAACAACACGTACAACCGCAGCAACAAGAGTAACCTGAATATGCTGTCCAAGGGCAAGGACAAGAACAAGAATGAGAGCAAGAATACCAACGCACTGAAGAGGGAGGGCGCCATTATGGCCTATGATGAAATTCCGGGACATAATTCTGGATTCCAACGGTAAGCTTATTTACATACTAAATTCTAACATTTATGATGATTTTTTTTTTTAAAGTAAAAATTAAAAGAAGTAGAAAAAATTATCTCCTCATTTATGCACATCTTCCTGCAATTGACACAGAAATAGGGAGAAATGTCCCTGGTACTGTTTTTACAAGTGTTTCAATAAGATATAGTAACTTAACCTGGAACTTTTGCAAAATTATCTTTTCACCCTTTTTAGACGAGCATCTTGCCAACCGATCGCGTGCTTAAAGACAAGCGTCATCTATACATGATGCATGTGTATGAGAATTTGAAATACCAGTCTACGGGTATCGCAAATTCTTTAACGACATAGTCTTAAAGGTTAAATATCTCAGTTTGTCATCCTCATTCTCAAAATTACATTATAATAGACCTATTTATTTTATACTAGTTTCGAACCCATCTTCTGCATATCCCTTGGCAGCTCATTTTGCTTAATTGTGCCCTTTGTGTTACAAAAATGCTTAGGTACCATACGTCCGCCATTATTGATTTTTTTTAGCTGCGTGTTTGGTGACTAGATCTGCATAGCCAGATATTTCCCCACCTTCCCTTTCTATCCCCTCCGCAATATCTTCCGCCTCACAACATACCCCAATTGGGGATGCCATAGTCTCACTGTCTCCAGGCTCCAGTTGGGTCTCTTGTGCAGTATTCACATAAAAAACCCCTAGCCACCAAACCAAAATAAAGGAATTTGTCTTGTAAAGGAATGGTGACCAAAAACCTCGCATGTAACCTACACAAAGTAACATCAAGAATATCAAGAAACCATTTTGTAACATATTTAATTTAAAGAAATCATTTTAAATGTAACAACATGTAATTTCTTTCTTCCTATTAAACTGTGCATACAACAGGCACACAATGATCATACAAACCATGAAAGTGCTAAATGTGTTGTTCAAAATAAAAATTTATAACTTTAACTTAGTTAACCTTTTCACCGCATTAGGGTCGTATGTGGCACTCTAACCTTTTTACTGCATTAGGGTCGTATTTGGCACTCTTTTCAACACCCTTTCAAGCACCGACTTCTAATAATTGTCACTTAACCTTGGTGATCGCTTGGCAAAGATCATACACTATCCCCGTCTTCGAAGTTAGTTAGGGTCATGATATCATCAATCATCAAACCTCCGTCACCATAAAATAAAATCACTTTCAAATCAATTTGGCTTCTCTAGCATCGTTTTGTTCTAGGTGTTCTTCTTCCTACTGGTCTTTTTACAGCCCAAAAAGCTTCAACCCTTATGAGGAAGAGAGATATTGATGGAGGATGGATGATTTACAATAATGTTTAATTTTAATTACACTTACACTACAAATACTCGCATGTTAAATGAAATTGGTAAAAGTTAGTAGGTATAATAAAATGGTATGTTTGCCGGGTAGGATATTTTTGAATTTTATTAATCTTATTTGAATTCAAAATTCACCATATTTTGTATTAATAATTTTTTTTTAAGATTTTTAATTCTTTAACCCTTAATTACTCGCACAAAGAACATTACATAACTGCTCGCATGGGGTCACAGATGACCCCAAATAGTATGAGTAGTTTTTAATATATATTGAAATATATAAGTAAATGAAACTATTTTATTATTAAAGTGCTTTGTTTATTCTGTAATATCTATAAGTAATAACATGAATTACTAACTAATTATACAAAAACAAGTTAAACTAAAATAATTATCAATAATTAACAATTTGTACTTAGGTATACTGAGATCATAGTTAATCCTCATATTTTTTAGAAACTCCCCGGATCACTCTTGTTACACTGTTGACAGTATATTTCAGAGTTATCATTGCACACAAATCTTGTACATTTCTTGCATTTTGTTGGTACTTTGTAAAGTAACGTAATTACTCGCACGGGGTCACCGCTCAAGAGCGCAGCGACGCGTCCTTCCACTCCCGTGACTTGGTCGCTACTTAAATACAAACTTAGACGCGCGTTATGAAGCTAGCGAGGGCGCGGGGGGAATCGGGCCGCGCCAAGTGCTTCATTTTTTAATCTGAAAATGCTTTGCCCCCATGCGAGTAATTAAGGGTTAAAGGGGGAATTTCACCATTCTCTCAACAACTACACATTATAATTAATAAATAAATTCTCACAAAAGGTAGAAAACTCTGCTAATATATCTGATATATGAGTCGTTTAATTTCTAAATCTGCTAATCAACTTTCACTGATCTGGAGAAAACCGAAAAAAACTGTCCCATCTGTAGAGTAAAAAAAATTGCATTTTAATTTTTTATGTAATGAATTGGAGTAACATAAATTCGAAAAGTGTTCATTTTTCATTGTATGTCTAGCAATATTTAAGGAATTTCGATAAATAAAATGGATATAACGGATTTTGATACTCACTTCGTGATTTACTCACGATATAGAGGCTTGTGAAACTCAACTGACCTGGCGCGCATGTTTCTAAACCCGCCATCTTGTCAAAATAAGTGCTTGTGATAGGTTGAATTCCAATATAGCGGGTTTTGATAGTAACTTTTTAAAGGACTTAATTTTTTGAATTAGCGTGTTTTGTTTCTCACTCACAGTTATGGTTTTTGATTGTGATAAGGGAAGTTTTGAAACTCAATTTTAGGTTCATCTTGTTCCTCGCAAAAATGTGAACAAGATGTCAAACTCAGGTCAATTTGGCAAAAAATCGGATATAGCAGGTATTGAAATTATAGGACTCATATATATATACCCACTATATATAAGGTTCGAGTACCGAATACTAAACTCGAACTTTATAAATAAATAAAATAATGGTAATTTGAAAATGCATTATCATGTGGATTGTTCTTTTAACAGTTTATCGAGAAGATGGTGAAATATGCCAAAATGTTGTTTACAAAATGAAAATCTTAAATCAAATCTTAATCAAATTTTGGGTTAACACGTTCTTTCCCTGGAGTCCTTCAATTATTATGCTTAATTTTTAATTAGAATAGAGCGTTAAAAAATTGTTTCCACCAATCATTTCAAAGTAAAAGCAATTAATTACCTACGATTGCATAATAATGAAGTTTTAAATTGTATAAGATGAAAAATTGAATATTTAATTTCTAATTAATTTTAATGTTTCAGGTCTGCCGATGATGATGGCATGGTCAGTCCTTCCAATGACAATGTCACATTTGGCAAGAGGGATTACGCGCAATTAGGATTTTCATACATTAATGACAGATCTCCTGTCGAAACCACAACAGAACTGTAAATAATAACGAATTAAGATTAAATTAGAAAACGATATATTAAATTAATACTTGCTCCAATACTAATGTTATGTATTAAGTATGCCAATCAACTGTGTTCAAATTAATTCATTTTATTGTTATAATTCTGAACAATTTTAACAATTTTTTGCACAAATAAAAAAATATGGACGAACGTGTTCAGTTTAAAAATTAACCTTACTAGTTTTTGTTGCCATGAAACATTATTTTGTTTATTTTCACCCATTTTTAAACATTTTTGCAAAAAATTACGTAACTTGATATGGTTGAAAAATGTATTGTGTAAAAAAAAAGAAACAATTTGCATTTTTTTGCTTCTCAAAAATTTTGTTTTTAAAAACTGTTGATATCTATTTTTGTTATTTGTTTTTGGGGTGTTATGCCGTGTCGCGCCACCTCCTCCTTTAGCCAACGTTTCGGACAGCGTTACAGTGTCTGAAACGTTGGTTAAAGGAGGAGTTAGCGCAACACGGCATAACACCCCAAAAACAAATAACAAAAATACTTTTGGCCGTGAAAATCTAAAATCATATTTGTTGATATCCAGTTTTGGTGGCTTTCACCAATCAAACTGAGACTCGCTAAGTGAAAATTTGATTGCCACCAATGTGTCCGAGTATTATTTTCGTTCATTGGGGCATTTAATGTCAAGATATCTAATTCTACGGATTCCCTTCATTGCGGGTTGAATTTCTATTTTTGTAAATCAAAATGATGTTTTAAATCAAAACGTGTCATGTTCACAAATGAACGAAAGTGATTAACCATGTTAAATAACTAATTATAAGAACCTAGCATCATTTTCGAAGTCCATTGGAATAGTGCGAATGCTCTGTCTTAAAACAGTGATCCTTCACAAAATCAACGTTTACTTAATATTAGCATTTGCTCAGTTATCTTTGGTGAAAACAACCAATAATCTGTTAAACTTCTCTTAATTAATGTGAAATGTGATTTTCAAAGGTTGTTTAAATCGGCCAGTGAAGAAGATTTCTATTTATATCTAGAGAAATCTTTGAAAATATAACTAACATATATTATTTTGCAAGATATGGCCATAAAAAATAATCTACTATATAATTATTAGGATAAATTTGGGCATCTCAATAGAGAGTGAGTACATGTATACATATTGCATTTAATTTCACAGTGTAAAAAAGCAATTTGTTAATAAATTGTCTAGACCCATTATTAATAATTATATTATCTTTTTTTTTTTTCATATGAAGCAATTACTTTGTGGTTAGACATTATATTATAAAAATAAATAAAACACTTTGTATTTTAACCACGAATTTATTATATTACATATCGACCGGTTTCGCTTACATCAAGCTTCTTCAGGATATAAGTAATAATTATTACTTATATCCTGAAGAAGCTTGATGTAAGCGAAACCGGTCGATATGTAATATAATAAATTCGTGGTTAAAATACAAAGTGTTTTATTTATTTTTATAATTATATTATCTATATTGCATTTTTTGCAATCGATGTACTGATATATTTACAGGAATAACATTGTATTTATGTATTATTTCATCTCCAATAATTCAAAATTATTAGAAATGTAAATAAATTACTGACCAATATGTCAAATGAATTCCATTTCCATCAAGAGATATGGAGTACTGAAATATCCATTTTCGAATAAATTGATATTTTTAATATCTTCAATCTCCTGAAATATAAAACAAAAACATTATATGACATTGTGTAATTTTATTTGTAGATATAAAATAATAATGTGTATGAACTGATAAAATTTGTAAATAAATAATATTGTAACATTTATTTAAAACAACTGTTAATTTTAATTCTACAGCTCAATAAGTAATAAAACAAACAAAAAATAACATCTTTAGATTTAATGTCTATATTCGAGATTTAAAATTTATTAATTAAATAAAAAATCTGGTTACCACGATGTGAAAATGAATTATTATTAATTATAATAATGTAATACAAAAATTATATTTTCTTTTTCTTTTTTTTTTCACAGAAACAAATGTAGAAAATTACAAACATAAATATAATATTTAAAGTCATAGAATACTATTTTAATTTTATTTATAAGTATTTTATTTTATTTTTTATTATCAATTTGGTGTATAGGTTAATACAGTGACTCTTTTAAAACGTTTTCAAGAGTTTGGAAAAAACTTTGTATATGGGTTCCAAAAAAAGATAATTTGTTATTTCTGTTTTTAACCGGTCAGAGGTCGGAACATATTGCGGAAATTCGCGGAACTACACCAAAAAACCACCACTTTGAATTTTGAATTGAATGTTTTGTTGATAAATTTTAAGCTATTGTATATTTTATTGACTGAAACACGTTCACAACTCAATAAACTATCCACTAAAATCACATTACTTGCATTTATTACGTAAATTAATAGGTTTTACGACGTTTTATTCGCGATACACGCAGTAATTGCGACCGTTAATTCCGCGGCAAAATCTGACAGCGCATCGTCATAGAAGAAATCGTTTTAAAAATAATCCAGTGTGCCAATTCGAGAGAAATCTTTAACACTACCTAGAGTAATGATGGCGCAAGCGATTTTGACACTGTTTTTCATACAAATTCGTACATATAAGGGTCAAAATCACAGACCAAAAGTTTTTCAAAGACAATATTATTCAAATATTTGAATTATTTTCTCGTGCATGCGCATTGTAGACCCGCATATACTGGGTCCCGGCCTCCCACCGGTTAAAACATTTTCAAGAGTTTGGAAAAAACTTTTTATATGGGTTCCAAAAAAGATAATTTGTTATTTCTGTTTTTAAGGGACAGAAAAACAAAGTAACGAATTTTACTGTAAACCGTTCTAAGAAAATAAAGCTTGTATTACATTTTCTTATTATGCAACTTAATTAAAGCATACCATTTAATTTAAGAAATATCTTTAAGTGTACAGCGAAGTGTTACTTATTTAATAAATAAATTTAATATTATCATTATGTACTTAATAAATATTTTAACATGTGTAATTTTTTGCACAAACTGCCTTTGTAGAACTGTTTTGTACAGATTTGCCAAATGTTCTACCTAAATTGTGCAAAAATTCGTCAGCCTTATAGGAATTAAGAGTTGTACATTATTTCAAGAAATTATATGTAATATTTTGTAAGGAAATTAGATAAATGACATGTATGGGTCGTGTTATTTGAATTAATTGTTCAATGAGGAATGCGTGAATTATTTATTTGTTTTGTATTATACTGCTCATAACTATTTGAAAAGAATTTTGTGTAATATATTTTTTTTACAGAATAAAAATAAATTTAATAATTATTTTGTTTGTTTCATTTTCATAATTGTATTCCATTCTAAACTAATATTAAATGTCTATTGAAAAAAACATCAGGGGGTGAAGACTTTTGTTTTGCGTTACCTAACACAGGTTAAATCGGCGTTAATCGAGTCGCATATAATGCACATGACACCCACCCCCAGGAGTTCACATGTATAGATTTTTTCCCCTTTTCTTAGATGTATCTTCGTTACCCGCAATTCACACGTTAGCTAACGCAAAAGATACAATCTGATTCCCCAGATGATGTTTTTTAAACACTACTTAAGAGGCACCTAACCGGAAATCTGTGTGACCCGAAGATATTGAAATACAAAAGAGATATGCTACGATGTCCGCACGACTGTCGGCAGCCTAATCGGAGTAGTTTGCATAGGAAAAGAATTTGTTCATTATGTTGATTTTTTAATGTGTGCATTAGTATTGGTTAACAATATAGTTTTAATATGGAAAGAAATCGTTAATTTAGTTTAACTTTGTTTAGTTTATTTGTTAATTATTCGTTCATTTAGTTTATTTATTAATTGGTAAACAATATCGGCGACACCCGGAAGCGCAGTCCCACCCAGTAAAAACTGCAGATAGGTAGCACATCTCTTATATTTCAATATCTTTGGTGGAACCATAACATCATTTACTCATTAGGAAATGTTGTGGGCGAAAAGGAATGGGGAAGGACAGAGGAAAATTAAAACTTTACCAGGAGCAAAAATGATGACGGGTAAAATAATAAAAAAACATTAAAAATAATTTAAATATTCACTTAATATACTACACGAAAAATATTATTAACCACTCGGACCCATAAGCTTGTTTTCACGATAATATAACATTACCAGACATATTATGACACATAAGGCATTATTCATAAGTTTTATTATTTTTATAAAAATATATCAAGAAGTTGCATTAGTTAGTTTATTTTATTAATCCACTCAAAAACTGAATTTTTAGAAAATCTATCAGGAGCACATAAACTTCAACAGGAACAATATTATTAAAAATATAATTTGAAATGGAGGCGCCTTTTTAAAATATGAATTTGCAATGTACATAACTGCAAAGTTGCGAGGATTGCCAACTTGAAAAACGCCAGGCGCAAAATTTAATGCTTTCTCTTCAATCTCTTGTACTCCTGGTAAAATGTTCATAAATTTCGATTTCGATAAAGCAGGCATTTATTTATCCATTCAAAAACTTCAATGTTTAGAAAATCTACCAGGAGCACATAAATTTGAAGAGAACTCCAGTCCAATTTTTTTATTTTTTTTAATGAATAAAGACCTTCAAACTTAAATAACTGCATTTTTATTTTTATTTTTATAGTTAGTTTTAATAGTTAAAATAATTGTCAAAGTTTTAATTTTTCAAGACTCCTAAAAACGCACCGTATCTATGGTGGTTTATGTGATCTCTTCACCCACCTATAGTTTATTATTTTCAAGTTGTCTTTTTGAATTTAAAATGGCAGAAGGCAGAAGATGGCCGATTAATACTATGACATTTAGGTGTTAGAAGTCGTTTTTTATTCAAGATTAACTGCTTTTAATATAGAAAAAACATTGGTAAAATGTCCACATTTCACCGCTACTGTTATTGTTTTTAATCAAAGTGCAATATAAAAACAATCAATCATCGTAAATATTTGCAATCATTGCAAATACATTTAACATCGTGTTTTATGTATAACACATACATAATAGAATTTATAATACACTGATCATGACGATTGTGTTGCATTAACTTGTATAAAAAACCCTTTACTAAAAATAATTTGAAAATACAAACTAAATGTCAAATATGGTCGACACGACTTTAACCTCAAAGGCAAAATTTATTGCAAATTGTCCGCAAATATAGCTCTTTTCGTAAATTGTTGAGGGCCTAAATTGTGTTTCAATAAACACAATAACTATTATTTATCTAAATCTCTATAAACAGTATGAAAATAAACCAAAAACACGAAATATTGAATTGCATAGTCATTTTAAATGTCAATACAATACTGCAATACTGACAATACAATACACGCGATCACCAGGTGACAGTGGGTGAGTGTGACGCGTGACGTCACCGTTCACCATTTCAGTAATGCCAACTTGACACTGTGTTTCGAGGAGAGGTTTAAAAATGCACTTTTTAATAATTTTTTAAAAACTCTGCTTTTAATATTATGAAATAAAAGTTATATATTCAGAATCAGCGTTTATTGGTCTATATGAACATATTTTTTTAAAGCCATAATATTTTTCACTGGAGTTCCTTATTATTAAAAATATAATTTGAAATAGAGACGCCTTTTGAAATATAAATTTGCAATCTACACAACTACAGAGTTGTGAGGAGTGCAAACTTGAAGTACGCCAGGCGCAAAATTTAATACTGTTTTCTCTTCAATCTCTTGTGCTCCTGGTAGAATGGTCATAAATATTCGATTTTGGAGTAGCGCAACAATATTTAAAAACAAAATTTGAAATAGACGCCTTTTAAAATATAAATTTGTAATGTACCCATCTACATAGTTGTGAGGATTGCAAATTTGAAATACGCCAGGCGCACAATTTAATAAAGCTTTCTCTTCAATATTTTGTGCTCCTGGTAGAATTTTCATAATTTTGAAATGTAAAATTAGAAAATTTTAATTGACTGGATGCGAGCGCATTGTTTCAACTGGACCGTTTGGCATTTTCTATAAATTTGATTGTACATTCCGTTTCCGGTTTCAAAAATCTTCTGTATCGACTTTATTATTCAAGTAAACCTCTGTAGATAAGTGGTCCACCTTAGACTAGAAAGTTGACCGATAATTTGCGTTTTCACTTTTTATTCACACTAGCCCTTACATTGACAAGATCGCTGATTTTGACTGCGCTTTTCAATCTAGAAACAGAAAAATCAGAAAAAGATATTTGCACCTCTGGGACTCGAACTTAGGACTTTTCGCTTTCCCGGCAAATGAGATAACCACTGCGCCAAGGTGTTGATATCCGATTCGGTCGCATTTAACGATCATTCGAGATTATTTGGTCATTTTTAACTTAGGGAACGTACCTATACTACGTGACACGTTTAGGGGGAGGGGTCTTCAAAATACGCTCTATACAAATGAGCGGCGGGTTGCTTAGGATTTTGGTCACCATTTTGGGGGGGGATAAAAATTGCAAAAAGTTGGTCACGTAGTATGGGTACGTTCCCTTACCTCGTATCGTAATTCAACTAAGAACCACCTACATTATCTTCATTGTCATATTTTGTTGGCTGCTATCTTTAATATGTATGATTGCAAGATTCAAACCCGAATTAAATACTGCATTTAGTTCAAGTATTTGGTTCACCTGATCGTACCATGTCTTTTTCGGGCATCCTGGACCTTCTACCACTTTGTTTCGTAATATTATTAGTCCGTATTTTATTTATATACGTAAGCAACTTGTTATAACAATTCCTTGTGTTTTAAAATAGCACTATGAAAGCAATTGTTATGTATTTTGCAATGTGAAATAATAGTTAAATTCATTGAACTCGAATAATTGCAAACATGGGAAATAGATTAGTCTTTATTTTACGAGCATAACTATTGAAACTACAGAACGTTTCTTTTACTTCAGGTTGAGTTACATCTACACAACAAAATGTGCGAAGCTACTAAAAAGTACCTATGCCTAGGTACCTACCTACCGAAAAGATTCCGAAGGTACAGTTTGTCAAATTAGGGTAGAAAGCATAGGAGTTATTGCCACTGTTGTTCAAATGCCAATACTAAAAATATAATCATGGTGGTAACCTAAAGCTGTGTAACCTACATTTTTATTAAAAATTGAAAAGGCATAAAAGTAAAAAAAAAATGTTTTCATTCTACTGATCTAAAAATTAGAATTGCGTATAGGTATATTATTTTATATCTTTGCAATTTTGTGTTAACATAATGAAGAATAATGATATTGTAATAAAATATAAACCACACTTTAGAAATTGCTCACATTTATTTAATATTAGCTTAAGTACCTTCTAGCGTTGTCCAAGCTTTAAATCGTGTCTCTAATTTTAGACATGAATTTTAGATTAGAATTCAGATCTAAAAGTAGTGTAACTAAACTCACCATTAATGATTCTTCCTTTCCACCAACTGTTATATTCAAATTTATCATAAATTAAATGAAAGCCAATCACTTTGTAAAGCATAATTTAATCACATTTATGTAATTAAGTATGTAACTTAAAAAAACAGTGCTTCTTCGATTTTTTTAAGAAGAAAAATATGTAGGTATAACTTAGAAGCTTTAGAAATAAAAAAATCAGTCAATGCAAAGGCTGAAATCATTAATAATCAACTTAATTTAACATTCAGCCCTATTATAAGTATGTTTCCCGTTATCCCACTCGCTCCTCCCCCACTTCCCTCCCACAACTGACGCCCTGTCCCGCTCTAATTTACTGTCTCTTTCTTTTACAATTTGTATATATATATATGTTAAGGTGGTCCAGGCCTGTATAGTAAATTTTGTTTTTTCAAATATAGATGTAGCCACCCATTTTATTTGTTACACCTATCATTCCTATTATGTGTAAAAATTTTCAGCCCCCTATCTCATATACAAGGGGGTGCTCATCGAATTAGAAGTTTCCGACAAAAGTTCTGGATTTTAAGTAAAACACGTAATTTAAGGTTTATTAATATTACAAGTATTTTAGTCAAATAAGTATAAAACGTATTTAAATTTGAACAAAATTTGGTAACAAAGCAATAATTGACATAATAGTAGTCGCAATCTTTCAAAACCATATTTGTTAACTCCATTTTGAATGTTTCAGTAGAAACGATTTTTCTGTTTTATTCAACGATGTGAAGTAAAAATTGCTTTTCTTCCTCATTCTTAGTGAGTATCGTGTTGTAATCTTCAAATAGTTTAACACCTCTCTCCGCTGTATCATTAACAACATGCAAATTTTTGACTCAGCTTTTTCCTTGAAGGAAATCAACACTGTTATTCCAAGTCTTAGGAGGTAATTATATATAATCTTTATTCAACGAAATAACAACAATATAACAACAAAAAAATACATGCTCAAAGTAGTTTACAAAATAGATTACATCAATCAGTACAGAAAAATTAACAAATAGAAAGTAACGTAAGAAAGGTTACACAGGAATAGTATAGTTATACAGTATTTTTAGTTGTGCATAGCCTGCCTCACTAGGTGAACCAGTATTGAGGCAGAATTTTTGTTAATTGTTTCTCGCAATTTTATCTATGGTTTTTTTATAAATGTGTACAAGAAAGAGTCCGTGATATAAAATTACAAGAAAGAGTCCGTGATATCAAGAACTAACAGCGTTTTCAACGTTCTTTGTGTTGCAAAAGCTTCTAATGTAACCTCTGAGGCAAGCTTAGCAGAATCACCTCGTACTGAAGGATTACCGCCATCAGAATTTATTTATTGAACAATAGCCTGTTTCTCAGCATCAGACAGCTTCTCAGAAAACAAGGTAAATGAGACTAGTTCATCTGACAAATACCATACTGACGCTCTAAGACACCCCTAGCTGCTATACTGATTTCGGAATCAATGGCTTCGTACAATTTTAAGCTATTCCAAAGTATTAAGTCATTTACTGGCGCATCTGCTGCCAAAGACGCTTCGATTCAAACTTTGGTGTAGATGATAACTAACAAATCGAACAATTTGTTTTTCTTCTCTCTTGATTAGTTTAAATCTTATTACGATCAAGCGCATGTCACTTGTAGACAGCTCAACGCACTACAAACTCATCTTTGGACTTATCCTCTAATATGCTAGCATTACTAGAAGTGCCACTGAAGCTGCACTCAAGTTCTAACTCTTGTCTCGACACCACCGAAGATGAAGCATTACTTTCAGCAGCCATTTCTTTCAACTCTTCAGATCTTTGTTTCCATTTTAGAGAACTTTCTTTGACCTTTTCTAGTTTCTTGTCGATTGAGGTCATAATCATCTTACGTTCTCATCTTTGATCGATGAGAAACGCTCTGTCTTCCGCAATTTTTATCAAATTCAAAGCGCTTGCATGGGCAATATCAAAAAGTTTGTCTAGTTCTTTTTTAAACAAATACATTCCTTTTTTGTGCTTCAGAATGTCTTCCTCTATTTTTATTCAATAGCAGCCAGTTCATAAGAAACTTAATCAGTTTTTCAATGCAGTGATTTTGTTGTCCGGTTGGAATACTAGATTTACTCCATACTTTTATAAGTTCTTGAATAAGTACATGCGCGGAATCTTTCACATTTTTGGAATCATTTAATATGTAGTGATAACGGAGTAAAACTTGCCAAAGAGTAGGATGTTGGTTAAGCCTCATCAATGGCTCAATATCTCGAACCCCAAATAGAAAATTTTCGTATTTTTTCGAGTAGATGAACACATTTTACTACACTGATTCATTTCACAGTCTACTAAATAAGTATCAAATACTGTTCAAATTTGTCCATAAAACTCTTCAGTAGTTTATTTTCATATTTATTTAATAGTTTAACACACGAAATTGGCCTGTAGCAAAAAGTAAAAATGAAGCATTTTACACAAAAAGTCAAAAACAACACTCGATTGAGCACCCCTTTCTACTTATGCTATCTCGCTGAAATTTTACTATGTTATTTCTATTAATACGTGTAACAAATTCACGGGGTGGCCAAATGAAAAATAATAATAAAAAAATTTTGGACCACCTTAATATATGTATATTTCCCTGTATTTGTCAGTATTTTATATTCAGTCCTGATGATGGTACGGAGGTACCGAAACCGGTAGACGGAAGAAATATCAATAAAGTGACGTAAACAAAGTGTTTTCTTTTTCTTTATTTAAAATGTCAAGTCACAATGTGTTTGCTTCTTTTGAAAAAAAAAAAAAAAAGAAAAATATGTATTTTTAAATGTGTATACAGTGTTCTGTATTTTCAGTGTCATTGCACTTAAAAATAATACTTGACAGGTAAATTGGTGTTGCCAGCCCACAAATTTTGTAGTTCCATTTTTTTAATTTTCTACTCTTATTTGACAGACTCTAGGAGTCTAAATTAGTTAAGTACTGAAAGAAGGTGTAACCCAAGATTCGTAGAAAATGTTTTTAACCCTTGAAATATATTTTTTGGGTTTTGGAACAACTCATATATGTCTTGTAAAAATCATTGAGTCTCCCTTACTATAATAGTGAGAAATAAGATTTAAACGGTGTTAGAAAGTAATAAAATATAAAATAACCATAAAAGAAATTAAATGCAGACTTTTTTGAAACCAAAGTTTCGAATCGCAATTTGAAATAAATGTATGAAACTTTGGGAAATTTTTAATAATTATTTTTACATGGAACGACAAAAAAGTGAAATGATGATAACGTACTCATATAATAAAAAATCTTACAAATGTGTTTTATTTTTTTTTTCATTATCAGTAATTATAGTTAGAAAAAACCGTAAGGTGGGCCATTTTTAAAACTTTTCATGTTTGCATGCAAAAATTTTAAATTTCAAAAATTATAAAATTTGGAAGCGTATTTTACCACCAGTCAAAAACAGTTTTTTTGTTTTTCAGAAATATTCCATTTATACGGATTTTATTGTAAAGCGGAAATATTTAGACCCTCTGACAAAACATCTTTGAGGCCTGGGGGGTTAACAAGGTTAGCTCATCGAGGGGATAGAGCGGTGATTGGCTAAAAATTCGTGACGTAGCTTGCAGTCCATGTTCCACTGGGATATTCGAATTAACTGCAACACAAGTTGCAATGTTTTACTTCAAGCTACTTCACACGTTCGAAATTTTGAAAGCGACACGATGAGTTTTTTTTTTCGAAAAATGCCGTGAGCTAACAACCTTCTTAATCGCATTTTCTACGAACCTTGGGCAGGTTTAACCTATCGAAGGTAGGTTAGAAAAGTAGGAACTGATAGCAGATACCTACCGAGAATAGAATCTGAAAGCATTAACCTAAAGCATGATCAAGCAGGTACTGAAATTACTCATAGATTGGCACCTATTGTATCTGCCGAACGTAGTTTCCGAAAGTAAGTAGGTACTGAAAGTAGGTTCCTACCGAAAGTAGGTATCGAAAGTTCGTACCCGTAAAAATTTTTGAAAGTTTGTGCCGAATGTAGGTAAGGGTAAATCATTTTTAAAAAGATTTCTGCGTGTGTAATGGTATACTGGATATAAAAATATTAGGTATATTCCTTCCTTTTTAAATACATCTACTTGAATTTCACCTTTGTTTTCTTGATTGAATGAATGAAGTGGAATCTTGGAAGTGGAAATTAACGCACTTCCAGACATCCGATCCAACTGAAACTCGGCAGATAGACTCATTGTCGATGGCAATGCATTATATCAGGTTTTGGTGCAATCACGCACACACGCACAGGCATATACGTATTTTTCTGAAATGCGAAGAAATTAAAACACAATAAATATAAGCAAAAATGTAGGTAAAATTCGTTCGCAACTTAGCGTGGTTGATAGAGTTGTCGACTCCAGTTCCTGGGTAGGAAGGTTCGTTTCTCAGTTCTCAGTGAAATTTTTTTTTTATTATTTTAAAAATAGATGTAGTATAGTTAAAAAAAAAAATTTTCTACGGGTTGATTTTTTTAACGTAAGGCTTTCTTTATTGTATAAATAAAATATTAAGTACCTACGAAGAGTGGGTAGGTATAGTTTACAAGTATAAACTATTTCTTACAGTTAACCCATTTAAAAATTACAACCTAAATTTATCGGTAAGTAGTGGTCGAGCTGAAGGTTTTTTAAAATGAAAAAATCTCTTACGAAGAAATTTTAGTTTTTATTAGGAATAACATAGAATGAAACAAACACATAAAAAAGAACATTGTCGAAATGAATAAATGTAAACGGTTTGCTTTTAAGAGTATGTAGGTACTTGGGCACCGATGATAAGTGAAAATAATTCATTTAAATTTATAAATGTTGCTACGCACCCAGTAGCTTTGGGCTTCTGCGGGGTAAGAGAGGACTCGGGCGAGAGTTCCAAACTACTTCGAAAAACTTGTTCTTACAAACTTTTGATACTATCGGTATGCACAAATACATTCAAAAGTACGCCCATTAAAATTATTTTATTTTAAGTTCATAGTTCTCAAAAAAACTAGGCGGCCAAATAATTTACCAGGTCGGTAGGTATCTATAAAAGTGATAACGCAGATAGTTTTTTAAAGCGCTAATAATTAAATATAAAATAAAAACTGAAAGCTTCTAGAAAAATAGGCAGTGGTCATTGATAACGATCTCGACGTGGTGATGTAATTCCTGTAGCAGCGTCTGGGAAACAAATCAGCAATTATTAATTCCTAGACTGGAATCACATACCAACGCAGCATTGCAAGGAGAATGACCGATAATATTTAAATATTCGCACGAAAGATGACACACACACTATATATGGAAAATGGAACAGAAAGATGGCAATGATGTTAACATATCATGCACAATGTAAAATTTATCATATTCAAATTCAACTATCATAATCCATAATACCCACTGATCATTGTTGTATACGATTCTCTCGGTAGTTTACCTAAATTAGTTATTTATATATTTTGTCTCCTACCAATAGCATTTCTTAATTCTTTACCCTTAGGGAACGTACCCATACTACGTGACCATTTTTTTTTGCGATTTTTAACCCCCTCCCCCCCCCTCCCGGTGGCGTATTTACAATCCCTACGGCGTTTCAGTCGCTTTAAATTTTCAATATCAAAATTTAAATATTTAGAAATAAAATGATTAATTTATAATATACACATTGGAAAGATTATTTTATCTAGATTTTAGAACAATTTTTGTTTTTGCAAAGTGATAAAAAATTATCAATATAGAGGTGTATTTACAATATATGGGAATAATATTAAAATTTAAATATTTAGAAATAAAATTATTAATTTCTAATATACACACCAGAAAGATTATTTTATCTAGATTTTAGAACAATTTTTGTTTTTGCAATGTGATAAAAAATAACCAATATAGAGGTATATTTAAAATGTAAATTGTCGTTACAGCGACTGAATCGGTATAGGTTTTGTAAATACGCATCCCGGTGACCAAAAACCTAAGCAAACCGCCGCTCATTTGTACCAAGCGTGACATTTTGAAGACCCCCCCCCCCGAACAGGTCACGTAGTTTGGGTACGTTCCCTTGTGTGGATATAGTATATTTTTATATTCAATGCATATTGTACTTTTTATACCTTTTTTAGATATTTTATGGTATATGCATTTCACCTTCAACTAATTAATGTCTTACCTTTTACTTTAGGGAACGTACCCATACTACGTGACCAACTTTTTGCAATTTTGTGAGTGGTGGAAGTTTATTGGAATTTGGGATTTTAATATCATTAGAAGGGAAAGACCGGTCAAGTGGGTAAACATTTAAAAGAGGGTTCATAAAAATTGTTTAAGTAAATACCTACATAGCCTACCGGCCTAGCGTATTTCTTGTCATCAAATAAATCACGTTTTATTTAGTAGGACAGAATGATGAAAGCGAACTGTGGACGCGTTGAATTCGAACACTGATTGAGAAGGACGATGTATGTGGAACAGATCAGATGTCAGATGGTTGAAACTATTTGTTAGACCAGCGGTCGCCGAACCAAATCAACATGACCACCTCAAAATTGTCAACATTAAAACGGTAAAGGTTTTTTCATCAACATTATCAAGGCGTTTGATAGTTGAATTTGTCTGAAAGCTGTTTTTATCAAACTCTTCAATCCTAAATAAGGTTGCCTATTTGTCGATAAACGACGATAAAACAACACTAATAAAATTATTGATGTTTTAAGCAGCGCTAAGGTTCACAACGACTAAAAGGGTTCCTAATTTATTTGATGTGAACTGTCATTTCTTCGTTAGCAGCCTGCAGTCGTGCCCGGGAGCGATTTCAAGTTACCGACATTTTCGATAAAACCTATATCGATCGACCATGCTAGGGGGGCTGGCGCATTAGCGATATTGATACAGAATTTGGACAATAATTGATCCAATTCTGCGATTCAAATTAATATTAAATAAAACTAATATTAGAGTTCCGTGAAAGTTCTGTTATTATTCCAGTTCTATGAAACATCTGGCCCATAATGGAATAATAACAGAATTGGAATATAACCTTCACAAAACGAGAATAAAAACTTTTAAATTTGATGAATTGTTCAAGTTCTGTAAAACTCCGGTGACTAAGAATTAGGTAAGCAAGTATTCAGAATCAAAATTATACACAAGGTGTCCGGGGGTAAAGTGCGCTAATTTCGGGAGGTGATTTTCACGGCGGTAGAAGTAAAAAAGATAAAAAACTTTTTAGAAATTCCACTGTTTTTTTCCCATACTTAATTATTTGACGTAGAAGAATTTATTTCCTCACAACTTTTTGACTTTAAAACTATCAACAAATGACACCTGACGTCATAGCCCGTTCGGTCTTGGTCCCCATAATTCTGTCCTTTGCACTTTGAGGCAGCAGCTTTGAATTTCAATTCAATTATAACTGAACGCATCAAGAAAAAAATGTCAAAGTGTAATTATCCCCCTAGTAAAAACAAATACCTACCTATTTAGGCACCTAGGTAGGTACTCGAAGTGATTAAAACTAACATCTCACTCAGCTAACCGCTAACAAGTTAAATTAAAAGCCATTAATCATAGAGTCCCTAAGGAAACACGACAAATTATGAGTGTCAATGTTTGAAATATATAATCACGCATGCATTATTATTAGACGGAGATGCTATCGCCCAAGATGGCTATTCGTATCTCATTAGATTTGGCAGCGAGACCCCATTGTGCATTCCGCTATTAAGTACGTATTTGTAAAATAGAGTTGATGTAATACGTAATATGATAAAGTGTATGTAATTCATATGACAGTACATTGCCGGCTACGCATGCAATATATTGGGAGGCGTAACCGATAAGCTTGACGAAAGGAAAAAATCTATTATAATGTAGGAATTCTGGAAAAAAATCTGGTTGTATTTACACATATGTACCTACCAAATAAAACATGAAACAGTTATTTCAAATAATGTTATAAAATTTAACTTTTCCAAGAATATGCACATATTATAATTTAAAAGAAAAGGCAGGTGGGCTGGGTGGTATCGTAAGTGTCAAGTTTTTAAACAGTTTCATTTTACAATGTAAGTAGGTACCAACCTATGTTTTTTACTTAATTTTTATATTTCGCTACCGGTTTCGACAAGCCCGCGTCCGTCTATGTCATTCACTAGCGTTTTAAATAATATTTCTAAGAAAGTTTTTAAAAACATTAGTGAATGACATCGACGCACGTATCGAGACCGTTGGCGAATTATAAAAATAAGTAAAAAAAATATCTAGCTACATTGTAGAATATGGAGTATACTAGAATCTAGAAATTGTTATATAGTTAAAATGCCCAAGAAATACAAAAATCCATGTATCTGTTACTGTAAAAGCCCGTAAATTGGAAAATATTAGGGTTTACTAACATTAAACGTTGGTAATTCCTAAGATGTACAAGCTTTTTAATTAATTATTAATAATTTAATTATTTAATCGTTTTCATCGATAATATAATTTACGAATGAAACTTATTGACTGGTGACAGCGAAGTCCCGTTTTAACTCGACCGTTTTGCATGTCATTTGATGTCTGCAAATTTATTTGTATGTAGGTACCGTTTCCGTTTCAATATGGTGGCCGATTTAATGGTTCAGTACCTAAGTATATTTTTTCAAATGCGAAATCTTCGTGTTGTTTGGACTTTATTATTCGCATATTTTTTCAATATTATGGTAGGTGTACCTGTCTGAAGAGAATTTAAAAATATATCATTGAGATGGGTGACGCTTATTTGGAAAAAAATATATAATTCCTTTTTTGAAATTGTAAAAAAATAGCGCATAAAATATATGGCTTAAAATAATGCATCTAGGTATTTAAGTAGGTACTAATTTACATATCTTATGATTTCAGAGGAAAATTTGGTTTTGATTTATTAAATAAGAGGAAATTAGAAATATGCTTATTTTAAACGCGACGTCTACTGTTCACAGAACTACTAGTTTATTAAAAAAAATTGTGTCTTTCAATAGTGTTTTGTTAAGGAGGGAGTCGGTCCAACCGATCCATAAAATCAATTTTTTGTTGCCTAAGGCTACGTCCGCATAGGCAGGCGGCTTGCTTAGCGCCTAGAGCTTAGATAGGTAGTAGATAGCCGCTTAGCGTGTATCCAGGTAAACCAACGTGTTGGTTTTTTGCCACTAGGCTCTAGGCGCTAAGCCAGCCACCTGCCTGAGCGTTCGTAGCCTAAAGGTTTCCTATATGTACATGTGGAATATACATTCCCAAAGTTATAGAATCAAATTCGACCTTGAAATATAGTTAGGAGCACCAACAGGTAGAACGGAAAACAAAGCGGTCCGGTTAGGCCAGCCATACACGTTAGGGTTTGCATGATGGTTATGCATGTACATGCATAACCATCATGCAAACCCTAGCGTGTGTGCTATAAAACTGTACAGTTATCGATGCATGTACATGCAACCTAGCAAATATCGAAATACATATTTTTGCCGCTCGGTTATGCACGCGCGCATGCATAACCGAGCGTGTGTGGCGCCCGCTCGGTTATGCATGCACAGTTCTCAGTTTTCTATGTGCTGTGGCAGTGAATGTCCTACAAAACACAAGTCAATAAATGTCCTACAAAACACCGTCACGTAGCTGCAACTATCTTTGACTGAGAGTTTATAGGAAATTGTACATGCAAACCCTAACGTGTATGTCCACTATTAAACTCGGTTATGCCTGTCGGTTATGCATGTACATGCATAACCATCATGCAAACCCTAACGTGTATGGCTGGCCTTACAAGCGAAATTTCCAGTTGGCTGGAATCGTAGCTCATCGAATTTTCATCCGATTCCCTTCATTCAAAGTTTAAATTAAATTTATATGCAGATGAACCTCGACTTATGAAAAATTATTATTATTTACGAAGTTATTGTAATTTTCATTTTATGTCCGCCATTTTCGCAATCCACAACTTTTTTTTACAAACTGTGGTTTATGTGCATTCTACGTTCATACTGTAACGATTTTATTTATTTTATTTCATATTTCGTGTGATTTCCAAGGACTCAAGGATTCCAGCCGATTTGTCGGCCCCCCTGCTTACGGCCGCTATATCTATATATATAGATAGTGTTTTTTTTTGTTCAAATTTACCTTTACATGTAAAAAAAGTTTCATGAACGAAAATAAATTATATCTTTATAAAAAAAACGCATTGAAAAACACTGGGATGGACCAAAGTCGTGATATTATAATGTATCATTAGACGCAGAAAAATATTTCGTTCTGTTTTCTTTATAACCATTAGATGCCGCGTATGTTGTAATGTGTTGATCAAAAAATCTGCCCGCTTCTCAATCAATGTAATTGGAAGAAGCTGCGATCCAATTCTGAGTATGCGTGTTAAAAGGGAAGCTATCTCGCCGGGAAAATGGCAGAAGCTCTCCGTCTCCCGTCGGCGGCTAGACGTTGGGGAAAACAGCCATTGGGCGGGAATTTCAAATAAAATTTGTCGCGTTCCAATCCATGGAACAGTAGATTTTGTTTAAAGTCATATCGTATAAATAGTGCTCAGTTGATTTGTCTGAAAGTTTTAGGGGAGTTTGAGCACCGGCTGAAAGTAAGTATAAAAAATATTGCACGATCTAATATTTTTCAGAATCGTATTTATAATGAATATGGAAAATAGACCTTTGTTGAAATTTACACCAAAAAAATATACACGTACCTCTTATATTTATCACTAATTTAATAGAGATTTCTATTTTTAAGTATTTTTTTTAATTTCATTAATCTTAAGATTCACGTATTCTTTGCATTACGAAATATAATTAGACAAGACAATAAAAATATATTTCGGACCGTGCAACCCCTTCTTAACGTATGGTTGTATTGGCTGGGGAGCGTCAGGAAGAACAATTTTAGCCCCGCTTTTGAAGGCTCAGAAATCCAAAATTAGAGTCATTATGCGTAAACCTTATGGGTTCTTTCTAGCGCCGAGCACTACAAAAAAATGTATGTACTTGTTGTTCGTCAAAACTATATAAAAAGGGTTATCATCCACGTACACAAAAATATCATCAATCGATGTTTTAATAGCTATTCTGCTATTCGGGGCGAAGACAAATCCAACAAATCAAAGATAATAATAATTTAAGGTCTTGGAGGCGGATGAACAGGACACACTGAACCCCAGATTCATACCCACCCCTTAAACCCTTTTCTTTCCCAGAACTCTCCTCTCCTTCCTTTCCTTAAAAAAATCATCTACACAGCATCCCCAAAGATGACATAGGCCCTGAGGGAAATTATTTTCCTCAGAGCCTCCTGTGTGGAGCTCATGTAAAAAAAAATTAAAAAATCGGCCTAGCCGTTCTTGAGTTATAAATAGTGTAACTAACCGGACTTTGTTTTATATATTAGAAGACAATAAAATATATTAAGAATTTGACATTTAAAAAAATATACATTATTTTATATGTCGTGTTACAACCCTTTTTCAAGAGCAAGACTCGTGTGAAAAGCGGAAACTCGTAAGATAACTAAAATAAACAAATTACGCAAAATTACGAAATAAAAGAAGAGCCCAAGTATGTACAAAAATCTAGAATTTTGAAATGAATTAATTTACACATAGAGTTTTAAAAAATTATAACAAATAGACTTAGAAAATAATAAAGGCAAAAGAAGAACAAAGATTAATAAGATAATTTTAAAATGACAAAAACTATGTTGCTTACCAGCTGGAGAGATCAAAAGGTCTTCGTCAACCGTCTGTTTGACAAATAACGAAGCTTATAAAATTGATTTTTTGATTGATTCCTGTAAAGTCCAATGCATATTTAATCTTATAATTAAATAGACATTCATTAGTTTTTTTTTGTGATTTAAAATAAAGATAACTACTACATAAATTAATAATATGCATATTAATAAAGAAAATCCCTAAGAATATCTAGCATTAAATAAATTGTTTAATAAACAGTCCAGCGAAAATTACGTAATAATTTATCATCCGGGATTCCGTGTTAAATGTCCTCGAAGACACTGTCTAGTCAGAACTTAAAAATATTTTGTCATTTGATGAAAACATTTTTAGCCAATTTTTGTCTAGGTGCATAATTTAATAATTATCTCTTTTAAAATAATTATAAAAACAAAAATTTCCCTAGCTAAACTCGCACTAAAGAAACATGTAAAGTACCTACCTAAATGTGAACTATGTGTAGGAAAAAACTGAGAAATTTTCTTTGGCTTTAGGTATATTTATTTGCTATCAAGTCGCATACAGTCTGTTCCCAATATTCGTAGTTGCGTTAGAAAAATTATAAAGAGAAAATACAAATTTCACGGGTCTCAGCGTAAATGTGAAATATAGCATACATAAATTATATTGTTTATTTATTTATAATGTTTTATTATACTTTAAACACAACAACAATAAATTAATTAATTAATTACCTTTAAAAAAAAACCTGAATGTCGTACGACTGTCCCTCGCTTATAGATTATCCGAGCATGGTGGACATTGTAACAAGGGCGGATCCAGGATGTTTTTCTGGGGGGGGGCACAATGGGTGGACGGGCAAAAAAAATCAACAATTACTGTTAGGATTTTTTTCTATGGGGGGGGGGGGGGCACAAGGAGCGGACGGCCAAAAAAATCAACAATTACTGTTAGAAATAAACTTGAAGTATCATACTTCAAGTTTATTTCTACAAGTTCAAGTATGTGTAGGACGGTTTATGAAAGTGTCAAATCCATAGAAAAATTAAATGTTTAATAAAGACAGTTTTCTGTACTGTGATGGAATCTCCAAGTAAAAAAATATTTAAAAAAATCAAGTAAAAAAATAAATAAAAAGATAAAAAATAAAATAAAATTTTCTAACAATGTTGACAAAACGGACTACTTGAGATTTACTAATTAATTATTACACTGGAATAAAAACCTTATGCCTATTGACAATTATTCCGCCATCCTGATATCACAGTATAATCAGTAAAGCATTATTATACCCAGGGCCATGGAATAAAGCAGAACACTAGAAAAACATCGAAGCCTTAGTAAAGTTAGCTTCCCAAAAACTGGGCGTACTGTACACTCTGTACAGGGCCCGCAGATACTTTAATGATACACAACTGTTAACCCTGTACAAATCACAAATGCGCCCCATGGTTGAATTTGGCAGCCACCTCTGGTCTGGAGCTCCAAAATACCTGAAAAATACCCTCGACTCTGCAAAAACGGGCGGTCCGTTTGATAGATTCTCTCATCTTAATAGACGGATTGCAATCTTTAGAACAGAGGCTTCGGGTGGGAATGCTATTCTTGTTCTACCGGTATTTTAATGGAATATGCTCCGAGGAACTAGCCTCTTTGATCCCTTCAACACCGGTGCATAGTCGGGAAACACGCCGAACGCGTGAGAACGGGTCGCTTCTTCGACTCGTTTTTATGTTCAACAGCTCGGCTGTTGGGTCTCATGGATCTCTTCAAGACCAATATTCATTCCTTCCTCTTATTAAAAAGACCCTCCACCCAGCATCTCAGATCTCCTGTGTGGAGTTAACGTAAAAAAAAAACAGATCGACGGTCCCGAAAAATAATGTCGGATGTGTGATATTGTGTTTTGCAGTAGAGCTGTTTGGCGATGCACCACCAAATCGGACCGCTTACAATAATCGTTCTTATGTTTGGCAATAAGGTTTAAATTCTCGTTTACACCCAGCCGCCTGTTTAGATTTATGCAAAAAAAAAACGTTGCCAAAAAGCGTGTTTTTGTGAAGTTGATTCTCAAATATTTAAATGTTTTAAGAACATTTTCAAAAGCATTTAATTTTCCGTACTGTACAAAAAAGCATAACCGAAAATGGGTTTGTAAGTAGGAGATTTTGAACTTTAAAGCAGTTTTTATATACCTGATACTTTATTTTTTCCGGACTTATAAAAAGACTTACTAAAATATACTTGATTATTTCCGAGGCTAAGAAAACGTGTTCTCCTCGCAGTATTTAATTAAAACATCTAACATGTTTCTAAGCGATCAAATTTTCAAACCAAAAATACACGATTTTGCGTTACTTCGTGGTGCTTCACCTTAGAGTTTCGTTTCTGCATTTTTACGGTTTTTGGGGTCAAGAAATATAGTGCTGTTTTGATATTTTGCATTTCACTCAAAATTCTGAAAGCAAAGACTTTTAAGGCACCAGACAAGTAAGTGTATAAAAAAAATGTATTTTTTTATTATTTCAGTCAAAAAAACTTTGAACGCGTCTTTTTCGAAACTACGTTTTTCAACCCGGTTGACAACATATTAAAAAACAATACACTCGATTTGCATATACCAAGTCTCAAACTGTTCGAAAATCAAATCTCTATGGCACCACGTAGGGGAATTTTGATGTCTTAAAAAAATGGCTTACCAGCGAATTTTATTTCTCGTTTTGATGGAAAATTTTCATAATTCATAAAAAAACATAATAGAAGGTGGCCCTTTATAAAAAAAAATCCTACGTGGTGCCATAGAGACCAGATTTTCAAACAGTTTAAGACTTGGTGCATGCAAATCGGATGTATAGTTTTTTTAATATGTTGTCAACCAGGTTGAAAAATGTGATTTCGAGAAAAACGCATTCGAAGTTTTACTGAAGGATAAATCAACATAAAAGCTGTTTCAAACGGTTTTACATAAAATGCTGTATCTCCGTTAATTTTACGAATTTCTTTTAAAAATCTGGTGAGAGCATTCTTAACAAATACATCTTTCAGAAAATGAAATTAAAAAAAAAATTAAAAATATATTTTTCCGTGGTTTGGAGTCTTAAACAATCAATTTGGGTGGTGGGAATGGGTACCGCCACCCCGAGAACCTTTATTGGATAACCAACAAAATAGGTCACCCCAAGTGGTTCGCTACGTTTGGTGATTTAGCAGGGGTGCCCGGGTTCATGGGGTGAGGTTTGTCTAGGTCTTGGAGGCGGATGACCAAGACACACTGAACCCCAGATTCCTACCCACCTCTTAAACCCTTTTCCTTCCCAGAACTCTCCTCTCTTTCCTTTCCTTAAAAAAACCCTCCACACAGCATCCCCAAAGATGACATAGGCCCTGAGGGAAATTGTTTTCCTCAGGGCCTCCTGTGTGGAGCTCATGTAAAAAAAAAAAAAAATCAAAGGGAAGTTAAAATGAGCCAACAAAACGATTTTCAATTCTTAGCGGATCCGACATTGTTCTTCGGGTCCGTCGAGATGCATTATGGATAATATTTTCACACAAATTATCATGCACTAACGACCTCCAACAGTGGTCTACCGGTTTGACTATGACTCCGAAGGCTGTGGGCTCGATTGGCAAAGTACCATGAAATTTAAAAATATGTATAATAGGGTTTTTATACTAACGTGCTAGTTTGATTGACCTTACAAAACCTTTACACTGGTTCCACATGTCCTAATTAAATTTACGATGATAGTAAAAATGAATCATGCTTGTCATTGTGATGTAGCAAAAATAGACCGATCTAAAACACACCAGTAGTCGCGGTTCGTTGCACTTGCTGCATGTGACCCAAATGGGCCATTGCAGAAAATCATTAGCTTAAATGACACTCGTAATAGATAGATACTTTATTTTAGGTTACCCATTTAGAGAAATAGAACATCTGTGATACGAGTAGATTCGAGATATTGTGTTATTTTTTTTTAATTTTTATTTTATTTTATCAAAGACTGATAAATTTATAGAGGCCCGGCTTCCCGCATTTCTACCGATTTGTTACACTTTTTGCTTAAATACTTAAAGTTCTTAAAAAATTATATGTTATTCTTAAGAGGGCATTACCAGAGAAAAAAAGAAATATGTCATTTTCAAATCAGATTTTAGACGTACTGACTCTTTTCCACTAAAAATTATAAATGGATTTCGAAAGGTTGTTCTTCTATCTAGCATTCGCATGTAATAAATCTTGAGAAAAATTTTTAATTTTTAGTATAATAAAGTTATTCCATAGGTCGTTGGCAGATTTGTTAAATTTTCAAAAAAGATTTTTTCACACCCATTTCAAATAATATAATCATGCAGTAAAATAAATCAATACATTATCTAGCAAACGCATGTTTTAGAATTTTAATATTAGTTTCAATAAAATCATTAAAAAATATGTACGTACATGTGTTTCTTGACGAAAATTGGTCCATTTGTGTATTTATTTGCGCACTTACAAATTAATATATTTCAGATTTTTTTAACATTCTTATTAAATTTAGACATTATTGAAAAATGATAAATACTTATAATCAAAAAATAATTACAAAAAGTACATTATTTTAATAGTTTTATCATCACGCCTTTCAGCATTTTTGGATGAAGGTATAAATTAAAGCTAATTTGGATTGAAATAAATTCGATATTGAGTTATAATTTTAAAAAGCTGGTACGGAGAATAATTAATCTTTCTCATTGTAACCGCCCTGCACGATCGTAAGAACAACTTTCGACGAAATGTGGATTTTCGTCCGCTGGCTGGTTAAACGCCCTTAAAGATAATATCTATGCATTATCCACGCGGAAGTGGCAATTATGTGAAATTCCCTCGATATAAAAAAATATATGTACGAAAAAATTCAGTGTTTCTTTAACTATTTTAGACATTCTCCGCGAGTTTTTTGCTCTATTTTAATTAAAGGAGTCGTGTTTTATTAAACATTTTCACAATTTTCGCTTAAATATTATCGTTTTTAATATTAGCGCGTTCCCTCTAACATTCGTATTTACCTATCTCTCCTTCTTCTTTTTGAGAGGGTACTACCGGGCCTTAAGTATAAGGCCCAGTTATGCAGAAATTCAAGTGTGACACTGTCATCAAATCGCCATTCAGCGCCATTTCCCCGTTAAACACCGATTCTAGATAGCAGCCAATAAAATATGCATTAAGAAAATGAAGATAATGTGGGTGGTTCTTAGTCGAAGTGATACAGTTAAAAATGACTGAATTTGATATCGACACCTTGGCGCAGTGGACAGCGCGTTCGCTCGGAAAGCGAGAGGTTGTAGGTTCTATCCCAGAGGTGTTAAAATAAAATAAAATAAATAATTTATTAGTTAAAATAAAAATAAAAAGATTTTTATTCCTATTACCTTAATCGTGGTGATATAAGACACACCAAGAATACATAAATTTTTGGCTTTTGTATTCCTCTCTATGTTAGTAGATAAGAGGCAATTGATGATCTCTGTAAGGGCGCATTCAGACGTTTCGATTTTTGTTGATCCACTTTTATTTAACGTAAAAAGTTGAACAAGATTATGTTCACACGTTTCAATTTAAGTAGAACCGAATTTGACATTCAAGATGGCGTCAACTGAAATTGTCAGTGCGTGCGTCTCTCTAACTTCTGATGTTCTGCGAGACGAGCTCGAGATTATGGAAAAGCATGAAAAACGTCGTATTTGGGCGAGAAAATGGATCATGAGAAGGAGTGAATTAGGCGCATTCAACACAATTTTGAAAGAGATGGCCCTAGAAGACTCCGGAGGATATAGAAATCACTTGAGGATGACAGAAAAACAATTTGATGAGCTGCTTTCCAAAATTGGCGATAAAATTTTTCAGAGATGTTTAAATTAATAATAATTACTACTAACTACAGTAACCGGAGAAGCAAGGAAATAATGCATATTTCGTTAAAGTTAGCTTTACCATAACCTAAAAACGACAACGCCAAACGTCAAAGTTTGACATAGGTAGTTATTAGATTTGTACAAATTGTTTTTTCTGTTAATTTATGCGTATTAATGGTGACGCATGTCTCAGAATATTTACCGCTATTTTCTGTCATTATCATAATAATATATTGGGTAGGTAGTGTAAATGAAACACATATTATTTATTGCAGTATCAGGGGCATTTCTATTTTTGTACACTTCTTGCTTTTGATCCCAAAGACAGGGATGCATAAATCCGAACATCAAATCATCCGACCATTTCAGATATTTTTTCGTTGAAACGGATTCCATGACGGTAGAAACTAGGAATGTATAAGAATATTGACATAAATGTTTGACGTCTACTTGTGCCCGCGAGTAACTATGGTAACCAAGATGGCGCGGTCATACTCGAACGTCAAAAGTAGACGGGCTATCAACTTTAGTTGGTCAACAAAAAACTTGTTCAACTTTGTTGAAAGAAGGTTCACACCTGTCAATATGCTTTCAAGTGTCGAGTTGATCAACTAAAATTGAATCGTGTGAACCGGCTTTAAGTGATAAGCTACTTGTCTTGTAACCTTAAGGAAACACTTTCAAACACGGCGAGAGCAAATAAAAAATCACAAATAGGTATTTTTACACATAGAATATGCTACAAAATATTTATAATCGTACCAAAAAGACGACAGTTTGTCGAATTATTGACGTAAAAAATGAAGGAATACTATTTTAACATTATAATTAGACATTAGTGACCGGATCTGAATAGTTAGGGACACTTACATACCACGACACTAAATATTCCCGGAAAATACGAAGACATTATCGAGATTTACTTGGCGGTATTATGCCATGTTACACAACGAGACAACGTTTCGAACAGCGTTACCAATGGTAATGTCTGCCTTGATGATGGATGGCTGTTCAAAACTTGCTATCCTTTTATAACCAACGTTTCGGACTTACAGTGTCCATTATAAGAACAAATGTGATAATGGACACCGTAACGTTGTCCGAAACGTTGGTTAGAGAAGGACAGCCAGTTTTGAACAGCCATCCATCATCAGATTAGAGAAGGAGACAGGACAGCGTTACAATGTCCATCATCACATCTGTTCTTATGATGGACATTGTAACCAAGGGCGGATCCAGCTTTGGCGCCAGGGGGGGGGGGGTCACATAGCGCCAGGGGGGGGGAGGGGGGGGGTCACCTAGTCGTGGTCCAGTCACAAGAAGTTATAATTTAATTTTGATAATAATAGATACAAGTAAAAAGTAGGTAGGTAATTTTGATAATAGATACAAAAAATATATAAAAACATTATGTTTAACAATTTTAATTAGTGGTCCACCTAGGTCCTAGGGGGGAGGTCATGGGGGTTATGACCCCCATAACCCCCCCTGGATCCGCCCTTGACTGTAACGCTTTCCTAAACGTTGGCTATAGAAGGAGGAAGCGCCACACGTTATAATAAACCAAAAATTAATCACAATAGTACTTTTCGCCGCAAAAATATCAAATCATTATAATACAAAGACAGTTTTCATTCTTAGGTCGGTTCATCAAATTTGTACAACGATAAAGTCCGGACTAAATATAACTGTCTTAAAACAGTAAAATCTTCCCCGCTGGATGGTCAAAACATTATTTATTTATAAACTAGCTGGTACCCGGCATGCGTTGATATGCCATTTAATAAAGAAATTGTTTCTCCCTGAGTGTCCTTTCCCATTCGTCCCTTCCGCCTCCCCCTCCTCTCCCGTGTCCCCTTCCCCTCTCGCGTTCCCAATCCGCCTCCTTCGTGTTCTCTCTCCCCATTCCACTCCCCCCCTTCCCCCGTCCCGCGAACCCCCCTCCTGGGTTCCCCTTCCCCCTCGCAGGTTCCTCTCCCTCTCCCTGGTTCCCCTCCACGAACCCCATACCGAGTTCCCCTCCCCTCTCCCCTCTCCCACCCCTACCCTCTCCCGCATTTTATACATTCAGCCCCGGTACACTCAGTTTTCAAACAGCTCGTGTGCCACCTATTGCAGTTTTTTATACAAATTTCATAATGCCAGAGCTCCAGTAGTTTTATAGAAATTTGTCCTGACAATAACGAACACAAAAAAAGAACTATCCAATTTGGTGCAGTCGTTCGGAAGTTAAGCGCGTACATACTTTTCGGCAATTCATTTTTATTTAGATAGATAGATAGATAGATAGATAGATAGATAGACAGATAGACAGATAGATAGGCAGATAGATAGATATATAGAAGATAGATAGATAGATAGACAGATAGATAGGAAGATAGATAGATAGATAGAAGATAGATAGATGTATTTAATAAATAAATAAATATTAGGCAACCATTCCAATTTGATAGAACGGCTAAAAAATTTTGAACTGATAGCGATATGTAGAAAGTTTTAATTCCGTAAGTCTAAATTCATACTTTTCGCGCACAGTTTACATCCGACAGCGCTGTGCGTTGTGCGGGTTCCCTAAAGCCCTAAAAGCCTTGGGCCATCCCTTGATTATTGAAGTTAAAGTTTGAGAATAATAATACTAATGTAATACGTATGTTCACGTACGATTAATACAATCCATTTTCCTTTGGTAACATGTTTGCATCGACAAAATTTGTCTTCCTTCAAACGACTGACGAAATCTGTGCTTGACAAATATATATTTAATTGAAATTGGTTGCCGGAAATAATATATCCTTGAATAAATAAAACATTCCTATCACACAAGCATTTGTATTTAATAAAAATGGCATTGACTTCCCACCAAAAACATTTGTTACCCACTGTTTACATGAAAATAAATAAATGATACCAACCGATAATTACTCAGTACCTACTCAATAACCAATATATTATAAAGTGTGCCCCACATAGAGATGGCCGTTTTGATTAATGAATAGTTTGGACAGATGTCTGCACCATGACTTCATGAGTGGGTACTTTATTATTGTTTGGAGCAATAAATTGAATTGGCAGATTTATAGGCCCAACGATTGCTGCGAATGGGCCTTCCTCATGGCGCCTACAATTTGTTCCATGATTTCAATTTAAATATAGAACGAATAGATCAGGGGAGCCAATATGACATACATATTATAATTATTAATCTTTAAATTCTAGGTGGTTGGAATATCATTATTTTTTCAGTTTCTATGACGAGGATATTGATTTGATATACCCACATAAAACATATTTAAAATTGAGGATTTCGATAACATTGTAGATAGGCATGAAATTAATTTTGTTCCCTCTTCTTTTTATACATTTTATAAATTAATAATAAATAACACAAACATGTTAAACAGGTCGTAACGAAGTATTGCTTTAACTCTAGCGCTTTGCATTCCATCTGTCTGTAAATTTTGTTTGTGTTTTTCGTTTCCGAACAATCCTGATGGTAGCCTTGTTGGATAGAACCTTTTTACTCCACCAGAGTTCGCATGAGCGTTACGAACCATAAATATTCCAAACCACCCACGTTACGAACTGTCAAATCTGAATAATCAATATTATGCAAGGACTACAAGCTCTGCACAAAACTACTAGTTATAATATGTATGAAACAATAGGCCACTTGCATGGATTTCATAACGACTTGGAAAAAATCATGTGGATAGATCTTTTTACTAAGATTACGAAAATGTTAGCAAAAATTGTTAGATATGTACAGTTTTTTATTTATTTTTAAATAAATAAATCCATTATTTGGGCTCGTGACGTCACTACATGAAAATGTCCCGTCTCCGAAAATGTTCCTATTAATTTTGTAAAATTCCACAATGATTTATTTTTTTATATGGCATCACTTTGATTTCAGGCGAATTTTTTAATTCGTTCACTAGATTTATTGTTTGTTCTCTGCGAACTTATCATTTGGTTCGACTTTTTGACAGATATTCTGAAGAGAACCCCGTACATTTAATGATGTACCGATGTACAGGGTTCTCTTCAGAACGTGAAGATGATGTCGGTACGTGTTTTAGAGATATAATGATAATGGTGCTGATTTTAACAAAATAAAATTTTATAATATTCTTATTATTATTATAATTTACAAGTACAATAATATTACATTGAATTTAGGGTAAATTTTGGGGATCGCTGGCAACGGTTAATACGCACTTTTTTTTGAAAAAATCTTTTGATTCACCTTAATTACATTAAAAGACAACTATTTGCATTGGGGGAAGTGGAAAATATTTTTGTGTAACATGGTTTGTGATACAAAAGAAAGTGCCCCTTTATAACGCCTACTCGCGTCAAGGCAAGAAAAACATCCCAGTTTTCAAGTAGTTTAACAGCTAGGTTTGTGTAACATGGTTTGTGATTCTGGCGTACAATCTCACAAGACGAAAGCTAATTTTAATTTTACGTAATGAAATTTAGAATAAAATATTTTCCACTTCCCCCAATGCAAATAGTTGCCTTTTAATGTAATTAAGGTGAATCAAAAGGTTTTTAAAAAAAAAAAGTGCATATTAACTGTTGCCAGCGATCCCCAAAAATTAATGAATTTAGTAATATAGACGCTGTACATTATAATGATTTATGATCAATAAGATGGATCAAGGAAAAAAAAATTTATGAGATGTAGTATTTTTGGTATGCCTCGTTATGCTCATGTGCCATTCGTGTGGAAAACGTTTTTTTTTTTTAAATGATTTTCGGCTATGTAATTATCGTTTTTTCAACCCTATAAAATTATGTCCCGTCTTTCCGGTTTATAAAAAATGGTCTGATTTTTCGGATTGAAATTTTCAAAAAATCCCCAGGGTTACAAAAATACGATTAAAAAAAAAAGAATACAGAATGTCTTAGAATATTTGCCTGAACCGGATTTTTTTTTTAATGTTATGCAAGTGGCTTATTAAATAATAACAAAAAGTCTCTATTCATAAAATAAAATTTTGGTCACCCCTGGAATAGAGCATTGTCCCCGACTAAATATGACATATTTTATTTATGACTCTAATTTCTGAATGGTGTCATAGGTACTAAGAATTAGTTACTGGGTAACAAGTGTAAATAATAATAATTTAAATTGATATTAGGGAACGTACCCATACTACGTGACCAACTTTTTGCAATTTTTAACCCCCCCCCCCCCCCCCCCGGTGACCAAAATCCTAAGCAACCCGCCGCTCATTTGTATGGAGCGTGACATTTTGACGACCCCCCCCCCCCCCCTAAAAGTGTCACGTAGTATGGGTACGTTCCCTTATTATTGGTGGTTAGCTTTCTTAATGAGATAATAAGACGGCCTTTGTGGTTGGGTGGTTACGATCCTTGGTGATCGGACAACTCAGAATGAAATCAACTCAGAACCTCTTTTGAAAAGTCATTAAAAGTGATGAAAAGAAATATATATAAAAAAAACGAGTGTGCTTTAGACCACACGACTGAAGTAAAACTTCACTAACTTATATCTTCCTCTCAACTTCCGTTCGCCTCGCCCGATCACACTTTTCGTAACGCTCTCGTCACGCATTCACCAGCTTACTTCCCAAGTCAAGCGAGCGTAAGGCCGACCGTTCGCCTCGCCCGATCACACTTTTCATAACGCTCTCGTCACGCATTCACCAGCTTACTCCCCAAGTCAAGCGTGCGTAAAGAAATTTTACTTCAAAAATGGTTAAATAGGTAACGTTAGGTTAGGGTTATGAGCTATTTCAAAATATTTTTTTTCGTAGCTTTTAATGACTTTACAAAGAGGTGTTGGGTTGACTTGATTCTGAGTTAGCATGGAACCGCGATCCTTGACTACAAATTTATTGGAATCATGGGTTCAAATAACATTTTTTTAATTTAAATTTTATTTTATATGACACCTTGGCGCAGTGGTCAGCGCATTTGCCTGGAAAGCGAAAGGTACTGGGTTCGAGTCCCGGAGGTGCAAATATCTTTTTCTGTTTTTTTTGTTTCCAGATTTTCGATTGAGTTTCGCTTATATTGTCTTCATTAAATTAAATATTATAATTTGAGGTTTTACTCATAAAGTTTAAGAAAAAAAAAATCTATCCTAGACTTGCAGAAGGTCAATAGATGTCGCATATTAAATAAAATGGATAAAGATTTATCCGGATAATATCTAGATAGCATTTAGTTCGGGTTTGAATCTTGCAACCATACATAAAAAGGTAGCAGCCAATAAAACTTGCGTTAAGAAAATGAAGATAATGTGGTTGGTTCTTAGTCGAAGTATGATACAGTTAAAAATGTCAGCGCATTTGCCCGGAAAGCGAAAGGTCCTGAAAGGACTTCGAGTCCCAGGGGTGCAAATATCTTTTTCTGAGTTTTCTGTTTCCAGATTTTCGATTGAGTTTCGCTAATATTGTTTTCATTTAATTAAATATTACAATTTTTCATTCAAAATAATGTGTATTATATTTGCGTCACATTCCAGATGGTAAAAGCTTTCCGTTTCTGGTGAAAGGTCACCTTTCAGACTTAAAACTTTTGTTGGAAATGGCTTTAGTCGTGTTTGGTGACCAGATTTGAACAGCCCAGAACTCTCCCACCTTCCTATTTCCATTTCTTTCCACATTCAACTTCAGCTTCACAACAAACCCCAATTGAAGATGTCCTAGTCTCGATGGCTCCACACGGTTGAGAGCAGTTGAGAATCTTGTACGGTACCTAATAACATTAAAAAAACTGTTTTCAGACTTTCGATAGTTATCAATGTTATAGACATGTTTTCTATTAAATTTTTCAACCACTCCCCCTCCCCGCTTAGGGTAGAACCCCCTCCTCATATTTTTTTTTTTTTTTTACAGTGAATACCGCACAAGAATCTCAACTGCTCCCGTCTGGAGCCAGTGAGACTATGGCATCCCCAATTGGGGTATGGTGTGAGGCTGAAGGTAGCGGGGAGGGGAAGGAGGTGGGGAAGAGGAAGGTTGAGAAGTACCTGGCTATTCAGATCTGGTCACTAAACACGGCTAAAGCCATTTTCAAGCAACGTTTCAATTCTGAATGTTGGTCTTACACCAGGGCGATACTGATAGTATCTTCCACTCTGGAACATGCCGCAAATATACTATATATTATTTTAAATGAATTAATTGTGAAATAACACAAATTAATCAAATAAAATTTATTTGCGCATGCCGGGTTCGAACCCGCGACCTCCGGAATGTGAGTCAAGAGTCTTAGCCACTGGACTACGGAGGTCGTATGAATGGTATAGCCACGACATTGTACCTACGACTATCCAGAATTTTCCGCACAAGAGTCTCAACAACTCTCAGAATCGCCTTGGTGAAAGACCACCATTCAGAATCGAAAAATTTCTTGAAATGGCTTTGGCCGTGTTTGGTGACCAGATCGGAATTTCTAAATAGCCAAGTAGGTACTTTTCCCACCTTCTTCTCCCCATTTCTTTTCCCTCTTCACTGCCTTCAGCCTCACAACATACCCCAATTGAGGATGCCATATTCTCTCTCGTTCCTTCTGAAAAGTTTTTTGTGCGGTATTCACATTAAGAAGTAAATATATTACTAACTAAAACTACGTGGAGTACACTTATTCAAAATACAGGATCATCACTTCAATTTAGGAGGCGGGTATGGGTACCGCCGTCCGGGAACCCTTTATTGGATAATCAACATCTCTTAGGTCATCCCGAGTGGTTTCCTACGTTTGGTGACTTAGCAAGGGTGCCCGGATTCATGGGGTGAGGTTTGTCAAGGTCTTGGCTGCTGATGTGTTTGCCCACCTGCTGCGTGGCGGGCCGAATTGAGAGAGACTGGTTGAGGAGGTATTTTGACCTCTCCAGCCAGAATCCCTCAACCTATCACCTTGCACCGCAGTTGAAGGGATGGATTCATACGTCCGTCACTCCTGGATACACTGACCTCCAGATTCCTACCCACCCCTCATACCTATTAATTTCTTTCCCAGAACATCCTCTTCTTCTTTTTCTTAAAAAAACCTCCACACAGAATCCTCTAAGACAGTAAGAATCCAAAATTTCAGTCGGTTCGGTGGTGCCTAAGTTGTTCTTTGGAAAAAAAATTAAGGATTCGTCTAGGTACAGACCATGCTTTTTAGTAAAAATAAGGAATAGATTCATACGTCCGTCACTCCTGGCCACACTGACCCCCAGATTCCTACCCACCCCTCATACCTTTTTCCTTCCCATATCTTCTTCTCCTTCCTTTCCCTTAAAAAACCCTCCACACGGCATCCTCAAAGATGACATAGGCCCCTAGGGAAATTGTTTTCCTCGGTGCCTCCTGTGTGGAGCTAATGTAAAAAAAAAAATTCAAAATTTCAGTACCCATAGGTACTGAAATTTTGTGTGACATAGTTGTGACCGACCCCAAATGTTACAAAGCGCCCGTATCTATGAGTTTTCTTCAAGACAAAGGCCCTGAGGGAAATTATTCTCCTCAGGACTTCTGTGTGGAGCTGATGTGTAAGAAAAAATCACACAGTAATTTAGAATTAGTGTTTGTTCATTTATGGTATACTTTATTTTAATTGCCAGGAACGCAGAAATGCGTTTCTTCGTGACGATTTGCGCCGCTGCTCTTGTGGTAGGGGCCGCATCGGGCGCCGGGACCCGCACGGGGCACGGAGCCCGGGCGAGGGCCCAGAGGCAGGCCGGAGACCCCACACCCAACTACGACGATTACGAGACCCCGGATTATACTTACGACGACTATGAAGGTAAAAATACAGATTGTTTATTAAAATTTACAGATTGTTTATTAAAATTACGACGACTATGAAGGTAAAAATACAGATTGTTTACTAAAATTTCTTGGAATGGTTGAAAAGCATAAGTGCTAATAAAAATAAAAATAAAACTTTTTTTATTTTTCTTTTGGAATGTTCTTTTTGTTTCTCTTCTCTATATTTTATTTTTTTTATTTTTTATTGTTAAATATATAATTTACACTTATAAGTAACTTCTTGTATCTACCATCAAACCTTAATATTATTTATCAAGTATTATATTTAAGTATAAGACAATATATAGTCAACACACTAATTACATGTAAAAAATCTGTTCATTTTGACTGTTCTAAAACGGGCATATTGCCTAGTTTGACAGCCAAAGATCATTATAACGATGTAATATGTAATTTTTCAAAAAATAAAAATAAATAAATTTGAAATTTGGCTTATTTTCAGATTTTCAAAATTTTTTCGCTTTACAATAAAATGCAAATAAATGGAATATTTTTTAAACATATCCGAAAAATAAAAATAAAATTTGGAAGGTGATGAAATAGGATTTCAAATATCGTAATTCTAAAGAAACATAATTTTCGAAATATTAAAATTTTGCATGCAAACATAAAAAAGTTTTAAAAATTGCTTAAATTACTGATAACGAAAAAAATAAAACACATTCATATTTTATTAGACAAATGTATTATAAACGTTATTTTCATCTCACATTTTATCGTTCCATATGAAAATAATAATTAATAAAATATTACTAAAGTTTCAAATTTTTTTCCCACATAGAAGGTCCTGAGGAAAATAATTCCTCTAAGGGCCTATGTCATCTTTGGGGATACTATGTGGAGGGTCTCTTGAGATAATCATTGTTGTCATCATTAATAACTATAAGATTGTGAAAATAGCGAAGTGTAGAAATACCATGATTTTTTCATTAAAGAAAAATACGTTTTGACAGTTCTAGAGTCAAATTTATTTATTTTTAACTCCTCAAACCCCTCCTAATATCACGTGATCATGCTTGACATTCAATTTCAAATAAGTACATTCGCTGTTTTTGAATGCCCTAGGAAATGCTTTTTTTTTAAAGCAGATGAAATACTCAGATTTTCGTTATTTGTTTTTGGGGTGTTATGCCGTGTTGCGCTACCTCCTTCTTTAGCCAACGTTTCGGACATCGTTGCAGTGTCCATCTTCAGGCCAGCATCCTGGCTAGCATAAATACCACGTTTTAGTGAACTTTCTATTCCGTTCCGCGGCAATGACACCACTGCTTGTCACGATTATTTTGTACCGGTGAAAGTTAGTGGAGCTGGCGACACGGTATCGCTTCGAAGTAAATAAGCACACACCACTAAAAATTACACATCTACCGGATCTGCCCTGATGATGGACACTGCAACAATGTCCGAAACGTTGGCTAAAGAAGGAGGTAGCGCAACACGGCATAACACCCCAAAAACAAATAACGAAAATGCTTTTGGCCATGAAAATCTTAAAACGTATCTACTCAGATTTTGATTTAAAAAATGAATATGTCCATAAGCATAGTTTTTTTTAAATCGCTTACCGATGATTTTTTTGTAAACCGTATTTAGCACTTCTTCATATGAAACCAAAGTTATTATGGAGCTTATTGTCACTTTACTTTTTTTCGTTTTATATGAAAATTATTATTTAAAAAATGACAAATCATGATCGAGTTTTGGCGGTTTGCTGTTAAAAAATCTAATTATACCTACGGGAGTGAAAATCAGTCAACTCGGTTCTACATGATGAGTAGTGTCCGACCGAAACAGGATTTTCTACCGAAACCGAAACCAAAACCGAATGTTTTTTAGACATGTTAAAAATCTATTGTTTACTGAAATTTGGCTTATTTTTTACACTTATACAAACAGTTAACATGTGTTAAATGAAATAAAAAAAACAGTATTTGAAGTACCTATGTGAAATTTTTTTTATATTATCAAAGATTAACAAACATGTTAACTACTTCTTGGAACAAAAATTTGTCAATAATTTACACTTACGTACATTATAAAGGAAGGACCTCATTAATTGAGTATTTTAATTTAAATTGCGATTACAATCACAACATTCTTAAGATTAAATTTACCATTTATTGAGATCTTTTGCAGAGTTTCGGTGCGGCCGAAGGTTCAGCAGAAAATCTGCCGAAACCGAAACTGATGCCGAAACTAGATTTTTTTGCCGAAACTTGCCGAAGCCGAAACCGAAACTGAACCTTCGGTCGGTCACTAATGATGAGCAATCTCGTTCTTGCCAGCTCGCAAATAAGTTGAAGTTTAATAAATCAATCGATATTTCATTTTGAATGTGAAAAACTGACCTAATACTAAAGGAATTTCTTTTACAAAGTTTCCAACTAGTAAGTTGTTTTTATTTAAAAGTGTTCTTGAAAGGTGTCTAGTATTTTTACAGTGTTTCAGTAATAAATAATTTGATTTGTAGAAAAGAGTTCCACCCCACCCCCAGCGCAGCGTGGTTACGTGACAGTCACTCAACAACCAGAAGATGAGGTCCCTGTGACAGGTCTGTAAATAATAATAATATCGATATATTTAATAGGCCGTAGCCAGGGGGGGGATCAAGGGGGATTGATCCCCCCCCCGAAATTGACATTGACACCGAAGAGGTAATTGATTTGTTCGCTGCAAAGAAAGCTAGAAAACAAAATTTGATTTTGTAATTATAAAAATATATGATAAGATTGATACGTTACACCATTTAATTTCTTTTATTAAAAAAATATTTTTAAAACGTTAATGTTTCTATAAACATCGTTCCACCAAACAAAACCCCTCCCGAAATTTTTCTCTGGCTACGGCCTTGTGCGTGTGTACGGTTGAAAGAATACGACTTCGAATACCTACATCTCTTTTTATTTATTTATTTTATTTTAGTAATTTGAACATTTAAGTTTACAAATTTCTAATTAATTATAATATTTCATATTGCAAACTAAATTTTATGTAGTTTTGTATAGCTCCTACAATACGTCTTGAACTTTCCAATTGGTGTGGACTTTAAAGTTTCTGGTAGCATGTTATATAACTTCATCCCTTTGTACAGAAAACTGTTCTGCGTATTTGCCTTGTCCTTTTTTTAAGCCTGATTTCCTTCACGTCCTTGTGTTATGTCTGTGAATGTCCTTGTTGAATATAATTTTATTTGAGAAGTATTTTGGTGAAATGTTGTTAATTATTTTATGTACCTATAAATATCATCGTATCGAGGTCAGCATCTGTTTCACGGTTAGTCAATTCAGTTCCTTTAACATTTTGTTTACTTTTGAAAATCTATTTCGCCGTAATATTATTCTCACTGCCGTGATGGGAGAATTGGAAAATAATTTTGTTCTCGTTCGTTACATAGGAAAAGGATAGTTGAGCAATAGTTAAAATGTGGAGCAATAATTGATTTGTAGATAGTGATTGCAGTTATACTAGATAGTTTTTGCCGAATTCTTCCCAAAAAAGATATTTTTAACGCCGCGCCCTATGCAAAATCATCTTAGTACTTGAAGTTTGTTAAAAAGCTACTTTTGCAATGGTACCGAATTCAAGCAAGTAGCCAATAATGCCAAAGGATGGCGCCACTTACGTTAACAGCTAGCGTGAGGAGCATCGGCTGGCAGGCGTACTATTGGATTCGTACTACTCCTGGTTTGGAAAGGTTGATGGTATGATTATTATTGTAACTGGCAGTTGTGAGTACTAATACCACGTTGTGATTTTTACCACGCATCTATATATTATATATGACGTCATTGCCTGTTGCGGTTACTTTGACCCGGTGACTCGCTGTCACTGGATCCGAGGAACCGGCTATTTTTAGAACCAATTCCTATCGGATTTATAAAATGGTCACCAAAACTCCAATTGGGCAAAGCCGAACCAAAAGCCGCCTGCGGGGCCTAGCAGCAAAACCTGCGAAACGGGTTTTTAACTGCTAGTAATATATTATTACATTACTAATCGGGTAGGTACCTACCTAGATTCTAGATTATGAAAAGGTATTCACATCACAAAACAGTTAAGACGGTCAATGTTTCATGTTCCGGTGCCTTTGCTGGAACGATCGGTAATATATTTCTGAGTGATCAGTTATTTTGGAACCGGTTCTTTTTGAAACATTATAATGCGAAACTTTTGAAATATATGTACTCAAGAACAAATATGATTTGGCTTGTTTAAAAGAAGCTGATTTTTATTTTTTCCCGCAGAAAGACAAAGGCGTCCTCCGCAGTCAGTTTCTTATCCCACTGCTGCACCTCCCGAACCCGAGAACAGGATTGGTAAATATATAATATATCTTTATATATAGAACAGGATTGGCAATTTTGGAGATATTCTTCACAGACAACAAACAACTATAGAGGCTTTTTGGTATATATATATATATAATTAGGATATGATAAGGTTTGCTGACGATATTATATTGCTTTGGTTGCTGAAAGCGAAGAAGAACTGCAAGAGGCCTTAACAACCATGCAAAGCATTCTTCAAAACAATTACAACATGAAGATAAATAAAGACAAAACAAAGCTGCTGACTGTAGGCCGAACGCAACATCAGATGAGAGTAGAGATGTCAGGAGTTCCACTAAAGAACACCAAGGAGTTTGTCTACCTCGGGAGCAAAATCACATGGAACGGTCGGTCTAAGAGCGAGGTCGACAGCCGTATACACCAGGCTAGGCTTGCATTCAACAAAAGGTCGAAAATAATAGAATCGAATAATATAGACCTGAAACTGAGAATACTCCTCATCAAGACCTATGTATGGAGTATCTTGATGTACGGCTGCGAAACATGGTGCCTATCCGAAAGAGATAAACGGAGACTAGAGGCTTTTGAGATGTGGTCCTATAGAAGACTACTAGGAATTTCCTGGAGAGACCACATCACAAATGAGGAGGTTCTCCAAAGAATCGAAGGAGAAAGGCACCTGCTCAGGATCTTGTCCGAAAGGTGCGCAAGATGGATCGGCCATGCAATAAGACAAGAAGGCCTCTTGCATGCCATAATGGAGGGTATGACCGAGGGGACAAACGCTAGGGGACGCCCACGCCGAGAGTACCTCGAGGACCTGCTGGTGGACGTGCGCTGCTTATCATATGCAGACTTCAAAAGAGCCGCACAAGACAGGGAAAAGTGGAAGAAACGAATAGATGAAATTGCTGCAAACCAATCCCAGGATTGAAACCAGAGAGAGAGAATAAAACCTCGCAGTCTCTTAAAAGTTATGCTATCTTATTTTCTATTACGGTGAGAAATGTGGGGTTAGAAGGAATACCGCGCTTTCAGTTTGCGTAATAAAAATAATCAAAAATAAAATCAGCTTACGAATTTCTGGTCCTTTTCAATTTCAACGATGGCAAATGTCGGAGGCTCCAGGGGTTCAAACGTACTAATTTCGGATGTCTGTGGTGTGCATTAATTTTTCCGTGAAATTTGTTGAAATTTCTTGCCTGAAATTCGGTTCAATGAACTCAAATTTGCTTTGAATTTAAGTGCCATTTTCAAAATTGGAACGGAATGTTTGAAGAATAGTAGAAACTCTAAGAAGATAAAATAGATTTTACCTATCTATAATTAGTCAAATTATTTTACTTGAATTACTTAATTAATAATTCTGTATTTCAAGTGTGTATTTCTTCTGTTTTAATTTTTGGCAGAATCCTTAAATTTGTATGTTTAAAGGCCATTGCCTTTCAAAAACAGTTTTTTTTCAAAACAGCCATTTCCGGAGTCAAATATTTTATAAATACTTTGAGCTCTAATTATAAAATTTTGTGATTTTTCTCATTCGGCGCAAGTTAAATAATAAAGTAGAAAAAAAAGCTTGTGTCTTGTGACCGAGACTCGAACGCGGAACTATACTTTATCCGGGAGTGACGCGTCACTCAATCCTCCGATTCTGAACCAATTCACAACCTGAAAAGTAATAATATTATGGTTCCATGACAACTCAACAAAGTGGCATTTCAACACCCCTTTGGAAAGTCTTTAAAAGTGACCTTTTTTTTTAAATAGCTTATAATGTAACCTATTTAACCAATTGTTTTTTTTACATCGCTGAAGTGATGAAGTTGCCCATTGCTGAGTGGTCCGATCACCTTAAATATGATCATTTTTAAGGTTTTTTTAGATTATATTTGTGAATTTATTTTCATGGTTTTAGAGCGCATTTGAGCATAAAATTACAAAATTAGGCAACGTTTAAATTATTATTGTCGATGAGTCATTACATGCAGATCCCAATGGATAGTTAATTATAATTGTTCACGTTATTTTTGTGGCACCCAGCACCGTTTTCTTGCAACATGGGCGACCTTTGGTACCGGGAGGGTCAGCAGTGGGACCTCAACGAGTGCAACGAGTGCCGCTGCAACAACGGGGTAGTCAAATGCCGCCTGAAGGACATCTGCGCCACTTGTAAGCACAATGCAACTAATTATTCATGATAACCTAACACAAGGTTTCAGTCTGGAGCAAAACAAAAGGTGCACGATTTTTCCAGATCTCAAGCCAAACCTAACATATCGCCACATCATTTAACAACATTATTAATTTTTGTTTAATTAAAATACAACTACACGTTTTAACCTAATTAAATAATTAATACGCATCAATACACAATACCCATTTAACAATTTAATTCAAACATATGAACAGTTCAGCACTAGTGAAGTGTTCACGAAACATCAACAAAATTTGCACGCTCTTGTGATTTCGCCGGAATGGAGAATTCGCTCGTTTGGTCTAAACCTCTATCTGCTAAGGGAACTATACAATACTACGATCTATAATACTACATGACCCCCTTTTTGCAATTTTTAACCCCCCCCCCCCCCCCCCCCCCCTCCCCCCTCGGTGATCACTTGTAGTATATTCCAAGACCCTCCCCCTACAATTTTCACATAGTAAATCATAAATATGGTTTTGAATCATTTCTTGCTAACAAAAAGTTTTTAAAAAAATATTTGGCTTATATTTGTCTTTATTAATACGGTACTTGCTGTGTGACGGCAAGATTGCATGCTTACCTATAATTACAAGTGGAAAAAATATTAAAAAGTTAGTGGAAAAAATATAAAAAGATTTCTAGATTGACTACGTGATAAAAACTTAAGCCCCCCACCCCCCGTTGTGACCAAGCATAGTATTTTGAAGATCCCCCCCCTAAATGGGTCACGTAGTATGGGTACGTTCCCTAACTATGAAAAACTGCACTGTTTATTAGAACATTACACAGAGCGTAAAGGTATAACAGCACGTACCCGAATGATTTTAACCGTCGATTCTTGAGCATATTTGGAATAAAAAACGAAGATGTCATTTTGCTGAAGATTTGGTTTTCAACTAAAAACCACAATAATAATATGTTTCTATCAGATATCGGAGTGGGATCAGATGATTCAGCTCTGTCTCATCTGCTACAGTGTTGCCGGAACGAGACGGGTGTTTATCACGTGACCGGCTAGGCTGTACCCTACTACTCAGTTGCGATGTGGAATTTTTTTTGTTTTTAATTGGAAATAAAATGACATCTACACTTTTTAGTTTAGTCTTTCGGGTACCTACATACACCGCGCCTAAGTGATTTAAATCTCAACGATTGTAGAGGTCTTTTTTGGAGGTAAATATATAATCATATTTTTTAATTCAGCCACCACCCAGAAACCCACAACTCCTTCACCCACCACTACCGAGGAGGCCCAGCACGCCGTGCTGCCCGCTGCGGGCTCCACGGGGCAAGGCGCCCCAAAGCCGGGGGGGCGCGGCGAGACCGGCGGCCCCGGGCACGCAGGGCGCGTGGGGCCCGTGGGGGAGGTCGGTTCACCAGGGGGACCCGGTACACCTGGGATTCCAGGACCGCCGGGACCAATGCCTGATGTAAGTTTTTTTTACATCAATAGGACTTGCATCACGTGTTATTAATTTTTTCGGGTTTAGACAAAAATTCTAAAACAATCTGTACTATTTGAACCATGGCAATTTTTTTGAAAAGTACAATACCCAAAATCGAACCCTTTTTTATAAACCGGAAAGAGCGGACATAATTTAAGTAGCCAATAAAAGATGAATCCCCCACTGATGGCAGAGTGGAATAACGAGGCAGACCAAAAATATTACATCTCATAATTATGCTTTTTCTTGATCCATCTTATTGATTATTTCAAAATTCAACGTTATTAGACATTTAATTTACACAACTATTTTACTTATGTAATACAAATATTTTACGCAGGCACCACTTATTTAATCAAAATTATCAACATATTCTATCAGTGATTTGTTATCATTTAATTAAAGTGACGCCACAAAGTGAAATTGCGAATATTTAAGAAGTAATTTTACAATAAAATCTTAAAAGCTTATTAAATAATATTAAAATAAATAAAAAGGGGGGTTTAACAACAATATGTAACATACAAGCAAGTAAGAAGGTTCATACGAAATATATAAAAACCAAGGATGAATTTGCAAGGACATTATCTGATAGTACCTACTATTATCTGAAGGACTGTACATTTTCTATTCTCGTAAACGAAAGTATTGGCCTCCGTTATTTTCAAAACTTTGGAGTTTCAAACAGCATCCCAGATGAGAAAATGTCAAAAATAAAATTAACAAAACTTTAAAATTCTCAGTTTCAAAAAATTTAATTCAATATCCCAACCCATTTTCCGAGCTTTTTTTTCCAATTTCCAACATTCCCAGAGAAATTTTGAGTTGTTTAAAACTTGAAAATTTTCCAAACATCGTATAACAAAATCAAAATTTACAAAAATTTCCCGAAGCATTTTCCTACCCATTTTCCTAGCAAGATTGACCAATTTTCCCGAAAGATTTTTTTGCTGGAAAATTGGAAATTTTCAATCTTGAAAAATTTCCAACTTCACATAATAACAAATAGATAAATGTCTAAATAATGTTCATACAAAAAATTACCGAACCATATTTCAAAAAAATTTCCGATCTGACTTTTTTCCAATGTTCCCGGAATAATTTTTTCAAAAGAATAAACGATCAATTTTCCGACTTTCCCGATAAAATAAATGTCTAAACGTTTTCTGACCCAAATTCTGACCAACGTTCCCGGAAAATTTGATTCAGAAAAATAAAAATTTCCCAACATGGAAAATTCCCGAATCCCCCATAACATCAAAAAGAAGTCATTAAAAAAATTCCAAACCAATTTTCCAATTCTCCCTGAAAGAATTTTTTTCAGAAAAAAGGACACATGGACAATTTTCAAACTTCTCATAATATAAAAAAGAAACAAGTTTTCAAAAGATTTATTTTTCGATTTTCTCAGAATAAATTTATTCAGAAAAATAATCCGGATGCCGGATCGGGAGAGACTGGTTGAGGGAATTCTTTTGACCTCTCCAGCCGGACTCTCTCGACCCATCGTCTTATCCCGCAGTTGGAGGAATGGATTCATACGTTCATCACTCCCAGATTCCCACCCCTCGTACCTTTTTCCTTCCCATAACTTCCTCTCTTAGTAGGAATCTGGGGGTCAGAGTGTCCTGGAGTGACGGAAGTATGAATCCATTCTTCCAAGACAACGGGTCGAGAGAGTCGGCTGGAGAGGTCAAAAGACTAAAGTTTGAAATATTTTTTAATTTATTATTCGTTTGGAAAAAACATGAGTTATAATTATTTCGCTTTTTTTCAGTTATCAATTTACTACCAACAACTAGCGCTGGCAAATGCTGGAGGAGATAAGGGGCCCGATGCTCCCATAGACCCCTTCCACTATTACCAGGCGCCAGTAGGACCCGTCGGAGCTAGAGGATCTATTGGTGAGACATTGCGAACTGTTATAAATACCTGTAACGTAGGTACAGTACCTACGTGCCAAACTTAAATGCCGACCTGAACTTGATACGATCCTTTCTTGCGCAGATACAGTCACTTTAATGTCTTTACAATGACCGTAAGCGAAAGAGAAAGATGCGTAAAACATATATGCGACAGAAAAGGGCGGGGACCTTACATTTTTTCCCCTTTCGGATCTTCAACTCGCCTTTTGCGACGATTTCTGTATCAACGTCAGGTTGGCATTCAAGTTTTGCGTTTACTATACAAATGACTACTGTCGTAAATAGGAATTGAAAATTTTAGAGAAATTGGTAGTACAACAACTAGGAATTTTATAAAATTAAACAATTGTCTTTAATTACTACGGCAACATCGATTTTAGAACAAAATATATGTAGTAGATTTAGGTTTGGTTTTCATGCAATTTACAAAGAACGAAAACGAAACAGAAAGATGCATAAAAACATATGTGCGACAGAGAAAGGCGTGCGCGGGGGGGCATGCCACTTTTTTGGCCTTAAGCTCGCCTATTGCAACGATTCCTGATATACTCTAATAGAGCAAGAAGGAAATAGATTTTGCCCGGCAATATTGTAATATCGGTAGCCGAGCGCAGTGGCGGACTAAGGGGGGGGAGCCAAACTCCTCCATGTTCCTTTGATCAAATCCTAAACAAGGCTTTAAGGCACCAGGAAATCGTAAAAAAAAATTGTTTTTTTTTTTTATTTCATTTTCTAAAAGATGCACTTGTTAAAAATGCTCTGACCAAATATTAAAGAAATTCGAAAAATTGACGAAGATACAGCATTTTATGTGAAACCGTTTGAAACAGTTTGTATGTTGAATTATAATTCGACTAGCAGACCCGGCCACACGTTGCTGTGGCTAACGAAATCCACACCAATCGCTTGCCACTGCCCGCTGCCCGCTGCCTGAATTGAATATTTGAGTTTCTCGGCTTTTCTCTACTATAATAAGCATGTATTATACATATAAACCTTCCTCTTGAATCACTCTATCTATTGGTGAAAACCGCATGAAAATCCGTTGCGTAGTTTAAAAGATCTATGCGCACATACATTTTGAGCGACTTCATTTTATAATATGTAATGATAATAATTAATTATAATAGGATAAATTATTATCCTTCAACAAAACTTTTAATGCGTTTTTCTCGAAACATTTACAACACGTTTTAAACTTACAAACTGTTTAAAACAGTTTCATATAAAATGCTGTATCTCCGTCAATTTCACGAATTTCTTGAAAGCATTTAGCGAGAGCATTATTAACAAATGCATCTTTAACAAAATGAATTTTAAAAAATGACTTTTTTTTATAGTGTCCTATGCCTTAAAGCCTTGTTTAGCATTTGATCAAGGGAACGTGGAGTCGTTTAGAGGTCCCCCAGGACCAGAGGCCAGTGTGAACTGAATAAAAAGCTTGTAAAAATACATCAACTCTTAAACTAGGGGGGAGGGGGGCTCATTCAGCTTCGCTGCCCCGGGCCTCTGATGGGCTTAGTCCGCCACTGGCTCGACAAGAATATAGATATATAAGAATACATACACAACAATGTTGGGTTTTATTGCTCGGCAATGTTGACGGCAATATCTTGCCTGCAAGACAAAACTAGCTCGTTACGAGAGCCTTTAGATTTGAGGGCGTTTTCTCTGCAGTTTGTTTCAATGAGATAGGCATGTGGTTATAAAATATCCATAATATTTGTTTGATTGTGTGTTTTTAGGATCTCCAGGTCCCCCAGGGCCGCAGGGTTTCCAGGGAGGCAGGGGCGAAACGGGTGAGCCCGGGATGAATGGCCCACCAGGCCCCCCCGGAGCAAGAGGACTCCCGGGATTGGCTGGAAAAGACGTAAGATATTTGAAAAAATTGTTTCGGCTGGTGGTTTTTACACACACGGCAAAAGTATTTCTGTGTTCTTACAATGACAAAAAATTGTATTTGCAAGAAATGTACTCACGCCAAGTAAAGATGGGATAAATTCTCTGCAATTTGGTTCACTGAAAGGTGAGATGACTTCTCTGCGTATGGTTCACTATTTTTTTTAATGATTTCCCTACGAATGTAAATAATTTCCAAAGGAATCTTGCGATGCGTTTTTATTTGCGATTTATAAATTCACGGGAGACCGTTGTCACTGCGGTTGATTGCAAACACTGATTTGCTGGAATGACAAGTGGAGAGAGGGGCATCTTTATTACCTCAAGACGTTAATGCGTATCACTATTGTGAGTACGATGAAAAAAAAAGCGATTAGAAAAATAGCAATAATATGTATATGCCTACTTAAACTAAACTAAATAATTGTTAGTAATGTAAGAATAAACGTTTTGCACATTTTAACTCGGATTATGAGAAACCTTGTTGTTTTGCTTGCGAGTAAGTGCGTTTCCTTTAATTACGCATCAAACTGGTCTCGATTGCACTCGGTAATGACCGAGTGCCCTTTACCATACCAGGAAATAGGATTTGGCCAAAAATATTGGCGCCAATGATTGCATCGATGACCCCTGGGATGTGTCGGCGAGTGGCATTTCATTTAGATAAGACAAGGAATTCACATCTATATTTTGATTACAACATCTGCACTGATTTTCCGATTTACATGTATTGGTGGAAAGCATTGCACTAAGACAATTTTGACATAAGTTTTGTTTTTGAGTTATTTTAAACCTAATCTTAGGAGATCCTATTGAAATGTTGGGCAATTAAAAATGAATATATGATCCTACAGGTTATATATGTACATACCACCAGGGCTGGGCAAAATACATGCTTTGCTGTAATTGAAATACAAATTACAAAATACTTTTTTGCATGTATTTAAAATACGAAATACAAAATACTTTCAAGTCGTGTATTTGAAATACAAAATACTGTATTTTAACCATTTTTTAATTTCAAATACAAATTACAAAATACAAAATACATTTGGTTTTGGTAGAACCTTTGGTTGCAATAAATTGTCATAAGTGCCCTTATCTAAGGGTGCGTTTCCATATAAGCAAAGCTGAGCAGAGTGAAACAGAGACGTGCAAAAATTGGTCAATCATATTGCTCAGAAGACACATCTCGTCTCCGCTCCACTTGTAAAGTTTTGCGGTATAGGACTTAGGAGTTAGGGAACGTACTCATACTACGTGACCAACTTTTTGCAATTTTTAACCCCCCCCCCCCTCCGGTGACCAAAATCCTAAGCAACCCGCCGCTCATTTGTATGGAGCGTGACATTTTGAAGACCCCCCCCCCCCCCCCCCCCCAAACGTGTCACGTAGTATGGGTACGTTCCCTTAGATAATTATTATAATAACACTAGCTGGTTCCCGGCCTACGTTGCAATGCCATATTCAAAGAAATAAATTATTTATCCCTGCATGTCCTTTCCCGTGCGTCCCCGTTCCCTTCCCGCATCCCCTTCCCCTCCCTCATCCCCTTCCCCTCCCGCGTTCCCTTTCCTACCCCCCGCCTACCCTCTCCCACTCCCCTGTCCTGCCAACCCCCCTCCCGTGTTCCATATATTCAGTCCCAGTACATTCAGTTTTCAAACAACTCAAGTGCCAGCTATTACAATTTTTTTAATTCAAATTTTCATTTTTCACATATTACAAATATTCATTTTTGTATATTATAAGAACAATCAATCAAATCTGGTACCTAACTAAAGAACCTATTTAAAATATCTATATTTAAAAAAATCCATAGAAAATTCTTTTGTTACAAAAAAAAACAGCTGCCTGCTAAATTCAATTTCATCAAACGCGCGAAATGTCAAACGTGCGAAGTTAAAATAGCAGTCAAGTTTTCTGAAATTATCCAATTTTCTGCGTAATTTTCTTATTTTTCTTTCCGTAAGAACCTTCTGCAAAGTATTAGAAAACTTAAAAAAAATGAATGAAAGAGGTAAAGTCGTTCTGAAGTTATGGCGTGACCAAGGGAAATAAGGATTCATTTTTATATACATAGATGACATTTGTTTAGCGCATTTTTGTGTTATTTCGCTCTCAAGTGCGCTCTACAGTAATTAACTTAAAAATAATCTGGTTTTCAGTCAAATTACTCCTATAGTGCTTGATCTAATACTATGATACAAAAATGTACACTACAAAGCAATGGCCAGTTTAATATAATTTGATACAAAATGTACAATAACAGTGCGATTAATTATATAGCACAAGACAATAATAATAACTAGCATGACATAAAAAAAGGTACAGCCTATTATAAAGCAATGATAAGATAACTACAAATAATCATTAGTAAGCGTGCTATAGCACAGGATAATAGGACAATAGTACAGGATTCTAGCGGTTTTAGTCTATATACCGTCTATGTCAGTTTATTTTTCATTTTCATCATTGAGGTCGCTAAATGTATTTGAAAATGTATTTTGAAGCCATAAGTATTTGAAATACAAATTACAAAATACCTCAGCAGCAGGTAATTGAAATACCAATTACAAAATACTTTTTTAGGAAGTAATTGAAATACAAATACAAAATACGTATTTGTATTTCAAATACGTATTTCAATTACAAGTATTTCAAATACTGCCCAGCCCTGCATACCACGCACTTGTAGTGTTTTGCTTTGCTAAGCGTTAAGCTAAGAAATGCGTGGATATATTGTTTTTCATGTATCTGTTGATATTTAAATCCCAACAGCACGTCATTTACATTCCGGTAATGTAAATCACGTGCTTTTGTGATTTACAATCCGGAAATGTGGATGTTCTATGTAATATTTTTGCTTGTTCACGCAAAAATGTTACGAACTCATCGTATAGCAGTGTCTCCGATTTTCTGATTGACGATTCGAATGCCATGGCCGTTTTCTAATTTCGATATGAAGGAAGAAACATTGTAATAAATTTGTAATTTTAACTGTTGCAACGTTGAAATTTATGAATGAAATTGGTATATAAAAGTTTCTAAATTCGATGCAATTGGTACTGTTATTGCCTTAATATTTAAAATTTTATCAAAATAATATGTTGCATTTGCCCTGCCGTCCTCAAATTTTTCTATTAACCCATTCCATATAACTTGATATTTATCTGCCGTAGCTTGAATTCCTGCGCAGACATTTAAAGCCTTTCCCAACAAAGTACTAACTAAATTACCATTATTAGACCAATTATTTTAGTTCAAAAACTAATTCTGAGAATTATATTTAAATGTCAACCTACTCATCCCTCAAATGAACTTTTTGCAAAAATCAGGGTCTTAGATATTCGACAGCTATTTACTAAAACAAGCATTTGTTATATACAAAAAGATAATCTACTAATCGCTCCACAACATCAAGCACACACCCGCTTTTCATCAAACCTGGGTTGCGTGATCCCAAAAACTAAAACCTAATTCGCTCAACGACATTTCTGGTTCATCGCTCCTAAAATATATAATGCTTTGAGTACTGACGTAAAGTCGAGTAATTCTAATTCTCTTTTTATAACACGTGTACAACATTGGATTTTCGAAAATGGACGAGCGTACTTTAAAGAATTCCTGAGTTCTTAACTTTTACATTTTAATTATTAATTTTTGCATTTCAAAATTTTAATTTCCATTTTTATTTTTATTTTTCTTAAAATGTTGTTTTTTTTTTTTCTCTTAATTTTTTCACTAAATTTTATTTATTTTTTAATTTCAATTTATTTACTTATATGTTTTAATTTATATATTTGTATAGAACACTTGAGTTCTTAACATTTAATCTTTATTATTAATTTTTGTATTTCAAAATTTGAATTTTCATTTTCATTTTTATTTCTACTTTTCTTTAAAATATGATCTTTTTTTCTCTTTATTTTTCACTTACTTTTAAATATTTCATAATTTTTTTAATCATCTGTTTTAATAAAATAGTATTTGTATTAATTTAAATAAATATTAAATATACGACTACCAAACCACGGGCATGAGCCCAGTGTGGTAGCCAAAAAAAAACAATATCTGTAACTAATAAAAAAAATTATGAAATAAAAAAAATAAAAAAAAAATTAAAAAAATATAATTTTTTTCCACGTAGGAGAGATCCATATTTTAAGGAATTATTTGTTTTAAAAGTTTTGTAAAAAAATCTCCATCCCATGATATTTACATCAAATTGGGGTCAAGTTAGTTTTGGCAGCTTTATATTACGAATAATTTTATCTGGTTTTAAATGCATACTGGATGATAACTCAATTGCATTGTCGCATGTTTGTTTAGTGGTTAATTGAATTATTGAATATAACCCGTCAAATGATTGCTTCATTTATGGTGAAGAAAGGCTATTATTATATTCATTTTACAACTCTGCTTAACATGTAAAAAATATGTATACTTATTGTAAAAACATACAAATATTAAATAAAAATAAAAATAAAAAAATTCAAAATTTGAAATAAATTCTGAATATACCAGAAGTTTTAAATCATTAAATTTATGAACTAATGCAATAAATTCTCTTCTAATCTCCAATAGCAAAGCGGCATTTGAATAAAAAGTATTTTTTGAAACAGACAATTTAAATTTTTTTATACTGTCATAGATTCTCCGAGTCCTTGAAAAAAGCGAGTTTTGCCTTGATTCTAGTGGTTTAATTTCGCATTTCATTTTTGAGGCGGTTGATTCGTCAGGCATTTTGATGGAATGTTGATTATGCTAGACCGAAGATTATTTTGCGTAACTGATGTCTGATTATGGCGATAATTCCGTAAACTACCTGCAATAATTTGATACACATTGCCGTAAATATTACAATCTAAAATAAGTATTAAAATGGTGATCGCTCGCCGGTTTCTACACATTCTGCTTTCCAGCTCGATTTATGTATAATATGGCCAAAAATATGATCACGTGGTTTGTCCCCAGCGCGTCGAAATGACACCCAGATTTCATGTAAGGGCAAGTCCATCAATTTGGATGTCTATGATCCTACTCTCAGTATGTTCCCTCGTGATGATGATTGAGACTTATAATACTTGATATTGGATACACGAGTAAGCAAACAAGGTGACGAGACATAGCTCGTTGGAATCGAGTATTGCAAACAGCGCCTGGGACGTTTTAGGTGTTTTTTCTGTGGCCAGTAGTGGGTACAGTGCAAAAAAATGTATCTAAAAAAACCTTTATCAATTTTGTTTGTGTATATTAGGGTAACAGCGGCGAAGACGGCGAAGCAGGTCAGCCAGGCTCCGCAGGGCCCACAGGACCTCGAGGTCTCCCGGGCTCTCCAGGCTTCCCCGGAGTCAAGGGGCACCGTGGCTTCCCGGGGCTAGATGGGTCTAAGGGGGACCAGGGATCGACGGGAGAAAAGGGAGGACTTGGAAACATTGGACCTATGGGGCCAACTGGACCAGCGGTAAGTTATGAAAAAACGCAATATATGTTGTTCGGTTCCATGGCAATATAAAACATTGAAGAAAAATAACAAAAATACAACAAACCTAACTACCCTTTATATTATTTATCATGTTCTGTTTTGTTAATATTCTGTTTTATCCAGATACAATTTTTTTTCTCGGTCATACGGTAAATCGTGATACTTCAGTGTGATTGTTCAAGATAATTATGAAAACAGCTGATAAAATTTTGATCTTGTTAGTAAAATATATTTTTAATAGCCTTGGTTTAATACGAAAATCTTATTTGCTTCCGTTCACAAGATATATTTTTTTTAAATTGAGAATAATTCTCTGAAGTTTGGCGGTAATTGACTGAGCGTAGCGAAATCCGGTATTGACTCAACCATATTGCCTTTCGTCTGTATGTAAACCTGTTTAAATGTTCCGTGTCCGGACAAATGGTAGCCGTATTTGATAGTACCTTTTTATTCCGCCAGAGCGCTTGAGCGTTGCGACTATCAGAGTAATCAACATTACTCAAAGTCTACTGTTCCTAAAGCTACTAGTAGGTAGTATGATACACGATGAATTTAAATTTTATTCATTAGATCCACACAGGAGGCCTTGAGGAAAATAATTTCCCTCAGGGTCTATGTCATCTTTGGAGATGCTGTGTGGAGGGTTTTTTTAGAAAAGGGAGGAGTGAAAGTTCTGGGAAGGAAAAGGGTATGAGGGGTGGGTAGGAATCTGGAAATCAGTGTGTATTAATCCAACCATCCCACTGCGGTGGTATTCCACAAGGCGATATTACGAAGGAGTCCTGCTGGAGAGATCAAAAGGTCTCCCTCGACCAGTCTCTCCCGATCTGGCCTGCCACGCAAATGGTGGGCAGAAGCATCCGCCGCTAAGACCCGGACAAATCTCACCCATGAACCCAGGCACCCCTGCTAAGTCACGTTCAAACGCAGCGAACCTCTTGGGGTGACATATGGCAGGGGTATTGGTTATCCAATAAATGATTTCATGGGGCGGCGGTACCCATACCAGCCTCTCAAATTGAAGAAGTTAACACTGTCAATCATCGTGAGAAGAATAATATATGTTTTTTTAGTAAAAAAATTCAATTGTTTTTATTTTCCATTGACAGGGCACTTCAGGACCCAGAGGAGAGAGGGGAAGGGAAGGACCTCCCGGAAATCCAGGAATTAGAGGACAAGATGGACCATCAGGACCACCTGGGCAACCGGTAAACCAATATTATTACTATTTTATTTTTGACAAATACATATTTCAAAAGTTTCGGTACCAAAATTGGCAGATGCTTTACTTTCGGATAGAGTTCCGAGTTCGAGGGTCAATCGCGATAATATTTTGTCTTTCCTACTGTTTTCAACACGCACCGTGGCATGGTGCGACTTCTTGAAAATACCTTTGTGTATTTGAAGGAGCGCATTTTTATTATCATTGTATTTTTTTATTATGACATAGTCAGATTTCTATTTTTCTTCTCTATATGTTGATTTGTGTCTTCCTCATATATTGATGTATTTAATCAACAGGGATCTATTGGAAAACCAGGGTCGCCCGGTTTCCCAGGCAGCCCTGGCAACAAGGGAGACCTGGGGGGACAGGGCCCCAAGGGATCAGCAGGTCCCCAGGGGCCCCGCGGTGAGGCAGGCCGCCCAGGGCAGGCAGGCGAGGCGGGCCCTCAGGGCGTAGCAGGCAAGGACGGGCAGACTGGTGAACGAGGAGCGGCTGGGGCCCCAGGATCTGGAGGGCCGCCGGGATTCCCCGGGGCTAGGGGGGCGCCGGGTCAAGCGGGAACGGCAGGAATACCCGGAGTCAAAGGAAACCCGGTGAATATATAAAAATGGTTCCATGCCAACTCAGAATCAAGTCAACTCCACACCTCTTTGAAAAGTCATTAAAAACTATTAAAAAATAATTATAAAATAGCCCCTCTAACCTAACCGTTTAATCAATTTTTTATATATTTTTTCATCACATTGAGTTTTCAAAAGAGGTTCTTAGTTGATTTCATTTTGAATTGTCCGGTCACTATAAAAAATATTATCACTTATTTATTTCATTTTAGGGAAATCAACAGTTTACAATATAAAATTTACCAATTATAGATTTCCTGATTATACTAATACATTATCCCCCTTAAGAAATGTGTTATAGGGTGTCCGGGGGTAAAGTGCATTAACTTCGGGGGGTGATTCTACATGATGGTAGGAGTAAAAAAAATTAATTACTTTTTCTGAAATTCCAAATTTTTTTTTCCCATACAAAAAGACATACCTACTTAAAATCCTCAGTGTAAGGTAAAACTTACTCGGTAAAGTTGCTGTTAGCTTGCCGGGCGCGATTGTTACAACGTTGCTTGGTAATAATAATGCTGCCCGCACACGCCGGTCTAATTTTATCTTTATACCACAAAGCTACGGAGGCGTCTACTAATATCTACAGGAATTCCAAAAACTGAAAAAATCGAACTAATATCTATGAGAATCAAAGTGTTGACGAATATCTACAGCTCAAACTGTTGATTAATATCTACGAGAACCAAAGTGTTGACGAATATCTACAGCACTGGCAGAGGTTGGATTTGCAATTATGTATAGCATATTGGAATAACGTAATATTGCGTATGCAGTTTAAAAAACTTAATTTATGTAAGTATGTATGTAAAAATCCCTAATATCGGACTATTGGACACATTTAGCTGATTAGTCCAACCTACGCTCTATAGATATTAGTTCAACCTACGCTCTGTAGATATTAGTCAACACTCTGAAGTTCGTAGATATTAGTTCAACATATGAGCTGTAGATATTAGTATCTGGAGTCCAAAGCTACCCCTAAAAGTTTGAATTTCGGAAAAAGTTATTTTTCTTTCTTACTTATACTATCATGTAGAATCACCTCCCGAAGTTAATGCACTCAACCCCCGGACACCCTATATAATAATAAATTTTCTCCCATATCACAGTTCTAAGTATTGCCTTGTTTTTATGGTTTTAAAATAAAATAAAATAAATTATTTAGGGAGCACCTGGTGAACGTGGATACAAAGGAGATACAGGCAGCAAAGGAGAAACCGGAGCTCCTGGTCCCAGAGGTCTCCCGGGCGTAGCAGGCTCCGAAGGCAAGCGAGGAAAGCGGGGCATGAGAGGCCCAACCGGACCAAGCGGCCCTCAAGGCGAGCGAGGCACCCCAGGAATACGGGGTCTCCCCGGGGCAGACGGGGCGCTAGGTCCCAAGGGGCAGACCGGAGAGAGAGGAGCGGTCGGCGGTCAGGGAATCAAGGGTAACTCCGGAGAGGCGGGGAGACCCGGGCCGGCAGGACTACAGGGTCTCAGGGGCACTGTAGGGAGACCAGGATCTCCTGGAAAGGCGGGCAGCCCTGGAGAAAGGGGAATTCAGGGGGCTGATGGAAAAACAGGGGAACAAGGACCACAAGGCCTGCAAGGGCTTCCAGGACCAATGGGATTGCAAGGAGACAAGGGAATCACGGTTAGTAAAGTATTGAGATAGTGTTTACATGTCCTAAAAATAATCAATTTCAAAATCTTCTATTTCATAGGCCTTCTGGCGTTCAGGTTTGGCTCCCTCAAAAATGTTCAATTGACTCTTCTTTCTCGAGGGTTCGAAACCCGGCTCTAGCAAATAAAATCTTATATCCTTTATAAGGATTTTTTCAGTTACAATTTTTTTTAATTGTCTAAATGCACCTTGTTCCAGAGTGGAACATACGCTCATTATCACCATGGTGAGAAATGACCACTGTAGCATAGTTGTATTTTTTATTATTTTTAACGGCAGAGCTGGGACTCTCAACAAGATAGTGGAAAAGTAACAGGTTCCTTATTTGTGAGCATTGAATATGAAATAAAAGATTAGATTTCAAAATAACAGATACTAGTATATTTTATACAAAAAAATAACAATGCTTCCCTTTTGAAGGGCCGGGTTTCACATCCCCAAAAATATAACCTGTTCTGAAAATTTAACAGGAAAATAATTAAACAGAAAGAAATATCGTACCTGCAGACCATGGATCTTTATCAAATAACTTCTACACTGACATGTACTCTTAATTAACTTCAAGATAGCGCGTTGATACTCTCCGCGCATTCATACGCGCATTCTCTACGCGCATTCATACTCTACTTCTCCAAACAGGGATGCCACAGTTCCACTTGCTTGGAGAATTTCGACCTCTTGGGAAGAATAAGAATTGATAATAATTGTAATATTTGTTTCAGTAAAGTATTGCATATCGCATATTTCGTATTGCTAAATTATGTTGATTTTTTAGGGTGACCATGGTAAAGACGGTGAACAGGGGCCTGCAGGACCCCATGGACCACGCGGAGACGCCGGAAAGGACGGAGCCCCAGGTATACAAGGACCCCAGGGGCCCGTGGGACAGGACGGAGAAAGGGGGCCTCCTGGACCCGCAGGACCTATTGGATTCCAGGTAAAATAAAAATAAAAACGGAATGACAAAATTCATTCTTTAAACGACAAGTTAAATTTTAGTCAGAAGAATTAAAAAACAAAAACTTTTTCTTTAAGCCTTTCAAGTTTATAGAAGCTAACATCTTGACGAAAAAACAGAAAATTTGTTTTATTGTATCTGAATCAGGAAAACTCGATAAAGTCCTTGGGAAAAACACGTAAGCTATTGCATCATTAAAATTTTCAGATGTCGGTATTTACATTGTACTACATATTTACTCTGCAATTTTATTTCAATGGGGCTTTGAAGTTCCTATCTATAATTTAATTTAACAGAAAACAAAGGCTCCTTGTGCTTTTATATCAACCATGCATACGCGGTGTTCGGAAAATCGTAGTACAAGTGAGAACCTGATGAATCTACATGGCACGAAACCCAAAAAAATCGATCCAAGCAATTCCAAATTCATTTATTTTGGCAACTGAAGGATTAAAAAACTGGATAAATTGTAGTTATTGTGATTTTCTTTCAGGGCCTACCAGGTGTAGCCGGATTGCCAGGATCAGCCGGGAAGGACGGCGAGACGGGACAACAGGGCCCCCTGGGGCAGCCGGGACAGTCCGGTGCAAGGGGAGAGCGAGGCTACCCTGGGGAGCGGGGGCCCGTGGGGCAGCCCGGCCTGCAGGGCGTCAAGGGAGACTCCGGAGCCTCGGGACCCGATGGGGCACCGGTAAGTCATTCAATATAGGGATCAGCTTAATTGGTTCAAAATATTAAAATATGTACAGCCATTCAGAGTGGTAGATACTTTCAGTATCGCCCTGGTGATATACACCGTTCAGAATCAAACATTGCTTGAAATGGCACTAGCCATGTTTGGTGAACAGCCAGGTACTTCCCCACCTTCCTATTCCTCATCTCCTATATAACTCCCAATGTACCACAATTGGGGATGCCAGTCTTACTGACTCTAGACGGTTGGGAGCAGTTGGGACTTGTGTACGGTATTCGCATAATAAATCTAAATAATAGGAGTGGGATGTATTACGATGTGAAAGAAACTTAATTTCTCCATTTCTTTTCCACTTGTAGGTCCAATTAAGGCCAGTTAAATTATTGTTTACTTATTTATGTTCAAGAACTTCGATATTTGAAAATGTTCTTTTGATCGATTTCTCCCGAAGCAAGATAAAATAATTATGCTTACTTCAGGCCCACAGAAAAGTCCACAGACAAGACACTTTTGTTGGTGGCAATAATGAATTTTGGAAATCTGGAGAAATTTGTTGTATGATATTTTTAAAAAGGCAATAAAAATTATTAATGATTTGAACAGGGAATATCGGGCAGCAAGGGAGACAAGGGCCACCAGGGAACTACAGGAATGATCGGTCTGCCAGGGTTGAGAGGTCCCACAGGCCTAGGGGGAGAGAAGGGAGAGAGGGGGTCTCTGGGACCCATTGGACCAGAAGGACCAACCGGTATGCAAACCATATTAATATTAAAAGCAATCCTCATAATTGTATTGTAATAATTGGGCCAGTAATAAATAAAATCATTTAATATGTACAGTAGAGCCTCACTAATCCGGACTCCCGTTACTTCGGTGCACGCCGTAATGCGGACAGGCGAGAGGATCGCGCATGTACCTCTTCATGCAATGTTACTGTTGGATAATTGTCCCGGCCATCCGTCAGCAGACGAACTTTTGTCCGAATGGCAATATTTTTGCAATGTTCCTGCCGCCTAACACCACGTTGTTTATACATCCAATGGATCAGAGTGTAATATAAAGTGTGAAGATAAATTACCGCAAAAAACTTTTGATTAACTGTCTTACATCAAACAGTGAAAACCTTGTGGATTCATTAAATTCGATAACCCTAAACGATACGGTTTTTCTTTTGGCTAATTGCTGAAAGGATGTCAAATCATCCCTAATTAAAAAACATTTGTATGTACATATATATTGTTGTCTAAATTGACCATAAATTTTTACTTTAATAAAAGAAACCCAAGTTAAAAATGTGTTTTATTCCTAATAAAAAATTGCATACTATAATCCGGACGCCTCGATAATTCGGAAGGGGTCTTGTTTTTCCCTATCCGGATTAGCGAGGCCCTACTGTACAATAAAAACATTTTTTCTGGCAACTTTCCATTAAATCTTATCTTAATGAAAACATAAAAAATCATTTTTTCACTTTATACATTTCGGTTGATTACGTTATTGTTTTTTAGTATGGTGCGTAAGGTGCTTCACAGAAAGTAAAATGTAAAGTTGAAGTCAAATGACCAATCACCATCATTTTTTTTTTTTAAATTTGAAAGGTCTCTGCTTAACGGCTAAGTCTAAGTCCATTTCAGCTTTTGAACATATTACGATCAACAGAAAAGCATAACTATAATGTTGTTATGCTTGTCAGCTGATAATAATTTGTTAAAAAGCTCAGCCGGTGCCTGCGTTTACGCAAAACAAATGACACTGATGGGCTATTTGAATGATATGATTTTAGATTTTCACGGCTAAAAGTATTTTTGTTATTTGTTTTTGGGGAGTTATGCTGTGTTGCACCACCTCCTCATTTAGCCAACGTTTCGGACAGCGTTACAGTGTCCGAAATGTTGGCTAAAGGAGGAGGTAGCGCAACACGGCATAACACCCCAAAACAAATAACAAAAAAGGCTATTTGAATGTCCATAAAATACCCCACCCTAAATGAACATAACACTTACAAAAACGAATAGGTCATCTAACTTTCAATAACGATTTTTTGTGTTGAATACATAGGTCAACAAGGGGAGCGTGGACCCCAGGGTGGAGTGGGGCAACCCGGACCTCCAGGGGAGCCCGCCGAGAGGGGGGAGTCAGGCGCCCCAGGGCAGCCCGGAGAGTCGGGGGCCTCAGGTGCCCCAGGAGAGCGGGGCCCTGCTGGCCTACCAGGAGCGCCGGGCTTCCCCGGCCCACATGGGCTAGTGGGTGTTCCTGGAGGAAAGGGAGAACGAGGATCCTCAGGCGCTAAGGGTGATCAGGGTAGCCCTGGATTAGCAGGTACGACTATAATAATAATATGTATTTATTCCGGAATGTTGGGAGGTTAGTGCAATCCCACACATTCCATAAAGCATGTACAATAATATGCATGCACTTAAAAAGTATGAATGCACTAGCAAAAAAAAAAATTGGAATACAAGTATATATATAAATTCATAGAACAAAAAAATGTGTTAACGATATGTAGCATTTAAGATTGACGAGGCCAATAACTTTCTCCAGTGTGCTACGATGTTGGGATCTGGACTCTGGCGGGATTCCAAGAAGAGGACATTTTTGGAGTTTTTGTTTTACTTTGTGGAGGCCCCGGGGAAAATAATTCCCCTCAGCGCCTATGTTATCTTTTGGAAAGGTATAAGAGGAATTTCTAGGAAGGAAAAAAGGTACACGGAGTGGTTAGGAATCTGGGAGACAGTGTCCAGGAGAGATGAACATACATATACCCTACTGCAGTGCAAAGCGATATTCCGAGAGAGTCCTGCTGGAGAGGTCAAAAAGTCTCCCTCAACCAGTCTATGCCAATCCGACCTGCCACGCAATTGGTGGACAAATGCAACCGTCGCTAAGATCCGGACAAACCTCACCCATGAACCCAGGCACCCCTGCTAAGTCACCATTGCTAAGTCACCAAACGTACCACATACTGAACCACTTGGGATGACCTTTGGCAGAGGTGTTGGGTTTCCAATAAGTAGTTCCCGCGGCGGCGGTACCAAACACATGCCTTGCAAATTGTTTATCCTTTCCCTTAAACCCGCCACCCGGGTTCTTATAAGTGCTGCAAAACCTGTTAATCGCCCCTCTGAGAGAATAATATGACATTGGACCTGATTTTCATGATTATTAAATAGGTATTTAAGTTTTATGTCTGGAGCCAGTGCGACTACGATATCTCCAATTGGGATATGTTGTGAGGATGAGGATAGTGGGAAGGGGAAGGAGATGGAGAAGAGGAAAGTTGAGAAATATCTGGCTATTCAGATCTGGTTAACCAAACACGGTTAAAGCCATTTCAAGTAACATTTCAATTCTGAATGGTGGTACGGGGGTTTCACCAGGGCGATACTGAAAATATCTTCAACTCTGAACATGCCGCAAATATGCCATTTATTATTTTAATTCCTGGTGAAAGACCACTGTTTAGAATTAAAATTTTGCAATGCGTTACTTGAAACGGCAGTAGCTGTATTTAGTGACCAGGTCTGAAAACGCAGATACTTCGCAAACTTCATATTCCCCGTAGTCTACTTCCAAACTACTCCCTATACTATGGACAGTACCCCAACTTGGGATGCCATAATCTCACTGGCTCTGAACAGCTGGGAGCAATTCTCTCAGCAACCCCTTCACCAATGCCAATGGTTATGCCAATGGTTATGCCAGTCGGGAGAGCTATCTTGTTGTTAAATAGAATCACTTCGAATATCGATATGTTTAACATCAGTGAAGCACAATTCAAACGGCAAGCTTTGTTGCTGTTAGCCTAAATCTGTTTATCTCACCTAAAATATTTTCTCTTTTAAAAACGCTTTGAAATTGTAATTTTGTAATGTTTAGTGAATAAATTGAATTGAAATTGAAATTGAACAGTCCATTGTTTTTGATAGACGTGTCCAAGACGGTTTTCCGCTACCGGCGTTACAGGCGCCAGTGTTATTTTAAGTAGTTGTTATGTGGTCTACGGCCAGCAGTGGCTACAGTAATATTATAATGGTTAATGGTATTTTGTCATCAGGACCACCGGGAGAGGCCGGGCTCAGGGGTCTCATCGGACTCACGGGGGCCAAGGGAGGTAGAGGAGAGCAGGGACTGCGAGGAGAGGTGGGGCACAGCGGCTTCCCGGGCAAACCAGGAGATGCTGGTCAGCCGGTAAGTACTGGGAAAATCTTTAAAACTGGGGAATAATGTATAATCTTGAAATAAGTGAAATAAAAAAAGGTGTTTTTTAATCTGTTTTACGTATGGTATGCGGGTACGAATAACCTGACATACCATGTACCATCCGTAGTATCATCAAATATGGGTTGTGTTATGATTCGGATGGTAATCCGATGCATTTATCACTCAGTCACTAACGGTCTATAAAAATCCTTTGCACAAAACATTTATGTATGTATTATTTTTATATTTCCTGTGCTGCCAATATCACAAATGCATAAGACGTCACTTGAAACGAAATTTTCATATTTGACATTATTTGTGCCCGTTTCCATCAGTAACAACAAAAAAACTGTATAGACACAAATATACTAATTTTAAAATGTCACTGCGAAACCAAGCTCTTTTAAAATAAATTTATGATTTACTTTGCCAAATTCAGATTTCTTTGATAATAAAGCCCATCAAGCCTAAATAAATCCTAAAAACATAACAATATGGCATTCGGACTAAATTAAGAATATTCATATACAATGTCTATAATAATATTCACAACAAGCAATAATGTTGACAACTGAAGGGTGTTACAAAAAGAAAGGCGGGAAATTCAAGATTACGGCAGCAGATACAATGGTGCTGGCGAGAAATAAGCGCGATATCTCACATTATATATTCTGGATAAGCAAAGACACACATAATGTTTTGATTTTTAATCTTAACTACAAATATTTTATCAACTATTACTACATGAGGCGTGTTAAAACAAAAAGTCAAGAGGCAAGATGAACCAAGAAAGGGCTAACAAAAACTGTACTTTACAGCAAGGCTGATGTAAGCGTGATGAGTAAGATTAAGAAAGGGACGCTCAGATGGTTTGGGCATGTAGAGCGAATGAACGAGGAAAGGGTGTAAGGAGAATATATGACGCAAATGTGAATGGAAGAAGAAGTGGGGACGCCCGAGGAAGACATGGCACGACCAAGTGAATCAGAGTCGGGGCCATGTGAAGAGTCGGAATAATAGAAGAGCATGTATGAGACGATGTATGAATGTGAACGAGGCAAGTAGTGTGTGCCAAGACCGAGTTGTTTGGCAGTCCGTCCTCTCTGCCTACCCCTGCGGAGAAAAGGCGTGATGGTTAGTTAATTAGTTAAATTATTTCATATTACTCAAAATGAAGAGAAGTGGAGACTGACGCCTTTGATTTAATACACCTGATATATTAAATATATTTTTGGATTATTACAACTTGTTAAATTATTTTTGTTAACCAGGGTCAACCAGACAGCTTGGGCAACTATTACTACATTTTTATTATTATTTTCGATTATTACATCATGTTTTTTTTTTGTTTACCAGGGTCAACCAGGCAGCTTGGGCCCACAAGGTCCTGCAGGTCCACCTGGGTCCAAGGGACAAACTGGCGAACCAGGCAGAGTGGGTTCCACAGGTCCACAGGGTCTGCAAGGTCCTTCAGGACTAGACGGGCCTAAGGGAGATGCTGGGGCAGATGGTCCGTCAGGCCCGTCCGGGCCCCAGGGACCCCAGGGGCAGGCGGGAGAGAGGGGTCTCCCTGGTCTACCAGGCACTCCAGGGGTGGCGGGGGTTAGAGGAATTAGAGGAGTACCGGTAAGAATAAATAATAACAAACCATTCTTAGTAAATTGTTAATGGCATAGAGGGAGACATTATATTTGGGAACAAAAATCCGTATTCGGATATTCGAAAATGAAAACTCAAATCAAAAAAGCTACACCAAAAAATCAATTATGAATGTGATGCAAATTCACCATTTTCTAGACACCGTGCGCATACAATAACCTAATACTTATTCATAGTCCAATATACAATCCGAGAGAATCATCAAAAATACTAATTTCGGTTGTGTGTCTGTCCCGTGTAATTCTGGTTCAATTAACACTGGAACTCGGATGTGCTTTGAATTTAAGTGTATTTTTGAAGAATGGAACTGATTGTATGCAGAATTAAAACTATCTTATCAGAAAATTAATTTAATTGTCATTTTCAAAAATGAAAATATAATATACCAGGATTTTTCTGCGCTAGTTTATTTATAAAATTCATTAAATTATCTTTTCAACAGGGTGACCAAGGACAAGTGGGTAAGACCGGATCAGCAGGTCCACCAGGGCCGGCGGGTCCATCAGGCCCCTCAGGTCTGCAAGGCCCACCCGGAGAACACGGGTCAGAGGGACAGGCGGGCAAGCCGGGACAGCCCGGGATATCGGGACGCCCAGGAGACAAGGGGCCATCCGGGGCACCGGGACAACAAGGGGCCAGTGGAGCACCCGGATTACCAGTGAGTATTATAATAAAATATATTTAACATTACTTTAATTAATCAACGCAAATGTATAATTTTGCGAGATTCGCGATAGCCCTTGTTTTTGGATAACAGCGTCTGGGATGTTTTCCGCTAGTGGTGCTAGTATAATTTAAGTTGGTACATGTTTTTATTTGTGGCCAGCAGTGGTTATATAATGAATGTAGCGAGAGAATCTTCTTTCTTTTTCGTTTTCATACAAGACGTGTAAGAAGGAAATTTTCACATATTTTCTGTTTGATATGTCAGGTTAAATATTACTGGTAATATATACCTACCTAATAATAACAGAAACATTATAAGAATTGACACAGAAACATCCAAAGAAAGAAAGCTTATATTATGTACCTAGTTCAATACGAAATTAAAGCAATTATGAAATTTATTATAGGGACCGCAAGGGTCTGTGGGACCAGCAGGCGCAACTGGCGAAAGGGGGGCCAGGGGCGAGACAGGGCCTCAGGGACAAGATGGGCAAGTTGGATCAAGGGGCAAGCCAGGAGAGGCGGGGGTGGCGGGAGCTCGCGGGGAGAGGGGCGAACCTGGACCTTCAGGAGCAAAGGGTCACAGGGGTCTCATCGGACTGCAGGGTCTGCCCGGGTCTCAGGGACCAGCGGGAGAGAAGGGCATGACGGGACCGGCAGGACAACAAGGAAAGGACGGAGAGACGGGATCGAGAGGTAAATACCTTTTTTTCATCATTAAGCACAATACATTGAACAATCTAATCTTGTAAACATAAAATCAATTTCATCGGTCTTCATGGGAATCGAAAGTTCTAGTGTAAATTGGTGAAAACAGTTTTATTTCTCCTTCCTTTCCTTAAAAAAACCCTCCATATAGCATCCCCAAAGAAGACAATGACGAAGACAATGAGGCAAATTATTTTCTTCCGGGGCTCCTATGTGGAGTTAACGTTGAAAAAAATCACCATAGAAATTTGCAATGATGATTTTGTGGCACTTTTTTTAAACTTTAGATCCACACATATAATTCCCCTGGGATGCTGGGTGGAGGGTCTTTTTAGGGAAGAAAGGAAAGGAAGTTCTGGGAAGGGAAGGGTATGAGGAGTGGGTAGGAATCTGAGGGTCAGTGTGTCCTGGAGTCCCTGCTAAGTCACCAAACGTAGCGAACCACTTGGGGTGACCTATGGCAGAGGTGTTGGTTGTCCAAATAAACGGGCAGCGGTACCCATACCCGCCTCCAAAAATTCTAAGTCAGCGCAACTATTATTAAATCACAACGTTTTTGTCCTCGTGAGCTAAACAACGTGATAAAATAAAGAGTTTTGCAACTCAGGCATCAACAAATAGTAACAACTAGTACCTTAGATTGGAAGGTATGAACAAACTTAACATAAAACTTCTACATATGCGCAATTGACTAACATTGGTTATTTCTCCACAGGTTTCACAGGACGCGATGGGTCACCAGGACCCATCGGTCTCTCAGGCCCTCCGGGTCCGAGAGGCCCCTCTGGCTCAGACGGCAGGCCGGGACAGCCCGGGTCTGCAGGACCCCCCGGGCCTCCTGGACCCCCGTCAGACAATGTGGGATATGATGCCGCCATGTTGGCAGCCCTCATTGGCTCAGGTTTGTTAAAAAAAATACATATATAAGTAAAATACTGCATTACTACAAAACAGCATGTTGTGACATTTCTTGATAAAAAATTTTTTTAAATAAAAACATTTGGCCAGACTAGATAATAGAGTTATTTTGCCAGACTTGTGCCAACAGTCACTTCCAAAAAAAAAAACATAATAAATTATAGTTTGACCAAAAACAAAACAGCGTTCTCTAGCGTCGTGCGGTCCGGAATACGACTATTATGGCGTGGCAAGCCACTAACGAATGCTAGCGAACTACTAATAAATCATGCCCTTTCTATGTTTGCAAGAGACATGTAAGAGACAAGAGATTGAACATCTTTTTTTGTTAGCGGTCTAGCTATAGGCATTTCTAACCATCAGACTATTTTTACATATGTAGAAGTCTGACTGTGATTCGTGACTCCAAACTATGCCGGAGAATATATTCCGTTACTGCTGATGATAGTAAATGCCCAGCTCGCTACCACACCAGCTTTTCCGAAGTTTAGAGATATGATTTATTTATTTATTTCAAAATATACGGCACAACATGTGCCATTGACATAATTACATTTATATATATTGTAATAGAATAACATAAGAAAGTGACATATAAATGTAAAGTTAAATATAAAAACAAAAGGTAAAAAACAGGAGTTAAGTTAATGAGTAGTAAATAGAATTATGATGTATAAAATGAAAGTATAAAGTAAAAGTGTAAACTATAAAATATAAAGTATAATGTAAAAGTAAAAAGTTACGGTAAAAAGTTGAAAGGCAGGAAATAATATATAGACTATAAGTTACCTTTGTAAATAATATAAAAGTACAAAAGTTATAAATATAAAAAAGTATGACAAGTAAACAGTAAGAAATGCTCTTAGGAGCCAAATATTGAAGATAACCAAAAATTTAAAAAAATATATATAATAAATAAAAGGAAGGTATTATGGAGTATACAAAGCGATATGAAAAGTAGGTACCTATGATATGTTTTTAATCCAAAGGTATTAGAGTGCATAGGTACTGGCAGGACATAATATTGTGGTTACATGATTATATTTATTTATTATTTTAAATAATAAATATTTATTATGATTACGTGGTAGTACTAGCAGATAAATTTTGTCTAATGCATCTTTTGTATGATGACAGACTTTCGGCATGATTGATATGAGCAAATTCATTACCTAAAGTGTGTAAACGACGTATTATTGAATTTTGTTCTGCATTACTGAGAGTGTTGTTGCAATAATAAGGTGTTTTGAGTCGAGTTGTTCTACTAGGTACATGATAATTTATTAACGAGCCCAATTCAGGGGAGTCAAACCAGTTATTGTTTGATAACATGATTAACGTAGAGTGTATTAATTTATTGACCGAATAATAAAAACTGAATTGTTATAACTAAGGTAACGCATTTCATGGCATGAAATCATTATCCCCCACAGCTAGTAACGTAGTCCTTTGTTGAACTCAGCAGCTGCGTCGGGATCTTGAAAATTCTTATATTTAACTGGTTCTAATTTATTGAACTCCACACATGTTATATTTCAGGGCAAAACAACCAGAAAGGCCCCGATGACCAGGGCGATGACCCATCCATCCCACGACTGTTCGGCAAGGATATCAGCGACGAGGAGCGTCGTGAGGTGGTCATGAAGGCCTACGAACAACTCAAGGCGTCCTTCGAGCGCTTCAAGAAGCCCGACGGTCAGAAGTCCTCACCGGCCAGATCTTGCAGGGACCTCAATGTGGCACACCCAGAACTGTCGACAGGTAATATAAATTCCTTAACCGCCAACCCAGTGATGGTTATTGTCTTCCAGAACAGTGCGCAATTTTATATTACTGACGGCAATATTGATGACCCCTTCTTCCCGCGCCTGTTCAATAAGGACATCAGCCAGACATCTTTCCAACCATTACATGGTCTCGCAATATCTCAAGGCAGAGAGGATGGACCGCTACACAATTCTACCTTCTCAAATTCATACACACTCCGATGCTGCATATAAATAAGTAGGTGTTACCGCGAGATGAGATAGGAATTACAGGAAAGGAACGAAGCAACCTTGAGCTGTGTTTTGCGCCGTTTGCGATTGCTTCGTCCCTTTCCCATAATTTGTGGCTCGGTTCGTGGTAATACCTGTTCGTGCATTATGTATTACGTGCAGTCAAAAAAAAAAAAAAAGAAAAAAAAAGATAAGTTTTAAGATTTTCACGGCCAAAAGCATTTTCGTTATTTGTTTTTGGGGTGTTATGCCGTGTTGCGCTACCTCCTTTTTTAGCCAACGTTTCGGACATCGTTGCAGTGTCCATCATCAGGGCAGATCCGGTAGAAGCATTATGCAGCATTATGTTTTCAGATTCTTGACCTGACGAGACTGAAGTATTTGATAATCTTGGTCGTGCCATGTTTTCCTCGGGCGTCCCCAACTACTCCTACCATTCACTTTCGCATTGTCTATTCTCCTGACACTCCTGTCACTGTTCATCTACTTTACATGTTTAAACTGATAGAATGACAACTCAGAATCATGCAACTTCAACACCCCTTTGAAAGTCATTAAAAGTTTTGAAAACAACTTTAAAATAGCCCATAATCTAACCTAACGTAACCTATAAAACCAATTTTTTTTTTCATCATTATCAAAGGAGGTGTTGAAGTTGGATGATTCTGAGTTGTCCGGTCACCATTCAAACCATCGCTCTTGTTAACTACGCTTTCTGCAGCTGTGCATTCTTTCCGGATCTTCGCATTTGTAACAGATACCCCGTCATGGTTTTACCACCGACGGGATCTCATATCTACATAATTCTGTCTACCCCCGCTCTGATACAGAAGGGTTCATATCAGCACTCTGTTGTGAACTCGTAGCTTCGCTTTTTTACCTACCCAATATAATATTTTATAATTATTCTATTTCCAGGCAAGTACTGGGTGGATCCCAACTCCGGCGATATCCGCGATGCCATCCTGGTGCACTGCGACATGGAGACCAGGTCTACGTGTGTCCTGCCCGCTCCAGCGGAAACCCCGGTACTATCACACCACAGAGCCGAGGAAGATGATTTATGGCTCAGCGAAATGAGCAACGGCATGAAGGTAATGACAAACAACATTTTATAATATTTCTAATTATAAAGCAGTGCTATGGCGTTATGAAATTTGCACGGGTTAATCTATCTGAGATTTCTAGGTCAATACAACTTTCAGATCCTGGGCATACTGTACACTCTATAGAACTCGCAGATACTTCAATAGTACACAGTTGCAAGTTAGTGCGTCCGCACTTCTTCCGAGCAATTCTATATCTTTTGTGGGATCGAGATAGATAACGGACGAAATCTCCTGTCAGATTGGTGTGATTTTCTATGGCTGTTATTTGCTTTTTCTACGGCCATAGAAAAAGCAAGTAACAGCCATAGAAAATCACACAAATCTAACCGGAGATCTCGTCTGTTACCTTTTTTTTTTTTACAATTAGCCCCACACAGGAGGCCCTGAGGAAAATAATTTCCCTCAGGGCCTATGTCATCTTAGGGGATGCTGTGTGGAGGGTCTTTTTAAGGAAGGGAAGGATAGGAAGTTCTGAGAAGGAAAAATGTATGAGGGGTGGGGGTCAGTATATCCAGGAGTGACGGACGTATCAATCCATCCCTCCAACTGCAGTGCACGGCGATGGGTCGAGAGTCCGGCTGGAAAGGTCAAAATGCCTCCCTCAACCAGTCTCCCTTTATCCGGTCCGCCATGTAGCAGGTGGGCAGATGCATCCGCCGCTAAGACCTTGTAGAGAATGATACTCGACAACTGGGTAATTGGGTTTTGTATGCTGGCAACCCAAGCTGACGGATCTTGTGTTGTGTTCCATTCGGCAAATGTAACTAACTTCGTTAGTTTTTCGACAGCCCGATCAGCTGCCCACGTGTAGAGTGTCGTTCCCTCCTTTAAATATTCTGATAAATACTTGTCATGTTTTACAAGAGCGAATAAACTTTAACTTCAGTGTAAAATACTTTCTTTCATTTTTAATATCACGGTACACTTTGGTAACCTAATGTGGAGTCAGATAAAGAAGTAAGTATAACTGGCGGATTGCCCGAACCAACCTGGCGTGGCCCGCCATTACACAAACCTACCTACCAAAACCTGGACAAACCTCACCCCGTAATCTATCTCAATCTACCATAATCTATCTCGATCTCACAAAAGATATAGAATCGCTCGGCTGGTCTAGAGCCCCGAAATGCCTGAAAGAGACTGAAGAGAAACGTGTGGTCTGTTTGATAGATTTATTTATCTTAACAAACGGAATGCAATCTTTAGAGCAGAGACATCAGGTGAAAATGAAAGATGCTCAAAGGAACATTCAGCACCAGTGCACAGTCTGAACAAATGTCCCTGAATGAGAGCTCTTTTTGCTAAACATCTGTTATTATTCTCGTATTTTAACACCCCAATTATTTTGTTGTCCAGTTGACTTACAAGGCGGACAGCAACCAGATCAGCTTCCTGCAACTCCTGTCTACGCGCGCCACACAGAACATCACCTACCACTGCAAGAACTCGGTGGCCTACTACGACCAAACTAAGGAGACCTACAAGAACGGGCTGAAGCTGCTCTCTTGGAACGATGCGGAGCTCACCGCGAGGGGCAGCCATCGCTTCAGATACACGGCAGAACTGGACGAGTGCAAGGTACCTATCTGTCTAAGGGGGTTTTTCACCATCCTCCCAATAGCTTATCCATACACATAATGAATGTTTTGGATTAATTCTACAGGATTTATTTATTTAAAAAGTCTGAGTTTACTATTCGGTACTTGAACCTATGAACAATGGCTACATATAGGATAAATTAGCCGAAGTTTTTACCTGTTGCTAGTATTTATTTGTTTTTTTTATTAATATTCGTTATGTGTATGGATAAACTATTGGGAGGATGGTGAGAAACCCCCTAAATATAAAAAAGATCACCGTGCCTACTTAACTAAATACATAGATGTAATAAAAAAGAATGAGGTACAGTGTAACAAGTATAATTTGGCGAAAAGAGAGGGCGCTGTGGAGGGTCTATGAATTACAATAGTAGTTGTGGTTGCCAGATTAAAATATAAAGTCATAGCGTTAGTTCATGTTTACGCCACCGCCAACTTATGTTTTTGACTCTGTACCCACCTGTTTAAATTAGTCCTGGGTCGATCGATCGTTTTACACGACCCGGGTCGCTCACGACACACTGGCGTCACGAGCGGGTCGCGAAGACTCGCTCTTTTTGCGACACAAAATATGAAACTCGATTACGCTTCACCCAGCTACTTTCTACTACCTGAGACGAGAGAGCGGGTGGCGAAACCCGGGTGTTGACAAACCGTTCGCTCTCTCATACATCTATCTATCGTCGCTCGCCCCGCCACATCCGCACCCGAAACCCAGGTTGCAGTAGTAGAGCGGGTGCGAGAAGTGGGTCGCGAGACCCGGGTGCTGACGAAAAAATGACCCGCTCGCTCTTTGGTGGTCCGTGAGCAGGTTTCAATGAGCGGGTTATTCACGACCGACCCAGGACTAGTTTAAATGGTTCTGTGCCAACTGAGAATAAAATCAACTCAACACCTCCTTGAAAAGTCATTAAAAGCTATGAAAAAAAAAAAATTTAATTAGCCGATAACCCTAACCTAGTGTAACCTATTTAACCAATTTTTATATATTTTTTGATCACTCTAAATGACTTATCTGAGATGGTTCTGAGTTGGTTTCATTCGGAATTGTGCGGTCACCGTTTAAATATATCCAAAAAGGATGAGACGCCTGCCTAATTTTATAAATGTATTGAAAAAGAGCAAGGTACCTACCCAATTAAATATATTCATAGATCAAGGTGCATACCGAAATAAATCAAACAAGGTACCCACATAAATAGATTCATTTAAAAATGAGACACCTACACAATTTAATACATTTATTTAAAAAGAACAAGGTGCCTACCTAATTATTATAAGTAATAATTTCGTACACTTAAAAAATACCAGGTATCTACTTACCCAATTACGACATTTTAAGTTTATTTTTAATATTTTGCACATAACAACTCTAGCATATTGAGCATACCTCTCATAATACGTCCAAGCTGAGGCCAACTTTTAACTTAAAATGTTTGGACAATTTTGGAGGGATGGTTTGTACGTTGGAAGTTCGAGTTGGAAGGTTAGAGTTCAAGTTGGCCGTGGATCACCTCCGAGGCGATCGCGATGGCCAAATCGCACAAACCAGCCGTCCGCAGTCGTCCGCACATCAGTCTGCGAACATCATGCGATCAAGACGCACAGACGATAATTGTTTGAAAACATGTCTTGTATATACTTCACGTAATAATTGTAGGCAACTAATAAGACATAGCGTAGCCACAGCTGTTCGACGTCCGCCATTTTGGAGTTCGGAGTTCGGGATGGAAGGCTGGCCGCAGGGTGATCGATAGCCACCACACGATCAGCCAACTTTCCAATCGAACTTAGTTCGGAGTTGGAAGGTTGGCTTCAGTGTGGAAGTAGTATCATACATTGACCAAATGCTAAAACCATGAACCATAAAGGATTTTTAAAAGGGGTACAATTAATGGTTGACTTTGTATTATTTAACAGTTATATTAATTCCTGACCTTTCATTTTTCAGTATAAGACAGCACAATGGGCGAAGACAGTTATCGTCTATGACACAGACCTCTCCAAGAGACTGCCTATCGTGGATGTAGCTATTCAAGACATCGGCCAACCGGAGCAAGCCTTCAAACTAGAAATCGGAGTAGTATGCTTCAAATAATTTATGTAAATTCCTATTCATTTGGCCAAAGAAACTATACAAATATCCTTCAATGTATTATATAGATTAATTTAGAGTTAACGTTGGTACATATAAATAATTAAAGTTATCTTATATTATACATTACAATTTTACATTAATAATTATATACTTAATGATGTTTTAGATTTTATAATATATATTTACAAAACAAGGGTCTCACATAATAGGATAGATGATAAGCTATTGTGATTGCATTTATAATACTTAATGTTAGTTTTAAGATAGTCTTTAACAAAAAAACTGCCAAAATACTATAGTCTGTAATGATGAGAATATATGTGTCTGTAAATCCTTAATGTACTTGCTTAGTCTGTAACAATGAAAATAAATGTTTGTAAATCCTTAATGAACTCTCTCATTATTTCAAATGACGCCGGAAACATTGTTGAGAGCTCTTTTTTTACATTAGCTCTAAACAGGGGGCACTGAGGAAAAAAAATTCCTCAGGGCCCATGTCATCTTTGGAGATGCTGTGTGGAGGGTCTAGAGAAAGGAAGGAGAGGAAGTTCTGGGAGGGAAAAGGGTATTGGGGGTGGGTATGAATATAGGGGTTAATGTGTCCAGGAGTGGTGAACGTATGAATCCATCTCTCCCACCGCGGTGCAAGACAATGGGTCGAGAGAGTCCAGCTGGAGAATTCAAAAGGTCTCTCTCAACCTGTCTCTCCCAATCAGGCCTGCCATGCAGTAGATGGGCAAACGCATCCGCCGCCAAAATCCAGACAAACCTCACCCCATTCCGGGCAGTTTATTTATGAGATTTTTAAAAATTAAGGAAGATGCTCCGAAGAACTAGCTTCATTGGTTCCTTCTGCACCAACATTTATTCACGGTGACATTTGTTACATGAAAATGGATGGTTACGAGTTATTTTTGTGTTCAAGAGCTTGGCTATGGAACGATTTGCCGGCCTTTAAGTTTCCTCCCTCCAATAACATGAGTATCTTCAAGACCTTCCTCTCCTCAAAAAGACGCTCCACACGGCATTGCCGAGGGTGCCGAGGGGATCAATGACGCTAGTTCCTCGGAGCATCTTCCTTTATACCGGTAGAACAAAGATAGCATTCCCACCTGACGCCTGTGCTCTAAAGATTGCAGTCCGTCTGTTAAGATGGGAGAATCTATCAAACGGACCGCCCGTTTCTGCAGAGAGTTAAGGGTTTTTTTGGGTATTTTGGACCTCCAGACCAGAGGTGGCTGCCAAATTCAACCGTGGGGTGCACTTGCGATTTGTACAGGGTTAGCAGTTGTGTACTATTAAAGTATCTGCGGGCCCTGTACAGTACGCCCAGTTTCTGAGAGGCTAACTTAACTCTGGTTTCGATGGAGCCCCCGTACCTGAGCTGGTCACTTAGAGTTACACCAAGCATATCGATGGAGGTCCTGTTCGGAAGATTGCTTCCGTTGAAGGAGACTAGATTTTCATTTCGATCCCTTTTAGACGTTATTAAACATGATTGGGTCTTTGAAACATTAAATTCGACGAGGTTATTCTTACCCCAAGAGAAAACACTCTCGAGGTAACCATCCAATCTTTGCTTCAAAGCCCTCCGAGCTATTAGAGTTTGTGTGCCCTTTGGGGGCTTGTCAAACAAAAAACTATCATGGACTGTACTGTCATCCGCATAACAATGAATCGGTGCACATGACAAGAGGTCATTGATATGCAACAGAAACAAAGTCGGTGACAGAACCAATCCCTATGGGACGCCAGCATTTATCGAATGTGAGGAAGAGGTGAAACCGTCAGCAACCGCCTGAATCGACCTCTCCCTCAAAAAGTCAGCAATCCACGTACACAAGGATGCGGGAAGTCCGTAAAAAGGCAGTTTGTTGACAAGCCCTCGGTGCCAAACCCGGTCAAAGGCCTTGGAAATATCCAGTGCAACCGTTTGGGTCTCACCGAAACGTTCCAGGCACCGCCCCCAAACATGCGTCACATACGCGAGAAGATCACCGCACGAGCGGTTCCGCCGGAATCCGTATTGACGGTCGTTAATAATTTTATATATGAACTATGAACCGTCTCAATCTTTAAATTCCCCTTGTCATCAGCAGCTAAGTAAGTATATTTTTTATTATTAATAATCGGAGACGGTTTACAAATATATAGTTGCCGTGAGCACTTAGGCCATAGACCCATTGTACTATCTCCCATTTTACCTCATTCCTTTGACAGTAACCCAGCCCCTTTTATAAAGTTCACCAGGATTGTCATTGGAAATGAAGCTATATCTTCTGGTTCGACAATGTGTCTTCCCAGGTTTCATTTCCCCTCTTCACTCCTCCTTGGTTCTCTGAAGGTCCCACGACAGAAGAGGGCTTCATCTCTCCTCTCCACTCCTTAGTTCCCCAAAGGCTCCACGACGGAGAGTCTACCTCCCCTTGGTTCCCTAAAGGCCCCACAAGGTAGGAGTCCACTCCACCTTGATTCCCCGAGGGCCCCAGGAGGGAAGAGAACTTCATCTCTCCTCCTCACTCCTCCTTGGTTCCCTAAAGGCCCCACAGAGGAAGAGTTCACCAAGATGGCCTCATTTCTCCTCTTCACCCTACATGGTTCCTCGAAGGCCCCACATGGGAAGAGGACATCATTTCTCCACTTCAATCCTCCTTGGTTCGACAAAGGCCCCGCGCTGGAAGGGTGACCTTCCCTTTGGTTCTTCGAAGGCCCCACAAGGGAAGAGTTCATGGAGGTGGCCTAAGCTCATCTCTCCACGGTTTCTCCTCTTGGTTCCTCCTATGGCCCCAGGAAGGAAACCCACAGAGGTGGCCCTCAGCACTCCTAAGTTCCCAAAAGGCCCCTAGTTTTTGAATGGTCCAATTTTTTTTTTTGTCTTACGAGTTCCCAGGGAAATAGAAGGTCCACTCCAGCAGAGCCCTGAGTGCTGGAGTGAGGTCTAAATACTCCGAGATGCGACCTTGTTTCTCGGAGGCACCGTTCGTGACGCTGTTCCCTAGGACATTCAGCCTGAGCACGGTAGCTCACACCTTGGCTTGGGATGGCTATTGCAGGTTTGTGTTTCTCGGAGGCACCGTTCGTGACGCTGTTCCCTAGGACATTCAGCCTGAGCACGGTAGCTCACACCTTGGCTTGGGATGGCTATTGCAGGTTTGTGTTTACACTCCCTGAGCGATGGGTTCGCCACACTCCCTACGTATATCTCCAACATATTTTTCCCAGTTTAGTGTTAAGAAAGAAGGCAAATCTCTCACTCCTAGAAATAGGACTAAATAAGAATATCAGGGTAGTATGGTAGTAAGTATAAATGAACATGACACAAGTGTGCAGTATAAGCGATGTTTGAGTCATTTAACGCCATTGCCTTCCACCCCTAATATACATAAAATAACCCTATACAGCAACTACTGAAATAGGTTAGATTAGAGAGTTTGTTAGATGTATAAAAGGAATTCTTCAATTTAATTTTTTTTTTGCAATGTGCGTATATTTTTGAGCTGGCAGAGAAATGGCTGCATATAGATAACAGGGAAGTACCAGACGTACCTAAATAAAAGATTCAGTGGGATTGATTATTGTGCAAAAATCAATTATGGACATGTTATCTTTCATCTAGTTTCTGACATGTGGATCTTCAAGGAAATGTGTAGGCCTCTGTCGAGCATTTGGAAAAGTCTGAAGTAGTATCTACTTAAATGGTTGCAACGATGGAAAATTACCTTGAACAGCCCGTGATTGGAGTATTTTCTGCACTTCCTTCATTGGGATTGTGTCATCAATCGTATAAAACCGTGTTTTGCAAACTAAAAAGCACCTCATTCTTTTGGAAAAATTATATAAACAAACTTGAGAAATGATGAGAGCGTTCGTTGATAAAGTTTTTATTATGTTAATACATTGATACAACACTCACTGTTTACGCAACCCAAATCATGAAATGTATGAAACTGTCATAATATTCTGTCATAATAATAAATTCATAATACACGCGCAAAAAGATAGTATTGCCAGTAATAGAAATTAATATTCCATACATTGCGGAAAGTCTACAAGGAGTTTACCAAAGTAAGAACCAACGAAAATAAGTTCTAAGGAAAGAAGTTTTATCGTGTAGGCAACACGATAGCTGTCAAATTTGTTATAAAAACGCGCAACAGTTTTTCTCTTCAAAGTTTGGTTTTATAAAAATCATACATCAGGATTCTGTTAAATAATATTAAGCCCTTAAATCTGATTCCATTCCCTTCTACTAGTTTCCGTTTTATTCAAATGTAAGTTTAAATAAAATTTTAACAATGCCTACCGAATATTCCAATTTGTTTGTGCTTTTATTATTAGTCACTCTAATTAAATTGAGAAAAAAACTTATTACAGTGTTTAAGCCTGAATGTTTTTTTATTAATTTTATACAAAACCGGGACCAGCTCATTTTACACTAAAAAAAATAAATTTTTACGCCAGTAGATAGGTAATAATTAGATGTAATTAATTCCGTGAGCGGAAATTGAAAAAAATATACACTATCGTTAATTTCTTAAATTTAAAAATACGAAAATGTCATTTTTCAAAGTGCAAAAGCGGTAATATGCACTTTTTCACGAAAAAACACTTTGCAGAAGTTGAATAATTGTTAGAATTACGTATTTCGGAAACTTTTTGCATTGGAGGAGGCGGAAAATGATGCATTTTAAATTTCAATTGCGTAAAATCAAAATTCACTTCGCGTCTTCGAAACTGACATGGCGATCTGTCACACAAGCCCGCTAGACAAACCCTGCGTAGCCAGACAAACTATTTAAAAACGTAGGCTGTTTTTTAAAGTTAAGATAATATTCACAAGCCCGCTATACAAACCCTGCGTAGCCAGACAAACCATTTAAAAACGTAGGCTGTTTTTTAAAGTAAAGATAACAACATGGAGGTCATTGAAAAATGACATTTTCGTATTTTTAAATTTAAGAAATTGACGATAATATACATTATTTTCAATTTCCGCTCACGGAATTAATTACATCTAATTATTACCTATCTACTGGGGTATATATTTATTTATTTTTGTCCAAAATGAGCTGGTCCCGGCTTTGTATAAATTTACCGTTTTTTTAAGTTGTGTTGCTACGGTTTAAACAAGGAATGTTTATTTTCATTACAGAAAACAATAATAAGATGACATCCGAAAGAGATATGCAGGTGTCACAGACAAGAGACATCTTCTTCAACCTATTACAGATATCAAAGTTACTCTCTACTGGCCTGGATTCTGAATCTCTGGGTTTATGTATCCGCCTTTGTGAATTGGGTATCAATCCAGAAGCATTAGCTATTGTTATCAAAGAAATAAGACAAATGGCAGAAGCCCAGCACAAAAATAAACCAATTGAATAACTACTGCTGACCTTTTAATACCTCAACCTTATTAGCACTTCTTCATAGTTGCTGAGATACACAGCTTATTCACTTTTTTGTGTGCATTTAAATCATGCATATAGCAAAAGCATTTCATCACCTGCTGCGATTGGTTTCGTACATTGGATCATATAGGCTTTGACCTTTGGCTAACGTTGATACGAACATAACGATTTAGATTCTAAGCACCGATCATAACATTTTTGATTAATTTTTGGAGATCGCTGGCAACGGTTAATATGCACTTTTTTTTAAAAAACCTTTTGATTCACCTTAATTACATTAAAAGGCAACTATTTGCATTGGGGGAAGTGGAAAATATTTCATTCTAAATTTCGATTACGTAAAATTAAAATTAGCTTTCGTCTTGTGAGATTGTACGCCATTAGCTATTAGCTCATTCGCTGTCACTTTGGTATGTTGATATTCCTGATACACTTGAATGTATAACGAACGGCTAGAAGATTTTGAAGGTACGGGGCACTTTCTTTTGAATCACAAACCATGTTACACAAACCTAGCGTAGCCGCTAAACTACTTGAAAACTGGGATGTTTTGCTTGCCTTGACGCGAGTAGGCGTTATAAAGGGGCACTTTCTTTTGTATCACAAACCATGTTACACAAACCTAGAATTCCCACGAAGTCTGCCACGCTTTGCTCTAGCATCTTTTCGTACAGTAACAAGAATACCAACATAACAAAATAATGTTTGAAAATGGACGGTCTCGTTTCACAGAATGAAAGCTAATTTTAATTTTACGTAATCGAAATTTAGAATGAAATATTTTTCACTTCCCCCAATGCAAATAGTTGTCTTTTAATGTAATTAAGGTGAATCAAAAGATTTTTTCCAAAAAAAGTGCGTATTAACCATTGCCAGCGATCTCAAAAATTTACCCATTTTTGAAGCTTTGATGTTCATTAATTCAAACACGATCCTACCGGTTAATGCTCCTTTGTTACTGGTTCTATCTATCTACCGGTTAATGTTCACTGTTGCACGCGTCGTTTATAAAAGAGATGGGAGGGCTTCAAATTGAACTGTTCGTGCTTTACATAAATTATACTCTAGCACATTATTTATCAGATTTATGTTTTCTTTACATCAATACTTTGATTACCTGTATAATGTCAATCAAAGCGTCAATAATAATAAGACAGGTTAATAAATAGCCAAGTTGAGAGATGCGTCGGGCTCCCGCCCAGACGTAGTGGGTTCAGTTCCTCTGTCAGCTAACTCCCCCAACGTTGCACAGTCAACATTTTCCGTTTATAATGATAGCGGTACAAGTTTTTCAAATATTTTCAGGTTATGGAATATTTTTCCTCTAAGAAAAAAAAAAATACACCCTCGTAATGTTATGATTTTTATCTGTACTGCTTTGATCAGATATCACGGAGGAATCCAAATCATTTGTTAGCTGAAAACTTTATTTAGAGTATCAAGGGGGCATTCAAGTATTACGTAATGCAATTTTTGAAGATTTTTGACCCCCCTCCCCCCCATGTAACACGCCATAACGTTTTTTGGTCCTCCCCCCCCCACCCCCTAAACGTTACGTAACGCCCAAGTGACAATTTTTACATGAAAGTCATGCAAAGTACTGGAAAGTCGCTTAAATACCTTTTTTCTTGCTTTAATCGCGTTTGCGGTAATAAATAAAACAAGAGATTTCGAGAACGAAAAGGATTGCCAACTTGGAAGATTTTAATTCTCTTTTTTTTTTATCTAAATAAAAAAAAATCTTACGTATCGCGTTGTTCGAACCCCCCCCCCCTCGTAACGCACAGTAACGTTTCACAAGACCCCCCCCCCCAGATGCGTTACGTAATACTTGAACGGCCCCCAACTTGAATAATACTCAACGCTTAAGTTTATTTACGAAGTACGCATGTCTTTTTCCTAAAACTCTATTTTTTGTTTTATTCTATAAGAGATCTACACTGAGAATAAACCATATATAATTTAATAACACATTGCATTGTTTTTTTTCTATCTCTTTAGCCATGATAATCATTTTGTAGAAACGTGCAGTTTAAAATTTGTTGAAACACATTGAAATCTTGACAAAAAGTTGTTGATTTTTGTAATAAAATTCTTACCCTTGTGACGTTTATTTATTGCCCTTGCATTATTATTATTTTTGTATTGGCATTCTTGTAAAGTAAATTAATAAAAAAATACTTACGGTCAGTTGTTTCACAGAACTTGAATAATTCTTCGAATTTAATTTATTTTCAAGTTCTGTGAAAGTTCTACTCTAGTTATTATTTCGTTATGGATCAGTGGTTTCTCAGGAACTTGAAATTTAACTTTCAAATTTAATGAATTGTTCAATTTCTGTGAAACAATCCTTCATTGTTGTATTGGTCTTCATGTGAAACTGAATGTTTGAAATTTGAAATCTAAAACAATGTAGATTCTTACATATTGCCAATTTACCCAAAATAAATTTCTAAACACATCTATTTAAATTTTGCAAAACTGTGATTCGTTCTGATTGCCAGACATATATTTCTTTTTTTTTTAAAGCTCAAAATCTCTCCACTTTCTCAGTATTCTGTTATATCATAATTTAGTGGATATTCGCAATCCAAACTAAGCATATCCCTTTTTGGAAAATAGTAAAAAATTATGATTTTGCAGAATAGCATAGTCGTAGGCAGGGCTGGGCAAAATACATGCTTTGCTGTAATTAAAATACAAATTACAAAATACTTTTTCGCATGTATTTAAAATACTAAATACAAAATACTTTCAAGTCGTGTATTTGAAATACAAAATACAGTATTTTAACCATTTTTTAATTTCAAATACAAAATGCAAATTACAAAATACAAAATACTTTTGGTTTTGGTAGAACCTTTGGTTGCAATAAATTGTCGCAAGTGCCCTTTTCTTAGGGTGCGTTTCCATAAAAGCAAAGCTGAGCAGAGTGAAACAGACGCGTGAAAAAAAATATTTTTTCTTTCCGTAAGAACCTTCTACAAATTAGAAAACTTAAAAAAAATTAATGAAATAGGTGAAGTCGTTCTGAAGTTATGTGGTGACCAAGGGAAACAAGGATTCATTTTTATATTCATAGATGACATTATTTGTACAGCGCAGTTTAGTGTTATTTCACTTTAAGTGCTCTCTACAGCAATTAACTTTAAAATAATCTAGTATTCAGCCAATTTATTCCTGTAGTGATACTATGATAAGTACAAAAAATTACAAGTATAAATACAAAGCAATGACAAGTATAATATAGTATGATACAAAATGTGCAATATCAGTGCTATTATAGCACAGGACAAAAATAATAACTAGCATGACATAAAAAAAAATGTGCAGTACATTATAAAGCAATAATAAGAGAACTACAAATAATCAATAGTAAGAGTGCTATTATAGCACAGGACAATAATACAGGATTCTAGCGTTTTTAGTCTATGTATTATCTATGTCAGTTTATTTTTCATTGTCATTATAAAGATCGCTAAATGTATTTGAAAATGTATTTTGAAGTCATAAGTATTTGAATTACAAATTACAAAATACCTCAGCAGCAGGTAATTGAAATACCAATTACAAAATACATTTTAAGGAAGTAATTGAAATACAAATACAAAATACGTATTTGTATTTCAAATACGTATTTCAATTACAAGTAATTCAAATACTGCCCAGCCCTGGTCGTAGGTTACAATTTATAAAAATTTAATATATTAAAAAATGCTGGTTAAAATATTTTTGTAGGCAAGTACATCGTTAGCATTTCTGACAATTTGAATTATTTTTGTAAGTTTTGAAAATACTATAAAAGTGTATGCATTTCCGGCCAAGATAAAAGTTAAATATTTTTTAGAAAAGAGATGGACAAAAGTACCATCAATTTGTTTAAAAAATAATTAATGTAAAAGAAATATGTATTGCTAAATAATTTACCTGTTTCACAACGTACATTGTCTAGTGAGGCAGGAATGTAAATAATAAAAAAATCAGAGTGTGTAATTCATACGCGATAGAAATGAAACCTTCAGAAAACTAAAGTGGACAAGAGTGAGGATGAGACCGATAGGCTACGAAGGCACGCTGAGTTTAGAGGCCCATTTTGAATCCGTAAACCTACAGGAAAACAACAATCCACAATTTTTCCTCTAATTTTATTGAAGGGGTTCGTAAGACAGCTATACCACCTGCTCGTGATTTGGAGATACGAGAGGGTACCCAAAAGAAACCAAACTGATATTGTGGTGAGCCGAGTTTTTGTAGTACTGCGTTCTGCCACTAGGGGGCGTATAGAGCCACCATTCACGAGTCAGTAAGCCAAACATCATCGCTGAAGAAGGTTTTTAGTAACAGCTGTTTTGTCTGCTCATCGTTTTTGCAATAGCTGATTCTCGTGAACAGTTCGCGGCTGTAAAGTTTTGCTTCTTGCTCGGAAAAACTGGTACAGAAACTCTTGAAATGTTAAAACAACCACAGGGTCAGACAGTTAACCAGGCTTTCTACCTGGAAGTTTTGAAAAGATTTCGCAACAGTTTGCGGCGGAGGAGGCCTGATTTGTGGCAGTCGGATGATTGGTTTTTCCACCACGATAACGCCTCCCCTCACACAGCCCTGACTGTGCGCCAATTTTTGACCAAAAATGGCATGACCCCTGTGCCCTATTTCCCTTGCTCATTCGACCTTGCCCCCTGTGACTTTTTTTATTTCCCCAAATGAAAAGAGACATGAAAGGAAAGTGTTTTGCCGACATTACTGAAGTGAAGAAAAAAACGACAGAGGCGCTGTCGGGCATCACAGAAGACGAATTTAAAAAATGTTTTGAGCAATGGAATAAAAGATTGGACAAGTGTATTAGTGCCAGTGGATTGGTGAAGGGGATTGAAGGTTTTTTGTTTAAAAATTAAATATTTTTTTTTTTTTTAAATAACTTCGCTTTCTTTTGGGTACCCGTTGTATATGAGCATTTTTTTTTAAAAGAAAGAAACATTCCTGGGTTACGAATAATCTGACAATATTTGAAAATCTCCTACTCCCACCACTGTAAGCAGAAAATGTTGCTTGTGCCATGATGGAGGACTAAGCCAGCTTAGCTACTTAGCCAACCGAGGAATTGAATGCACGACGCCTGGGTGGGACCCAAACGTGAAGCCAACTCGGCCACCGGCCGGTCAAAACTGAAAAAAAATTCTATTCACCGCTGTTATCATTTTGAATTGTATATCACACAATTTAAATAACTCGGGTACATTATACGTATGTCTAGTAATGTTACATTGTCATGTAAACAAGCTTAGTAGTCCGAGTGGTTAAGTATATAATATTATTTTGCATTTGGCAAGTTCAAATAAAAATGTGATTTCCGCACATTGGTCCTGATTTCATAATAAACTTGGAGCCTGTCAAACTATGGTATTCCTAACTGGAGTAAGTGACGAGAGCGAAGGGAGTGGAAATTTAGTTATATCTCTCACAAGCACACGGAAAGCGTAGCGGGAAAATTCCGCCGCAAGTTAAATTTTTTCCACCGTATTCCCAATTGGAATAGGTATGTGGTATGGGTGAAGGGAATTGAACATGAATAATTACACTCCCAAATAAATGGAAAAAGTTCAGCAGGCAAAAATTTTCTCAGGTTGAAGCACAAACCGATAAATGCTTTAGATTTTATTTCTCGGAGAGTCAGTCCAACAATATTTATACAAAAATCCTTAAGTATTTTTTAAAAGGAAAAAAGGACTAGTATCTGGTACTAAACTAGTCACATTTATTGTTAAGACGACACAATACCCTAAAATATAGTTAGAATCTTAACGAAGTAAGTAAAGAAGGCGCATACACAAATATATATAGAGCGACCAAACAATTTTAATGATTTTTAGAGGTTCCTAACTCCTGTAAGAAGTAAATTATCAAATACTTTTGGCTGTGAAAATCTAAAACCGTATCTAGCTTTAGGAAATGGCCAAGATCACCCTTAATGGGTGAAAGCCAAATAAATAATTTAAAAAAAAGTAACTTATCAAAAAAGGCAAAACGCACAGAAATGCTAGTCCTAGATCAAGGGCGGATCCTCCGTTGTGGGCACGGTGGGCATGCCCAGAACCCTAATAGACTTGTAAAGTCACACTTTCAGGGTCTATTGACATCGAAAGGCTGTTGATAATAAACGCTATGCCTTAATAAAATTTAAAAAAACACAATTAATCATGAATTGTGCGAGATTGTCTCCGGAGGCACTCAACTCATTTGTGAGTTTTTCTACCTAAACCAAATGGGACCGGGATATCGATATCGAGACAGTGAAAGTGAAAAAAGTGATCCAGATGTACCACCTATTCATTAACAATAGTGAATCAAGTGTTATAAATGAATACTGACTCTGGATGACCAAATCAGGATTGTTGCGGATGCAAACATTTTGACATCCGCGGATGCGGATTATTAGACATTCACATCTGCAGATGCGAATGCGGATGCAGATGTCCGAATTAATGTAGATATTCCGCATTTGCAGATGCGGATGTGAATATCCATAACATCCCTGATATGCTAAATTTTGACATCCGCGGATGTGGATTATTAGGTGTTTACATCTGCGGATGCAGATGTCTGAATTAATGCGGATGTTCCGCATTTGCGGATGCGGATGCGAATATCCGTAACACCCCTGGACCAAATGCAAAAGTGGTCCAGATGTACCGCCTATTCATGACGATAGTGAATCAACTGTTATAAATGAATAGCGACTGTGGATGACCAAATGGAAAAGAGAATGTGAAAACATTTCGGCTACACCAGACTCGGTAGCTCATCTCATTGAATCGTGCGACCAAGATTTGTACCCTAACATAAAAATTTTCTTACAAATACTGGCAACTTTACAGCATAGCTACTGCAGAGAGATTGTTTTCTACTCTTCGCAGAATAAAATCTTGGTTTCGTGCCTCAATGGCAAAGGAAAGATTATCCGGGCTAGCTCTCCCATATACACAAAGATGTGAACCTGGATATCAATGAAATTATCAACATTTTCGTGAAAAAGAAATGTAAGCTTGAATTTGTAATTTGAGTAAGCACCTAAATAAAGTTATTTAATGTAAAATGTTTCCTAGCGTTTAATTTAATTTGATATACTTTGAAGATAAAAAAATTATATAAATCGGTTCAGCAGTTGTAATGGTATTGGTAGTCTAATTAAGTATCGCCTGGTGCATCTCACTTGCTGGTCATACTTACGACTCCACCTCAAGATACCTATTTACCCAGTCTAGTGTCTGTGTATTGGCTTATTGGCTACCAGAAAAAAATTATTGATTGAAATTGGTTTGGAATTTAATCGAAACTGTTTGACTATTTAATTGGACGAAATCGGGCCTGACTTCCTTTGATGATTATTTCCATTCCTAAGGCCAAAGTCATGATGCGCGGAAAAAAGGAAATAATCAAATACTTTCTTGAGTCATGATTATTCATGAGCGAGTTCGTACTCCGACTCACACTTGGCTGATTTTCGGGTGGCTGTGACCCATCTGTGACCACAACCTTTACATATCTATATTATTTTAAAAAATATATTTGCAGTACTATCAAAATTCAGAGGGGAAATTATAATGTTAGAATATAAATAACCAAAAAAAAACAAGTATTTTCAGAACCATGAGATGAGAAAAATTTTCAATAATGTTTTTTTGGCAGTTTGCGCTTGCAGTAGCTAGAGTAGGTACCTAATTAAAGTTACCTAGATAATCTTATATTTTAATTTTATTACATGATATATTCATATAATTTATTGAAAAAGGTAATTGACGCTATGTTTTCTTCGACATGGTATTTTTCAATTTCCGTGGAGGTATGACTCAAATACATAAATGTCATAAATACGTGGAAGTGGAAATATGGACCCAAAAATTAAAAAAACCATGTAAACAAGAAACAAGGTAAAAACCATGCCTCTGGCAACACTTAGTGCTGCCATGTCCCAAAAATGAAAAACCGTTTTTCCAAATACTGTGTTTTTCGTTAGCTTTTTATTGAAAATATAAAGAATCTTTAATGCTTTATTAAAAAAAAAAAAACAATTATTTTCCTTTGATTACTAGGGAAATATAATGTTGAAAAAACCACACCGTACAAAAATAAAATTTTATGAAAGAGCTTTTACTTCAAAAAGAGTTTTTTTTTTAACTGTGATCAAGTTTAAATTTAGCACCTACTTAATAGAATATAGAAAACTATTTTAAATAAATTAGTTGCTTTAGGTCGATGAGATGAAGGAGAAAAAATTTCCACCAGAACCCCATTATAGCACCCCCCACACGCACATTTCGGAGCGACAGAGTCCCGCGCCACTTCAGGCTGCCGCGCAGAAAAGTCTCACAGTCACGGACATATGAATATATCTGGACCTGCCCTAAGTGATAAAAACGTATTATTTCCCCCTCCACATGGCGCCGGCTGTCGCTCCTCCTTGGAACCGGCTCGCTCCATGGGGAGGGGATATAGCCTCGCTTGAATCTAAAATGTGTGACGTCATCATTCTTGCCGTGAACAGCGAGAAGCTGACATCCATACATTTAACGAAATAACGGCAGCTTGTGCTATACAATATATCTACGTATCAATGTACACATAGCGAATATGGGCGGTACTCCAATGTGCTCGTCGCTGGTTACAGGGGTAAGTAAATTATGAAACATTTGTAAAAGTGTTTTAACTAAACACGGAAACAAAATATTGATATGTGTATTGGCGCGAGTCTTTTTGGGGCGAGCATTTGGCCTTAGCAAATATGTTTTGAACGTGGCAAGCAATTCGCGCTCCCATGTAAAAAGGTCTATTCATTCAAAGCAGATTTTGCTTTTAAGAACTAAATGGTGATATTGTAATGCGAGATGCCTATATACTGTCAGATTGATTGTTCAACGAATGACAGTCATCTTTCCCCCCTTCGCTCTCCATAGTTTGGTTTTACCCCTCATCTGTAGCTGCTTGTCTATCCAATTTGGAAGTCTATGCTCACAGTGAACTACGCTGTAAACCTATCGGTCTTTATTTTTCTGCGCGGCGGCCTGAAGTGGCGCGGGACTCGACCGCCCGAAGGGAGGCGTCTACTAATATCTACAGGAATTCCAATAACTGAAAAAATCGAACTAATATCTATGAGAACCAAAGTGTTGACGAATATCTACAGCTAAAACTGTTGACTAATATGTATGGGAACCAAAGTGTTGACGAATATCTACAGCTCAAACTGCTGACTAATATCTATGAGAACCAAAGTGTTGACGAATATCTTACAGCACTGGCAGAGGTTGGATTTACAGTTATGTTTAGCATATTGGAATAACGTAATATTGCGTATGCAATTTAAAAAACTTAATTTATGTAAGTATGTATGTAAAAATCCCTAATATCGGACTATTGGACACATTTAGCTGATTAGTCCAACCTACGCTTTGTAGATATTAGTTCAACCTACGCTCTGTAGATATTAGTCAACACTGGGACCGTCATAGATATTCGTCCGACCTTAGCTCTTTAGTCAACACTCTGAAGTTCATAGATATTAGTTCAACATATGAGCTGTAGATATTCGTCCGACATACAGGCTGTAGATATTAGTATCTGGAGTCCCCCGAAGTATGCATGTGGGGGAGCTTAATATATTTTTGTTGTACACTTTACAAAAGCATCTCCCACACGCACACTTCGGAGCGACAGAGTCCCGTGCCACTTAAGGCCGCCGCGCAGAAAAGTCTCACAATGAACTGCGCTGTAAACCTATCGGTCTTTACTTTTCTGCGCGGCGGCCTGAAGTGGCACGGGACTCGGTCGTTCCGAAGTGTGCGTGTGGGAGGCGCTAATAGCTAATGTTGCTACCTAATTAAAATTACCTACATAATATGTACATTCATTCATCTTTAAGCGGTGTTCAGACATCTAATATAACCGCTAGCAGGTATCTGTTGAACCGCGAGCGCTTATGTTTCGTGGCGTTCACACGGCGCAGATAAAATATTTCTTCCTATGGTAGGAGAGGGGGTCAGTTGAATTAGCGAGCGGCCACGGAGCGCGCATTTTTTGTACTGAATCTATGGAGTTGACATCTGTCACCCACCGTTCTTGGCAGCTCCGTAATTAAAATGACCCCCTCTCCTGTTTTCGTCGGAGTGGGGGGCGCTTAACTGTTGGCATATCGCCTCAGGAGCGGTTACGGCGTAAGATGTGCATTGTCTGTGGTTGATGTGCGCATAAAGCGCTCAGGTGTGAACGGTCTGAAGGGATTGTATGGAGAGCGATATGTGGCGTGCTATGATCTTTTATATTTATATGCTCAATGTGAACGAGCTCTTAGTATATTACATATTAACAGAGTTAAAAGAGATTTATTTATACTGGGTTTTTACAGATAGGTCTCACACACGTGAGAACAACCCAATTATAAAAACTCAGTTAATTATACAAATAGGTAAAAATTTATGTAGAATCAATCAGCCAAATTACACAATGGTTAAATTTTAAAACAGATTAAATAAAAATTAGATAAAATAACACAAAAAATGGTTAGAAATAGAAAATTACAAAAATGACAATTAAAGAGAGGCAAGACAAAAGACATAATTAAAGACACAAATGATACATAATAAATTAGCACATATTTTTCGGCAATCGCAGAGCATTTTTTTTGAAACCATATAAATGATCAACAAAAATATCTACTTCAGCACACTGTCTTACTATATAGTCGACACGTTTGGATCAGAGGACTAAAATAGGCGATATTATTTTTTAATGTATTCAGGTGAAACATATTATGGCATCTTAAACAATGGGAATTGGGAACATATAGGGTAGGGTGGGGCAAAGATCCGCAATTTTAGGTTTCAACCCTTTTTCTCACCCAATAAGTAAAAGGTCCTGCAGGTTTTGGCTTCACTGGAAATCTTAATTTATGTGCTACAATATACCATTTTATTACTAGCGAAATAAGCACCATTTAGGAAAAAAAGGAAAGGTAGACAACCTTGCCTTTGCGGACCTTTGCCCCACTGTTTGGGGTAAACGTCCGCAGTCATTTTCGTCATTTTGTAAACACAAACTAATCTAAAAACAAGAAATGCGCATTTGGCCAAATTATTGTCCATAGATCGCCTTTCAAAACCTGAATTAGAACCAGTAAAAAAGTAATCAAAGCGTATAGTAAATTACATTTTCAACTGAAGATGACCTACGGATTATTACATCAAAACAAGTAAAAAGAATTCTAACCTCATTGTTTTTGTTGTGCCGGTCGGACGCCATGTAACTTTTGTGAGTCATCTTCTATCAATGTTGCCAGCATAAAAATGTGTCTAAAACCACGACAATATTAAGCGATCATTTTAAATTGACGGTACGGATCATTTCCCACTGCGGATCTTTGCCCCACCCTACCCTACGTATATATATCAATATTGTTAAGACGTATCAAGAAAGCAAAACAATGAAGTATCAAGATGGCCGTGAATTATTTTATGTAAACATATTTATTAGAGCGTTCTGATTTTAAGCGTATTAATTTTAAAGTATTCAAATCGCATGTCGTATGATCTAAGATGTTCTTGTAATCCACATTTAAAAGATAACAGTCTTAGCATTTTTTTTAACTGATTCTACAATGTTTTCATATTTACAGTAATATGGATTCCAAATCTTGCTTCCATATTTCACTTTACTTCTAATTAAGGCATAAAGAGATAAAGAAACATTGTGAACCTGTGCTTAAGTTCAAGAACTACGTTCCTGATTTCAGGATTTCTCCACGTACCCGTACTAAAAAAACATGCATGCAGTTCACATCCGGTAGAAGTGAAACCTTCAGAAAACTAAAGTAGACAAGCGTAGGGAGACTACGAAGCACTGCACAAAGAGGAGACCGATTATTTTGTCTCATTCTCTTACAGGCTAAATCCCATAGATTTATGTGTTTGTCTCTTTTTAGCGTCGCTTTTTCGTTTCATCGAGTTTCAAATCACAACGGTGTTAAAGAAGTTTTCAATTTAAAAAATACCCCACTCAAAAAAACATGTCTTGCCTTTTTTTTAAAACCATAGAGTTCGAAATGACCCAAAAACCCATGAAAACATGGTGAAAACTATGCACATGGCAACATTGGCTCGAGTATTATTTTTTTTTAATTAATTTGAACATTTTTTTAGATTTCAGAAAATTATTTTAAAGCCATCGTAATGTTGAATAAGGAAATGTGGGATTGTATGGCGTTAAATAATCAACTAATAATAATGTGATTATTTACCTCTAAATAATTGAAAATATTAGTTCTGTTGGAACGATTTTTCGGCTTTTTTACATTTTTTTTTTTTACGGTGAATACCGCACAAGAATCTCAACTGCTCCCGTCTGGAGCCAGTGAGACTATGGCATCCCCAATTGGGGTATGTTGTGAGGCTGAAGGTAGTGGGGAGGGGAAGGAGGTGGGGAAGAGGAAGGTTGGGAAGTACCTGGCTATTCAGATCTGGTCACCAAACACGGCTAAAGCCATTCTCAAGCAACGTTTCAATTCTGAATGGTGGTCTTACACCAGGGCGATACTAATAGTATCTTCCACTCTGGAACATGCCGCAAATATACTATATATTATTTTAAATGAATTATTTGTGAAATAACACAAATTAATCAAATAAAATTTATTTGCGCATGCCGGGTTCGAACCCGCGACCTCCGGAATGTGAGTCAAGAGTCTTAGCCACTGGACTACGGAGGTCGTCATATTTATATTTTGGCGAAGTTTTTTTTTTACATGCGCTCCACACAGAAGGCTCTGAGGAAAATAATTTCCCTCAGGGCCTTTGGGGATGCTGTGTGGAGGTTTTTTTTAAGGAAAGGAAGGAGAGGAGAGTTCTAGGAAGGAAAGGGGTTTAAGGGATGGGTGGGAAAAGGATTTAAGGGGTGGGTAGGAATTTGGGGTTCAGTGTGTCCTGGTCATCCGTCTCCAAGACCAGGACAAACCTCACCCCATGAACCCGGGCACCCCTGCTAATTCACCAAACGTAGCGAACCACCTGGGGTGACCTATGGCAGAGGTGTTGGTTATCCAATAAAGGTTCCCTGGGCGGCGGTACCCATTCCAGCCTCCCAAAAAAAAGTTGTAACAAAAGTTACCCTATGAAGCGGTGTCGAAAATTAACTCTGCAAAAGTACCTACAATATTTTATCATTTCACTAAAAGATGTCCCTAAATTTGTGCATTTTTTTGTGCAAATAGGCGACCAGAGGTAATTTATCGTAATCATTGATTATAATCAATGATTACGATACACAGAGGAGATTAACGTTTTTCTCGATTATTATTTGAAATATTCCCGCAAAAAGATAACTGGATCAATGTTTACAGTAGGTACCTAAGCATTGGTTTGAAAAATAACAAAATTTTTTTCATTGACCACCCCAACGCGCCCATCGCCCAAAACGACTCATCTTCGGCGTGCGCCATTTCCGTGGTGTTCTGTTGGGTGTTGTGCGGTCTGCGTGTTTCAAGGTATTTAAAGTTATTTTATTGATTTTACTCGCTCAAACAACCGACCATTAGTCAATGCCACCATATATTTGCAATATTCACACCGGTGGGTACTTTTTACAATGCTTGTTATGGTATTCTCGCGCGTAGCTGTTATTTTTAGGATTTCCAATACTACTCGCCGCCAGCCCGGAGTGAGAATTGTTTTATTTTGCGCAATATCGTAATTCGTAACCATTTTCGTTGGATTAGTGAAACGGATCATGTTTGACTCGGGAAGGATGCTTATCCGCAAAGGGAGGTGGCCAGGATGTTGGGAGTACACAATATTCCCATATTAGGTTTGATCGCACCCACGAAAGTTTGAAGGTGCGTATGTGTTGTTATTCCGTCCATTCAACTTTGAGGAATTCGTCTCGTAGTATTGGTTTCTGGTGGAAATATTGCATAGTGTACTCATCTCATGAAGTGAGTAAAGTTATTATTCACGCCAGCCAGTTGTGTTTACTCCGATGATTTTACCGCTAACATGAGGGAGACGGTTGTACTTCCGCCATTGGAGAGAAGAGAGAGGATGATGCGCGCCGCGCTGTGCGAGCGCGACACGAGACACGCGTGCCGTAACCGTTAAATGTTTCCTGGAAGAAAATTTTAATACGCATCTAAATGACGACAGACATTATTCAAAGCCAGCGTCACTATTGTGTTAATCGGATTAAATTCGGAAAAGCTATTGTGGTGCGGTTCCTCCCAATCAATGGTCAAAGGGGGTGGTTTACGTTGATAAATTTATCCAATAATCTAATGCGGGCGCATCGCGTACATTCCGTATTTGGGTGTGAATCATTGTAGAAGTAAAAACAAGTAGGAAGCGTCTGCAATCCAGCCACTCGTTTATAAATGGGTGCATTCCCCCCTGTATTCCATACTTCTGTGTTGTTATTCTCTCCAGACTTCATCGTATGGGTGTATTTTACTCGTACGCATGGCGTTAGCACTTAATTAGTGTAAAATTCGGCTTCTAATATGTGATCTAATCTCGAAACTTGTGCGGCCTCATAGCTCGCACAAAGTAGAAGAATGTTTCATTCAATAACCTACGAATTTATCAATGGTTCGGAGCGTTCACGTCATGTGCTACTGACGCAATTTTTGCAAATCTTTAATTTGTTTTATTTACAATCTACGCTGCTTATCAATAATAATAAATAATTATTGTTATTGAAATTATTGGTGAATGAATGTTGTGCTTTGCTCCCGAGATAAGGACATTAAAATTGTATTTGATGCAAGTTTTTTTTATTGAACTTTTTTTTGTGATAAGAAAAAGTTATTTTGTTCCATCTCAATGAACTTTTATCATAATTAATGCGTAGCATTATTGTCTTTAGAGACGCAATTATTCATACGACCTCACCAGCATTCATTGCTAACAGTTGGGAGGCCTAAAAATATTTAAAAATCTCAAATAAAAAAACTCGATTCACTGCAGAAGAGAGAAACTTTTCTAACCTTTAAATTAAAGAATTTTCATTTCATAATTGAAACATTCTTTTACAGGACATTGAGGACCAATCAGTCAGATCACAGAGAGGAGATTGACTTCACTTTGTGATGGAAAGAATTTTTAAACTTTCTCAATGGAAAGAACATTGGCTTCAATCACTGGAATGCAGATTGGCTTCATCACTGGAATTAAGATTGGCTTCATCGCTGAAATGAAGATTGGCTTCATTACTAGAATGAAGATTGACTCCATCACTGGAATGAAGTTTTGACTTCCATCGCTGAAAGAAGATTCCAGATCGAGCGATGACGGCTTGTTTACATTTTGATGAAGACTATGTCGTCAAAACTGGTCTGTCTTAGCTTACCTAGTGCTATCACAGCCAGTTTTGATGATCACAGTCACATTGTACCCCCGATGGAACCTTGGATTAACGTACTCATCTGATACCTCTGCTCAATCAGAGATCTAACTTTTGTCCTATTCGCTAAGGCGGTTGTGAAATGTTGTATTGTATCCATATCACAGCCACTTTGGTGAGCTAGGCTGGAAGTAAACCAACATCAGATGCATTAAAAGGTTTATATTTAAATATATCTAATACAAGATATATATTTGTAAAACATTTTAATAAGTTCTTGCATCTTTTTGATGCAAAAAATACGCCAATCATCCCAAAACTATCAGAATTTACTAACTACCAGACTTTCCATATTACAAATAAATATCTAGTGATTGAGTTTTTAAGTTGAACAAAATTAACGAGATTATGATTCCTAATGTAGTTTTGGGATTGGCATATTATTGTAAATTTTTTGCACTGTTGTAATGCGACTGTCCATATTTTTGCTATTGATTGATGGGTGTGGCTTTTGAAAATAACCTCATGTCTAGTCTTCCATTATGACGTCTATCTCATCTTATGTCTTCTTTCATTATTGATTTTTCACTCATTCAACTGGTGCTCTATACACGGTGTCCGGAAACTAGTGGTACAAGTGGGAGAACTGGCAAATCTGTAGCATATTTCAATTTGGTTTCGTGGTGTAAATTTTTTCCCTTGATCCTTCACTTTCGAGTCAATTGAGTTTGAAGTTGTTAGGTAAAATTTGAAAAAATCAGTCACTACATTTCTGTCAATTTTTTTTCGTCTTTTAAGATGCATCGAAGTGTAGATCCGGCTTAAAAACTTTCATAACCCTTTAGTTGCCGAAAAAAGATATCTATGCTCGCACTGTAAAATATATATTATTTAGGATTCTCTATGTGGTCTCCAGTTTGTCGCTTATAACATTAGTTTTGGGAAAGCTTTGGGTTAGTTTTGGGAAAAACCCGCTCTGCAGGTCACTTTCGAGTCAATTGAGTTTGAAGTTGTTAGGTAAAATTTGAAAAAATCAGTCAATACATTTCTGTCAAATTTTTTTCGTCTTTTAAGATGCATCGAAGTGTAGATCGGGCTTAAAAACTTTCATAACCCTTTAGTTGCCGAAAAAAGATATCTATGCTCGCACTGTAAAATATATATTATTTAGGATTCTCTATGTGGTCTCCAGTTTGTCGCTTATAACATTAGTTTTGGGAAAGCTTTGGGTTAGTTTTGGGAAAAACCCGCTCTGCAGGTTTTTACTGCTAGGCCTTGCGGCGGCTTTTGGTTCGGCTTCGCCTAGTCAATGTTGGCGATCATTTTGTAAATCCAATAGGAACTGGTTCCAAAATTAGCCCGTTCTTCGTATCCACTGTCAACGTGTCAACCAGTTATGGCTAGTCACCGCGAAAAAGTAACAGGGACGGGCGATGAACGTCATGCTAGTCACCACGAAAAAGTAACCGGGATGGACGATGACGTCATATGTAATATACAGCTGCTTGATACAACGAGTATTACCGTCAATCTTTCAAAATCCGGGTAATACTCCAGGTTCACAAATTCGTAGAACTTATACTTAGGAAGGGCACGTCCCTTTGCATCTTGCCGACAATAGTTGCGTCATCTTGTGACGAGTTCTTGAATTAGAAACCGAACTGCAATGGTAGCTTTGTCTGAAAATCCACGTACACGGATGTTTATATGGTGCAACGGGTAAGGCGCGGCAGCAGACATGTGTTGGACGCAAGCCTATTAATATTGTTTGATTATAGAGTGTAGGATAAACCAAAGAGACTTATACATGACGTAGTCTACTTAGTATCATGGGAGAGTTGGGTTTTCAACTTCGTAACCGGTGCTGGATTTTACTGCGCTTACAGAAAGAGGGCTTATGTAAATGTAGAAAAGCCTATTTTAAAGTGTATCACTAAGCTTCGCTTATCGGTAATCCTTCACTTTACACCAGGAAAATCTAAAAGTTCAACGCTTTCTTGTGGCGGCATTTTACATCCGTTTCTTTTTACAACCAAAAAAAGCAACACATTTATCTGTTAATTTATTTTAAAATCATGGAAGAACCTGTAGATTTCCAAACGTTCATTATGCCCTCCCACTGTGTTCATTCACTTTGAAGTAACGAACGACAAATTAGCTCGCTCAGGCATTCTTGTTCAGACTGTTGATTTCATCGTTCACATTAGCTTTCATGTCTCATTCTTCTGCTAAACACTAGTCTTACATTTTACACTAAACTAAACATAATGCTAAACACTAGTCTTACATCTTACAGTGATTCTAGTTGGTCTTTCATCTCACCACAATAATTTCAGTCTTGTAATGACGGTAATAATAATAAAACGTTAAAAACCCGCTCTGCAGGTTTTGGTTTGGCTTCGCCCAGTTAGTGTTGGTGACCATTTTATAAATCCGATAGGAACTGGTTCCAAAAATAGTCTGTTCCTCGGATCTACTGTCATCCAGTGATAGCTAGTCACCGGGACAAAGGGAACCCGGACGGTCAATGATGTAATACGTAATATATAGCCGCGTGATACAACTAAGTACTACCGTCACTCTTTCAAGGGAAACTATGGTACCGGACCTAAGCGAATTTTTTATATAAATCAGGTTGTTGGAATTATTCGTGTGCGAGACGCAGATGAAAGTGGCGCTATCGCTAACTCGCTGTACGCGAGTTTTGTAATTTATCCGTACTAATATAACATAAGAAAAAACTCACGGGAACATATTATATTACGAAAATTTGATGATAGATGGCAGCACTTCCGTTTGTATCAATTTATGAATAGCGTGTTATAATACTGTTTGATTCCAGTGTGTAATTCACACGCGATAGAAGTGAAACTGGAAAGTCGCTAGATGTCGCTTTTGCCTGTTTATTTTAAATGGTTTGAAGATTGGATATGGATTTACAAAAACAAAAATGTTTATTTTTCGTAGGATTTGAACCTTTGTCCGCTGGATTTCTCTGGCCGCTAAGAATTGCGACACACTATACTGCTGCGCTATGGGACGTGCTTGGCGAGGCGAATTTACACATTACATTCTGACAACCTGTAAAAAAACAAAGCGGCCCATGAGCGCAGACCTATCGTCATTTCCGTTTTATATCTCAACCAATAGGAGCCTTGAACGTAGTTTGGTGCTTCGCAGGTGCCATAGTGCGTCATTTCAATTTCATTTGAATATCAAATCACTAATGGGGCTAAGAAAGTTTCACTTCAATAACATAGTATTTATATAGTGCAGTTTTGTGTTATTTCACTTCCATGTAAATTCATCTTCTGGGTCACACATGCCAACATATTCCTCCTACGAATTTCAGTATTTCTTGACCTAGTTCGCACTGCTATCTTTCTGCTCCACTTTACTCTGTCCAAGAGCAAATAAGATTGCCATCTGATAAACAATCAAAATTATGTATTGTTTCATATTTCTGGATTCTGCAGGTAAAGATTTCAAATATGGTAATAAAATTACAATGATCAAAATTTAATTAGTGTATAAAACCTTTTTTTTAATATTTGCGAGCAACAATTTTTTTGTGAATTCTTTAAATAATCATCAATTCTATTTGACTAATATTTTTTTCGATTTTGTTTTCTTTAATGAATTCATGGAAGTGGAAATTAACACACTTTCCGACAACCGATTGAGCTGAAACTCAACAGATAAAATTATTGTCGATGATAATGCATTCTCTTTTCATAATCAACCAGCACTCCCCCACACACGCATTTCTCTGAAATTAGCTACTAACCAGTTCAAGAGATAGCCTAACCTAAATAGCTGATGTGTTACAGTTTTTTTACAGGTTGACTTTTTAATGCAAAATTTATCATTTTATAAATTTAATTATACATCAGAATACGGTCTCCGGTTTTTTTAAACTAAAATCAGCCTTGTAGTGTTTTTTATAACATGTTGCAATCAAACAGTATCAATAGCCTTGCGACTGTGTACACACTCTATTCACAAATAGATACAAACGGAAGTGCTGCCATCTATCGAATAGTATTAACCCCTCAGAAAATCGCCAATTTGCACTTTAAATGTCTTAAACGAAATGACATTTTACGAAAACTTTGTGTTATTACCGTTTCACAATTAATGCTCTATAAATGAAACATTTCTGAACGTAGCCGAATAGTAATAAGGGAACGTACCCATACCACGTGACACTTTTAGGGGGGGGGGGTCTTCAAAATGTCATGCTCCATACAAATGAGCGGCGGGTTGCTTAGGATTTTGGTCACCGGGGGGGGGGGTAAAAAGTTGGTCACGTAGTATGGGTACGTTCCCTAACTGTTTTAGACAGGTTACAAAATAAGCTTTTGAATTATTATATTATAAATAAACTAGCAGACCCGGCCACACGTTGCTGTGGCTAACGAAACACAACGCCAACCTTTATAAAATCCACACCACCCGCTTGCCAGCTGCCCGCTGCCTGAATTGAATATTTGAATTTCTCGACTTTTCTCTCCTTCTTCTTGAATCGCTCTATCTATTGCTGAAAACCACATGAAAATCCGTTGCGTAGTTTAAAAGATCTATGCGCACATACATTTTGAGCGACTTCATCAAATAAAATAATTCAAATCAAATACCTACCTACTTACTCTAGGACATCTATTTTCCAATTTCTTCCGTAGAACGAATTTCAAAAGTGACTATAGTACGGCCCGCCAGCCGTTTTAAATCGCACAAAAATATGTTTTCTTTGAATTTCTCGGTTTTTCTCTAATGTAATTTACATGTATTATAGATATAAACATTCCTCTTCAATCACTCTATCTATTGGTGAAAATCGTATGAAAATCCGTTGCGTAGTTTAAAAGATTAACGCGCACATACATTTTGAGCGACTTAATTTTATACTATGTAATGATATTAATATTTGTAAATATTAAAATTTAGAATGCAAACATTAAAAAAATGTCAAAATGACTCACGTGATGTATTTATGTAAAAACGGTACTAAAATCACAGATTATGTAAACAACAATACTTATTCTATTGTATAAATGTGTAATAAACATTTTTGTCACCTCACTTTTCAATAATTTCATATAAAAATGTTTAATAAAAATTAACAATGTCGGGAGCGGGCGACCCGCCCGTGGGAAATTTGGCGGGATAAATTATGTGTCAGACTGCGCGTCTGACAGAATGTTCTTTTTAGGTATTTCTATTGACAACTTGAATAGAGATGTGCAGCATGATTCAGTATCGACCTTTCACTTTTTATTTTACGGATGTAACTAAAACAATAACGGAGTTATAACGGTTTCTATGGAGACACACGCGTTGACGAGTAAACACGCTTATTGTACTTGACTGCTATCGTTATTTTAACGTGTTTACTTGCTTACGTTGCTGAGGGGTTAATAGGCTTGCGTCTGCGTGGTTGAATTGCAGAACCTGGCTTCAAGCGCATGTCTGATGCCACGCCTTACGCGCTGCGCCACAAATAACATCTGTGTTCGTAGACTATCACCAATCTTATCTATTGTCATACTAACACTTATTGTATCTTGATTTCCCGCTAACAACGTATGCAGGGACACTGGAGGTCTAGATTCGTTCAAAATGAAATGTAGATTCGTTCATTGAAAAAATTAGAGTTCTTGCGAGAGCCTTGAAGGCGTAACTACATGGAATTTCCAAACAAAGCTACCGTGTAATTCGGTTTCGAATTCAAGAATTCATCACAAGATGTCGCCACTTCCGCCAGCAGGTCGTATGGGTTTGTGTCCCCCCTAGGTATAACTACTACAAATTTGTGAATATGTAGTATCTCTCCGGATATGGAAAGATTGACAGTAATACTTAGTTGTAATCACGAGGCGATATATTACATATGACGTCATGGCCTGTCCCGGTGACTAGCTATCACTGGATGACAGTGGATCCGAGGAAAAGGCTATTTTTGGAACCAGTTCCTATTGGATTTATGAAATGGTCACCATTGTTGTAATCGCGCGGCTATACATATTACATATCCAAACCAAAGCCGCCTACAGGACCTAGCAGTAAAAACCTGGGGAGCGGGTTTTAAACTGCTAGTTTATTCATTACTACACTAGCGCAGACTCGTTAAAAATCACAGGATATTTATAATTCCAATTTAGAAAAGGACAATTAAAATAATTTTCCTTTAACCACTCGAGTGATTGCGATTTCTGATAAAAAAAAATGGATAAGAGCGATCGAGATTCCTGGGCATTGGATTTGGAAATTTCCCACCCACATTAAAATTTCAAAATGGTGGGAGATATATCCCACATTTTTAGGATTTTATAGAATTTGGTTTCGCGAACTCTCAGAGTTGAGTGCACTAAATTAGGATATTTAAAACACTTACCACAAAGAACTGCTATTACATTGGAAAGATACAATCACTGTCTACAATCATCAATAAGAATAATCTTGATGACTGCTTTATTTAGTTCAATTAATAATTTCACACAGACAAACAACAGGCTGAAACTTCACATATTATGATGTGGATGATTCACACTTTGTTTAGAAAAAAATACACTTTTTTAATTCATGAGTTTAAAACACTTTAAATAGATAGATTACTTAGAGTGACTACAATATTATGTTATAGGTAGGTACCTACTTTACCACTTGTCTGAATCCTTTACACTTTTACACAACAATTTTGAAAATGACACTAAAATTAAAAGCAAATTTGAGTTAATTGAACCAGAGTTAGGCAGGATAGACACACAATGAAATAAGTATTCTCTGAACTAACTACAGGCGGGGACCTCGATCGGCAGCTGTCCGCGCTTCAGATTAACACAGAGCATCCTTTACAGCGGAAGTGAGTTATGCTCACAGTGTCTTCATTTAATTAGATAATTATATTTTATTCCAGAGATATGGTGCATTAACCCTGAGGAGCCGGCAAGAATCTTCAATAAATAATTTATTTTTTTTGTTAACCCTTTTCTTGGCACCGATAGAATTAAGCAACCTAAAAAATATTTTTTTAAGTATTTGAAGTTTGTTAGGCTTCAGAATCACCAAAACAAATGAAAAATATTTTTATTGTTTTTTATATAGGTTATTTGGAGTTGTATCCTATAGTATACATTGCCAGGTTGTTACAAATCAACCTTAAAATATTTTACTATGGAAAATGAAAAATTATGTCTTAAAAGCTAATTAAAACTATTATTTTGTGTGATATGATAGGAATCAATTGCTCTAATCAGTAAAAAAAGCCTTATGCCATATTTTATGCAAAATACAGACGTCTGTCCAGAATTACATGAGTCATTGGTTCATTATCTTCTCCCAATGCATCATAAACGATTCCAAAGTTTGAAGAACGCACTGCAGAAGAATCAACTTGTAGTTCATCATCTTTGTCACTTTCAATATCGGAATCTGGTCCAAATTTTGGTATTATAGTCAGTATTTCTTCAATTTCTAAGTCTTTGGAAAAATGAAAAAAATAATAACATATAGATTTTAAAGGGGGTTACTCCATAAGACATTAAACTATAAATAACTTGACTTTAATAAACTATTAATAACTTGGCATTATATCTCAGGGGATACACATTCAATCAAATATAATGGATACACACCATTTTGGAATGCAATATAAACAAGATTTGTCACATATTTGACTCAATATTATTTTTTTATTATTCACTTAACCCTTATAAACAAGCTTTTATTCCTAAAATAACTACATATCTAATAATGTAGGTAATAAATACTGATTACTTACAGACAAATTAGTCGTGCGTCTTCTGTTGGCAGAAGTATCGCAGCGGTGTGAATTTGAACTGTCACTGTTCTTCTTAATTGATCAGTAGATGGCTTTAGTGGTACTAATTATCAAGTCAAGAATACGGTAAAGCAGTTTGAATTAAAATTTGTTTTACCCGTGTACCAGTTTAAGAGGGAAAAAAATATAAAAACTATGTATACTATAGGATACATTGCCAAGAAGAGGGTTTTAAAGCCAAAATATAGACAGACTATACCTGATAAAGCGATTTTTTATTTTTGTCTAACTAAAGCCTCAATTACATTGAGCGAGTTTACAAGCTACTATCTACTAAGTTTAAAAACGGGTGAATCGGCGAGTGAGATTGTCATGATGACACGCAAAACTGTCCACTCGCTCAGTAATTTAAACATTTTTGAAGGAAACTGAGCTCGCAGATCGCTGCTAGCGCCAGTAGCGAGAATAACTACGCCTGCGTGAACTAATGCTCTCAGATGTTTGAGAGTCGAAAACAGCTGTTTGTTGACAGCCATTTTGAACGCATAAATAAACCAATCACGAGTAAGCGAGTAGCAAGTAAAGTTGATGACCTTTCAACTTTTTTTGTCGATTGTCAACAATCTGCTAATTAGCAAGTAACATGATTACACTGAGCGAGTTTACTAACAAATAGTGAATTTCCCAGATAGTAGCTTGTAAACTCGCCCAATGTCATCGACGCTTAACCCAGTAGAAGTAATATCCAAAGGCAAAAGTATATGAATATAATGTACAAGACTATTTAAGGTCGACACTGCAATTGTATTGTGTATAAGACACTGCAATCGTACTGTGTATAAGCACAATCTCCAACACTGCAATTGCAGGGTTCCGGCCCCTAGAGGTTGATTCAAGAAAAAACCCAATACGAACAAAAAAATTGATCAAAAATGTGAACAAAAAACTGAATAGCGATGACATTAGAGAATGGACTAAAACAGTTTCAGTCAGTGATAAATATGTGAAGTTTTATTAAAAGTTCGTTCACTTCTCTTTTAATCACCAGCAGAAATAAGCATGTCAATCTGTACCATAATTAAATGCACTTCTTGCAGATTAATTAAATACTGATTGCCAAGTTACAGTACGGCTAGTAAAAAGAAGAGATTATTACATATATTATATCTTTTCTATTATTAACACTAACACATTTGTAGAATTAAAAGTAAAAAGATTCATGGAGAATTTCGTAAACTATAATTTTATTCCTAAAAACAATGTTAAAACTGAATAAACTATCTTTTCCAATCTAGAAAATATAATGTACCTATAACTCAATGTTAGTTTTTTAGAATTGTCGATATTGGAAATCAGGGAAATTTACATTAGTTGTTACCTACACTATAAGGAAATTAACATCGTTCTTGTGCAACATTTTCAATTTTATTACAACTCTGCAAATATCTTTAAAACACGACTTTGGAACACATGTTAATTATTATTTTATTAACAGATTCAGAAGGGCAACATGAATCCGTGTACAATTATCAATCTGTGTGCGAAAGGAAGACGAAGGCGAAGCAAATTAAGCTCAAACCGAGTACACTCGCCCTATCATCCTTGCCGTGTTTTTCAAACAATGAAATTATTATTGTATTAGATGCCTACTGCTTCAATATAATTCCAACAAATTATTTTCCTTACAGGATTGATCCTCTTTACAATCTCATACAGAAATTTAGTGTAGGAATATCACATTTTTATCAAAAATAAAGCAAAAAATATACAAAGCTGAATTTACACAAAGTCTTCTTGTTGATCACCTCAAATTCACATAACAAACATATTCGCTAGGCATTTGTTTACTTATCGGAGAGTTGAAAACTTTGCAATAATACCCTATTAATTTTTAATTATAACAAGAAGTCTAATTAGGATTTGATAGGCCCGGTGAGCCGAGTGCCGTTGGATCTTCGAATACAGGTGCTTGTGGTTTGAATTGCTCCGCGGTCATTCTTGAGAACATGATACCGATTCCTTCAATCAGGGCTAAGAGGACTCCTCCTACGATGGCACTGCCTGCCATGGCGGGGACACCTAGAATCAAGAATACATTATTAAGAATTGCATCAGATAAAATATACAATGCTTGACAATCACAGAAATAGGCACTTTGGTAAAAGTACTTTTTGAGATATTGGCAAAAAATTGTTACAACTGTACGGAATTATGTACATTGTGCGGTCAGTAAAATTCTAACACAGCCATTTCTACTACCATCTCTTTCGATAAAAATTGTCAAAAGGAATCAGTTTTCTAAAAAAATCAGTTCATCAGAAAAATGAAGATTAAAAAAAAAAAAAATTAGTTCCACAGGGAGGCCTGGAGGAAAATAATACCTCTCAGGGCCTACGTCATCTTCATTGGAGGGTCTTTTTAGGAAAGGAAGTTCTTGGAAGGAAAAAGTTACGAGTGTGTAGAAAAAAACATTTTTGTTCAGGAGTTACGGACGTATGAATCATTGCGGTGCAAGGCGATGTTCCGAGAGAGTCCTGCTTGAGAGGTCAAAACGTCATTCTTAATAGAGATGAAACGGATAGTTGTTTGGCCGGATGCCGGATATCCAGTGAACTGCGAGGCCGGATGGCCGGATATCCGGCGGCCGGATATTCGCCCCATTGAAATATTAATTTTTAGTATTAATTCAAAATTTTGATAAGAAGAAGAACAAGAGGTATATTATGGTGTTTCAATGTCAGTATTTAATCATTTCAATAAGCTCTTGTGTTTTTTACGATTTTTAGTTCACTATAATGGTGGTTGTGATTAGTTAATCATGTTAATTTAAGTTTTCGCTACTCTGCGAGGTTTTTGTAAGTTTTTACTAAAAGTTTTTAGTTTAGAAGTTTAGATATTTATTATTTATGTATTTATCATTAGAGTGAATATCTCAGAAGAAAATTTTAGTTTGTTGGAAGGCCTTATGGCTTTTTTGTAACTTTTTCGACTTTAACCTGTTGTTTGCCGGGGTAGGCCAGCAAAAAGCACCACCAATTAGCGTTCGCAAAAAGCGGCATCCATGACACCCAATGACATTTCGTGTCCAGCGATTCTGACAGTGTCCTTGAGAAATTTTGTACATAGAAAGGTCAAAATCGTAGATAAAGGAATTTTTCCCGCGCATGCGCAAGAACTGCGCACATTCCCGCGCTCCGGTAAATTATTAAAATAAATTATTTGGAGTGACCAGGCGCATTGCGGTTTTCTCTATGGTAAAAGGCGATAATAGAGCAAGCGATTCTGACCGTGTTCTTCATACACTTTCTTTATACATAAGGGTCAAAATCGCGTGTAAAATCTCAAACACACCGGTGCACGAACGGTATTCTACGAGTTAAATAAAAGCCGTCATAATTATAAGCCATTTTATTGATATTTACCTCACAAAGATTAATGTATTGCATTTTATTATAGGAAATTGTCGTAGTTTTTGAATATCCGGTATCCGGCCGGATATTGAGTTACTATCCGGTATCCGGCCGGATAGTAAATTTTGGCCGGATAGGCCGGATACCGGATAGTTACCGGATATCCGTTTCATCTCTAGTTCTTAACCAATCTCTCCCGATCGAGACTCAACTGCCATGCAGTTGATGGACAGACGCATCCGCCGCCAGAACCCAGGATCCTATAAATCCGGGCACCTCTGTTAAGTCACCAAACATAGCAAATTACTTGGGGTGACCTATGGCAGAGGTGTTAGTTATCGAATAAATGGTTCCCGGTGTGGCGGTTACCCACCCAAATTGTAATTGAAGAATGTGAAGCATTTATAATTTGAACGGCACATATTTTGAAGAATTTTATGACTTACTTCGGCCTTAAAAACTAAGAAGGTTCAAATATACAAAGAAAACAATACAATGGGCGCTTTTATAATTTCCACGGTTACGGCAGAGCGACGTCAAAAAAAAACAATGAACGTATGTTCCTTATCACAATAATGCGGCAGCTCTTTCTTACACACTAAATAATAGGGAGACAAACAATGTATGTACGTCTGCTTCCTCCAAAGAAAAAAGTAATAATTTTCTTGTATCTCTCTCACCCGTATCAAAGAAATAAGATGCCGTTGCCGTGGGTATTATAAAAGCAGCCATTGTCTATGTAATATAACCAATCAAAAGAAAAAGTTTGGAAGCAATCATATTGCATAATAATTATAACAATGTAATACCGTTTCTCGCGGCCAATATTCCCCCTGTGAGGGCACCACTCATGATGGAGTTCCAGGGGTCCTCCTTCTTCCTGATGTGAACGAGGGTGCAGTCGATGGTGGAGAACATGCCGCCCCACACTGCAAAGTTTCCTGCTATGATGGGAGACCGGTGCTTTATCGCCATCAAACTGCCAGCCTGGAAAAATACAATCAAATTATTTTACGGCAACACCGAATATGAATATAAGGAGTTTATGGCTATTCACCGGTTGGGTTGTGCAATGACAATATTATATACCATAAATAATGCCAACACTATATTATTTGACATTTGGATACTGAATAGGTAAGGGAACGTACCCATACTACGTGACACGTTTAGGGGGGGGGGGGGGGGGTCTTCAAAATGTCACGCTCCATACAAATGAGCGGCGGGTTGCTTAGGATTTTGGTCACCGGGGGGGGGGGGGGGGGGGGTTAAAAATTGCAAAAAGTTGGTCACGTAGTATGGGTACGTTCCCTAAAGGCTCTGGTAAACGAGTAACTTTTTATGACAATTTCTTGATGGTAAAGTATTTCCGTCAAGATTGTGGTGTATTGCCTATTCTTGTCGACATATTACCCAGTCTTGATGGTGAATTCGCTCGGTTATTATATATATCTATATTACATACAACAATATCGCCGGAACAAATGTATTTCTTTCCTGCTCTGTTCGCCACCTATACACTACCAAAACCGTCATTATTTTAAAAGCGATCGAAGTTCATTTTATTGTATTGTGAATTTGTCTTATACATTACGGCAACTTGATAAAACATGATGGCCAACACCTTGCCCTGCAAGACTATAGACGGCATACACCTGGCCCTGCAAGACTGGCGGCCAACACCTTGCCGTGTAAGACTATTGAAGGCCAACATCTTGCCCTGCAAGTCTGACAGCCAACACCTTGCCCTGCAAGACTGGCGGCCAACACCTTGCCGTGTAAGACTATTGACGGCCAACATCTTGCCCTGCAGGACCATTGACGGCCAAAATCTTGCCCTGCAAGACTATTGGCGGCCAACACCTTGCCCTGTAAGACCATTGACGGCCAACATCTTGCCCTGCAAGACTATAGATGGCCAACACCTTGCCCTGCAAGATTATTGACGGCCAATCCTTGCCCTGCAAGACTATTGACGACCAAGACAATTGTTCGGCAATAGGCATTAATTGGTAATTTATCTTCATCCTTTACCAGCACCTAAAGCTCTAGAACTGAATTAATTTTTGCTGAAAGAAGTTAATGTTTAATGTTTTCAACAAATAATGTGATTTAACTGCATTGACTATTGAAAATTTCAACAAAACAGTATTGACGCAAACATAAATGAAAATGCATACAAACTCTCCACGACTCCTTCTCCATTCTTTGAAAAGTATTGTTTAATTAATTTAGTTTTTTTTAGGAATTAACATTACACAATGAAATACTAAGGCCCAGTTGTTTCACCTGTGATAAAGTCATCAAACAGCCATTTTGATTTTTCGACAGTCAAAGGTTCCCGTTAAATGCCGATTCTAAGTCCGTTTCAGGTTTTGAAAAAATTGTGATCAACAGAAGAGGACAACTATCATGTTGTTAGGCTTGTCAGCTTATTTTAATTGATAGAAACGCACCGAGAATCGGTGTTTAACGAGTACCTTTCAAATGTAAAAAAAAATGGGGCTAAATGGTCATTTGATGACAAAGTTACATATTATGACTTTCTGCGAAACAACAGGGCCTAATTAATCTGTAGTTCGGGAAAATAAAATTGATTAGGAAAATCGGCCATTTGGGCAGGAATGGTCATTTGGGCATGGCCCAAATCTACTTATAAATAAATAATCTACTTATAAAGTAAATCATCTTTTTCAAAAGTAAATTTCACAAGAATTAAACTTTGACCGTGTTAAAATTCTGCTAATTTCACTCTGATTGCTGTCAAACGCATATAGAATAGTTGGTATAAAGATGCCTAACCATTCGCTTGTTGAAGCCTGCTGGAGCATTCCTGAACCCTTTGATTGAATGGAAGATGCCTCCACCGATGGCACCCATAAGGAAAGCACCTCCGCAATCGTCCATGATCCTCCATGGGCATGGTTCACGTGAATATTCATCCATGATGTAAGGTTATAGATGCTGCAAGAAAACACAAATCCTTGTAAATAAAGAAAAAACACAATGTTCCATGGAAATATTTAGTTATTCCGATTTAAAGTAATATAATAAGACTCAAGATTAAATTTTACTTTCACATTTACGGTTAAGTTCGATATAAAACAAACAGTACAATCAAAGTGCGTCATAACCAACAATCTAAAATACAATCGTTTTGACGCGAAACACAACCGAGATAGAGACAAATTTGATAGGATTACGTATACAAAATCATTATTTCTTTCAATGATCTTCTTACCAGGCTAAGGAATGAAAATAAATATTTCAATTTTTGCTAATATTTTACGTAAACCATCCCACAAAACTTGAAGACTGGATTTTTATCTTGAAAGACTTTGACATTTAGAGGGCATAGACAATATTACTATTTGAAATTTGAACTGGTAGGTACCCACTTGAAAAATTACATCAGCATTATTTGACGAAGCGTAGTAGAAAATGATATAGAAAATGAATGATGAATAATTTTTATAAATCCGAAATACGAGTACTTAATACATTAACTTATTATACAAAATGAACACAAAATAAATATTTTCAATGAGCGTGCAGAATTTTGGGTGACCGGACAACTCAGAATGAAACCAACTCAGAACCTTTTTAGAAAAGTTATGAAAAGTGATTAGGGCTATTTTAAAATTATTTTTTTCATAGCTTTTCAAAGAGGTGTTGAGTTGACTTGATTCTGATTTGGCATGGAACCGAATTTTTAGCTAACGATATTTAACTTTCATTTACAATATTAACAATTTTATCGTAATGAGGCAATATTGTGTGCGATGATAAAATTATCTAATTCAATAACGATACTATATTACATAGTATTATTTTTTAAATTTCACTTTCAATTAGGGAGGCGGGTATGGGTACCGCCGTCTCGTGCCCGGGTTCATTGGGTGAGGTTTTTCCAGGTTTTGGCGGCAGATACGTCTGTCCACTGCGTAGCGGGCCTGATCGGAAGTTGCAGGAGACCATTTGACCTCTTCAGCCGTCTCTCAACCCATTGTCTTGCATCGCAGTGGGAGGGATGATTCATCCATACGTCTGTCACTCCTGGACACAATGGCCCCCAGATATGACCCATCCCTCTTACCCTTTTTATTTCAGGAATTTCCCCACCAAACATCATCCCTAAAGATAATATATAGGCCCTGACAGAAAATATTTTCTTGAGGGCGTTCCTGTGGAGTTAATGTAAAACAAAAGATATTGGAAGAATAGAGTAGAACACCATTATTTACTTTATTTAATTTAATCGTTTCCTAAATAAAAGTAATCTAATACGCAAGTACCATTATTTACTAAGAGTTTGTGGAAAAATCTCTCTCGTACACAAAATCTAAAAATATATTCAAGCGCTGGTACAGAAATAGCTTCTTTCTCAAGACGTTTTACTCTTAGCACAGTGTTGTGAAGAAGTTATTGGTTATAATTCCTGCCGCACAATAATATTCAAACTTAAAACTGTGTAATACTTAGTAAGTAGTTGCTTTACTAGTAGTTATTTCAAAGCACATTATTACAGTTAATCAAAAATGATTATAGACTTCAAGGTGTTTTATTTATAATTATCGTGGTATTTAAAACTACTGTGAAGTGCATGTGGATTTATCAACACACATTATTTGACAAAAAATATGTATCACGGCCATGTGTAACTTTATGTATGTTTATAAATTATTGGTTTCTTTTAAAACTGATAAACTGTTATAGTTAATATGGCGGATCCTGCGAGCAAAACACCAGTTGAAGGGGGAAGTGTTGAATTACAAAATGTCAAACCAAAAGCAGCTGTTAACGGGAGTGCTGGAATTAAAACAAATGAACAAGAATCTGTTGAGAAAATGATTGCGGCCCTAATGGGAGATATTGAGAAATCTGACATGAAGCTGGGTAATGGAGACGAAACGCCACCAATTGCCATGCCGGATGCTTCCAAAGATGGTATAAACAGTGTTATTCATGCATTGTTGGATGCACTGCAAGGATCTGTTCAGAAAAAAGAGAAGAAGGCTGCCGCATCTACCAGCAAAAGTGAGGTAAATCTAAAATAATATTATCCATTTATTTTCATAGACAATAAAAATAGTTATAATAATTAAGTAGGTAAGCGCTCTTAATGTTAATGTTTTTGAAAAGTATTAGTATTAGTAAGAGCCCATTTTCATTACAAAGTTGTGTGTTTGTTAACAAAGTTATTGTATTTCCAGATTTTACCCAAGGTCGTTGAAGAAGTACCCCGTGCCAAAGAAATTTCTAAAAAGGCATGGTCCGATGAAGGCAGAACAGAGGTTTATACAAAAATATATACAAATATTAAATATAACATTACAAACTTTGCAAATTGAAAATAGTTGACCTAGAAACAGATTTGCTGCTTTATAGTTGAGATGGGATAATTGAATTTTCATTTTCAATTTTTAGGAGTTACTCCAGTTAACTTATGCTTCAGGAATAATTAATAGTGACTCGTGACTATAATTTTATATTTTTAGGAAGAATGGAAAATCAGAGAAAAGGTTTTGCTTGCTAAGATTGGAAAATTAGAAGAGCAAGCTAATGACGATATCAAATACAAGGCACTGGAATTGAAGTTAAAGGTAAAAAAATACTCCCAAATTAATATGAAAACATGCTCGTGAATAGTTTAATAACGAAGTATGTTCAATTAAATTTATTTTTCATGAAAGTGCTGATAAAATATTTTGTGTTTCTTGCAGTTGAAAAGTGATGAGAATGAAATATTCAGAGCAAAATTGAAATCTTTGGAAACCGAACTCACCGCTGTACTAAGTAAACCAAACGGAAAAAATAAGGACATGGTGGCTAAAATTAAGAAACAACACGATGAGGTACCTACACATTATAATTTTTTGATAAAGTTATGATACATCTCATTTATAACTATTATCACGCCTAGTGGTCAATAGAGTCGGATGCCCTCCCAGGCGTCGCGAATTAAATCCTCGACTAGCGAAATCCTCAAACATCACTGCACAAGCACCATTTTACGCTTACATTTATGGTAGTAAGAGAAATAAAAAAAAAAATTCGTAACCCAGGAATGTTTTTTAATCTCATTTAAAAAATAAATTATGTGCGCTTGAAAGGGACGAATAAATATTATTTTGCTATGATCTAGAGCAGTAGGTACAGAGCGATGGAGAAAGTGCAGAAAATTCAGATTCTGCTGTTCAGAGTAGTTATGCCTCTTCACACAGCATTCCCAAACAAGGCAGACTGTGAGTGAAATTATTTTCCTCGGGACCTCTTGTGTGGAGTTATGTAAAAAAATATATCGTGGTAGATTTTTCGGGAATTATGCCGTGTTGCGCTTCCTCTCCTTGAGCCAACTCTTCAACTGCCTTGCAGTGTCTATCATCGGGGCATAACGAACGACACTACAAGGCTGTCCTAAACGTTATTGGTTAAATGAATAGGAAGTCCAACACGGCACATTAGGCACCTACCCCAGAAATCAATCGCGATAATGTTTTTGGCCTTGAGAATCTCAAATCTTACAATATGATTCAGTGGTGTATTTTCCACGCAATCGTACAAAATTCATGATTCAATCGATCGATTTTGAAGAATTTTTAAATTTTCTAGCTCCTCACCAAAGCCCGCGGCATGATCTTCGATAAGACAAAGATGATAAAAAACCAGGAGCTCCAGATTGAAGCCTTGTCCTCGCAGGTGTCATCGCTGAAGGAGGTGGTCAGCTGCACCAAGGACCTGCTCAACATTAGGAATATGGAAGTCGTCCATTTACAGGTACCTACAGTTTAAAAAAAATAAAAATTACTAGCTGGTTGCCACATTCGTCGATTCAACTACGTGTTCAAAACGTATTGACAAATAAATTGCCTTTAGTTATTGTTTATTCAGGCACTAATTTGTTTTTGTGATTGATTCGTAGAACTCCATTTAATTTTAAAAATTTTAATTGAAGTAAAACTTGATAATATTTTTATCAAGTTCTGCAATCTAAACAATACAAAGCTCTTAAGAGAGTCATAGCAGTAAAGTCATTATCAAACAATTAAGGAAACCCTAACACTTAGTGCGGGAAAACGGATCTCCCATACAATGGAGTGATAACTGTCTCTGCTTAGTTTCTCAACAAATTGGTTTAACCGGTAATAAATCAATTTAGACACCTTCAAAAATTGACATTTAGATTCGTATAAATACGTCGTCTCAATGTGGTTCAAACAGCTACTTGCAGAACTTGATAATAACATTATCAAATTTAATTTTCATTAAATTTAAAAAAAAAAAACTAATTTGGTTATTTGGTACCTATATAGTTGAGGTTGAGGCACGCTCTCGACTAGTTTCTAGAGACCAATCAATGTTTAATCAAGGGTTTCGCATATTTCAGGAACGTCTAGAAGTAATGGACATGAAGATACAGGCAGAAAAGGACAGACATAATCTAATGATGAAGAAGATGGAAACTGGAACTAAAGTCAACGATGAACTGAAGAAGGAGTACTTGAAACAGATGGATCTTTTTAAGGTAAAATAATAATAAGTAATTAAATAATGATTTTTTTTTTACATGAGCTCCACACAGGAGGCCCTGAGGAACATAATTTCCCTCAGGGCCTATGTCATCTTTATGCTCAACTATGATGCTGTGTGGGGGTTTTTTTTAAGGAAAGGTAGGAGGGGAGAGTTCTAGGAAGGAAAAGGGTTTAAGGGGTGGGTAGGAATCTTGGGTTCAGTATGTCCTGGTCATCCGCCTCCAAGACCTAGACAAACCTCACCCCATGAACACGGGCACCGCTGCTAAATCACCAAACGTAGCGAACCACTTGGGGTGACCTATGGTGACCATCCCGGGGCGGCAACCTTTATCCGCATGAAAAAAATGTTCTGCAGTCATGATCTCAACCTTGGATTACGAATGCGAATGGTCAGATGCTACGTGTTTTCAATATTATTTTATGGAATGGAAGCATGGACGCTTACTGAAGAATTAATTAGGCGACTTGAGGCATTCGAGATGTGGATCTACAGAAGAATACTTAAAATAAGCTGGATGGACAGGGTCACAAATGAAGATGTTATGTTTCGGATGAATAAAGAAAAGGAAGTAATTAAAACCATAAAAATCCGAAAACTTCAATATCTTGGACACGTGATGAGACATCCAGAGAAGCATGAGATCCTGCATCTCATAATGCAGGGAAAGATTGCCGGAAGACGGGGCTGGAAGAAGGAGAACCTCATGGCTGAAAAACCTGAGACAGTGGTTTGGCCAGTCTACCGTGGAGCTGTTCCGGGCCGCAGTAAACAAAGTCCGCATAGCCAACATGATAGCCAACGTTCATTGAACGGACAAGGCACAAGAAGAAGAAGAAGGGGCGGCGGTACCCATTCCCGCCTCCCAAATTAGATTAATGTGTTATATAGGGTATACCCCAACACCAGAGTATATAGAGCTTCGTGACCGGCCAACTCAGAACCACTTCGGAAAGTTGATTAAGGGTGATGATAAAAAAATTGTTAAATAGGTTAAGTCAGGTTAGGGTTACCGGCTATTTTAAAATTATTTTTTTCATATTTTTTCATATTATTTTCTTTCTGAGGTGTTTCTGAGTAGGTTTCATTCTGAGTTGGCATGGAACCCTTGAGCTTATTTTGAGTAAAAATGTAGGCGGCATTTTGTCTCTCCGGTGACACTCTTTAAATTTATTTAATACTTTAACAAAAAAATACGTTGGCGCCCATTGTCAAAACCAGTAGATGTCCTAGGTAGGTACAGAACACTATAATCAATAATGATATCGATGGCAGAAATTTGAAAAGCTGAAAGTACAAAAATCCAAAAAGGTTTTTTCCTCTTTCGATCTGCGTCGTCAAAATATTTCTAGGAAAATAAGTGTGTCCTTTACGACGTCCATTAAAAGAGGATTTTTTTGTGAAAATTATAAAATAAATTAAATCCTGTTATTAATGAAATTTAAAATAACGTTAAGTATTCTGAAAAATCTAGTCAATGTAATTTTTAAACGACTTCGAAAAGGAGGAGGTTCTCAATTCGACTGTATTTTTTTTTTTTTTTTTTATGTTTGTTACCTCAGAACTTTCGACTGGGTGAACCGATATTGATGATTCTTTTTTTATTTGAAAGCTGGTGCTTCCCGTGTGGTCCCATTTTAATTTGGTCCAGTTCTGACAATGGCATCCATGAGAAAATCATATAAGTCTTAAATTTGCATCAAGTATGTGCGCGACAAATGGACGAATAACTCAATATCACGCCAACCGATTTCGATGATTATTTTTTTATCGGAAAGGATGTACTTCAAGGGTAGTTTGATGAGAGTTTGGTTAGGTTCTGATTATGGGATCCATGACAAAGTAACGGACCTCTCCAATTCTGAAGAACAAATTTACGATACTCGGCCGAATCAATCGAATTAGTTAGTGTACTTCAGATTCACTAAAAATCAAAAAATAAACAAAAATTTTAACAAAACAAAAAAACGACTTCAAAAAATGCACTAAAAAGTAAAAAAATAATTTCGTATTCTTCTACAACTTTATAATCAACTTACCTTTTATACTCATCAATATGTAGGTACGATTGTTATTTTTGGAGTCGGTGTCAACCAAGGTACCCGCGGCCCGGCGTGTTCACTTGACAGCTCCTCTCCCGCCGACACCGACTCCAAAAATAACAATCGTACGTACATATTGATGAGTAGAAAAGGTAAGTTGATTATAAAGTTGTAGAAGAATACGAAATTATTTTTTTACTTTTTAGTGCATTTTTTGAAGTCGTTTTTTTGTTTTGTTAAAATTTTTGTAACATAAAAAATCATAATTATGGGTCTGTGAAATAGGAGATAAATTTTTTGAAAAAAAAAATCGGAGTGTGCAATACACACGCGGTAGAAGTGAAACCTTCAGAAAACTAAAGTGGACAATAATGGAGAGGCTACGAAGCACCGCATATCTCATTCTCTCGCAGGCTAAATGCTATAAATGCATGTGTTGTCTCTTTTTAGTGTGGCTATTTTTAGTTTCATCGATCAGAGTTTCAAATCACAACGGTGATGAAGGTGTTTTCACTTCAAAAAACTTTCTATTCACTCTACTGAATAATTTACATTTTGTTCTTTACAGCATTTCAAATTTCCTCCGTCGATATTCCAGGAATGTAGCTGGTTTTCAGCAGTGCCTCCAATACTCGTATATCGCTCTTGAGATTATTTTTCGTAAAAACGGCGCTGCACAAAAATACAAATCTTTGTAGCGCCCCCATAAACAAGTTGAAATTATATTACAGAACTGTGACGACTGCATGGAATTGTACAGCGAGCGATATAATGAGAATGGTTACGCCCACATATTATAGATATTCCTCGTGTGAAATCACATGAGTGGTTTTTTCGATAAAAGACAAGCGATGAGTGTACAGAAACAAAAATGTTCAACTTTAATCCTTACAATCTACTCCTGCGAGCAAGGGCGGATTTAGGGGGGAGGGGGGGACGGGGGACTCGGGGGCACGTAGCCCCCCCAGACGGTATTTTTGTGTACTGTGGAGATTCCATCACAGTACATACTTAGAAGCAAAAACTGTCTTTATTTTAAACATTTAATTTTTCTATTGTTTTGACACTATCACAAACCTTCCTAAAAATACTTGAACTTGTAGAAATAAACTTGAAGTATGTACTTCAAGTTTATTTCTAACAGTAATTGTTGATTTTTTTGCCCGTCCGCCCCTTGTGCCCCCCCCAGAAAATAATCATGGATTCGCCCTTGCCTGCGAGGATGTGACCTGATGGTTAGTTAGTTTAATTCAGAGTTTAGAAGTTTAGACATAAGTTAAATATATTTTCTTTTTTTAGTGCTTAAAATCGAAGTATGAAGAAAAATTCAGGGTGTTGGAAGCGAACCAGAAGGAAGTAGAAGCGCCCTCCACCAGCGCCGCTACCCCCGCCCTAGAGTCCGCCCCCGCCCTGGAGTCCGCCCCCGCCATGGAGTCCGCCCCCGCCCTTGAGTCCGCCCCCGTCACTGCAGCTGACACCGCCCCCGCCCTACCCACCGCCCCCCTGCAGGATAACGGAGAACCAACACAGTGAAATTGATTTATTGAATAATATTGCGATGGATAATGTTATTTGATAACTATTTATTATATTTGTAAACCTATAATACTTTATTTATTTATTTCAGCACAGAAGTTTTTTTAAAATTTAAGATAGTTTGTTATATAATTTTGCATATTTTGCCGAAAAAATTAAATAAATTTTCGAAAAAGGATTGTTTTTATATGTGCTTTTTTATATTACTAGCGAGTTCCCGGTATGCGTTGCAATGCCCCTTAAATGAGTAAATTGTTTCTCCCTGCTGGACCTTTACCATTCTTCCCCGTTCCCCGTTCCCCTTTCGCCTCCCCTTCCCCTCCAGCGTTCACCATCCACCTTCCCCACCTACCCCCTTCCCTCTCCCGATTTCCCCCATGCCACGATTCCCCTTCCCCTCCTCAAGCGTTCTCCTCCCCCATCCCGCTTTCTCCTTCCATCTTCCCTGCCTTCCCGCTTCTCTCGTCCAACTTCCTGTGAACCTCCCTTCCTACTTTCCCCTACCGCGTTCCCTTTCCACCTTCTCTGCGTTCCCCCTCCATCGTTCTCCCTCCCACGAACCCTCTCACTCTTTCGTTCCCCCCCTCCCTCCTTCCCTCCCTGCGACTAAACTATATGATATACACTCATCTTTAAAACAACTCTCGCGCCACTTTTTTGATACAAAATTTGTGTACAAATTTCATAACGCCAGAGTTCACCAGATATATAGAAACCTTTGCGGGCGTATCCATAATAACTCACCAAAGTTTCATCGCAATCAGATCAATAGTACAGGAAATGATTTCATTACGCCAGAGCTCACTATTATATACAGAAACCATCGGGCACATCAAATACCCAATCATCGCAATTGTATTAATGGTTCAGGAAAGCTTATAAGGGACAAATAAAGAAACATTAAGTTTCATATAATTAAGCGTGAAATTAAAGAAGTAATATTTCGGCGCACATCATGACGCACAATTAGAGTTGAGACGTACAACACACACTTAGGATTGCGTGGTTTGGTGCATACTCGTGTGTAAACACTTCTGGCAACCTTTTGTATTGCTTGCGTACAAAACTGTGCTACACAGTTTGAAGGTGTCCGTTCATAGTGACGATCCTTGGTCACGGATGCTACGTGGTGGGTTCAAATCCCGGCGTGCGCAAGTAAATTTCATTTACTAAATCTGTTTTATTACACCACTAATTCAAATTAAATTAAATACAGTACGAGTATATTTGCGGCACGTTCAAGAGTGGAAGATACTCTTCGCCCACCATCACCCGTATCGCGTTGGTGAAAGATTACCATTCTGAATTGAAACATTCAAATGGTTTTAGCCGTGTTTGGTGACAAGATCTGAATAGCCAGGTACTTTACCGCCTCCATCTTCTCCTCCCTATACCCTTCAGCCACACAACAAACCTCGATTGGGGAAGCTATGGTCCCACTCATGGAACTATGAATGTCCATACTCTTAGGTCTCACTGGCTCAGGAAGGTGCTGTATTCACATAAACATATAAGTGCTACTATTATTATTATACGTTAAATAACTACTAAACTTCATTTTTTTATAGTCTGTCAAAAAAGAGTAGAAAATATATGAGGGCGCCACTGTTGATCAAATGGCAAAACTAAACACATAACTCATGGTGTTAAAGTAAAGCTGTGTAACCTACATTTTCATAAAAAATTAAAAAGGCATAATAGTGGAAAAAATATTTTTTCATTGCAGTATAGATACCCGCCGATCTCTAAATTAGAATTGAATACAGGTATATTATTATTATACCTTTGCAATTTTGTGTTAACATAATGAAGAATAACTATAATGTAATAAAATATAAGGTTAGAAATTGCTCACATTTATTTAATACTAGATAAAGTACCTAGCGTTGCCTGGGCCTTAGATCATGTCTCTAATTTTAGATCTGAATATATTTAACTCATTCAGATCTAAAAGTAGTCTAACTAAACTCACCATTAGTGATTCTTCTTTTCTATCTATTGTTAAATTCAAATTTATGTTAAATTAAATTAAAGCAAATCGCTTTATTAATCACCTTTTAATAAAATTTATGTCATGAAGAAAAAATGTTTTTTAAAATGTGGTTTACCATGTTCTACACATTCAGTGTCATTGCACTTCAAAGAAATATTTGACAGTTAAATTGGTCTTGCCAGTCTACAAATTTAGTAGTTCCAGTTTTTATATTTTCTACTCTATTTTGACAGACTATACAAAAATAAATTTCAACACACACAAACTTTCACTGACCGGTTAGACCAGTGTTTCTTAACCGTATTGAAAGAATCGCCCCCTTTTCCACATTAAAATTATCCAGCCCCCCCTTCCCCATTTTCTGCTACAATTAAACAATAATGAGAAGTATAAATAAAACACATTATTGTTACATTGACATTGAGTATTATGCCTCACTTTAAATTTTTGTGCGTGAAACTGTCGTTTAATTAATAGAACTTGTCAAATCGTTGCACCTAAAGCAGGTGTGTCGATGTATCAGTGTGCATAACTCGTGATTGAGTTTATTTTCTATATTGACACAATGCCCATACGAACTTCTGTAGCGCCCCCTAAATGCTAAAAATTTAATAACGCCCCCCCCCCCCCAGACCTACAAAATGTCCACAAGGGGGGCGCTGGCGCCCCCGCTAGGATTCACTAGGTTAGACAAACGTAAGAGTACAAAGAAAACATTTAAAGACGGACGGTAAATACAAGCTTTGGACAAACACGCCATAAATAAAAAAAATGTAATAAAAAAAATAATAAATAAAAACCATGTAATAAAAACACTCACAATCTTTCACTAGATGCAAAAAATGAGTAAAACAAAAGTAAATTCAGATACAAAATTAAAAGATGGATTAAAGAAAAAAACAATATTACCATAATCTAAAAGAATAAAACATACACACGATACCATTATAAAACACACACCATTCACAACACATAATATATGCCGATTTTTCGAGCGTGGTTTAGCGCTAAACCTAGCAGCTAGCGGCCGAAAATTCACATTTCGTCGAAAGATGTTCTTACGATCGTACAGGGCGGTTCCAATGAGAAAGATTAATTATTCTCCGTACCAGCTTTTTAAAATTATAACTCATTATCGATTTTATTTAATTCCGAATTTACTTTAATTTATACCTACATCCAAAAATGCTGAAAGGCGTGATGATAAAACTATTAAAATTATGTACTTTTTGTTATTATTTTTTGATTATAAGTATTTATCATTTTTCAATAATGTCTGAGTTAAATAAGAATGTAAAAAAAATCCGAAATATATTAGTTTGTAAGTGCGCAAATAAATACACAAACGGACCAATTTTCGTCAAGAAACACAATTTAAATACATATTTTTTAATGATTTTATTTAAACTAAAATTAAAATTTTGAAATTGGAGAGATGCAGACGTTGTCTCATTTTCGACTATTGATATTAGTGTGCAAGCAATATTTAAAAACAAAAGCAAAACAATAAGCACATTGACATTTGAAATTTTTGAGTTTTTGGAATAAGCCACTTGCATCACATTTATAAATTTTTTTTCCGGTTTAGGCAAATATTCTAAGACATTCTGTATTTTTTTTTCGTGTTTTTGAAACCCTGGGGATTTTTTGAAAATTTCAATTCGAAAAATCAGACCATTTTTTACAAACCGGAAAGACGGGACATAATTTTATAGGTGTGAAAAAACGATAATTACATAGCCGAAAATAATTAAAAAAAAAAGAACGCTTTCCACACGAATGGCACAGAAGAATAACGAGGTATACCAAAAATATTACATCTCATAAATATTTTTTTCCTTGATCCATCTTATTGATCATAAATCATTATAATGTACAGCGTCTATATTACCAAATTCAATGTAATATACTTGTACTTGTAAATTATAATTATAATAAGTCATTTTAAATACGTGTAGGATTACTAAAGTTTTTTTAAATATTTATATTGAGGGATAAGTAGGGTTAATAGATTCAATTAGAAATTCCACAGAGCCGAACCCTCTGATATGAAAATATCTGGAGTCGGTGAATTATTTTCCCATTTGGTCTCTGGTAAGTTGACATGTTGTTCTTGTATTGTTTTGTATTTATAATACTTATATAGTGCAATTGCATAGCGTGGATTCACTAGATGATCATTTGGGAAGTGTGTGAAAGGGTTTAGTTTTTCCTGTGGGGAAAATTTAACCCGGACATTTAAAAAAATAAGAATATTATAAAATTTTATTTTGTTAAAATCAGCACCATAATTATTATATCTCTAAAACACCTACCGACATACTCTTCACGTTCTGAAGAAAACCCCGTATATCATTAAATGTACCTACGGGGTTCTCTTCAGAACATCTGTCAAAAAGTGAAACCAAAGTTTTTTTTTTTTTTTTTTTTTTTTTTTTTTTTTTTTTTTTTTTTTTTTTTTTTTTTTTTTTTGGTATTACAGACTGTGTCCATTTACAATACACATGTAACATTAACTACATATATATGATACAAATAACAAGTTATAGATTTTTAGCATTAACATGCCTCTTGAATTCTTCAAGGCTACTATTAAAAATATCGATAGTCTTGGAGGCGTTGTTTAACAGCGATGATAAGTTCGCAGAGAACAAACAATAAATTTGGTGAATGAATTAAAAAATTCGCATGAAATCAAAGTGATGCCATATGAAAAAATAAATCAGTGTGGAATTTTACAAAATTAATAGGAACATTTTCGGAGACGGGACATTTTCATGTAGTGACGTCACGAGCCCAAATAATGGATTTATTTATTTAAAAAAAAAAAAACTTACATTTCTAAACAATTTTACTAACATTTTCTTAATCTTAGTAAAAAGATCTATCCACATGATTTTTTCCAAGTCGTTATGAAATCAATGCAAGTGGCCTATTCACTCACTATTCAATGCTATATTTATCACAATATTGCTGCAGCTCTTTCAAAAGATGCGAATTCGTTCCGTACAAAATGTATGAGGAAAAGTTTTTTCTTCATAATTTTTTTTTCGTTAATTTTCCGATGTTTAATAGCTACTAACTGACCCGGAAACGCGTTGCTATGGCTAACTAAACTCAACGCCATCTACTGGATGGTTATCCAACCTTTATAACCACCGCCATATTTGGACGAGGACTTTAATTTATAATACGTAGAGATAGTGCGAAAGATTATAATAATGTGCATGAAATGCTTGAGGTAACTAAAGTGTTTAAGTTGATAAGGATTAATACTGCATCCGTCTAAATAACTTTCCAATTACCGCATTGTACGTGATCATTTTTTTTAGAAGACAGAATGGGTATAATAAGCTATTCGTAAAAGATAGTTATTATGCCATCGCGGACTTGTTTGTAGATCTATAAAAGAGGAATATCCTACCATGCATTGTTTTGTTATATCTCAAAGGGATAAGGCAGTGTTTTCGATGAAAGCTCCCAGGCGGCTTGACTTTTTCCCATACTTCTAACAATTATCGTTATGTTTCAACCAATTTACACAAAACCTTGACAAATTATATACTTAAACCTCCCTCACGAATCTCTCTACCTTCCTCACGAATGTTATGTCTTATTAACAATTAAAAAAAATGTTTAAATTTTCGAACAAGTAGATTGTGATATGTTGTATGCAAGTAATGCGTATGAATGAGTAGATACAACATTTGACTTTATTCATCAATCATTATACATTATGTGATTGGGCGAAATTTAATAAGGTTAAAAAACAAAGTACCTACATACTTAAATTTTTTTATGGATATAAATAAAGTTAGATGAAAACGTAAATAGACGCCAACGTAAATTCTATAATACGAGAATATTCAAATTGAATTTGATCTATCAATAGCCAAAAGGAAAATAGGATCGTGATTTTATCCTGGCGAATGCCTGATTTTTCACAGATTATCATGGAAAACATTATTACCTATTCTGTATAACGAAATCTTAATCCTACTAATATTATAAAGGGGAAAGTTTGTATGGATGTATGTTTGTTACTCTTTCACACAAAAACTACTGAATGGATTTAAAAAATTCTTTCACTAATAGAAAGCTACATTATTTGCGAGATCTATAGGTTATATATATATATATTGGTAAGCTCGCTCTTTTTCATACATTTTCTGTCAGTAACAAAATCGATTTATTGCAAACGTCAGAAAAAAACTAACCAATTGTCACCTTAGAAACGATGTTTTTTGTTTTTAATTTGGCAATTCACCCTAAAAAGAGTGCTTTGTTGGCGTCGTACTTAATAACTATCTCTAAAAATGAATCGCCGAAATGTATGTATGCGCATAAATCCGAACGACTGCACCAAATTGGACTATTCTTTTTTTTGTTGTTCGTTATTTTCTATAAAACTATTGTTGAGTTCTGGCATTATGAAATTTGTGTAAAAAATTATAATAGGTTGCACGCGATCAGTTTGAAAACTGAATGTATCGGGAATGAATGTGTGGAATGCGAGAGGTGAGAGGGGGGAGTGGTGTGGGGAGAGGGAAGGTGGAGGAGGCGGAGTGGGGTGGGAGAGGTCGGAGGGAAGTAAGGGGTAGTGGTGAGGGGAGGGGTGGGTGGAGGTATAGGGGGAGTGGGTTGATGGAAGTGGAGAGAGGGAAGTTGGAGGAGGCGGAGTGGGGTGGGAGAGGTGGGAGGGAAGGAAGTGGAAGGGGGAGGGGTGGAGGAAGGCGGGGGGAGGTGGAGTGGGAGGGGTATGGGGTAAGGGAGGGGTTGGTGGAGAAGGAGGGGGTGGGAGAGGGGGGGTTGATGGATGAGTGGAGTGGGGAGAGGGAAGGTGGAGGGGGGAGGAGTGTGGGGAGGGGAGAGGGGAGGGGAGAGGGGGGGGGGTTGATGGGGGGAGTGGAACGGGGGGAGGGGTGGGTGGAGGGGGAGGGGGGTTGATGAGGGTAGTGGAGTGGGGAGAGGGAAGGTGGAGGAGGCGGAGTGGGAAACCCCTAATACCATGCGAGGGAAGCCGCGGGAAAAATCTAGTAATATATAAAACAAAGTCAGGTTAGCTGCAGCATTTATAACTCAAGAAATGCTGGACCGATTTTTATGATCTTTGATTTGTTGGATATGTCTCCGCCCCGAATAGCAGAATCTCTACATATTATAAATTGAAGTCCTCCGCGTCGTCTATCTGTCTGTCTGTTCGCGATAAACTCAAAAACTACTGAATGGATTTCAAGACATCTTCTCAAGTCTGTGGAAAAGACGCAATCGATTGTAAATATGAGATCGACCAAAATGACACAAAAAATCATATGTACCAATGGCCGAGTTAGTTAAGGCGCCATGTCCCGGTGAAACCAGAGATCCTGCGTTTGAGTCCCAGTTGCGACCGTTACCTTTTGAAGTGAAAGTTCTTTTGCACCGTTGTGATTTGAACGGAAACAAGCGACCTAAAAAGAGACAAAAACTTACATCTATATGATTTAACCTGCGAGAGAATGATATAGACTTATCGGTGTCCCCTTTGTGCGGTGCTTCATAGCCTACCGGTCACCTCTTTGTGCGGTGCTTCGTAGAATAAAATGTAAAATATTTTTTAAACTCCTAAGTTTTACAATATTATAATATTATTTATTATAATATTGTGACCAAACAATATTATAATAAATAAATCCTACAATTAACTCCTGACACTCTGCATTCGTCTCATTCTCTTGAACTTTAGTTTTCTGAAGGATTCACTTTTACCGCGTGTGAACTGCGCACATGATTTTATTTTTCTGTATCTTGTTTGGTTTCATGTTTCGTTTAGATTTGTTAGAATTATCTTCTTCTTTAATGTTATCTTTTTAATTTTCAATTGATGTTATATGAGTAAAAGCTCACGAGAAAACCTACCGCCCGAATGGAAAGCTCTATTCCTCCAATCTGCGTATCCGGTCGGCTAATGCAATCTCCAGCATTAGTTTGCCACTGTAATCTTATTTGTGGATTTCACTTGCTGACACAGTTGGGGTGAAGCTAATGGCTTTTAAGGGGATGTCTTCTAAGAAACTAAAATGGTATAAAAACTGAGAAAGAAAATGAAACTTTACCAGTGCTCTTCTAGCTCTTCTCCCATCACCACTTCTTTGCACATTCAACAAAACTATCCAGAAATCTAGGTAAGTAAAACAACTAGAAACAGTTTTAATTTCATAACTAATGTTGTGCTTTATATATATATATTATATATATTTTTTTATATTTATTTATAATAAAGACAAGGTAATACAATATGACAGGAAAAATAAAAATATTTTACAGAAAAAGAAAAGTCCCAATAAACTACTTTTTAGTAGTTTGTCAATGTGTGCTTTTACTTTGAAGATTTAAATAAACTTATTTTACTTTATTTTGCAGTTACAATTTTTTTGCTAGTGTCTAATACAATTTTTTTCTTTCGGCAAGCCAATTCTTCAACATAATATTTGTTTTACCATTTGTACATTTTTTAATTTCAGCAGGTAACATATTCAATAAAATTGGTATCATGTAGTCTAGCGTTCTTTGTCCATATTTGTTTAAGTGCTTAGGTACAATTAGTCCTTCATTTAGCGTAAAACGGGTATTATAAATGTGTTCCAGTTTATGTATGTATAAAGGGCTATTCATATGCTGAGATATAATTTTATACCACAGAATTGCTCTTACTGAGAGAATTTTGAGATTCTGGTAAAAGTACGGAACATTATGTCTTTGTTTGTATAAACTTTTATGCGCTAATAATTTAACTAATGATTTTTGAACCGATTGAACATGATTTACATTTGTGTTACAGGAAAGTCCCCAGGCTGTAATTCCATACCTTATAATAGATTCAGCTAATGATAAATAAATTATTCGAAGGGTGCATATTGGAACACAGAATTTTAATTTATATAATCTGCTAACAATAGATCTGAGTCGTTCACAGACTTTATTTATTTGTGAATCCCATTTGAAAAAACAGTCAACAATAACACCTAAATAAACATATTCTTTAACCAGTTCAATATTTTCACATGTGCACAATTTAGAGATACCGACATGTAAGCAATTAACCAAATAATAAATACCATTATCTGGCCGACACTCGTACAGTATGTCAAATAAGAGTAGAAAACATAGGAGGACGCCACTGTAGTTCAAATGGCAAAACTAAAAATTTAACACATGGTGGTGACGTAAAACAGTATAACCTACATTTTTTGTAAAAATTCAAAAACACATAAAAGTAGGAAAAATATTTTTTTATTGCAATTTCGCTATCCACTGATCTCAAAATTAGAATGGCACATACTTAGGTCTATTATACCTTTGCAATTTTGTGTTTATACTATGAAGAATAACGGATATCATAGTAAATATCTCTGAAGAATATTATAATAAAATGAAAAGTATAGTTAGAAATTACTCACATTTATTTAATACTAGCTTTTACGTACCCAGCATTGCCCGGACTTTCAAACCATGTCTCTAATTTTAGATGTAAATCAGATCATTCTGATCGAAAAGCAGTGTAACTGAACTCACCATTGTTACTGTTTCTTCGGTTCTACCTACTGTTAAATTAAAATTTACGTTACATAAAATTTAAAAAAAATCACTTATTTGTTTTTCTTTAAGAACAAAAAACATTTTTAAAATTTCATTTACACTGTTGTGTATTTTCAGTGTCATTGCTCTTTAAATGAATATTTGACAATTAAATTGGTGTTGCCAGCTTAAAAAATTCTAAGTTCCATTTTTTATATTTTCTACTCTTAATTGACAGACTCTAGTTTGGAAAAGTATTGTGAAACATTAGTTACCACTTTATTTTTTTTACATTAACTCCAGACAAGTAGGCCCTGATGCAAATAATTTCCCTCGTTAGTAAGGGGATAAATCTTTATATAATAAAAAAGCTTTTACCGTAATGGCAGCGTTTATCTAAAAAGCTTTGTTATAGTTATTAACTCCAAGATTATTCAACAAACCACACGTCAGTAATAAAATACACAATCACACGAAATGTTTATAAATAAATGTTACTTAATAAAACCAACCTTAATAGCAGTTCCGTGTCCATTTCAACATGCCTACGTGCACCGAATATACATAATTTATTTAACATGTTATTAATTAATTACGTTGATTTAACTAATGTATTAAATCAATAGAGTGTGAATTATTAATCAGTGATAAGTTTTTATTATCACAGTGTATTTATAGATTAGGTAGCGCTTTTTATAGATGTCTTTAATTTACATAAAATCTCCACCCACAAGCGACATTTTTCGCTAATAATCATAGTCGTAGGTAATATTTTCAGGTTAATTAAAACCCAAGAATATTTGTGTTTCAAAACAAAATTCGCAATTTGAATAAAATTGTAAATGAATCAATTATATACAAGCTTTTTAAAAATTTTATTTGACAAATTGTTTTGAATACACAAAGCGGGCCAGCCTTCGACCAAGTATATCTAGACAGGGCGTGTAGGTCTTAAAAATGACACCGGAACCAAAAATATTGGTTTACGAAAACATTTATTAAAAAGAAAGTCTATTATCTCACAGTCGAAAGATCGGAAGACGCATTGGTTTGTACCTTTAGTTGGTCTGCGTGGAGCTAATTTGTTTTCCAGCAAGTTCGCGGTAACGGAATTACTAGCTTTGTGAAGATCATTTTTAAAACACAAATTTCTGGCAGTTAGAAATATTTTAGGTATGGGCTATCGCGGTCTTTATTATTGACAATTTAATCAGTTTTATGAATACCTAAAAAAATATGCACATAACATATGAATTTGAGGCAGCGTATCGAGAAAAGTAACATTTGATAAAAAATGTTTAATTTCTTCCTAGTAAAACACACGCAAGAGATGCAACGGAATTCAATGGGTAGTTGTATTATGAAATTACTCGTAGGTGGTGTCACTTTGGGATTGGAATTGGGTATGGGAGGGCTTATCTATAGTTAATATATCGATGGGGCCAGCACTTCAAGAGTCTTAGTTAATTTGCTCTTGAAAAAATGTGTTATTATTTATTATTATTGTAAGTAAAAGTAGGTATCGTGTAAAAACGATTTTCCCTTTTTCTTAATTACGCTTGTTAGTTTGTCAGCTATTAAAGAAAATTTTCAATTTGGGTATTAAGCACATCAGCACATCATTATATTTATACTTCTTTAAATTATATCTACGTGGAGTCGGATTTAAGAGAATATCCAATATAGTCCAAGTCTGTATTTAGTCCGTAATAACTGGAAGTTAAGATAAATTCATTACACATTATTTTTCTTTCTGAATCATCTACTCATTTCAAGATTTTATTGACTCAGCGCAACAAAGTCATATTTCAACTCGACCATTTGCATTTCGTCTGTCCATAAATATGTTTGTAAGTTCTGTTTCCATTTGAAGATAGTAGCCGTTTTAAAGTTTGAAAAAAAAAAAATTGTCAATGAAATAGTGATGTTTCTTTTGACAAATTGAATAATTCCTTATTTGATGTAAAAAAAATGTTACGACAAATATTTGTGGTTTATAATAAATCAGGTTGCTATTTCCCCAAGTACCTACCTACTTACAAATCTTATGATTTCAGAGGAATATTTGGTTTTGATTTATTGAGAAAATTAGAAACATACTATTTTGGACTAGAGGTTTATAAACTGTTCACAGAACTACTAGTTAAAAATAAATAAACACGGTGAACAAGAATATTTTCAAAAGATATTTGAAGATTTGCCCATCCAATTGTTACTAGGCACATCTTAACCACCCTGCAGAGAAAACGTAAACACTGCCTCCGGGCTTCGCAGGTCGGTGGACCAAAAGCCTCGATGAAGATCAAGAGCATTAATAATAAACAAACTCGCTTTAACACGCTACCGTAAAAACACTTGCTGACTTCGTTACTTCCTGACTTGGAGTTTTGTTTCCAAGCGGATTTTTTAAAACAATTTTACTCACATACGAACAGAGATGGCTTCGAAGTTAAAACAGAGGGGAATTTAAGCCTTATACCATGAATAATTGTAAAAATTATAGGCTTTAGTCTGGGAATACAAGGATAGCTTCAATAAGTGACTAACATTGATAGAACAAAACATTGCAATACAAAATGGCAGTCAGAGTATTTTGAATATCAACTGCTTGTAGCAGTACGTGTATTCAAGTATTGTTGAAATTTTCGCAATCTTCGAAAAATTCATCAGTGTTCTTATTTATTCTTGTGGATGCCGTTACGAAATTCAATCGGCGAATTGTTCACATGTTACTGCTTAGTCATTCAAGGATTTTATGACGGTCTGTAGGTATGAATTGCATTTTTATGATATGAAATGTTGAAAGTTTGCGATTCCTGAAAAAAATTGGCCAATTTATGCAAATTTTCGATGCGTCATTCATATCATCGCATCGGGATGACATGCGACATTCTCTAATTTCACGTTTGAGTTAACGCATCTTTGGCTTGAAAAAAAAAAATTTTTATTTTTGTTGTTTTTATTTCTTGCTAGAGCAATCCCGGTGAGTTACAGAACTTATTTTAGGATAGGAGGAACATACAATTCGTGGGTGGGAGGAAATAGTTAAAATTTACATAGGAATTTAGATATTAAAAATATTAGTTTCGCATACAATATAGACGAAAAATAAAAGACAGGTTGAGTAGGACAAATAACAATAGAAAACAATTAAAGAAAAAAGGAACAAGGTTTTACAGATATGGATGATTACAACTAAATGGAAAAGAAAAGAAGAGAAAAAGAAACAAGACAATTGAACATGACAAGAAAATTACAAAGTTTCATCCTTAAACGTACTTAAAAAATATTCTTTTAAAAGCATTACTCTGAATTTTTTATTTTTCTGGATTCCCTTGTACATTTCTGGTAGCGAATTATATAGTGTAAAGGCAACAACACAGTTCAGAGATTTTATCCTGTATTTTGTAGTGTGTGTTTGAGGTATGCGGATTTTATGTTATTTCGAGTATTTTGAGTGTGGATGTCTTGATTGTAAAGTGGCTTCATGTTAGTGTGAGTTGATTGTTGGGTAATTTGTAGGATGGTTTCATGTTTAGGAAGGACTGTGCCTGACTGAAGGTTCGTGGGGTTGAAAAGCGAGGAGGCATAAACATATGTTTTCAGTGTAACCATGTACACTGTACACAGTGTCGGTTTGCGGGGTTGAAAATTGAAAACCTACCTATTATACTTAACCTAGAAAAAAAAACAGTTTAACCAATACTTACTTCAAACTATAATAATAACAACAGGGGTCAAACACAAGACAGATCGTCAACCACAAAACACCCCACTAAATTAATACAAATACTTGTTGGTACCTACTGTCGAGTACCATCACAAATAATCACAAAACCGAACAAAACTTGGTCATTATAGCGCTAGAGCTAATCTTAAATGATCGGTTCTACTTCGGAAGTGTTCATTTTTGAGGCGCGCCTCAAACTGAACAACACCCAAAATCAGCGGCTCTCGGAGGCGTATTATTGTACTGCGTTGTTTAGTAGCTCGGCGCGACGAGCGGAAATGCGCACGTCGGCAGTTCTAGTGAAATACGAAAATATTAATGATTAATATTTAAACCTAAGTAACTTGACTTACCTAGACAATTCGATCCTTTGGAATAACAAGGTTCCATCTGTTGCGGTAACGTCATGCGATAATGAACACTAAAGTAGCTTACTATAGATCCCATTATCGCATGATGTTACAGCGACAGTTATTGTTATTGTTGTTCCAAAGGGTCGAATTTATAAATTGATAACATTTAAATACAAGTTTTACTATATGTTGGATGTATGGATATGGGTATCTTGTTTCTTTTTCCCTTTTTTCTCATTTTTTTAGGGAGGCACAGCCTCCCCTGCTTCGCAACACTAACCGCCACTGCACGCCATGTATGCAAAAATGATGGAACGCCAAACCTCTGTCTAGATAAGTACGCATTGCTTCATTTACTTTTACATATTCATCACTCATACATATATTCTTCTGTTATGACGACTCTTAGACCCGAATCAAGAGATATTAACTTAATTGAGTTATATTTTAAAAGGCATCCCCAATTTCTACTTCCATCCACTTTGCGCGTCTAATACTCCCTTGTCAATCATTTTAGCTGAGCTTATTTTCGCATTTCTCTCAAACCATTTAACTTCATTGCTTATACTAGTTCAAAAATACAAAAAGAGTCTTACAAGAAGGTTGTTTCCATAAATCAGTTTCAGGATGTGCTTAATATTCATATGTTAACTCCGGCTCTGGCGAAAGGGGAAATCTGTCATGCCGGATCTGTCATAGGATCAGCAGACAGTATTTTAAATCTGGATTCCATTTCCTACATCGGAAACCGAATTGTCTCCACCGGCATTCGAAGGACAACGAGAGCTATATATTTGGTATAAATATATACCGATATTTTATCAATTCGCTGGAAGTTTAAGATCAGGTGAAACACTTGGCGGACGTATAGATACAACAAGAATAAAAATTAAATTCAGTGCCTTTTCATTGTGTCAAAACATAAGTGAATCACAGGAAGTAAAAATAGACTCGGTACCTACTCAGTACCTATTAGTGTTCGTATTATTGGAACATTAACCAGTTAAGAACATTTGTAATTAAAGTGAGAGTGAAAGTTACATATTTGTAATAGATACAAACCATTAACAAATAAATAAATAAATTCGTGTTTTCTAAGAAACATTTTTAGCGTTTAATAAATAGTTTTAATCTATCGCTTAAAATTCGAACATGTGCTGACCACAAACATTACTTCACTTTTTTTGGCCTAAATTTTTTCCCTTTATAACTACATACATTTCATAAGTAATTTTTACATAATTTCTGAATTCAGTGAGATACAATATAAGATACAAGTAATGTAAACGTTAGCAAAAATTAAATATAATATACCTATATTTTTTTATTTTTTTATTTATTAGAGATAATATATTACAAAATTATTACATAAAATTTATAATACATTACTCCCAATGAGTTTAATAAAACTCATTTCGGGATAAAACTCATATACTCGTATAAATAAGACAAAAGTAGGTAATGGAAACCCACTAACGCACTGCCTGTGCGTGGGTAATACATAAACAAAAGTGTTAATTTACATCAATAGGCACCAGTAAAAAAATGTTAATTTTAAAGTAAAGATTTATTTTTTCTATGAAAATATTGCAGTAAAAAAGTGGCAGATAATTTTTTTGTTGATTTTTGTTATAGTTTCAAAAAATTAAATAAAGTTAGTCTTGAAGTTACAGTAGAATTGTATTAAAAATTAAATTGATTGCATTGAAATTGGTTAAATTGACTAATTATTCCAACTGTTATGAATTTATTTTTTCACAATTCGTACGATCGATATTATTTGTTAATTTGTAAGAATTCTGTTATAAACAAAAAATATTGTTCCATCAATTCAGTCATGCATTGAATTACTCGCCGGGGGCTTGGTCGAGGGGTAACGCTCTCGACTAGCGATCATGGGGTATTCGAGTTCATGCGATCAGGTTTTTCCAGGCCTTGGCAGTCGAGATCGAGAGAGACTGGTTGAGTTTTAACATCTCCAGCCAGAATTCCCAGTTCCATTGCCTTGCACCGCAGTTGGAGGGTTGGATTCATACGTCCTTCACATACTGGACACACTGATCCCAGATACCTACCCACCCCTCATACCGATTTCCTTCCCAGAACTTCCTCTCCTTCCTTTCCTTACAAAAACCCTTAAAATCCCTCCAAGATGAAGCTTCCCTTAAGATGACATAGGCCCCGAGGGAAATCATTTTCCTCAAGGCCTCCTGTCTGGAGCTAATGTAAAAAAAGTTATGTTCTAAATCCTACGGTTTTCCCGATTAGATCACACTATTTGTTTGTTAACAACAGCATTACACGTTCCTTTTATTCCACTTCTGATTTTGATGCTTCCAAGCATAATTTTTTAACAACGAATTTACGTTTACATATAAAATTTTGAAAATATGTTAATTATCTACTTATATAAATCCACAATCATTTCATAACCATCCTGTAATTTTAGACAAAGTTATGTATAAACAAACAACAATTATAGTACGTCGCGTCGGAAGGATCGACAACATTCTAAATTCTGAACCACTTCGTGAAATAAATTGAAGGATTGTCAATAATGTAGGATTTATAATGTTTCAGTATTATGCCATCCAGCAACTCCCGCCGTATTTTCTTCTCTGTGATGACCCTGACTGTTTTGGCAATCTTGGCCCTGGACTTTGTCGACGCATCTCCTGCAATTGGTAAAGAAACGTAATTATTTGATAAGCTTTTAGAGCTGAGTGGCCAGGTCAAAATACATCATACAAATTACCCATTTCAAACAATTATGAAATCAATCAAATGAAACAATTATGAAATCAATCAAAAAAATCAATCAAAAATCAAACAAACAAATTAACATGCTCGTAAGTCTAATATGTATGTATATTATAATCTCTTCATTGAAGAAGAAGACAGACTGATAAATCTAAACAATGAACATAACAAGACATTTAAAATAAAAGGTAACGGTCGCAATGATGAATCTAACCCAAGATTTCTGTCTTTCCGGAACAACGCCTTTAACCACTCGGCCATTGAGATCTGATTATATTTTTGTCGATCTCGTATGTCAATCTAAGAATTAGCAATATTTCTCAACTGATTGTCTCGGTAAGACAGAGATTTTGGGTTCGATTCCCAGAACGACCGTTCTTTTAATTTCTGTGTCTTGTTCTAGTTTCACGTTTCGGTTAGATTTATCAGTATTATCTTCTTTAATGACAGTTTTACATTGATAGGTATTACCTTCAAAATTTATTCCATATCTTCATCAAAATGTTCACTTATCTCGTAACATAGCAGGATACGATCTTCTTGGTGTCTGCATTCGCAACTGCGCCCAATGCAAGAAGATGTATGGACCTTGGTTCGAGGGCCAGCTCTGTGCTGAAGCCTGCCTCAAGTTCAAAGGAAAGATCATACCCGACTGCGAGGACGTGGGATCCATTGCACCCTTCCTCAACAAACTGGAATGAACCACCGAAGATTTCAAAAAACGTTATTGGACCAAGGACGAAGAGATGAAATTGTAATTGAAATACGCTGAAGCTTAGATCAATTGGAAATTGGAAACACGATGTCCAAATGTCTTTTGTTGCAAACTGAACTAGGTATAATTATTATTATTTGTAAACCTACATTGTTTTAGATAAAACTTGAACGTAAAGATTTGGCATGTTTTAATGCAAATATATTATGATTAATTCAAACGAAAACAGAACACGCAACAAAAATTATATCATGAGACTTATCTTGACTCATAAAAACTGAAGTTGTGTTGAAAACTTATTGTCCAATTTTAAAAAGTGGGGTTTGACCTCTTCTACAAACGTTTTCTATCTGTTTCGATTTTAAGCCAATGTCTCAACTTATCGGGCAATCTTGTTCAAGTAGTTCAACTACATGAGTTGCTTTTATGGGTTCACCCAATTTTTCACAACTATCAATGCCTTGTCATCTGGCATTCTTTCTACATGGCCAGCCTATAGCAATCTTCAGCAAAACCAACAGAAAGCAACTCTAAAAAAAATATTTCACACATGAAAATTTCCGATTTTATCTTGCAACAATTTTAAAATTAACAGCTGTAAATTGAGAACAGCACGATTCAATTTATAAAATTTTCGAATTGGCAATTCGTGAAATTCATAGTTATTGACATCATTGTCACCAATCAGTGCAACATTGTCACTTATCAATGCAATATGTACTGAATATTCATTTCATTAATCAATACTTTCTCTCATAACATCATTAATTTCATGCCATGTGCCAATATTTCTTGTCTTAGTCACAGATATAAAAAAAATCTGATGTCAACATTGATAAAAGGAAAAAAACGTGCATCATTTTGGCCATCATCTCACATTCCATTTAATTAATTTAGTCGCTTATGTACCTTATTTAGTTTAATATTTATTTATTTGATTAAGCATGATTGTAGTGTTTATTGATTGTTATTCTTGTAAGACTGGCGGGAATGTTACTTATAAACATGTTTTGTACGAAAAAGAATTGATGGAAATTAAATAAATTTGCATATTTGAAAAAAACTGTGTGATTATTAGTGTTATTGCATTCACTATTGACATCCTATTTTATCTACCTGTTTCAATTTAATAAATAAAACATATACCTTTGTGGTCCCCGTAAGATCCCGACTACGAATTCAGAAGTTGCGGGTTCGAATCTCGGCGTGCGCATTCAAATAATACATTTGTATATAATATTTGCGGCACATTCTAGAGTGGTAGATAGTCTCAGTATCGCCCCGGTGAAAGATCTCGATTCAGAATCGAAAAGTTGCTTGAAATGGCTTTATCCGTGTTTGGTGACCAGTTTTTTACCCAGCCTTCCTCTTGCACATCTCATTCCATTCCCTAGTCCCTCCAGTCTCACAACATTCCCCACTTGGGAATTCCATGGTCCCACTGGCTTCAGACTAATTGGGAAGCGTTAGGACTCTTGTGTGGTATTCAATAATAAAATGGTGAGTATATATTTTTTTTCTTTATTTTAGTAAGGAAGTTTCACCGAAAAACATGCTGTGATTTTTATTCACAAAATAATACAAACAATTCACAGAAATTTAACGTAGATATCTACATATTCATAGAAAAAAAGGTTACATGTAATATCTGCTTACTCGAAAGTAACAATTTTGTTATTCTTCAAAGGACACTTTTACAGCGAAAAATCTACCCACTAGTCAATGAAATAAAACATTTTAAAATGACGGGGAAATAAAGAGTTTTCCTGGAGGGGTTAGGCTTAAAGTTATATTCTTTATAAAATGGGGTTAGGTTATGTGTCAATTGTCAATCTTTTTGATGGCTGCCATGAGCTTCTTCTAAAACAATCTTCCATCGAATGTTTGTCTTTAATTTCTGTCACACTATCACGGGTTCCGTTTGTTAATAAAAATGGTCATAAGGATTGTAGTGATGTACTGGTTGGTAGTGTTGGTATGAGTTGTGGTAAGATTCTACGTGATGTTGAGGTTTGTAGTGATGAGATTCTCCATGGTGCTGGGACTGCTGGGGTTTGTAGTAATGCTGGGATGTGCTGTGAGGTATCTTGTACCAGCGGTGAGGGGAGCGGGAGTCCCTGGGGATCTCAGGAGATGACAAGTCGGTTTCGTCAAGGTCTGTTGTAAAACCCGAGTTTCTGGGGAGGAGGAGCGACAGGAGGTTGACTGCTGCAGAGGCTTGTGGGTACAAGGTCTCCAGATCTCCCTCATCCAGGTGCAGGGAGAGATCGGATGACTCTGGGTACTTGGCAGGGAATGCTGCCACGGAGAATACGAAAGCAAATGCCGCTAGAATATACATCTGAAAGAAATAGTAGCATATTAGAAACCCTGAAACCCACGGAAATATTAAAATGTAATAATTATAATATTCAAAATAATAGATGTTGTTTTACTGACGGGTTAGAAGCAAAAGCAACTGTGACAAGGAAAAACCAAAAATTGGTAAAAAAATAATTAAGATTGATTTTAAGAACATAAAAATGCAAATTAATAAATTACGAATACGTAGGTTAGAACATGAGTCAAAATACAACGAATATTTTAATACCAACAAGTATCGTGTAAGCAAAACAAACTTTAAAAGATATGTATTCAAATTAATAAAAATCGCCGAAGACATAATTTAAGACATGTGAAGAAATGGGAGAAAGTATTTGGAAACTTGTTTGTGTTTTATTTAGATTAACGTAAATTTTTTCATGCATCTAGTAGGAAAATATAAAAAAAATATAATTTACGAAAGGCCTACAGTAATAATGCTAATACATTTTAAGAGAAAAAAGATAACTAAACAAAAATACATTAAATAAGATAACTAGATGAAAAAAAAAATTGGTGAGTATGTGCAACAATCAAAAATTAATTTTTACATATAAAGCATATGTCCTACGAAAAGTGCTAAACTTGACTTTATTAAAACGTGCAACAGAAAGAAGACTATCAAATAACAACTAAAGATTATTCTTACCGTTTTCATGATGATTGTGAGTGGTGATGCAGTTTTTTTTTACAATAATAAAGCAATGACACTGATGATGTCAAGGGGTTGAATGAATGACCAGGGGCGTTTACAAGACTATTTATACCCCGACCCAACGGGTAGGAATTAGGAACGTAAATTTACTAATTACACTGGTGAAAGGCTCCCGTTAGCCATATTAGTCATAAACACAAACCAAATGAATGAATGCATGAGTCATAAAATATTTTGAATTGAACAACAATCATTATTTTTTGAGTAAAGTTATCTGTTTGGATTTATAAACATAATCTTATATAAATACTCAATGTTGCATCCAAAACTGCTTACGAATTAGAGATTCAAACGCGAAAAAACCATCGAAGCGAAATGGTACTTGCTAGAATTGGGTGATAGTATGTCTAGGAAAAGACAAGGTATGCAAGGAAAAAGGAATGACAAATTACTTACCACTGTATCTCTGCGAAGAAGCACACAACACAATCACAATATAGTTACATAGTTCCACCGCGAAAACTCGAGGTAATTATCGCCACAACAAAATGAATGAGTACTAAACGATATTATGTACTTCGAGATGGTCAAATTCCTTCTTTTTACTTAAGAACGAGATTGTGCATACGAAAAACACCAACAACTTGTTTCCAAGCTAGTCCCAATGAAATATGTGGTTTTAAGAAATAAAAAATACTCTGAACGGAATTCAATAGTTTTTTAATTCTACCTAATCACCTATATATAGCATTTCATCCTATTAATTGAAAATTAATAAGGTAAAAGATCCGTACAAGATCCGCGAGAAAAGTAACGGATACGGATTCGGATCTTTCTTCTCCCTCGGATATCCGCGGATACGGATATCCGGAACATCACTAATCGACACCCTGTCTGGTGAAGGATCACCATTGAGAATATCCCTTCCTTTTCCCCATTTCCCTTCCTTCTCCACTTTGAGAGCTGATAGTTTTTTTGTGGTATTAAACACAAAAAACATATTAAAAAAATGAAACAATTCACCTTTGTATAAACCACTTATATAATGCGTAAATCCGACCGGTTTCGGAACAAACGTTCCTTCTTCAGGGAAAGCTTATACTAATTTGACAGTTTCGAACAATGTTTTATTATGGTAGGGGTGGAGCCGTTGCTAGTGGTTGCTAGTTAATAATGTAGATTGGGTGGGTAGGGGAACAAATCCACGATTGGGCTATAAGACAATATTTTTTGTTTGTTGGGCTATAAGACATTATTTTTTATGATTGTCCCTCATTTTATATTGGAAAAACCACTCGTAATTTTGAAATCAGAATCAAAGAACATTTAAGGTGTCTTAATAATAATAATTTTTCTGAGTTCGATAACCATATCATTGAAAATAGCCATAATTTTGAAAAAAAATACAGGGATAAATATTCTTCATATTAATCATAAAGGAAAATGTTTAGATAACTGAGAAGCCTTGGAAATTAAAAAATCCCTTAAAAATAATGAATCTATTCATTTTTCTATAATGGATAACCACAAAGTTATAGCTACATTCAAAAATATATTTTTTTAAACTTAAAAATAAATTAAACCTAATATTATAATATCAATGAATATTGGCGACTCTCAATTGAAAATTTGAAACAGAAAAATATATACATCTAGGAATTGAACCTAGGACCTTAGCCTTGCCGGGGTGATGCTCTACCACTGAGTTAATGGGATCCTGTCCCCTTATGTCATATTTAACTGTATCATACTTCGACTACGAATTGGATTCAATTCCTAGATGTGACCGTATCTTTTTCTGTTTAAAATTTTCGATCGAGAGTCGCTAATATTGTCTTTAATGATTAAATAAAAAAAAAAATATTTATCAAGTTCTTTACGAGGTTCGGTCAGTTAAGTACCTAAATAAATTGGATTTATTTACCAAAAAATTAATAATATGGCAGGTAATTTAAAATTCAACCCCGCAGAGCATTACTGATGTCATTGTTATTATATAGATAGTACAGTAAGTAAAACCCATTTAGGGTGAAGTATGACAAAAATATTTAAGCTCCATAGATTAAGGGAACTAATTAGATATTACCAAGTCTACTATGAAATCAAAATTCCTCCCATTAAAATAGCATAAACGTGTTAATCCTAGGTGAGTCATCATCGACTATCAAAAAGTAGCAATGGTTTAGTTTTTCAATCGTAGTTTGAATTTTTTTTTTACAACTAGTTTCACACTGGAGACTCTGAGTAAAATAGTTCCCTTCAGGGTCTACGTCGTTTTGGGGATGCTGTGTGGAGGGTAATTTTAGGAAATTAAGGATATGAAGTTCTGGGAATGAAAAAGGTATAAGGGGTGGGTAGGTATCTGAATCTACACAATCCTGTGTCCAGGAGTGACGGACGTATGAATTTATCCCTCCGACTGCGGTGCTGGTGATGTTTCAAGAGAATCCGGGAGAGAATCCTGCTTGAGAGGTCAAAAGGTCTCCATCGAACAGTCTCTCCCTCTCCGGCCTTCCGCACAGTTGGTGGGCAGACGTTTCCGCCGCCAGGACCCGGACAAACCTCACATCATAAAACTGGGCACCCCTGATAAGTCAATAAACGTAGCGTACCACGTGGGTAGGTGTTGGTTTTCCATTAAATGGTACCCAGGCGGCAGTACCCACGTCCGCCTACCAAATTGATAGGTGTCGTTGTTGGTAATTCTTATATAATTCACATCTATCTTCCTGTTACAAAAACCAGAAAATACGCAGTATTTACAATACTTTTTATTCTTGGAAAAAAAATGTCGATAATGAAGGCATTTTGCGTTGACGGGTCAGTCAAAAAGTAATGCCTCCTATTTTTTCTACTTAAATAAAGTTATGCAAGTGAAAATTTTGAATTTATTTTTTTTTGCCGCAGTAGTAACTTCTTGCGTAATTAGGTGGCAGCACTACAATCGCTTGCAAAATGGCCAATATCGATGTTTGTATTAGTCAACGTTCTGTGATTGATTCTTGACTGTAGAAGATGAAACGCCAATTCACATTCATGAAATACTAAAAAATGTGTACCATGATGCAACTATGGATGTAAACACTGCTAGATGATGGGTTGAAGGATAAACAACGAAGCTGAAGGATAAACACCGCTGGTTGACGAAAAGCGCAGTGACTGCACGCAACATTGAGCGAGATGATGACATCATTCGTGGTGACCCCAGATAACTACAGAGGTCGCATTCTCTCCCTCAGTAAAGCTAGTGTGATGACAATTATTCGACAATTGATTGTTCAACAAAAGTTTGTGCAAGGTGGGTACCAAGAAAGTTAACCGACCAAAATAAAGAAACAAGAAAATCAAAAACCTCAAAACACTTACAGTGCTTAGTTTCTGGAAAAAAATGTGAGCCGAGACGAAATATGGGTTCATTCTTTTGAACCTCAATCAAAGAAGCAGTCAATGGAACGGCATCACACAAATTCATCAAGGACAAAAAAAATCAAAACTGTGTGATCGGCTGGGAAAGTTATGGCGATGGTGTACTGGATGTGACTGTGCTTTTTACAATACTGTGATACAAGCCCTTGTCAAAAGATGTACCAAAGCTGTGGAAATGGTCGGAGATTACATTGAAAAGTAACAAATTAATCGTCATTAGTGTGGTTTTCAACCCATGTAATTGCATTTTTTATTTCTTTACAATTAAAGGAGAAAAAAATGGGTGGCATTACTTTTTGACTGACCCAAGTGGTTTTAAAAGGTGGCATTTTTGATTAATTGACAAAACGAAATGTTCGTTTTTGTTCGTAAATTTTCCGTAAGCCGGCTTACCAGACGTTAGCGTTTTCTATGCCCGAAAGACGTAGTAACCAGTTTGAATTATTTAAATCAATAATTATGAAGGAAAATAATCGTCGTACTAAAAATTAGACATTTGTACTAAGACGATCAGAATCCGAAAAATTAATTGTAGGTCTATCGCACATTTTTAACGTTATTCATAGTTTGTGAAAATACCCTGATGGGGAATGTTGAAGGAGTTCTGGTAGAGGAGGGTTGGTAAGTACCTGGCTATTCAGATCTGGACACTAAATACGCCTAAAGTCATTTCAAGCAAAATTCCAAATCTAGATGAGAGGCAAAAAAAAAATTATATGTTAATCCCAGAGTTTTAATACAATTATGAATTATTATTTTTAATGTGAGTAGCATTAGAGTCCCAACTACTTCCAACCGCCTGGAGCCAATGAGAGTATGGCATTCACAATTGGGGTACGTTGTGAGTCTGAAGGTGGTGGGAAGGGGAACGAGATAGGGAGGAGGGAGGTGGGGAAGAACCTTACTGCTTAAATCTGGTCACCAAACCCAACTAAAGCCATTTCAAGCAATGTTTCTATTCCTGGTGGTCTTTAACCAGGGCGATACTGAGAGTATCTTCCACTCTTGAACGTGCCGCAAATATACCTTATATTATTTTTAATGAATAAATTTGAACTAACTAAAATAATAAAAATAATGTTTACTTGCTCACGCCGGGATTTGAACCCGCGACCCGAGAGATGTTTGCTCTATTTTAAATTAATAAAAAATATTGTCACAATTTTTGCTTAATTGTTATGTTTTTTAATATTAGCGCGCTCCGTCTAACATTCATATTTACGTATCTCCCTTTCAAACTAACTTCTAATTAATCGGGCCTTAAAGTAGGACTTCGCAACATTCAGCCAATAAAATCGTTTATAGAGCGGTTGCTGGTTGGTAAAAAGTTTTGTAATAATTTTAAATGGATGCCTTTTTAAATATGATGCTGCAATGTGCATAACTTAAGAGTTGTGAGGATTGCATACTTGAAACGAAACGCGTACGTATTTTTTCCCTCTTCAAGCTCATGCACTCCTGGTAGATTGTCCATAAATTTTCAGTTTTGGGTGACCTTATTAAGTGCGTTAGTTGTTTTTTTACATTGCTTCCAAAATATATTATTTAATTTTATTGGTATTTTCACAAATTATGAAAATAATTTTCCTAAGGGCCTATGTCAACTTTGTGGATGCTAAGTGGAGGTTATTTTTAAGTTAAGGAAGGAGATGATGTTCTGTGAAGGAAAAAGGAATGAGTGATGGGTAGGAAGATGGGGGCAGTACGTCCATGAGTGAGTCATAGATCGTTCTCTCCTACTGCGGTGCAAGGCGATTGGTCGAGAGTCCTGTAATGTCGCCAAACGCAGTGCACCACTTAGAATGACAGAGGTAGAGGTTTTTTCGATATTTATTTTTAGGGTGTTATGCCGTGTTGCGCTACCTCCTGCTTTAGCCAACGTTTTGGACAGCGTTACAGTGTCCATCATCAGGGCAAAGGTGTCTCATCAGAGCCTGATGATGGCCACTGTAAAGCTGTCCAAAACGTTGGCTAAAGGAGGAGGTAGCACAACACGGCATAACACCCCAAAAATAAACAATAACAAAATTCCTTAAGCCGTGAAAATCTAAAATCATATCTATGGTAGAGGTGTTGGTTAACCAACGGATAGTTAAATAGGGTAGCGTCTTGCACACCCTCCTCCATAAAACTGTTGCAAGGTGGAAGGAAATTAAGAAAGAATTAAGAAAGGTTGTGAGACGTTAATTGGTTTATCTAGTGAGTTCAGTCATGGTACTTACCTACCTTACTTGGATTTCATCTAGTATTTTAGCCCAGGTGACAGTTGTTACTGTCAACGCAATAAAATTCCCAACTGTTCAAAGCCAGTGGGGCAAGGGATTCTGAAATTGGCGTATATGGTCTGGAGGGAACGAAATGATGAATGAAATGAGGAACGAAATGAGGAACTAAACGAGGTTGGTTAGTAGATTCCTGGCTTGTCAAATTTGACCCAACACTGAGAAACCGGCTAAGGGGCGCGGATGCGGAGTGTGGTTTACGACTAGATCGAACATCGCATTCTTGCTGGGACTGTCAATCATTGGAAAAAAATCCCACCCGTTTTTCAGGGCTATTCCTTTAATCTATGTACTGTGTCTTCCTCTTTACAGTTGCTTTTGCTAGTCACATCCAATTATTTAATTATGAACAAATGTATGAAAACATTGGGCTTCATATCGATCATGGAAATTTGAAATGCTGTAAAAGACAAAATGTTAATTGTTTACGAGAGCAAAAAGAAAGTTTTCATTCATAAAATCATATTTCATATTTTCTAGACCCGTAATTACGAATTTTTATAAAAAAAATAACGTTGGCAGAGATCTTTTAGAATACTTAACATTTTTTGTAAATTTATTTAATAACAGAATTTAATGTACTTTTAATTTTTCATTAGAAAAAATCCGATTAAACTGCAGTTCGTAAAGTACCCACTTATTTTCCAAGAAATATTTCGACGACGCAGATTGAAAGAGAAAAAAACGGAGAAAATGACATATTTAAATCATTTTTAATTTTTTGTCCTTTACAACATTTAAAATTTCCATGACCGGTAAAGAACAACCAAAAACTTTAATTCCGCACAAGCCATAAAACTGTTGTACGTGTCTCTAGTTAGAAGTCAAATTGAATACAACTCAGTTGTTTGGTCTCCCTGTTATCAAAAAAATTCTACGTTATATTTAAAATTACATATCCAGCTAGAATACAAAAATTATCATTTTTCTATTTAATACTCTAGAAATTCGTAAATTAGGGAACGTACCCATACTACGTGACACTTTTAGGGGGGGGGGGGGGTCTTCAAAAGGTCACGCTCCATACAAATGAGCGGCGAGTTGCTTAGGATTTTGGTCACCGGGGGGGGGGTTAAAAATTGCAAAAAGTTGGTCACGTAGTTTGGGTACGTTCCCTTAGCAGACAGACGTAAAATAAATTATTTTACTTTCTTATTTAAAATCATAAACTCTAAATTAGACTGTTTTGAACTTTTGCAACTTATAAACCTATAGTCTGTCAATTAAGAGTAGAAAATATTAAAAACGGAACTACAAAATTTGTGGGCTGGCAACACCAATTTAACTGTCAAATATTATTATAAAGCTCAATGACAATGAATATACAGAACACCGTAAATCAAATTTTAAAAATATTTTTATGTTCTTAAAGAGAAAAAATAAAATTGAAGAAGGACTGTTGTTAAGGCACCTACTTAACGACATAAATTTGATTAAATTGTGTTTTACAAAGTGATTTCATTTAATTTAATTTAACATTAATTTCAATTTAACAGTAGATAGAAAGGAAGAATCACTAATGGTCAGTTTTGTTACACTACTTTTAGATCTGAACGAGTTACATATATTCAGATCTAAAATTAGAGACATGATCTAAAGCCCGGACAACGCTAGGTACTAGCATTCAATAAATATGAGCAATTTCTAAACTGTGATTAAATTTATATTTTATTACAATATCGTTATTTTTCATTATGTTAACACAAAATTGCAAAGGTATAATATACCAATATGCAATTCTAATTTTGAGATTAGTGGGTATCTATATTACAATGAATTTTTTTTCACTTTTATGGCTTTTTAATTTTTTACACAGCTTTACATTTCCACTATGAGTTATATTTTTAATGTTTTGAACAACAGTGGCGCCCTCCTATGTTTTCTTATTTGACAAACTGTACACATACCCAAAAGAAAAAAGCTGCTTCCTAATTATTGTTTTACCTTTATAATTAATTATTTACATCTTTAATGAAGGTAAGTACTTGAAATTCTTCGAATAGGCGATCCGTTATGTAGCCGGATGGTTTACACGATTTTAATTATTATTCTTTGCAGAATGCCCGTTGGAAGTTTTCCCCGTTTTTTAAATCTGTCATCTTTCCAGTCATAACAATGTTGATGTCATTTTAATTCAATACTTATTATGTCGATGACCAATGAACAGATTATTATCTAAGTGTAATTGGTTACATCTTTCCCATCTTCGGGTACCGTATAAATAATTGTGAAAAACGTCAAAGAGCAATTATTCAGTCCGTTGCATCGCAAGTGCCAACACATCTTTACTATTGTAAACACAGCCGATGTAATTATTAAAATAATAACACTCTACATCATACCTCACAATCATCATGAATACGGTAAGTCTTGAATTTAATCTTAACTATTAAAACATTTCAAAAATATTTTTATCATTTCTTCCACCACGTGTCCAAAGTTTTTACGTAGACCACCCCAATTTTTTTTAAATAGATAGTAGATAGTCCTATGTGAATTTTATTTATTTAAAAATATTTCCGTTAGGTAGGTAATACTTAATTTACATGGAGAGATTCATAAAATCTATGTGTTTTATTTTCAAAACACTTATTCTAAAATACTCAACTTATTTTACTCAACGCCATTTTACATAATAGAATTCTATTCCCCTCCTTCAATTCACCTCTTTCGTTTTTTTTTCTAATAATGCCCCAATTATATTTGTTCTTAGTCGCTATTTACAGGTTAATTAAACATTAATGAGAACATTTTCAGAAAGACCAGTCATGAATTTTCGTGGAGTCTGTTTAATACAGATAATGTAATTATTTCTTTGAATGTATCAATTTACATATTTATTCCAGGTGCATATTCTAGCCGCATTTGCCTTCCTCGTATCCGTAGCAGCATTCCCTGCCGACTCCCCAGATACCCGTTTGAAAGAAGTGGGTCACGAGACCTTGGAACCACAAGCCCCTGCAGTAGACCTCCTGTCTCTCCTCGCCAGAGACGCGGGTATCACAACAGACCTTGAAGAAACAGACTTGTCTGTAGCTCCCGAAAGCCCCAGGGACTCCCGCTCTCCACATTTGAAGTCCAAAGGCAGTGGGCAACAGTACCAGCCACAAGTACAATACCAGCAGCCACAACCACAGTACTATCAGCCGCAAGTACAATACCAGCAGCCACAACCACAATACTACCAGCCCCAACCACAATACCACCAGCCCCAACCACAATACCACCAGCCACAACCACAATACCACCAGCCACAACCACAATACCACCAGCCACAACCACAATACCACCAGCCACAACCACAATACTACCAGCCCCAACCACAATACTACAAGCCAGTGAAACAGTACGAAATAGTCGTATACGAATCCTCGCTCCAAGGTGGTAAAGGTGGTAAAGGCGGTAAAGGCCACAAAGGTCACCATTGATAAATACAAATGGAGTAGGAATGTTTACTTTGCTTAAATTATATCAAAGGACTTATAGTGAACTATTAAATTGAATTTGGGCCAATTCCTCAAATACTCGAAGATCCACACATCATTTTCCACCTCCAAACAACCTCTTAATTTCCCCCTAATTTAAATATATTTAATTTTTCATCTTTACTTCATGTGATCTGTGGGTACCGCTACATTTGGGAATACCTTTCAGATTTTGAAAAGAAATTATGTACTACATGAACATAAATATCTTTGTGTACTTACACTATTTTTATCTTCGATCATAATAAACGTTTTATTATATTTTTTGTTTAATATATTGTCTATTAATTTTGTACTACAGCCGTTTTTGATTGCAATTTGTGTAATGATGTTTAATTCCATGTTAAAATGATTTAAAGATAAGGGAATATTAACTAATCTATGGTATACGAAAAGCTGCCAATTTTTGAGAAAATTGATGGTTCTATGTTTTATGTATAAAAATGTCTGAACAAATATGTGTCTTTTGCGAAAATGTTAAATTGAAGTTAATTATTGAAATTAAAATTATTTAATTTCTTCTATTTTTTAAGAATACAAGATATTCAGGAAGTAAGTGAAAGGAGGGGTAGTACATGAAGGAAGGAGTTTGCTCAGTTGGCCGAAGAAGGAAAGACTTCAGGATCTGTATAATAATATTTGAAATACATTAGAACTTAAAAATCTCAGCTTAAGTGGTGAAAAATAGACGAAAGGCAGAGGCTGGCTTAATTTAATCCTAATATTTTTTATTTTTTATTTTTTATTTTTTATTTTTTGGTAGAAAGCAGTCACTTTGTGGTTTGACATATTAATTAAAGGAAAATATTCACTTTGTTTGTAACCACGATTTATAAATATAAATCGTGGTTACAAACAAAGTGAATATTTTCCTTTACCTAATATTTTTCTTAAAATTTGTAAATTAATAAATTAAAAGTTGTAAATTAAAAACTTTTCTAAGACATTTGTTCAAAGAGTTATTTAGATGTACGCGTGTTACAAAAAAAAACTTGTGTGCAGAAGTGAAACCTTCAGAAAACTAAACTTCAAGGGAACCAGACGAATGTAGATTATCAGGAGCAGGATAATTGTAAGGTTTATTGATTATAGTACTAGCAAGTTCCCGGCATGCGTTGCTATGCTACTCAATAAAGAAATTGTTTCACTCTGCGTGTCCTTTCCCATTCGTCCCGTTCCCTTCCGCCTTCCCCGCTTTCCCTCTCCTCACTCCCTTCTCCAGCTTCCCTCATCCCGCGAACTCCCCTCCTGTGTTCCCCTCCCCCTTCCATACATTCAGTTTCGATAGATTCACTTTTCAAACAGCTCGCGTGCCACTTATTGCAATTTTTTTATACAAATTTCATAATGCCAGAATCATCAAATCCCCAAAGTTTCATCGCAATCGGATGAATGGTTTAGTAACGCATAGCGGACATACAAACATTTTTAGATTTTTATATATATAGATTCTTACCAAGTTTAAAAATTATTTTACATTTTATTCTACGAAGTAAGTACCGCACGAAGAAGAGGCCGACAGGCTACGAATCACCGCACAAATAGGACACCGATTAGTCTATCTCATTCTCTCGCAGGCTAAATACCATAGATGAATGTGTTTGTCTCTTTTTAGTGTCGCTCATTTCCGTTTCATCGAGTTTCAAATCACAATGGTGCTAAAGAAGTTTTCACTTTAAAAAATTTCAAAATTTAAAAACATGTTGTTTGAAAAATTAAATTTAAATGTTTATTACCTACATTTTTTTTTCAAATTAGGCCTAAATACACCCTGAAGGTGGGTTACAAGTACTTGATTGATGTGTTTTTTTCCGCCTAGTTGTAAGAAACGATACAGTGTGCGTCGCGCGTCTGCTGCAAACAGTTTTTGTTTAGCAATGTTTTAGTATTTTTTACTTTATTATTTATGTACCAAACCCAACCAAAGCCATTTCAAGTAATGTTTCGATTCTAAATGGTGTTTCACAATGGCAATACTGACAGTATCTTCCACTCTGGAACGTGCCGAAAATATACTATATATATTATTTTAAATGCATAAATGAATGAAAAATGAGCCCGTTGAATTAATAATAATAATAACGGCTTTATTTATAGACATAGACGATATACCAGGAGCATAACTATAGCTTGTAAATGTTCAATACCTGCAAATTTACATAACCGCATAAATTGAAGGATTGTTTACACTAAATACTCGTACGTATATTTTAATAATATTTTCTAGGCTCCTACTATTAGATTGTTACAAATTAGTAGTTCTCTGAACAGTAGACCTCGCGTTATTAATAATAATTATTTATTATTATTATTATCATTACTGAACTATTAACCCGTCGTGTGCTAATTTTTATTATTTAATAATCTTATACACTTGTACATTACAGTTTATCTTTTTAATTCTAACATACTAGGCTAATTGCCCGTGTGTGGTAGTCTAAATGTGTTTATAAATCTCTACATATTATACATTAAAGTCCTCCGCCGCGTCTGTCTGTCTGTTCACGATAAACTCAAAAATTACTCAACGGATTTTCATGCGGTTTTCACCAATAGATAGAATGATTCAAGATTGTAATGTACTTTTATTGTGGCCACACTAGCCACACAATAATAATAAATATGTTAAACGTAAGTTCTCGTCTTTATTGTAAGAGTACAATGGATTCAATAAGTAATATTATTTGTCTCGGTAGCGACTGATTATACTGGAAGTTAGAATGGTTCTGGCCGCGGCCGTACACCGGACCGCTGTCCCGGCTCGTATGCCCGATCGGCAATGTTCGGCGACCCGAGCATTCCCGAATTACTACATAGATACAAATGCGATATAATTGCATATATCACACCCTTCCCCCTGTAAATCAGTCACTACATATTTAAGTATTTCAAGTATTTCATGATTCTATATAATTCAAACACTGTAAATATTATACTGATATTTCACTCAAGTTCTTATAATGTTTTTTCATAAACACATCATTATTAATATTTCACACAAAATTATATTAAGTTAGAAGGCTTTCCGTTCCTTCCTTGTGGACTATCTTGGGCGGAGTCTCCCCAACCAGGGATTTGAACTTTGACTTGGACCAGCGATTGCCGTGTCTGTGACCTCCGGTGACCTCTCTCCTCCCTCCGCAAATCTGAAATCAGGAGAAAACACCGTTAACTCACTCCACAGATTGGATAACTCTTTCTCAGAGTGCTCAGTCCTCGTGTCATCAGACGCGGAATCTGGCAAATCTGACTCAACATCACTCCAAGACACTGATAAGTTCCTCATCTGATCCACATGACGTTTCCAAATTAATTGAGAATCACAAGTTTTTACCAAATATAATTTTTTTCCAATTTTATCTGTAACAATTCCCTTTACCCATGTAAATTTATTATTCTTCCTGAAATCTTTAACTAAACATTTTTGTCCCACAATAAAATTTCTTGTTTTTACACCACCATAATACTTAGATTGTTTACGTTGATTTGCCTCAATATTCTTATTCGCCAAATCATGTTGTTTTGACACAACCCGTTCATTCTCTTTCGGAATGAGACTGTCAAAAGTAGATCTAAGTTTCCTACCAAACAATAAAACTGCTGGCTCGACTCCCGTCGTACAATGTGGAGTATTTCTATAATCGGACAAAAAATGTAACAATTTATCCTTGTAATCAACCTGAAATTTATTTCCTACCATAAGTTTTTTAAGAAAACTCTTAGTAGTTTTCACTGAATTTTCAGCGATCCCGTTACTTTTTGGGTGCATAACTGGAGATGACATGAATTTAATATTGTTTTCCCGAAGAAACTGTTGGAAAATTTCGCTCGTAAAACAAGTTCCGTTATCTGACACTATGAGTTCAGGGTAGCCAAAATTTGAAAATAATTTCCTCAATTCAAATATAGTATTAGCTGAATCTGCCCTTTGAACTTCAATACAGTCAACCCATTTAGTGAATGAGTCGCAGATGACCAGAAACATTTTCCCTGCCAGCGGTCCACTATAATCCAGGTGTAACCTACTCCAGACCTTCCCAGAATTAGGCCATACCGATAATTGACTCTTTGGCGGAGATTGTTTCGTCGACGCGCATTCTGGACATTCCTGAACAATTTTCTCTAAATCTTTGCTCAGCGATGACCACCAGAAATAACCCTTTGCTAACCCTTTCATCTTAACAATACCTAAGTGTGAACGATGCACGAGCTCTAACACTTTTTTATGCAACGAACTTGGAACAATAATTCTATGTTGCCAAAATAAACAATCCTTAACAATCGAAAGTTCGTTCCTTTTTATCCAGAATTTCCATAATTCCTCCTCGCGTTTAACACGTTTGGGCCACCCTTGCCTTAAACACGTCATTACGCCTTGAATGACCGTATCTACTTTAGTGGCTTCCCTAATCGAATTAACGTCAAGGTGTTCACAATTGCTAACAAAACTTACGAACTCAGACCCGTAGTCTTCTTTGAATTCCTCAACTGACGATTCTAAAGGTAGTCGAGATAGGAAATCCGCTTGATTTTTGCACGATCTTACGAATTCCGTTTTATAAGAAAACCCTGCTAAAATAATTCCATACCTTTGCAATCTGTTTGCGGCTAGAACAGGAATATTCTTGTGCTCACCGAGAATTCTCATCAGAGGCAGATTATCAACACACAACGTGAATTCTCTGCCATATAAGTATTGAAAAAATTTATTCAAACCGAACACTATAGCTAAAGCCTCTAAATCTAAGATGCTATATTTCTTTTCCGCGCTATTTAAACTTCTAGATGCAAACGCTATAGGTCGCAACGTACCGTTTGCGAATGAGTGACATAGACACGCCCCCAGACCGGATGTACTCGCGTCCATAAAAAGTTTAACCGGAAGGTGCGGAATGTAATTTGTCAAAATCGTATTTTTACTCATCAAATTCTTTATTGTATCTACTGCGTTAGCGCATTCTCTAGAAAAAACCCATTTGACATCTTTCTTTAAAAGATTGTGAAGTGGTTCTAGAATTGATGACATGTTAGGTATAAAATTCCGGTAAAAACTGAAAAATCCTAGTAAACTTTTAAGTTGATGAACGTCCGTCGGATAAGGTGCATTCTTAATGGCTTCTAATTTATCCGTTTGAGGTTGGATTCCCTTTTCGGAAATGATGTACCCCAAAAATTCTAACTCTTTTACAAAAAATTGACATTTTTCCGTATTTACACATAAACCGCAATCTTGTAGTCGTTTACAGACTGCCATGATATTATCCATTAGATCCTTTTCGTTGATCCCTGAGATAATAATGTCATCTAAGTAAAATGCCACGCCTTTTAACCCTTGCAAACAACTTGCAATTGTTCTAGCAAAAATTGCCGGAGCAGATTTAAATCCAAACACAAGTCTATTGTAAACAAACAATCCTAAATGTGTATTAATCGTTGTAAATTTCTTACAGCTATCCTGCAGTTCTAACTGTGAATAAGCTTGTTTTAAATCCAGTTTTGCAAAAATTTTCCCCGAACTAACCTTGTGGATAACCTCTTCGATCCTAGGTAGCGGGTATTTCTCTAACTCTGTAATAAGATTTAAACTTCGTTTATAATCTACACAAATACGAATCTCGCCGTTTTTCTTTACTACCGGAACGATGGGAGATGCATACTCACTGCTTTTCACTGGCGAAATAATACCATCCCTCACCATTGATTTAAGTTCACATTCGATCTTATCTCTAATAGCGAACGGTACCGGTCTAGCATTACAGAAAAAAGGATCCGCATCTTTCTTTACTTTAAAATTCACTTTGAATTTATTAAATCGACCTAGTTTCTTGTCGAAAACTTCTGGAAATTTATTTTTAATTTTATCAATTTTCTCTTTTTCCGATGAAACTGAATTGATAGAATTTTGTTTTGAAACAATGTTGAGGTTAAAGATTTCCATGAAATCTCTTCCCACAATCATTTCCGAACCGCTTGTTACAACGACAAAGGTTATTAACCTAACTAGATTATTGTATTCGACCTTGAAATTTGCATTACCCACAACAGTCAACATATTCCCGTCGTAACCTGAAATTTTTCGTGTTTCGGGTGACAACTCTATATTACTGAAATGTTTACAAAACAATGTCTCCGGAATGACACAAACTGATGATCCTGAATCAATCATCGCTTCGAAGGATTTCCCATTTAATTTCAATTGTGCCTTGATTGCCTTAACAAAAGCTACATTTTCAAAATTTTCATTATTACAATTCATAACTGATTTTACTGACCCGTTTTTACAAAATCTCTGTAAATGACCCAATTTACCGCAAGAATAACATTTAGCTTGCTTAAACTTACAGTTATGAGTGTCATGATTTGATTTCCCACAGATCTTACACTTTTTTAGTGATGAACCGGTTTTAACTTGTTTATCCGACCTACATGAATCGGAACTATTCGACCGATAATAAAGTTTTCGCGCCGGAGAAGCCGATTTTCCAAATCTCTTTACCGAATTTATTTCTCGCGCCGGAGAAGCCGATCTTCCAAATTCCTTTACCGAATTTACTTCCAACTTCATCTTGATTGAATCGACCTCAGGACCTTTCGCGGTCACTGCAAGTTCCACTAGTTGATTAAAGTTTTGTTTAGGCCCTTCAACAAACAATTTTACCCGTACAGGGCCCGGAAGTAGACCGATTGCAAACACGTCTACAAGATTATCCTCCAGCCTGTTTCCGAACTGACAGAATGAGCTGAGCCCTCGAATTCTTGCGGCGAAATCCCTTATCGATTCGTTATGATTCTGTTTAGCTTGGAAAAATGATTCCCGCTCTTGAAAAAGAGATCTACATTTACCACAATGTTTTTTTAGCAACTCAATTAATTTCTCGAACGTAACATCTGTGATTTTACCCGGGAAACATAAGTTGGACAGAAGAGTCAAGGTCTCCGTTTCAAGCGAGTTTATCAGATAAGCCTTTTTCTTAATCTCGGTAATGTCATCATGTAACACGAGAAACTGCTCTAATCTGAGTTGAAACACATCCCAATCTCCGTTTATGTGAGAGAACGGTGGAATTCTCGCCGATTCCATCTTCACAAAAGGAAAAAAAAATAATCACGCGAAGCTACGACAACAATACTACCCCGGAAAAAATTACAAAAAACCCAGACAAATCCTCCACAAGAAAGAAAAGAAAAACCTATCTTAGAAATTGCGGTTGCAACGTCTCCAGATTGTTTCCTCTTGATGAGTGAGTGACCTTCCTCGACACTAGCACTGTTTGCCTTGTAAGAATGCCTTCCCTCGGCACTCCCTCGGAACTTCACCTTCGTGGAAAGGCTCTGTTGAGCCCCAAAAACGACCACCGCCTCTTGCTTCTGAGTACCCTTGGATGGTACTCCAGAACTCTGACTGTGGCTCCAGGAATAGCCAGAGATATCCTCGGTTTGTTCTGCCGGTCCTTTCACTCGGTCAGACAAACCCAAAAAATACTCCAATGTTCCGCCTCGGCTGTAGGTAGCCTTGAAAAATTTTTCGGGGTGACTTAGCTCTCCCCGCTTTGGTAATTTTTTTTTGTGATCCAATTTGGTAATCCAATATTGTACTTTAATACGGCTGCGCCAATTGTAATGTACTTTTATTGTGGCCACACTAGCCACACAATAATAATAAATATGTTAAACGTAAGTTCTCGTCTTTATTGTAAGAGTACAATGGATTCAATAAGTAATATTATTTGTCTCGGTAGCGACTGATTATACTGGAAGTTAGAATGGTTCTGGCCGCGGCCGTACACCGGACCGCTGTCCCGGCTCGTATGCCCGATCGGCAATGTTCGGCGACCCGAGCATTCCCGAATTACTACATAGATACAAATGCGATATAATTGCATATATCACAAAGATGAAGGTTTAGGTATATAATTTGTCAAGGTTTTGTGCAAATTGGTTAAAATATATAATAAGAAGAGAATGTCTATGGGGGCGTTCAAGTATTACGTAACGCAATTTTTGAAGATTTTTGACCCCCCCTCCCCCCATGTAACGCGCCGTAACGTTTTTCCGTTTCACCCCCCACCCTAAACGTTACGTAACGCCCAAGTGACAATTTTTACCTGAAATTCACAATTAAGTTGCGCAAAGTACTGGAAAGTCGCTTAAATAACTTTTTCTTGTTTTAATCGCGTTTGCGGTAATAAATAAAACAAGAGATTTCGAGAACGAAAAGGAATGCCAACTTGGAAGATTTTAATTCCCTAGTTTTTTTTAATCTAAATAAACAAAAACTCGAACCCCCCCCCCCCCCCGTAACGCACAGTAACGTTTCACAAGACCCCCCCTCCCCCCCAAGTGCGTTACGTAATACTTGAACGGCCCCTATGGCGTTGTGAGTTAAAAGGTTGGGTAATCATTCAGTAGATGGCGTTGTGTTTCGTTAGCCACAGCAACGCGTGGCCGGGCCAGCTAGTCTATTATAAACGTAGTATAATCTACCATAAGCATCTTCCACAGGGAGCTACCTATATGCAGAGAAATTAACTTTTTATCGTTGCCTAATTTAGTTGGCTAATGCAGTGCAAAACAGGATAAAATGGCAACCATCTTTAACCGGAACCGGAACGTAACAAACAAATTTACAGATAGACGAAATGCAAAACGCCCGAGTTGTTTGAGCTTCGCCGCGCTCAGTGAATAAAATCAATTATGGAGCAGTTTGCTGGTTGTTAAAAAGTTTTATAACAATTTTAAATTGATTTTTTTAAAATGGTTCCATGCCAACTCAGAATGTATCCAACTCAGAACCACATCAGAAAGGTCATTAAAAGCTATGAAAAAATAATTTTAAAATAGCCGGTAACCCTAACCTAACCAATTTTAACCATTTTTTTATCATCACACTTAATGTCCTTTCTGAGGTGGTTCTGGGTTGGTTTCATTCTGAGTTGGCCGGTCACCGTTTTAAATATAATTCTGCAATAAGAGTTGTAATTGCATACTGGAAACAAAACGGATACCTACGTCTTTTTCCCTCTTGTAACTCATATAATCCTGGAAGATTGTCCATAAATTTCAGGCTTTGGGTGGTTCAGTGTTAAGGGAACGTACTCATACTACGTGACACGTTTAGGGGGGGGTTCTTCGAAATGTCACGCTTGGTACAAATGAGCGGCTGGTTGCTTAGGTTTTTGGTCACCGGGGGGGGGGGGGGGGGGGGAGTTAAAAATTGCAAAAAGTTGGTCACGTAGTAGGTACGTTCCCTAAGTGCGTTAGTTGTGTTTTTTATACGTTAACTCCAAACAGGAGAACCCGAGAAACATAATTTAAGTTAGGGCCTATGTCATATTTGGGGATGCTGAGTGGAGGGTTTTTTAAGTAAAGAAAGGAGGGAAAGTTCTGGGGAGGAAAAAGGAATGAGGGGTGGTTAGAACTATGGGGGGCAGTTTTTCCAGGAGTGACTTATGAATTCTTCCCTCCCAATGTAGTGCATTGCGATTGGTCGAGAGAGTCCGGCTGTAGAGGTCAAAAGGGTTTCCTCAGCCGGCCTCTCCCGATCCGGTCCTGGACAAACCTAACCCTATGATGTAAGTCACCAAACGCAGCACACCACTTACGGTGACCTGTGGTAGAGATGTAAAGTGGAGAATAATTGTCAATTGGTTGGTCAATTGTCAAAAGTTCGACCATGGTATAGGTCTCGCAAGTTAATGTAATTTCATAACAGTTCTCACACAGATGAAAAACTTTCATACACGTGCATTAATATAATTGTATTACGGATGCCATAAAAACTTGTTGTCTTTTCTACACTAGTTACAATAAATGGGGGTAAGCAAGACAGGGGGCCGTTTCGGGTAACTGGGCGTAGCTTGAAGTCCACATGGATACACCAATACATCAATTCTAAGCATTTTTATTGCTTCCAATTCTCATTGAGTTACATATATACTTATTTGTATTACTTGGAGTTATTCTGGTATTTTAGCCTAGGTGTAAAGGGTTTTACTGACAACGCAATAACAACCCTGGTTATGTCCATCAGCCTTTTTGTCCGGCATGCTGGGTATTAATAGCCTCGCCGAAAGAAGGAAAACTGCTTTGCTGACAACAGTATATAAACTTTTAAACGGTAGCATCTGTGTTCCCGATATAATACAAAAAATTGAGTTTTATGTCCCCGACAACTTCACAAGAGCGCGCAGACACAGAACTTTTGTTGTTCCGAGATGCAGAACTAACTTACCATTAGTAATGCCGCTCGGAAAAATGATTCTGTTACTAAATTACCTGTCCCCTGATATAGATATTTTTCAATTAAATATTCATCAATTCAAAAACGACAAGGCAAAAAATAGTATTCGGAAACAATAATTCTGGAACCAACTACCTCATGCATACACCTATTCCTCGATTTCACACACTTGCAAACAAATTCACCTCAAGTATCGATGCATTTAACACAAATTTACCATTATTTAAGAAATACTTGATTTTTTTTTTACATTAACTCCACACAGGAGGCCCTGAGGAAAATAATTTCCCTCAGAGCCTATGTCATCTGGGATGCTGTGTGGAGGGTCTTTTTGAGGAGAGGAAGGAATGAACGTTGGTCTTGAAGAGACCCATGTTGTAGGAAGGAGGAAACACAGAGGCTGGCAAATCATTTCACAGCCAAGCTGTTGAACACAAGAACGAGTCGAAGAAAATGATATCTTGAATGATATTTTTATGTAGTATATTTTGATATTTAGGGAGAATCACATAGCACATTACATATATTTGTGTATTTTTATATTTATCTACAATATAAAAACCTGTGGCCGTTTTCTTTTTATGTACTGTGACATTTGATTCGATTTTTCAGAAATTGTTTTTATGTAAATTTTGTAAATATACTATACTATTTTATGCCATCTGCAACTTTAAAAACTTTCTCTTGTAATGTAAAGCATTATTTTTACTAAAATTTATCTCTATACCTCCCATTCATGTGATGTTTACTATTTCAAGTTCATATTTTTTTTATTTAAAACTGTGTCTCTGTATTATAAACTTATCATGTAAAAGCCCATCGGCGTTGAAATATTAATAAATAAAAAATAAAATAAATATATTATATGTTTTAAACAATTTACACAAAACCTTGACGAATTATATACCTAACCCTTTCTCATGAATCACTCTATCTGTTGGTCAAAACTGCATGAAAATCCTTTGGATAGTTTAAAAGATCTAAGCGTACAGACAGCGGAAGCGACTTTATACTATGTAATAGATGCCATAGACGGTTTGTCTAGGAGTAATGCCTACTTCTTCCGTAGTCGATTGTAAAAAAAGATCTTCCTCTGTAAGTACAATGATGTTGTGCAAATTAGGTATTTAATTTTCGGCAAGGGAACATATTATACTTAAGTCCAGTAAGTTTTCAGTTAAAAATTGGTATTGTCTTTATATTTCATGACTTGAATGATTGAATTTTTAATATTTATATCTCTAATGAAGGTACTAGATGACTCGTTAGGTCGATAGAAGGTTTTTAAGTGTGATATTAATTATAATCTTTGCAGAATCCCCATTGAAATATTGTGTAATAATAATTGCCATTTTACCAGTCATAACAATGTTAATGACATTTTTATTCAATAATTATTATTTATGCCGATGACCAATGAACAGGATATTATAGATGTGTAATTGGTTACATCTTTCCCATCTTAGGGTCCGGTATAAATAGCTCTGAAATACGTCAAAGGGCAATCATTTAGTCCGTTGCATTGCAAGTATCAATACATTTGTAGTATTGTAATCACAACTGACGTAATAATTCAAATAACAACGCTCTGCATCATTTCTCACAATCATCATGAATACGGTAAGTCTTGCATTTAATGAATGTTAGATCCTTTAAAAGATTTTTTTATTATTTTGTCAACCTGTTTTCATGTTCAAAGTTCAAAGTTTTAACCACCTCCAATTTTGTACATATATAATCCTCTGCGATTTTTATTTATTTAAAAATATTTCCGTAAATACTAAATTTACGTGGAGAGATTCATTAAATATATCTGCGTTATTTTTAAAACCCTAATTCTAAAATAACACATTTTACGTAATAGAATTTCTTGTCTCTCTCCTTTACCTGTTCAAAACCAACTCCTTCGCATTTGAATTCCTTCTAATAATGCCCCATTATGTTTGTTCTTAGTTGCCATTTACAGGTGTAATCTATGTATTTAAACATTAATGAGAACCCATTTAGAAAGACCATTCCTGAATCCCGTAGAGCCTGTTTTTAAAATAGAGAATTATTTCTTTGAATGTTGCATTTTTTTCTAACGTGTACAAATTTACATATTCCAGGCGCATATTCTAGCCGCACTTGCGGTCCTCGTATCCGTGGCGGCATTCCCTGCCAACTCCCCGGAGACCCATCTGGATAAGGCAGATCATGAGTCCTTCGAACCACAAGCCCCGGCAGTAGACCTCCTGTCTCTCCTCGCCAGAGACAAGGCTTTCACAACAGACCTTGAAGATACTGACTTGTCTGTAGCTCCCGAAGGCCCCAGGACTTCCCGCTCCCCGCATTTTAAGTTTAAAGGCTTTGGACTGCATATCCAGCCACAACCACAAACCTACCAGGTGCAAGTACAATACCAGCAGCCACAAGTTCAGTACTATCAGCCGCAAGTACAATACGAGCAGCCACAACCACAATACTACCAGCCACAACCACAATACCATCAGCCACAGCCACAATACATCCAGCCACAACCACAACCACAACCGCAGTACCACCAGCCACAGCCAGAGCCACAACCACAATACCACCAGCCACAGCCACAGCCACAACCGCAATACCACCAGCCACAGCCACAGCCACAATCATCAGTCACAGCCACAGCAACAGCCACAGCCACAGCCACAGCTACAGCCACAACACAATACCACCAGACACAGCCACAACTGCAATACCCTCAGCCACAGCCAGAGCCACAACCACAATACCACCAGCCACAACCACAGCCACAGCCACAACCGCAATACCACCAGCCACAGCCACAACCACAATACTACCAGCCACAACCACAATACCACCAGTCACAACCTCAATACTACCAGCCCCAACCACAATACAACAAGCCAGTGAAACAGTTTGAAATAGTCGTATACGACTCCTCGCTCCAAGGCGGTAAAGGCTTCAAAGGCCACCACTAATGAATACGAACGGATTAGGAATGTTTACTTTGCTTCCATTATATTTAAAGACTGATAGTGAACCTTTAAATTGAATTTGGGCCAATTCCTCAAATACTTGAAGATCCACACAACAAACTCTTAATTTCCCCGTAATTAAATATATTTATTTTTTCTACTTTACTTCATGTGATCTGTGGGTACCGCTACATTTGGGAATACCTTTCAGGTTCTGAAAAGAAATTATGCACTTAATGAAAATAAATATCTTTGTGTACCATATTTATCATCGACCTCATAAACTTTTCCGATATTTATTGTTTAACATATTATCCATTAATTTTGTACTATAACCGTATTGATTGCAATTTGTTTAATTATCTTTAATTGCATGTTCATATTATTTAAAGATAAGGGAAAATTAACTAATCTATGTTATATAAGCGTGGTTTTAAAAGCTGCCAATTTTTAAGAAAATTAATTTTTTTTTTTACTGTATATCAATAAACATATACAGAAATGTGACAGAAATTAAAGTTTATTATATGTATTTCGCAAATTTTCAAAGTCCGTATATTTTGGGAAGTTCTGTTCTGACCTTAAAATTTTACTTCTAAAATTTTGCTATTAAAACTTCTACTTTTTTATGATATTTTCATTGATATGAATATTTGCTTCCCCGTACTATATCATTTATGTAGAGGTAGAGTATAAACAATATCGGACCCAATACTGATCCTTTCCGTACGCCTTAACATTTACAATCGGATTTGAAACATTGTTACTTATTTTATTTATAATAATTTTTAAACTAATCTAATTTTTTCCCCTTTATTCTATATTTCTTTGATTTTTTAATTACTTTCTCTATCTATTGTTTCTTCACTATGCGTGTTCAACATTAGAGATGGGTAAATTCTGCATTTTGCCTGAGGCCTCCGAGGCGCGCATCTTTTTAAAAGTACTCGAGTTCTTTGAGCAGGTCCCGGGTGCCACTCCCGACTCGCGAGTGGCTTCGACCGGAGCCGGACCTGCTCCCTGCTTCGACCGGAGCCGGCGAACCCGGGACCTGCTCCCGAATCGCGATTGGCTCAGATCGCCGAGTTCCGGGCTTGGTTCCGAGTTCTGGACCGGGTTCTCTGGGAGTAGTCGATTTGAAAAAGGAGTAGGAGTAAGATCCGCTTCCCGCGAAGAATCCGAGTTCAAGAGCCCACTCCAGCTGAACCTACACATCGCTATTTAACATATATTTTGAGATTATTTCATCATAACTACTTTTAGACTTGCGTCCTAATTATTTATTTATTTTTATCAATCTGTAAATTCAATCATTTCAAATCTGAAAAGCCCGCTGACCATTCTACCGGAGACAAGAACCACTGGCCTGCTTATTAAGCCCTATTGAGAGACTTTGTTACTTTGTTGAAGAAGATGACGAGGTCCAACCAGGCAATCATGGCAGTGATGATTGTATTATTCGATTGGCGTAGTCTGCGCCATAAGGGAACTTACTCATACTACGTGACCAACTTTTTGCAATTTTAACCCCCCCCCCCTTCCCCCCCGGTGACCAAAAACCTAAGCACTCCGCCGCTCATTTGTACCAAGCGTAGTATTTTGAAGACCCCCCCCCCTAAACGTGTCACGTAGTATGGGTACGTTCCCTAAGCTACCCATGTGGTGGCGGAGAAGCGCCCTGGAAGTGTGCACTCGTCCCTCCAGGAACATTTCCATAGCTCTGCAGTAGGTATCTCAGTACGCGGAAAGTAAAAAAAAACATCCAGGTCAAAATTGTGTTTACGAAATTCAGTCGGTAAGGAGATCTACGATGTCAGGCGAATGTGAACGAGTCAGAGCGCTGGGCTGTTGGGAAATTCGTTTCCATTTGTCCGGAAGGTATTTCTGGTTTTCTTCTTTATTACGTGGTCAAATAGGATGCATTTATTTTCCAAGTATTCTTCAAGTTGAAATTATTTATCTTATGTCATCACATTGTTGGATTTTCCCCTGCAATTAATTTTAATCTAATGTCTTTTGAGAAACCACGATAATTACTATAACAATAAATTATATAGTAAGTAGACGACCTCCGTAGTCCAGTGGGTAAGACTCTTGACTCACAATCCGGAGGTCGCGGGTTCGAACCCGGCATGCGCAAATAAATTTTATTTGATTAATTTGTGTTATTTCACAATTAATTCATTTAAAAAATAATGTATAGTATATTTGAGGCATGTTCCAGAGTGGAAGATACTATTAGTATCGCCCTGGTGTAAGACCACCATTCAGAATTGAAACGTTGCTTGAAAATGGTTTTAGCCGTGTTTGGTGACCAGATCTGAATAGCCAGGTACTTCCCAACCTTCCTCCTCCCCACCTCCTTCCCCTCCCCGCTACCTTCAGCCTCACAACATACCCCAATTGGGGATGCCATAGTCTCACTGGCTCCAGACGGGAGCAGTTGAGATTCTTGTGCGGTATTCACTGTAAAAAAAAAGAAAAGATAATCGAAATATCACAGCTCTATAATTTTCATTTTTTTTACGCCAAACGCGTGCCCAACATTTGTACACAGTTGACATTTGTCACATGAGAACGGGTCGTTTCTTCGACTCGTTCTTGTGTTCAACAGCTCGGCTGTGGAATGATTTGCCGGCCTCTGTGTTTCCTCCTTCCTACAACATGGGTCTCTTCAAGACCAATGTTCATTCCTTCCTCTCCTCAAAAAGACCCTCCACACAGCATCCCAGATGACATAGGCCCTGAGGGAAATTATTTTCCTCAGGGCCTCCTGTGTGGTTAATGTAAAAAAAAAATTTCATATGCTCGTATTTTTAACACTTATTTTTGTCGTTATTAAGAAGGTATCTCCTTCACCTATTCATTTTATAATCTAATTTATAGTTTTTATGACAAGTGTAAAAGGTTGCATTAATCTCCCCATATATCAGTTACTATTATTAATTTTTCTGAATTGTGACAATTTTATTGTGAAAAATGATTTTTTACGCTGAAGTTATAAAAATGTGACAAACATTTATTTGATTTTTTTTTAAATTTGTAAAAATCAAATTTAATAATGTTTAAGTTCTGAAAGTTCTTTAGTTATTATGATTGTGAAAACTGTTTCGGCGTTCAAGGGCATTTTCAAACTGTGGTTAGGCCTTTTTGGTCTAATTTAAATTCATAATACAGTTATTATCAAAATAATCTTGTGTATTTATAGGATTGCGTTAGGCCAGGTTGAGACGTATGATTCTATTTACCCCCCGCCCAATTGCAATTTTAAGCGATTCATAACCGTTCAAATCGATTTACTGAGAAAATAATTGTCACAATAGATTCTCTGTTCTGTGGGGTACTTTGAAATCTATTTTCCCGCACTAAATGGTATTGTTTTCTTAATTGTTAAATAATGACGTGACCGCTATTGACTTTTTTAAATGTGTTATATTGTTTAGGTCTAATTAACATACCGATAAGTGGGGAATAAATAATTTTCCTTACCTAATTATTTAATTTTAATTAGTTACATTTGTTTATTGATTTCCAATTGTTCAAGTTAATTTAATTTAAGACCCTTTCTCTCGATATATATGTAGGATTATCATATTCAATCACATTGTAAACATATATATATACAGTAAATAAAATTATTCATATTTATAAATATTCAGATTATTATTATAATAAAACATGATCGAAAATAAAATAAAAAACCTACTAGCTTTATACTTGTATGTATATACATATAATAAAACATGCATGTGTGTTTTCATGAAGAGCTAGTATTTGTACTCGAATATTTGATTTTAATACTAATCTTCCAGGGAAGCGTTTGCTTGTGGCTGGAAGTTTACCTATATTATAGCAGTAATTTATCACTAAGTAAATAATACAGGTTTATCTATATTATGAGCTGCAGTAGGTACCTAACATCATTACAATTAGGCCGGGTTCCCACTACGCCGGACTGGTAGATCTGCCGGAAACCGGACAACGGACAGAGTGTTCACTTTACACCGGATCCGACAAGAAAATCGGACAGTCCAGTACTCACCTCAGTTGAATTTGGACCGAAGAGAGACGGTTTTGCATCTGACCTTGATTTCTTTCTTTTTCTTCCAGTTCGATGAAGTTGGTTTTAGTATTAAACATACTTCACGCCATGCTGCTAACTTTAAGTTTTTGTCTTTATAGACGTCTTCAGTCTTATCCCTAAGAACAGGTCTCTCTTGGACAAGCGTAATTAAAGTTTCTGCTTGAATGTCCATTCTACACGTCTACTTTTATCAAAAAATGCGAGCCGAATGACGCGAGGGGAGCACGGGCGGGGCGATCGGGGGACAGAGACCGGATACCGGCACAAACTCGTTCACATTACTCCGGTCCGATGGTTCTACCGGCACTTCGTAGTGACAAAACGCTCGGTAAAAATGCCGGGCTCGGCAAAAATTCCGGATTCGGGATAATGTGAATAGCTATATATAAATTGTACAGTCACTAGCCCTTCCGGCAGTTTTACCGGCCCGGCAGATCTGCCGGTCCGGCGTAGTGGGAACCCGGCCTTAGAAAAAGAAAAAAGTAAATGTGGTAAGGATGTCAGTAATAGGCATATCGTACAATACAATGTAATTAAAAGTATTGCATATCATTGAAGAAGTAGATAATACTAATAAACCTAAACGAAACACGAAAAAGAACGAAACGCAGAAAAATAAAAAGGTAACGGTCGCAATTGCGACTCGAGCCCGGGATCTCTTGTCTTACCGGGACACAACCGGACCATTGGACCATTGGGAACTACATTTTTTCTGCAAAATGACAAGACACAGAAAAATAAATTGTTAGTTCTGAATTTGAAACAAGAGATCGACAAAAATATAGGTCACAATGGCCGAGTTCGTTGGTCTTGTTCTGTTTCATATTTCGATTTATTAGTATTATTTTCTTCATCAATGATATAAAACTGATCCTTTAAAATTTCGATTTATTTTTTTTTGTTGGTTGTTGGAAAAAAGACTCTGGGAATAACCTGATGACATTTAGAATTTAAACACATAAGAACAAATTCGTCAGCAAATAGTTGACGCCTTAAGACGTCGCTACCCGAATTTATACCGATTTCTTACATATCTCCTTTTAACATTTGAAGTTTTTAAGCTCTTAAAAAAATATATGTTATTTTTGAAGATAATATCCAGACGCAAATTATACAAAATTCCCTCGATTCAAAAAATCTCAAAGTATGTACCAAAAATTCTTATAAACACGTTTGTTTCAGTTATTTTACAAGTTACAATCATAAAAAAATCACAATTTTTCTTTAAATGATACTTAAGATGCATTCTATGAGATTTTTGCTCTATTTTAAACGAGTCGTGTTTTATCAAACTTTTTTACAATTTTCGCATCGATTTTATCGCTTTAAATATTAGCGCGCTCCTCTAACATTCGTAATTACATATCTCTCCATCTTCTTCTTTTTGAGCGCGGATGCGGTGCCTTAAATAAAGAAGGAGATCAGAACATTCTGCTTGAAGGGAATTGATGGGCGGCGATTGCATCGCTCCAATTATAATTTGCAAAGTTTTAGATTGAATTTGTCTAATTTACTGAGTATATTTTTTAAAGCAGCACCAAAGAGTGGGCAAACATATTCGAGATGGCTTCAAATAAGTACAGTGAGCACCCCACCAAACGCCATACAATGATCTGATGATATTTAATTTTTTTTTACATTTAGTAACTACATTATGAATACTGTTTTAGTTTCAACTTTACTTTTACTGTCAAATGTTGCTCCCAAAAATTAATCTTCAGAGGCGTTGGGGATTGGGGAGTTAAAAAAAATTAACGGGAGGTGGTTTTCATGACGGTTTGAGAAGGCGACACTCTGATCCTTCTGGACCGGAAGATCAAGACCATTTTAAATAAGCCAAGTGCAAAGGGCTCATGGTTTCATTAAATATATTTGATAGCAAGTGGGATGTTTTTTGGTGATAAGAAGAAAGCTAGTCACCTGCGAACTCAATTAATTTTACTTGAGGGGAAATAGTGACATGCATATCGTACATGTATATATTATACAGTAAGGCGTCAATACATCGCCTTGAGGTAGACCCTTCCAAATGGACCTACTTTGAGGAGCAATACCTGATAGCTAAAAAAAATCTATCAAGAATTAGATTAATAATAATCACTTCTTCTAATAGTGCAAAATTATTTTGTGGTAACATTTTAAATTCAAATTAGTAGACAACTTTGTATTAACCACTTAATTATTTACAAAAACCGACATGTTTCGTCAGCAAAGCTGACTTCTTCAGGGTTTTGACAGAACTAATTTTAAAAATAGACATACACAGGTAATAGAGAAAAATAATAGACATAAATAATAATAAAATTAGAAAGAAAATAATGTGTAGGAGACAAGGGGCAATATAGAACAATTAAAAATTTAAAAGGGGAATAGATTTAATAATGGGTCTATAAAAACAATATTTGATTACTAATAATATTTAAATTTGCATTAACACTCTTCCTAATCTCTAAAATTTCTAATTTATCCAACTGAATGCCATTGACATTAGAGATTTTAATTTTATAATCAAATATTGTTTTTAAATGACCTATTATTAAATCTATTCCCCTTTTAAATTTTTAATTGTTCTATATTGCCCCTTGTCTCCTACACATTATTTTCTTTCTAATTTTATTATTATTTATGTCTATTATTTTTCTCTATTACCTGTGTATGTCTATTTTTAAAATTAGTTCTGTCAAAACCCTGAAGAAGTCAGCTTTGCTGACGAAACATGTCGGTTTTTGTAAATAATTAAGTGGTTAATACAAAGTTATCTATTAATTTGAGATTAATAATAGATTGGAAAAGCAAGGGGGTAGACCAAAGCTAAAGGTTAATTGTGTTGATGCTGATAGAATCCAAGAGTCATGTTTATGTATTGTTATGGTACGCCCTAAACGACAGAATTCGAGCCCACGGGAGCTCCACCGCGGACAGCAACACCCCGCTCCCCCCTGTTTCCTGCTTCCTACCTCCTCCCCTCTCTGCACTCCCGCGCACACCAACGCGTCCCGTCAGTCGAGAATTGCAAGCGGCCTCGGGAACACGTTACGCTCCCCCGGATCGAACACCGAGTTCGCGGCTAATTTCTGTCGACCAATTTGAACACAATTACATCTGCGATGTTAATTGAAGTACATACGGGTTTTAGCGCTGGTATTCTGCCATGCCTGTGTGAACTTCGGGTCCTGTCCTAGACTCGGAAGTGCCCCCTGCTGAACCCGGAAGGCGTGGATCCCCGAACATCATGTAAGCTGTACAAATATTCCCTCTTCTGTTTGTGTCCTTTAACGATAGACTGTAAACCCTCGCGAAAAGCCATCACTCAGGGAGTTTCGTTTCAGAGATCACGAGGTATAAACACGATAGCTAGGATTGTGTAATATGCATTTCTTGTGTTGAATTGTACTGTAATAACCTATGAAACTGTGTTTTGAATTTGCAATACATGAATCTATTTAACTCAATCCTGTTGTTATTCTGCCTCGGCAGGAGCATTTCCTAGAGTGTATTTCCCGGACGACCGTGGGGAGATGAGAGTTCCGAAGCATTCGTGCGACCTGCCCCTGGAATAGAGGGTACTTTTGTCTCTGCTGTGAGCTGGCCTGGGACATGTTTAGGGCCCATCATAACAACGGGCGCGCAACATGGCGCATAACAGTATGTGAGTTTAGCTTAAAGAGAAGAAGTTGTTGTTGAGGAGGAGAGAGGACTTGATGAAAAGTTGCTGTATAAAACCACGGTAAATTATTTTTTGATAGGCAGGAACAGTTTAAAAGTCTACGGAAAGGACAAGTCCTGAGAAGCCTTAGATATTTTTATTTTATTTTATTTTATTGTTCTTGCCCAGAACAACTTTTTGCCAGGTCCTATGAGTTCATAGGGCACGCGTAGTGAAGACCGAGACCAGGGAGAGTGAGAAGCGCGAGAGAAGTTAGGAAGAGGTTCCTGGGATGTTGAGAAAGCAAGATATATGAAGTGGAGAGTCAATATCACCAGTAAAAGCGTGAAGCGAGTATCTCTAAAGGCAATAATAAACGAGCGTGTTGCAAAGTGCTGATGCAGTTTAAAGAGTTAAACGAACATTTCAACATGCGTAAGTGACAATATTAGACGAGTGTTGCAAAGTGCTGATCTCTCTTGCGAATATTTAGAAAGTGCAAAACGATAAACACCGTGTGCCACCAAAACCTCCTAGATAACAGAGATTTTGGTGCCACCCGCCACTCACCATCTTCTACTGCCTGCTACGCGCTGCCCACCGCCACAGCTCCGTTGCCGCATCTTCACACCGCATCTGGAAAGGACCCCGCAGATCGCCAACAAGATTACGTATCACAAAGTTAGTTGTCCCCCACTACATGACAATTAGTTAAGATTGGATGTAGGTAGATCTAAGTATGATTAAGATTATACATTCTCTTTTCAAAACCTAATTAAATTCACGTATTAAATAGATATTTATTATTTAACTAGCTGACCCGGCCACGCGTTGCTGTGGCTAACAAAACTCAACCCCATCTACTGGATGGTTATCCAACCTTTGTAACCACCGCCGTCTTTGAGTTTATCGCGAAGAGACAGACAGACGCCGCGGAGGACTTAAATTTATAATACGTAGAGATGGTGCGAAAGATTACAATAATGTGCATGAAATGCTTGGGGTAACTAACTTGGGGTATTTAAGTTAATAAGGATTAATACTGTATTCGTCTAAATAACTTTTCAAATTACCCCAATGTACGTGACCATTTTTTTAGAAGATAGAATGGGTATAGTAATCTATCCATAAAAGATAAACATATGCCTTCGCGGACTATTTTATAGATCTATAAAGAGGAGTATCCCACCATGCATTGTTTTGTTATATCTCAAAAGGATTAGGCAGTCTTTTCGATGAAAGCTATCAGGCGGCTTGACTTTTTCCGACACTTCTTACATTTACACAAATCCTTGACAAATTACATACCTAAACCTTCCTCACGAAACACTCTATCTATTGGTGAAAACCGCATGAAAATCCGTTCAGTAGTTTTCGAGTTTATCGCGAACAGACAGACAGATAGACAGACGACGCGGAGGACTTTAATTTATAATATGTAGAGACGATGTAGAGATTTACTCCTTTTGTTCCAACCCCAAGCCATCTCAATTGGTGAGAAGTCAGAGTGGAGAAATTCAATGGTAATGTATAAAACAGCAAATATTTTTACAATTCATCAATAATTATTTCTGAGCTAGTTTCCGGAACGATACGGATTGTTACAAAATCCTCCGCCATTATTCACAAAATTACAAACAACATCAATAGTATGTAAAGGGTAAGAGTATGTAAAGTGACAGTAGCAAGAAAAGTTTATAAATATCTGGAAATCAGCGGCAAAAAGTGACTCCTGGAAGATCCTCAAGGCACAACACTATACACTTTTTTTTGGCCAGAAAACAAAAAAGATTGTAATAAGATTATTGTTATAAGGAGCAAAAAAAAAACAACTGATGACAGCCAAACGTTATTGTTGCGAGCCCTTGTTTACAAATTATTCCAATAAAAATTGTAATGCCTATTACTGTGACCCGACAATTGATCGGGCGACAATTGGACCGCAGTTGATCCCCGCGGCAGTTAATCCCCTACAGTTGATCCGGCGTACAGTTGATCACTCGGATAGCTGATCCCCTAAAAGATTATTTCTTCAAGTAAGTATGCAAAGAAGATATATAGCCGTCCAAAGTCGATAAACTTATATCTACAGGCGTTTCGAGTGAAAATTAAATTTATTACTAATAAATAATTCCGACTTTCCGAAGCATCATGCGGTAATAACATTGGAGGACCCACCACATACCCGCCCTGGTATAGGTAACAAATGGTTACCCCTTCAAGGCTCTTGCAAGGACTCTAATTTTTTGGTAAAAACGACTCTACATTTGATAACGAAACTAGACCTCCAATGTCCCTGCATACGTTGTTAGCAAGCAGTATGCAAGTGCTTAGCGGGAAATACAGATACAATATGTGTTAGTATAACAAAAATAGACAAGACAATGGGACAGGTTGGTGTAAGTCCACGAGGTGGTAAGCGCTGGGTGATTGCGGTAATAACAAAATATAACACACTAAGTATGCTTTACACGAGGCCAGCGCTGGCTGCCAGCACTGGCTAAAATAGAGCGCGCGCACGGACATATGAATATATCTGGACCTGCCCTAAGTGATAAAAACGTATTATTTCCCCCTCCACATGGCGCCGGCTGTAGCTCCTCCTTGGAACCGGCTCGCTCCATGGGGAGGGGATATAGCCTCGCTTGAATCTAAAATGTGTGACGTCATCATTCTTGCCGTGAACAGCGAGAAGCTGACATCCATACATTTAACGAAATAACGGCAGCTTGTGCTATACAATATATCTTCGTATCAATATGCACATAGCGAATGTGGGCGGTACTCCAATGTGCTCGTCGCTGGTTACAGGGGTAAGTAAATTATGAAACATTTGTAAAAGTGTTTTAATTAAACACGGCAAGAAAATATTGATATGTGTATTGGCGCGAGTCTTTTTGGGGCGAGCATTTAGCCTTAGCAAATAAGTTTTGAACGTGGCAAGCAATTCGCGCTCCCATGTAAAAAGGTCTATTCATTCAAAGCAGATTTTGCTTTTAAGAACTAAATGGTGATATTGTAATGCGAGATGCCTATATACTGTCAGATTGATTGTTCAACGAATGACAGTCATCTTTCCCCCCTTTGCTCTCCATAGTTCGGTTTTACCCCTCATCTGTAACTGCTTGTCTATCCATTTGGATGTCTATGAGCGCGCGTCTATTTTTCAATCCAGTGACCTCCGCCCGCGTGCCCCGCAGCCCCCGTGCCAGCGTTGCAACACGTGCAGACCCATCGCGCCAGTAACTGGCGCATATAATATGTGGAGTTTACACACGGGTTTCGTTTGTTGAGATTTTCTTTCTTTTAAAATGACGAGAGAATTTACTGAAGATGAAACTTTAAAGTTTATTCAGCTTTATAGAGAGCACGAATGTTTATGGGATAAGCGTTCTAATGCATATAAAAATATAAAAATAAACATATAACACTAATGCATATAAAAATAAACAAATACGTACTTCGGCACTTGAACTAGAAGAAAGGAATGGCTATAGAAGGACGACTATCGATGAAATTAAAGCAAAAATATAAATAAATATTTATAAACTTTAAAAGTAGTTTTTTCTTTACGATTTCTTCCTTTATTATATTAATTATCTCTTCTAATAATAGTGCAGAGATATTTTTTAAACATTTTTTCTTCAACAGTCGGATTTGTCCCGAATTCATTTTTGTTTCGAACTTGTGCTCACCACAAGAAAAATCCAGAAATGACTGGCCTCGTCTAAACAACACGGGCCGGGCCAGCGCTGGCTTGTCTCTAGGACTGGCTGCAGAGCACTGGCTTCGTAACTTAGCTATATACGTGGAGCTAATATAAAAAAACGATATTATCCAAACGAATTATTTGATTTTGGTCATGAAAAATGATTTTCAGTTTAAAATTGTTATCTGCATTTTTATTTAATGCTTTGAATTATCGATTTTTTAATGCTAGTCAATCCAAGGGTGCTCGCCACGCCTAAATAGAAAGGACTATTCTATCAAAACCGTGGTTTCAAAAATTCTCCCATTTTTTCCAAAAAAGAAATTTCCTCACTTATTTGAATGAGAATCGGACATTGTTCCGTTCCGAATGGGAATTCCGCCTCTCCTTGACTCCCCAGATTGTATATTCTGTGGTCGAGATTTGGGAACTTTGACCTTGACTCTCTGGTTAATGTATATTGTCTAGAAAATCGCCTTCCTTTGAATGCAGATAAATGTAGTGTTATATCTTATTCTCGAAAGAAACACACAATATTATATCCCTACATTATTAAGAACAATATTTTAAACAGAGTAAATGTAATAAGAGATCTTGGAGTTCTATTAGATAGTAAGCTTCTTTTTCAATCTCACGTCGAGCATATCACGTCGAAGGCTATGAAAATGTTGGGATTTATTCTTAGAGTAAGTTCAGCTTTCAAAAATTCACAAACATTTAAGACTCTCTACATGTCCTATGTTAGAAGCCACCTGGAGTGTGCTACTGTGTGGAACCCTCATTGTTCTACATATAAAGCAAATATAGAAAGAGTTCAGAAAAAGTTTATGAAATATGTCTCTTATCGCGTGCGAAATGATGAAAACTATGTCCCCGTAAACCTTAAATCTCTTGATCAACGCCGAGATATCAGAGACCTATTAATGCTCTATAAAATTATTCATAACTTCATTGATACCCCGTACTTATTACAAAATATTCATTTCAGATGTCCATTAAGAGTTACTCGATCTCCAGACACCTTCTATATCCCTAAGAGCAAGACAAATTATCTTGAAAATGTATTTATAAGAAGAAGCTGTAGCACATTTAACAGATTATGCCCAAATATCGATGTGTTTAACACAAACCTTGATATATTCACAGCATGCATAAAAAAAATAACACTATTGAATGCCACATGTTTAACTAAAAACTTAATATTTCATTGATTTCTGTATATCTCTTTTTATTCTTAGTATCACCACATTTTCTCTCCTACGTTTAGCAGTTCGAATTCAAATAAAATCACTTTCTGAAATATATTATTGATAACCGTCAAAATTTAAATGTAAACCCTAGAAAATTTTCAGTTAATTACTTTTGTAGATTTAAGTAAGAAGGTACACTTAATTCAGAATTGTTTATATCAGGTGGGGGTATTGTGGATTTTTGTAATATGGTTCTAAATTTCAATTTGTCGTTATTTTATTGGTCTATGACATACATATTATTATCACTGTTATTTATGAATTTTGTACAGACCGTTTATAACGCTAATAAATAAAATAAAAACTTTAGATCACATATTTTTTGGTTGTCCCTCTCTAAATAAATATTCTATCTTCTATCAAGCGTTATTTAAAATTGCCTCCCCTCCATTCAACATTTCATCTCTTCTAAGTCTGAACTCGACTCCAATCTTTCATGTAATTCTAAAATTTGCTCATTTAAATAAAATTAATGATGGCCTAGAACACCCCTGAATCTGAAGGGTGAAAGCCAGAAAGAATTGAAAAAAAAATGTAGGTACGCTTTTTATTTTATTTTTTATAACGTTCATTCAAAAATAAATTTTTTTACAATATTACACTTTTTTTTCTTTTATCATCGATACCATTGACAAAAAGTCGCTGCTCAGGTACAATTCAGTAGCTGAGCAGTGATATAATATATACATACAACACATCTTGAAATTCTGCAACACGTGGCGATCCCTTATCGATAGTCTGAAGGTTATTCAAAAATAAATGATTGGAAGAAGGTATTGCATAGAATTTGTTTTTTAAGGCTATCGTCTTTTAACACATAACAATGTTGACGTCATTTCAATTAAAAGTAGTAATTTAATTTAAAAGTATCTACGTATTTATGAATATGACTAATTTAAAAATTATCGCTAGAGTAATTAGTTATATCTTTCCCATCTTATGGTAGGGTATAAATAGTCCTGAACATTTCCCAGGTCACTCATTAAATTTCTTGCGTCTCAAGTGTTAAGTCAGCCTTACTATTGTAAATACAGATTTTGTAGTTATTAAAATATATTATAATCTGCATCACCCCCCACGATCATCATGAAAACGGTAAGTCTAAATATCTTTCAATTCCATTCAAAGATATTTCTATGATTTAGTCAATTTACATAGATAAATCGTCGGCAATGATTATTTATTAATTATTTTTTTCATTTTTCGTTTAAACTTGGCACCATGCCAGCGGCCGAGGATTCAAATTTCGTCGAAAGACGGTCGTGCGATCGCACCTTTGCAACTTTGTAAAGGGGAGTTCCGACGAGAAAGATTGATTATTCTCCGTACCTGACGCGGTTGAGACAAGTGGCTGGCCGCCATGGCGGCTAGCCGCTGTTGAACCGCTCGGTGCGGTTTAACCGCGGTAACAGGAAACCGCGTTGTCTCATAAACAGAGGTTAATTTCGTTTGAATAAATAATTTTGAAATAAATATATCCCAAAACTTTTTGAAGTGAAAACTTCTTAAGCACCTACGTTCTTACCACCTATATTTTAATAACTACATCGTGATTTCAAACTCGACGAAACGAAAAATAGCGACACTAAAAAGAGACAAACACATACATCTATGGAATTTAACTTGCGAGAGAATGAGATAGTTTAATCGGTATCATCTTTTTGCGGTGCTTCGTAGCATCCCCACTCTTGTCTACTTTAGTTTTCTGAAAGTTTGCATAACTCAAAATCGATTTTATTTCGTTCAAAGTTTACTTTATTATATATGAGTCAATAAAAATACAACGCGTGGTGATAAAATTATTTTAATTATGTACTTTTTGTAATTATTTTAAATTTATAATATTTCAACATGTCTTAGCAAAATAAGTGTGTAAAAAAACCTGAAATATATTAGTTTGTAAGACCCGCAAATAAGGAAGATAAACTGAAGTATTTTCGTCGCAAAACACGTGCGCGGATTTTTTTTATGATTTTATTTGAACTAAAATGAAAATTCTGAAAAGTAGCTCTCCTAGATAATTTATTGATTTATTTTACTGTATGATTATATGATTTGAAAGGTGTGTTATACAATACAACATTTTGTTTGAAAATTTGATAAATCTGCCAATGACCAACTGCATAACCTTACTATAATGAAAATACACATGTTTTAAAAATAAATTAAATATAACTATACTAGACAAAATAACATCTTTCGAAATCAATTTATATTCTTTGTAGAAAAGAATCAAGAGTCAATAGTCTACAATTTGATTTAAAAATTACGTATTTCTGATTATGACTGGTTATTCCCTCTTAATTTTTAGATATTCTCAAAAAAAACTTTTATTCCATTAATTCCAAAATAATACATTTTACAAAACAGAATTACTGTCTTCTTCAATTCAGTTGATATGTTTTTAAAACCAACTCTTCCGTTTTTGAATTCGTTCTAATAATACCATAATTATGTTGGTATTGAGAGGTATAGGTAATCAAATATTTACGAGAATCTATTAAGAAAGACCTTCCTTAATTCCCATAGAAGTTATATGAATGCAGAGAATTATTTATTTGAACGTTTGATAAATGAATTTTCTAATACGTGTCAATGTAATTATTTCAGGTGGCTATCCTCGCCGCACTTGCCCTCTTCGTATCAGTGGCAGCAGTCCCTGCCAACTCTCCCGTTTTATCTGATATCTCCCTCCATCTGGACGATAACGAGATCTTGAAACCACAAGCTCTTGCAGTAGACTCCCTGTCTCGCCTTGCCAGAGACGCGGATTTTACAACAGACCTTGAAGACGCTGACTTGTCTGTAGCTCCTGAACTCGTCAGGATCTCCCGCTCTCCATATCCGGGAAAGAAATCTAAAGGCAAGAAGTCTAAAGGCAAGGGAAAGTAGTTCAAACCGCAAGTTCAATGATACCAGCCATGAGTACAATACGACTAATAGCCACAATCACAATACTATGAGTAACAAGTACAATCCTACCAGCCACAACCATAATACTACAAGCCACAAGTATAAAACTACCAGCCACGAGTACAATACTACCAGCCACAACCACAATACTACTAGCCATAATTAAAATACTACCAGCCACAATATCACAAGCTACAATCACAGTACTACATGCCAGTGAAGCAGTACAAAATGATCGTTGTGTACAATCAAGCGCAAATACCCAAAGGCGGTGAAAGCCACAAAGGCCACACAGGCTAGCAAGGCATTTGACATTGTAGTTCAAGCCACAAGTTCAAAACTACCAGCCACGATTACAATACTATCAGCCATAATTGACTACAATACTTTCAGCCATGACTATAATACTAACAGCCACAGCCACAATACTACAAGCCATAAGTGCAATACTACCAGCCACAACCATAATCAATTACGAGCCAGTGAAACAGTGGCAGTACAGACCACTATTAATAGATATAAACAGAGTAGGAATGTTTACGTTGCATACATTATATTAAAGAACATTCAAACTTGTGTGGAAGGCACTTCTTGTTTTCTTCTTTTTTATGTAATCACAGAGAATGTAATCCAAGTATTCTTCAAATTCAAACTTAATTGTATGTCTTATCAATCACATAGCTGGATTTTCCCTTGTAATTAATGTTCAATCGTTAATCTTGTACTTTGAGAAACCACAATAATTACCATAATTATAAATGAAGTTTTCATTTCCTCGTACATTTCGCACTTATTTATGAAAGTTTTTAGTTATTTTTTGTTCTATAATGCACCTATTCATTTTATTATCTAGAGTATACTCTTTATGAAAAATGTGGGACTGCTCCAGTCTACCCAATTACCAAAATAAGTAGATATTATTATTATAACAAGTAACTATTTTCTATGAGCATGTAATTATGTATATAATTTTTCTGAATTGTTATTCTATTTTATACATATTTATATTATTCTGTTTTACATTATTACACTGAAGCAATAAACATTTGACAATGAAAACAGTTTTTTTTTAATCTAATAATATTTCAACTATCAAATAATATTACCTTAATTATCAGAATAATCCAGCGAGTTTCCGGAATGCTTTCAATGCCACTCAAAGAAAGAAACTGGTTTCTCCTTGCGTGTCCTTTCCAATGCACACCCGTTCCTACACTCGTTCCCCTTCCGTGTTTCCTTTGCACCTCCTCCCCATCGCCGTTCCCCTTCCACCTTCTTAAGCCTTCGTCCCCCTTCTGCGAACACCTCTCCTTCGTCCCCTCCCTCTCTCTCAGATTCCACTCCCCTTCCGCCTTCCTTCCCCGCCGCTAAACTATGAAATACCCAAAAACGCACTAAACTATGAAACACACATATTTCAAACAACTCTGGCGCTTTCCATTGTAAATTTTTCATACAAATTTCATTACACCAGATATATAGAAATCGTTCACCATTATATATAGAAATTTAAGCGGGCGAGCGCACAAAAATCACAACAGTTTTAAATCGGACAAATGGAATAATAAATAATAAGGGACAAACAAAGAAACTTTAATTCTTATACAGGGTGTCCGGGGGTAAAGTGCATTAACTTCGGGAGGTGATTCTACATGATAGTACAAGTAAAAAAGATAAATGACTTTTTTCGAAATTCCAACTTTTAGGGGTAGTTTTAAGGTACAAAGATAAAATTAGTCCGGCGTGTGCGGCTAGATTTATTATTTCTTCAAATTTTGTAAATTCACTTTGTGGCACCATTTTATTAATGAAATAATTAAAACTATTTGTATTTACCACAATAATCTTTATTTAAAAGTCAACATTTTTCAAGACCGATGTTCTCTTCGTCAGTACATTAAATGTACTGATGAAGAGAGCATCGTTCTTGAAACATGTTGACTTATAAATAAAGATTATTCTGGTAAAAACAAAGTGTTTGAATTATTTCAGATTTATTATTTTCCGCTGTTACGATACGGGCCAATCACAATCGAGTCGGGCTCCCAGCAGGCTCTCAGCAAGTAAGATCGTACCTCACACTAAGGATTTTTAGTAGGTACGTCTTTTTGTATGGGAAAAAAAATGTTGGAATATCGGAAAAAGTTGTTAATCTTTTTTACTCCTACCATCATGTAGAATCACCTCCCGAAGTTAATGCACTTTACCCCCCGGACACCCTGTATAAATAGATAATTTATTATTGTAATTTTGTCAATTTATTTTGTACACATTTTTTTAATATCCTAACACTAATTCGTTTTTAAAGAACCGTTGATACGCTTAGGTCAGTTAGATTCACAGATTTTGATAATTCATTAAAATTTCAAAGTTAATTTCCAAGTTCATTTCAAGTCCTTTCATTATGTAATTATGGGCCATTTGCACAACAGAACAGAAATAATAACCGAACTTTAATAGAACTTTCACAAAACTTGAAAATTAACAACTGACGCACTGTCCCACTCTAATTTACTGTCTCGTTCTTTCTTAACAATTTGTATATATATATGTGTGTATAATCCTGTATTTGTTAGTTTTTTTTAAACAGTCCTAATGATGGTACGGAGGTACCGAAACCGGTAGACTAAAAAATAACAATAAAGTGACTTAATACACAGTATTTTCTTTTTATTTATTTGATAAATTGTTCAAATTAAGGGAATCAACCGTCCTTAGCACGTAGTGCCAAAAACCTTTCATAACTGATAGTAGGTTTTGAAGGGCGACCGGCCAACTCAGAATGAAACCAACTCAGAAGCACTCCAGAAAGGTCATTAAGAGTGATGATAAAAAAATTGGTTAAATAGGTTAAGTTAGTTTAGGGTTACCGGCTATTTTAAAATGATTTTTTCATAGCTTTTAATGACCTTTCTGAGGTATTTCTGAGTTGGTTTCATTCTGAGTTGCCATGGAACCGTTTTGAAGAATACGTCGAAATATTTATCATTCACCGTATTCAGATAGTGCGTCGCTCTCCGCACGGGCGAATTCGGGTACAGATTTGAACGACTCGCGCGACAATTCCATATATCGTGGCGACGTCCCCGAGTGTGAGACCCCGTCACAAATAGGTTATTTTGCACTAGAATCTCATTGTTTTCACGTTGAATTAAAATAAGTATTTGAACAAAAAGAACATTATTTACGCGTTTCTAGCGACATATAGGTAGTTAGTCATACTTTTTTTACATTATCTCCATAAAGGCGGCCTTGAGGGATAAATTCCCTCACGTTCTGTGTCACCTTTGGGATGCTGTGTGGAAGCTCCCTTCAGGGAAAGGAAGGAGAGGAAGTTCTGGCAAGGACAACGAGTATGAGCGGTAGGTAAGAATATGGGGATCAATTATATCACGATTATACAGGGTGTCCGGGGTTTAAGTGCATTTACTTCGGGAGGTGATTCTACATGATGGTAGGAGTAAAAAAGTTTAACAAGTTTTCCGAAATTCCAACATTTTGTTTCCCATACAAAAAGAGGTACCTACTAAAAATCCTTAGTGTGAGGTACGATCTTACTTGCTGAGAGCCTGCCGGGCGCCCGAATCGATTGTGATTAGCCCGTATCGTAACAGCGGAAAATAATAAATCTGGCCGTACACGCCGGGGTAATTTTACCTTCTTACCTCAAAACTACCCCTAAAAGTTGGAATTTCGAAAAAAGTTATTTATCTTTTTTACTTGTAGGTAGTATCATGTAGAATCACCTCCCGAAGTTAATGCACTTTACCCCCGGACACCCTGTATTATATCAATTAGATCACGACCGGTCAGTGGTTGAGTGGGCATCGCTTTTGGGTCCCCACCCAGGCGTTCCGTGTTCGATTACTCGGATGGCTAAGTCCTCTATAACGTCTCAAGCAACATTTTCGGCTTACTTTGGTGGTAGTAGGAGATTTTCAAATATTGTCGGGTTATTTGTAACCCGGGAATATTTGTCTTTCTTTTATTAAAAAAAAAATATAGGCCATTAGAGATTTGGATTTTTCACGGTTTTAGAGACAACTTCGGAATTTTTTTATGATAAAATAGTAGTGATTAAAACACCCAAAATTCTTATATTCAAACTTGCAGTTTAATGTGATACTAAGATGATACTTATAAATTTATTAATTGTTTTTGTGTTTAATTCCTTGAACTACATTATTTACTTATTTTAATTTAACGTATATCAAATTTAAGAATATTATTATTATTTAAATAAATGAAGACAATATAAGCGAAACTCAATTGAAAATCTGGAAACAGAAAAATCAGAAAAACATATTGACACCTCTGGGACTTGAACCCAGGACCTCTCTCTGGGTTCAAGTCCCAGAGGTGTCAATATGTTTTTCTGATTTTTCTGGATCCAGATTTTCAATTGAGTTTCGCTTATATTGTCTTCATTTATTTAAATATTGCAATTTGAGGTTTTACTCATAAAGTTAAAATAAAAAATAAAATATTATTATTAATTTCTGCAAGTTTTTTTAGTTTTTATTATCGTGACAGTTTTTTTCGCGTTCAAGGCCATTTTCAAACTGTGGTGAAAAGCCCCTTTGGAACAAAGTACCTACTCGTATTTACATGATTCTAAATACCCCATATTTTAATTTTTATGTACCTTAAAGGATTTATTACAGGTTAAACCGATTTGCTGAGAAAATAATAGTGACAATAGATTCTTCATTCCGCAGGGTACTTTGAAATCTGTTTTTCCCACATTAAATGGTAATGGATTAATTTACTTAATTGTTTAATAATGGCGTGACTGTTAATGACTTATTTAAATGTTTAAGTCTTGTAAACATAGTGAGAAGTGGGAAATAAATAATTTTCCTAACTTTATTAATCTATCTTTATCTATCTATCAATATATCATAACTTCCGAACGACTGCACCAAATTGGAAAATTCTTTTTTTTTGTGTTCGTTATTGTCAAGGCACTCCGGCATTATGAAATTTGCAATAGGTAGCACACGAACTGTTTAAAAACTGAATGTACCGTGACTGAATGTATGGAATGCGGGAGGTGGGAGGGGGGAGGGGAACTCGGTATGGGAGTCCGCGGGATGGAGAAGGGGTGGAGTGAAGGGGGGAGAGGGAAGGTGGAGGAGGGGGAGTAGGAACGCGAGAGGGGAAGGGGAGGCGGGAGAGGAAGAGGAGGCAGAAGGGGAACGGGAAGAATGGGAAAGGACACTCAGGGAGAAACAATTTCTTTATTAAATGGCATAGCAACGCATGCCGGGTACCAGCTATTAATGATATATTAAGATTAGTTCGTTTATTGATTTTCAACTGGCGTCCCGCAGGGATCGGTTCTGTCTCCAACTTTGTTTTTGTTGCACATCAACGACCTTTTGTCATGTGCACCAATTCACTGTTATGCGGATGACAGTACAGTTCATGATAGCTTTTTGTTTGACAAGCCCCCAAAGGGCTCACAAACTCCAACAGCTCGTAGGGCTTTGAAGCAAAGAATGGACGGCTACCTCGAGAGTGTTTTCTCTTGGGGTAAAAATAATCTCGTTGAATTTAATGTTTCAAAGACCCAATCTTGTCTGATTACGTGCAAAAGGGATCGAAATGAAAATCTAGTCTCTTTCAACGGAAGCAATCTTCCGAACAGGCCCTCCATTGATATGCTTGGTGTAACCCTAAGTGACCAGCTCAGGTATGGGGGCTCCATTGAAGCCAGAGTAAAGCTAGCCTCCCAAAAACTGGGCGTACTGTACAGGGCCCGCAGATACTTTAATAGTACACAACTGCTAACCTTGTACAAATCACAAGTACGCCCCACGGTTGAATTTGGCAGCCATCTCTGGTCTGGAGCTCCAAAATACCTGAAAAATACCCTCGACTCTGTGCAGAAACGGGCGGTCCGTTTGATAGATTCTCCCATCTAAACAGACGGATTGCAATCTTTAGAGCACAGGCGTCGGGTGGGAATGCTATCCTTGTTCTACCGGTATTACAATGGAAGATGCTCCGAGGAACTAGCATCATTGATCCCTTCGGCACCGGTGCATAGTCGGGAAACACGCCAAACGCGTGCCCAACATTTGTATACGGTTGACATTTGTCACATGAGAACGGGTCGTTTCTTCGACTCGTTCTTGTGTTCAACAGCTCGGCTGTGGAATGATTTGCCGGCCTCTGTGTTTCCTCCTTCCTACAACATGGGTCTCTTCAAGACCAATGTTCATTCCTTCCTCTCCTCAAAAAGACCCTCCACACAGCATCCCAGATGACATAGGCCCTGAGGGAAATTATTTTCCTCAGGGCCTCCTGTGTGGAGTTAATGTAAAAAAAAAAAAAAAAAAACTATGTATGGTAAAAGTAAATTTAAGACCCTTTATGTCTTTTTTTAACAATAAACAAGGTGGTCCTGATGAAAGTAATTCCCCTCGGGGCCTATGTCATCTTTGGGGATGCTGCGTGGAGGGTCTTTTGAGGAAAGCAAAGAGATGAAGTTCTGAGGAAAAAGGTATGAGATCGACAAAAATGAGAGAAAATATAGGTCCGAGTTGGTTAAGGCATTGCGTACCGGTAATTAGACATGGGCAAAATTGAATGACCGAATTAAATGAATAAATTCAATCTTGTGACACACTTGATCTGATTCTCAATTTAAAATGGAATTGATTCTTCATTCCTTACCTTTGGCCTTGTATCGTACGATTTTTAACGGCAACATAAATGTTTAATTTCCATTTATTTTACTGTTAAATTATTTCAATGAATAATGTGTTCCGTAAACGATTTAAATATTATAATATTTCATAGGTATTTTTAAAATATATTAAATACCGTATTTAAATATTATTCAATGGGCGGCGCGCCGCGAAGTTGTCGACGGTATTGTGAACGACTCGTATCCCGCTACCACCGGCCGCCGTTCTAAAAACCCGTAGATCAAAACGCGGCCGCGATTCAGCCGAATTGTCCGAGCGTCCCTTTCACGCAAGGAATTAATCATTTGTCGTAGTCAATGTCCTGAGATTGTCCTAAGGTCCCCGCGCGTCCCGTCCCGTCCGCGTCCCAGGTACTCGTAGCTAGTCTGTCGCTATCGGAAATTGTCCGAAGCGCTTTATTCACGAAATTAAACTAAAAGTATTTTTCACTTGTGACGTTGTTGTCTCTAGTTAATCTCAGACCTAGAAATGACGTCAGATGTCATCGTCTTACATCGCCATCGTTTCACGTCAATCTCGGCTCGCGAGTTGATCAAGTCTCTGCGGGGTAAGACACAAGACACTAGTCAAAAGTTACTCTTTCATTCCTCAATGCCGGCCCTTAATCCGTCCGAGCGCAGCGGTTCACCAATTCCTCGGCGGGCCAAGCCTTCAATTTCATTACATAGTTAGCCGAAAACTTTCGACATTGAATCCGAACATCGCGGCATTGGCTAGAAAAGTGAGAAGCAAAAATTGTGCACTTGTAATCGTTTTTTTGGCACGTATGAAAGATATTGGAATACAAATACCTACCTACTTTTAGACGTGGATCTTGGGTAGATGTAAAATGTAAATTTGCATATATTATAAGGCCAATCAGCTGTTGTCAGCTGTTGTCAGCTGTCATAAAATACTTTTAAGTTTAATGAATAAAATACTTTAAGGGTGAAACAAAAAACTGTAAAATTTAAAGATTTAATTGCTAGCTATAAATACATTTTACATACGAAAAATAACGATACTAAAAAAAGACAAACATATACATCTAAGTATAGGATTTAGCCTGCGAGATAATGAGATAGAATAATCGGTCCTCTCTTTGTGTGATGCTTCGTAGCCTCCCTACTTATTGTGATTTAAAATGAAACGAAAAAGCGACACCAAAAAGAGACAAACACATTAATCTATAGGTTTCAGCCTGCGAGTTAGTGAGATAGAATAATCGGTCTCCTCTTTGTGCGGTGCTTGGTAGCCTATCAGTCTCCTCTTTGTGCGGTGCTGCGGTGTTTCATAGTCTACCCATTCACTCTAGTTTTTTTTATTCACTCTAGTTGTTTTTTTTTTTTTTATTCATTCCTTTAATTAATTGAATTAAAGGAATGAATAGAAGGAATCAATTCAAAAGGCCGGGGGAATCAGACGGGATCTATTCACTTTTGGGAATCATTTTGCCCACGTCTACCGGTAATACAAGAGATCCTAGGTTCGAATCCCAGTTGCGACCGTTAACTTTTTATTTTTCTATGTCTTGTTCTGTTTCATGTTTCGTTTCATAATTATTGCTATTATCTTCCTCTTCAGTGATATGCTACATCGATGGGCATAACCTTCAAAAGTTATTCAAATGAAATTTGTTATGCATGTTTTACCTGCGCACGTGTTGTTACATGACAAATAAATTGGACAAATATAGGATATTTGCAAAATTAATTCATGTGGAAACAATTCTTTTGATAAAAATGTATTTCAATATTTGGATTTTATGAAAAATGCCTTTAATTTCTTCCAACAATCGATTGAAAGAAGTTCTTCTTCAGTAACGATATTGTCCAAATGAAGTAATTAATTTTGGGCATGGAAAACGATTTTCAGTACAAAATTCAACGTTTTCTTTAAGAGGGAATAACCAAACAAAACCGGAAATATGTCGTCTTATATATAAAAATGAATCGCTGAATATTGTTGCTAAGCGCTAATCTCGAGAGCAGCTGAACCGATTTTGCTAAATCTTTTTTTAGAATATTCCTTGAAGTACGAGGATGGTTCTTACGGAGAGAAAAATTAAGAAAATTGGATAATTTCAGAAAACCAAACGACTATCGCACGTTTGACAGTTCGCGTGTTTGAGAATGACATCTTGCAAAACAATGATTCTTAAATCAGGATTCTATCTTTGAAAATCTTTAAGTTGATAAATTTATTTAAAGTAAAAGTAGGTACTCCCCTAATAGTTTGAATCGAATAAAGAATTTTAGATATTTTAAATAGGTACCTATGTTAGGTACCAAATTTAATAAACATGAAAAATGAAAATTTGAATAAAAATTGTAAAAGGTGGCACGCGGGCTGTTTAAAAACTGAATGCACTGGGATTGAATATATGGAAAGCGGGAGGGAGGTAGAGAATGGGGAAGGGAGGGGGGTGGGGGAAGGGGGGAGGGATGAGGGAGGGTGGTGAGAGGGGGGAGGAGGGGGGGGGGGGGAGGCGGAGGAGGCGGAGTGGTAACCCCCCTTACACCATGCGAGCGAAGCCGCGGGAAAAAGCAAATTTTTAAATAAAATTTTCGCCGGATTGACTGTTTTCAACAAAAAGTATAAATTGATTTCGAAAGATTCATCTTAAGGTAAGGGGTCGTCCATTAATCACGTGATGTTTTTTAGCAACTTTTTAACCCCCCCCCCCCTGGTGATATGTGGTGAGGTTTTAGATTACCCCCTTCCCAAAATCACGTGTATTTTTTTTTAGTACAAAGTATTTTGAAATTTTCAGAATATTATCACGAAAAATAAATACACGTGATATCTCATTTTACCCCCCCCCCCCCCTTTGTAGGTCGTTGGCAGATTTGTTAAATTTTCAAACTAAATTTTTGTATTATACTCGTACAACACAAATTTCAAATCATATAATCATGTAGTAAAATAAAATAATGAATTATCTGGGAAAGCTTTTTTTCAGAATTTTAATTTTAGTTTAAATAAAATCATTGAACAAAAGATCCGCGCACGTGTTTTGTGACGAAAATACTTCAGTTTGTCTATTTATTGACGGTCTTACAATCTAATATATTTAAGATGTTTTTACATTCTTATTTTGCTCAGACGTTATTGAAAAATTATAAATACTTATTATCAAAAAATAATTACAAAAGTACATAATTTTAATGGTTTTATCATCACGCCTTTCAGCATTTTTGACGGAAGGTATAAATTTAAGCAAATTTTGAATGAAATAAAATCGATATTGGATTATAATTTAAAAAAAAACTGATACTAAAAATATTTAATCTTTCTCATTGGAACCGCCCTGAACGATCGTAAGAACATCATTCGACACAATTGGTGTGCATCTCGAAATTCTGCGAACACGAGGAGATCCCTTTTAAGTAGTCGGAAGGTTATTTCATTATGATTTGAATTATATTGAAAAATACTTACTGGAAGATGTTATTACATAATAATTGTTTTCTTAAGACTGTCGTCTTTCATAACAATGTTGATGTCATTTCAATTCAACAGGTAGGTTTTGTCTATGACTAATGTAAGGTTTATTATTGCTTGAGTAATTAGTTACATCGCTCCCATCTTATGGTCGGGTATAAATTGTCCTGAAAACGTCACAGGGCACTCATTAGATTCGTTGCATCGCAAGTGTAAAGTCACCTTGACTATTGTAAATAAAGCTCTTGTGTTTACTAAAATACAATACACTCTGCATCACTCCTCTAAATCACCATGAAAGGGGTAAGAATATCGTTTGTTAATTCCATTCAAATATATTTCCAGGATTTTTTCAATTTCTTACATAAATAATGCTTACCGATTTTTATTTATTTCTATATCTTTCAATTTAAAATTTATTTAAAAAGGTTCCTTAAGAAGTCTCCATGTTCCAAAATAGTGCCTTTTATAGAACAGAATTACTCTCTTCTTCAGTTCATTTGATACATTTTTAAAAACCAAGTCTTTCGCATTTGATTTCTTCTAATAATTCCCCATTACATTCTTAGTTGCTGATGAAAGATATTGGTAATTAATATTAATGAGAACCAATTAAGATAAACCTTCCTTAGTGTTCATCGAGTCAAGTGAATGTAGAGAATAATTTCTTTGAATGTTTGATGAATGATTCTTCTAACACGAGCCAATATATTTATTTCAGGTGCTTATCCTTGCCGCACTTGCCCTCCTCATATCCGTAGCAGCAGTTCCTGCCAACTCCTCGGAGTCATCTGATATCTCCTCTCATCTGAACGATCAGAAGACCTTAGAAACACATGCCACTGCAGTGGACCTTTTATTTATCTTAGCCAGAAATTCGGGTTTGACAACAGACCTGGAAGACACTGATTTGTCCGTAGCTCCTGAAGTCCGCAGGGACTCCCGCTCCCCACATTTGAGCAAGAAGTTTAAAAGCAGGCCACAAGTTCAATACTCCCAACCACGAGTACAATATCGCCAGCCACAAATTCAATACTACCAGCCACGAGTACAATACTATCAGCCACAACCACAATACTACACGGTGCAAGTACAAGTCCAGAAACCACAACCACAATACCACCCACCGCAAGTACAATACCAGAAGCCACAACCACAATACCACCCGCCGCAAGTACAGTACCAGAAGCCACAACCACAATACCACCCACCGCAAGTACAATACCACCCACCGCAAGTTCAATACCAGAAGCCACAACCACAATACCACCCACCGCAAGTACAATACCACCCACCGCAAGTACAATACCAGAAGCCACAACCACAATACTACACGCCAGTGAAACAGTACAAAATAGTCGTTGTTGTCAAGCAAGCAACAAAACCTAGAGGTGGGAAAGGCCATAGAGGCCACAAAGGTCACAAAGGCCACAAAGGTCACAAAGGCCACCATTTTTAGCTACAAAGAATGTTCACTTCTAAGCATAAATTAACTGAAAGTGATCTTTTAACTTGCATTAGAATCATGTCATCAAAGAGACAGAGACAAGTATTTCCCCTCAAAACAAACGCTTTATTTCCCGGTCATTAAAATTTATCTTATTTCGAATTGCCGGATTTTCCCCTGTAATTAATGTACAATAACACGTCCTTTGAGAAATTATAATAATTGCTTTGGAGCACGTAGATACGAGTATTACAATATGTAACCATTTTCCTATGAGCATTAGTATAGAATTTTTCGTAATTGCAAGTTATTTATTATTTTATGAAAATATATTTTGTGCACTGAGCTTTAAACATTTTATAACGAAAATAATATTTTTCATAACACTAGCACCTGAGTTATTGATAATAAATTATTTATTATTGGTATTTTGTAAATTTATTTTATTAGCATGCTTACGATACAAGATTTTAAAACATCTGTTCTAAAAGTAACTATGACACAGTTAGGATGGAGTACCAAAAACTTTGCCAAACTGATTGTATATACAATACAATGCATTTCTCAATTTGGGAGACAATTTATTGGATAATCAACACCTCTGCCATAGGTCACCCCAAGTAGTTCGCTACGTTTGCAGAAGTTCCCGGGTTCACCAAAGACTCCAGATACTAATATCTACACTACAGCCTGTATGTCGGACGAATGTCTACAAATCATATGTTGGACTAATATCTACGAACTTCAGAGTGTTGACTAATATCTACAGAGCTAAGGTCGGACGAATATCTATGACAGTCCCAGTGTTGACTAATATCTACAGAGCGTAGGTTGAACTAATATCTACAGAGCTTAGGTTGGACTAATATCTACAGAGGGCAGCTGAGCAAGAGGTTGCACGGAAAAGCATAAATTACTTCAATTACGTAATTACTAATTACGTAAAAGCTTAAACGTTTAAAGTACGTTCATGAAGTTTTTGCATAATATTACGTATTTTGCTGTTTACGAGGACAATAATTTATTGAACAAACATGGAGGTCATAATACAAAGATATTTATATATTTCGAAATACACGGAACCACAACCTAACCTAACCTAACTGACATAGAAATGGTCATGGTAACAGACTATATAATTTAGAAGCACTCGAAATAAAGAAAGCTGTTAAAACAAAACCCAAATCCTTAACATTCAGCTAAATGTGTCCAATAGTCAGATATTACGGATTTTTACATACATACTTACATAAATTAAGTTTTTTAAACTGCATACGCAATATTACGTTATTCCAATATGATATACATAATTGCAAATCCAACCTCTGCCAGTGCTGTAAATATTCGTCAACACTTTGGTTCTCATAGATATTAGTCAGCAGTTTGAGCTGTAGATATTCGTCAACACTTTGGTTCTCATAGATATTAGTTCGTTTTTTTCAGTTTTTGGAATTCTTGTAGATATTAGTAGACGCCTCCTCTCCAATTCACCTCAAGGGTGCTGTACAATTTATTAAGAATTCTAAGATTCTATCTAACTTTACTATTTACAAATGGATACAGAAACATACTTACCTGGCAGGTCATTTCCGATAAAACACACTTTAATTAGTAAGTTTATGCTTGGAGAAGATACGGCTTTGCACGCGGAGGACATTATATTTAAAACACTGGACACTGCACGATTTTACATTTGCTACCCCCATTACTATTAGTATTACATTTACTATAATATTAAAGTATAGTTGATATTTATTTTGAAAGACTGGAGGGTTTGGGACTCTAGGGTTGGAGAATGTTCATGAAATAACCTTTACAATTACTTTACCTTTACTCTTACTATTATCTTTGACTTCTCCAGCCTTATTCTCTCGGAACATCGCCTTGCACCGCAGTGGGAGGGATGGATTCATACGTCCGTCACTCCTAGACGCACTGACCCTTAGATTCCTACCCACCCTTAATACCCTTTTCCTTCCCAGAACTTTCTCTCCTTCCTTTCCTAAAAATACCCTCCATACAGCATCCTCAAAGACGACGTAGGCTCTGAGGGATTTATCTTCCTCAGGGCCTCCTGTGTGGAGCTAACGTACTATACATTATTTATTATTCATGAGACAATGAATGCTGGTGTGGTTAGATTATCAATTCAAAACATATACTTAAAAAAGATATTAACAATCTTATTATAGAGATTAACGATTCTTCTTTACTTATTACTGAGCAGTAACTAAGTTAGTCACCTTTAAGTGGGAAAATCACTTCCGTGAATATTTTAATTGCTTTAATCTTTACGATTAGTTTACATTGTAATTGTTGAACAACATCCACTAGTAATATGAATCGTGACGAGGTCGGAAAAATAAAAATTTCTTAAAAACATTCGGACAGTCAAATTCATGTAAGTTTATCTGAATCTGATAATTATATTTTTAATTTTTTTTTGTGAATACCATACAAGAGTCCAAAATGCCCCCAACGTCCCAACCGCTAGAAGCTTGTGAGACGATGCAATTTATTGTGAGGATTAGGTAAGTGGCGAGAGAAAGGAGATGGAGGGATAAAGGTGGGGAAGTACCTGGCTATTAAGAAGTGGTCACCAAACACGACTTAATAGTTAACTTAATATAAAAAACAATCATATTTTAATGAAAACGGGCACTTAAATGGAATGAAAACAATAATGTTGTGATCAAAACGGTTTCTTTCATATTTATTTCATAATTATTTGATAGTCACTTTAATATTTCATAAGAAAGATTCGCTCTAATGTAATCGCTTATAAATCTTTGTTTTTTTCATTTTTTATTTTTTACACATAGGTATTTAAAAAAAAACCTAAGGACATATATTTTTTTAATTTTATCTATTGTTGAAAATGGTTTGAACTAATGATAACATTTTGTCTGATCTCTTAACACTTTGTTGTTAATTCATATATTTTTATCACTTATTATTTTCTCTGTTTATCATTTTATTTTTAAATTTTATTATTTTGCTTTTACTTAACTGTTTTGCATGACCGATATTTGCGTGTTTTATTTTTATTAAATTGTGAAATTATTAACCCCGATACAGGCGAACCCTAGTGGGGTTAATAATTACATGCTAAAAATATATGTATATAAATTGTAAAGAAGCAATAAATAAATAAATAAATAAATAGTTTCAATTCTGAATGGTTGTCTTACATCAGAGTATGTCTGATTCACTCTGGAACGTGCCGCAAATACACCTTATATTTTTTTAAATGATTACATTTTGAAAACCAAATCAATTGACGGCCGGCGTAGGGCTCTTGACTCGCACTCCGAAGGTCGCGGGATCGAATCCCGGCGTGGCAAATAAATTTTATTTGATTAATTTGTGTTATTTCAAAATTAATTTATTCATTTAAGATAAAATATGTATAATATATTTGCGGCACGTTCCAGAGTGGAAGATACTCTCAGTATCGCCCTGGTGTAAGACCACCATTCAGAATTGAAACGTTGCTTGAAAAGGCTTTAGCTGTGTTTGGAGACCAGATCTGAATAGCCAGGTACTTCCACGCCTTCCTCTTCCCTGTCTCCTTCTCCTCCCCTTCAGCCTCACAACATACTCCAATTGGGGATGCAATAATCGCACTGGCTCCAGATGGGAGCAGGTGGGACTCTTGTGCGGTGTTCATGTAAAAAAAAAATCAAATAAAATTTTCTTGCGCATGTCGGGATTCGAACCCGCGACCTTCGGATTTTTTTTTTTTTTTTTTTTTTTTTTTTTTTTTTTTTTTTTTTTTTTTTTTTTTTTTTCATACAATTTTTGAAAATACACTTTTATGTTTTTTTCTTGATTACCTTACTAGGCTAATGCCCGTGTTAATACCCGTTGCTAGTCGAGAGCCTTACCCCTCGACCACGGAAGGCATTGAATGGTTTTACTATTTTGTATAGCAATAGTGCTGATTCAAAGGCTCTTCTCCGATTTATTTCTGGGAAACTCGTAACTACTACTATACGTTTTTCATATATATTTTTAATATTGTGTGTAGGGTCTTTTTATGGAAAGGAAGAAGAAGAAGTTCTGGGAAGGAAAAGGTATGAGGAGTGGGTAAGAATCCGGGTGTGTGAATAGGATCTGCGAATCCACCCCTTTAACTGGGGTGCAAAGTCGAGAGAGTCCGGTTGGAGAGACTGAAGGGTCTACCTCAACCGGCCTTTCCCGATCTGACCCGCCACGCAGTGGTGGGCCATTTCAAGCAACGTCTCGATTCTGAATGGCACCAATTTACCAGGGCTGAGAGTATCTACCCTTCTGGAACATGTCGCAAATCCGTTTAATTCATATAAAAAACATACGAATGTGAAATAACATACAAATTAATTAAAATTTGAGCACGCTGAGATTAGAATTCGTAGTCAACAGCTAGCGGCCGAGAATTCAAATTTCGTCGAAAGATGTCGATCGTACAGGGCGGTTCCGATAAGGAAAATTAATTATTCTCCATACCAGCTTTTTAAAAACAATAACTCAACATCGATTTTGTTTCATTCAAAATTTGCTTTAATTTATACCTATATTCAAAAATGCTGAAAAGCGTGTTGATAAAACTATTAAAATTATTTTGTAGTTTTTGTAATTATTTTTTAATCATGAGTATATTTATATTTTTCAATAAGGTCTAAGCAAAATAAAAATGCAAAAACAACTTAAAGTATTAGTTTGTAAGATCGTAAATAAATAGACCAACTGAAGTATTATCGTCGCACACATGTGGGCTGATCTTTTTTAAATAATTTTATTTAAACTAAAACTAAAATTCTGAAACATAGTTTTTCCAGATAATTTATTGTTTTATTTTACTGCATGATTTTATGATTTGAAATTTGTGTTGTATAATACAAAATATAGTTTGAAAATTTAACAAATCTGCCAACGACCTTATTGTACTAAACATTAAGATAATTTTTCAAAATTTAAAACATAAGTCCACTAGATAAAAGAACAGTCATTCGAAATCAATTTATAATTTTTTGTGGAAGAGTCAATACGTCTAAAATTTGATTTAAAAATGACATACTTCCGGTTTTGTCTGGTTATTTATTCCCTCTTAAGCGGTCTACACAAAACTAATATGCGATTTTCAAATTCCGCGGCAACGGCAAGGCGATGGAACCGGGCATCGCGTGTTCGATTCCTCGGCTGGCGAAGTCCTCCATCACGACACAAGTAACATTTTCCGCTTCTGTGGTGGTAGTAGGAGATTTTCAAATATTGTCAGGTTTTTCGTAATATGGGAATTCTTTCCCACATATATTTCTTCGAGCAAAATCAGGGAGCCGGCTAAAGGGCGCGGACTCCGGGATTCGTCTGCGGTTGGGCCGATAGTTGACCATATGCCATGCACACTGTCATTGGGACTGCCTGGTGGTTTGTGGAATACCTTCTCTAAATGTTTTCTTATATGCATTTTATTTGCCCTCTGTTATTATTGTAAATACTTGAATTGTATTATTACTTTTATTTTTTCGTTATTTCTCTTATTCCAGGCTTCCTCAACCGGGCGCAGCTCTAATTTTTGTTTTTATTTACTATCACTTTTATCTGTATTAGCCCAGTCAAGATGTACATCCGTGCTTGCAAAAGGTCCGGTCATTCTGAATTTTTTATATGTTGTTAGGACCTAAACCAGTAATAAAAAAAAATTTTGCAACTTCGAAAGTGCTGTGCGAGCGGCGGTGGACTCAAAAAACTAAGAAATTTTCGGATTTTTTTCAGTTTTTGCTCAATATCTCAGTGAAGGAAGAGTCTGACCGGTATAGTTAGTATACATACTTTTATAGTAGACTAAATTTGCTACAATTTGAAATTAAAGCGAGTTATATGTAGCCATTGGTTTCCAAGATAGAGTTCTTCGAAAATAGGCCATTTTTTCCAAAAAGTGATTTTTTTTCGAAATGGTCACTTATTTTGTAAAATATTTTCTAAAACACGTATCCCACGTCAAATATTTATTATATGAAATAAAATTGTAGTAAATTTAATTAGCTTTCATTTAAAACTAGATTGATATCTGTAGACCTAACGGTTCTCTCAAGAACACCAGATAACCAAAAACAGTCATAGGTGGGTTTTGGGGGGAAATGCAAATAAACTGTTTTCACGTCTTTTTATGGTTTTATTGTGCTGTGAAGTAATTCCATTAGTCATCTATTAATTCAAACTATTCATCCAGGCAGAGCGTGCTGGTGATTGGAACCTTCATTTGTACACTGTCCACAAGATGCTCCCTTTTTTCCACGCAGCTGGACATTTTTTGTATGCTAAGAGCGCGCACCTCTACCTTCAGGATATGATGGCTCTACGAGATCGGATGGATAAAAGTGAATATGACATGTTCACAAAAGGACCCTTCACCATTCGCCGGTCTGACAAGTTTTGGGCTGGGTTGTGGTCAGATCTAACAATTGAGCAGAAGCTGATGCGATCCATGAAAACCTACAGTGGGTTGACCCAAGGAAGGGGAATCTCCGACAGTGTTCAGGCATGGTGGACAACAGGAATGGTGTTTATGTTGAACATTTGTGAAGAACTGAAAAATTTTTGCAGCATCTCATGTCCTACTGGAGAGCAGCATGTAGACGTGAGACCTTGTAGAATCATCCGAGATAATAGTGACGTGGAAAAACTAAAAAACTGGTTTGCTCTCCACCCATTTTGGATGGTGGCTACCTCTTGCACAAGGTCGTGTGGCAGCGGAAGAGTACGGTTCGAGCACTTTTGACGCGTTAAACCACCTACGTCCGAAACCACTTTGGGAAGAACATCTCCATCGTTTTGACGGCTACCCCGAAGATGCTACCAAAAAAAACACCAAAACAGCGGAAAGACTCCGGCGCTACGCAGCTCATTCCAGCTACGAATTGACGTTCGTTCGATGAATCCACAATAATTCAAATTACTCAAGAGTATGTATTGGGCAATGAGAACAATAAGAGACGCCTTATAACTCTTCTCTGTGACGCCTTTCAGAAGGATGGAGTAGAAGTGGCTGTTGCCGAAGAAGATGCGGATCGAGAGATAGTCATCATGGCGCTTTCAAAAAGAGCAGTAGCCGATCGGGTCGTCATAGTGGGAGAAGACGTCGACCTGCTCGTTCTTCTCAATGGTTTAGGTGCTGAAGAGACAAACGTCTATCTTCAGAAGAGCACCAAGGGTGAAGCTGGTTGCTATCACTACTCTACAACCTCCTACAATCACCAGGGCTCCCGGCGATTACCAGGAACGGTACTATTCACCCACGCGTTTACCGGGTGCGATACCACCACAGCACCGTTTGGCCAAGGAAAGACCAAAATCACCACACTTCTGAGCAAGAGTGAATCACTTGCTGAGCAAGTGGAGGTCTTCCTTCGGCCAGACTCCACCCCACAAGCCATAAGTGAAGCAGGCATCAAGTGCTTTGTGGCTCTATATGGGGGTGACATCCCCACCACGATGGATCCCGCACCTCCTGCCCTTCTGCGTAAAATTTCATGTAAATGCAAGAAAGGATGCTCTGGGAGCTGCTCGTGCAGAAAGGCTGGGCTCCACTACTCAGTCCTCTGTCAGTAATGCGGTGGAAAATTGTGCAAGGATTGTGCCCGATGTGGAGCTGAAATGCTCGGACGATGAAGATGACCCGACTACCAGCGCACCGGTACCGCTACCGGGCGCCTCTCCCAGCGTCCATCACATATATCGAGACACCTTCTTCGTGCGAGCCTAAGCCCGGGCCATCTAAGATAAAAAGAAAGACATGATTTGGCAACCAAGACACAATACCTACATGATTTATATTAGTTTTATTTTTTGTGTACATAAAACTTGTCCTCACAGTAGGTACCATGATGTTTGTACAAGCATTTTAGTATGTAGGTATATAAAAAAATGTTTGAAGATGACGTAATTCCAGATAGATGTATTATCTTTTCTTTTTTTCATCAAAAATGTGTTAACAATAAAAAAACTGTTTGATAAATAAAACCATAAAAAGACGTGAGAACAGTTTATTTGCATTTCCCCCCAAAACCAACCTTTGACTGTTTTTGGTTATCTGGCGTTCTTGAGAGAACCGTTAGGTCTACAGATATCAATCTAGTTTTAAATGAAAGCTAATTAAATTTACTACAATTTTATTTCATATAATATTTGACGTGGGATACGTGTTTTAGAAAATATTTTACAAAATAAGTGACCATTTCGAAAAAATTTCACTTTTTGGAAAAAATGGCCTATTTTCGAAGAACTGTATCTTGAAAACCAAAGGCTGTATATAGCTTGCTTTGGTCTCAAATTGTAGCAAATTTAGTCTACTTTAAAAGTATGTATACTAACTATACCGGTCAGACCCTTCCTTCACTGAGATATTGAGCAAAAACTGAAAAAAATCAGAAAATTTCTTGGTTTTTTGGGTCCACCGCCGCTCGCACACCACTTTCGAAGTTGCAAATTTTTTTTTTTATTACTGGTTTAGGTCCTAACAACATATAAAAAATTCAGAATGACCGGACTTTTTGCAAGCACAACCCCCTTTTCATGTTTAACTTGACTGGACTATATAGATTGTCTCTATAGATTGCAGAAGAATTATTCCCGGGTTTGCCACATTTATAATTCTTTTGTATTACGTTAATGTAAGTACTTGTATACTGCTTTCTAACCCCGTATGCATGGACATTGGAGGGTCTAGAGTCGTTCAAATAAATGTAGCTTCTTTCAATAAAATAGAGTCTTGACGTGTGCGGTGAAGGAGGAAACCATGCGGTTAGGAAAGTGGTGGGGTCCTCTCCAATGTAACCTGGGAATGTTTCTTTCTTATATATATATATTATAAAGTTTGGAAGTTTGTTAAAATGAAAGAAACAGCAGTTATAATATCTTGAAATTATCAGCACTTTATTTATTCCAATAATATTCATTTGTTTATAATGTGAACACTTATCAGTTTTAAGTTTTAACATAACTCGTTTTTAATGATTCAATATTAAATTTCCTACCTATATTATAAGCCTAATCTAAGATGAGAAAAGTGTGTTGAAGAAATACCGAAAAAACAAGCTAAACAATAATACAAACAAACAACTTTGTACAGAACTTGCGATTATTCGTATTCATTGTAAATAAATTCTGAAAATAAATAATAAAAATATGTAGCTTTATGGACAAACATCATAGACATATGAATATTACTAGACCAGAACATAAAGGTGAGGGGAAGAAACCAACTACAGCGGGGCGCAGAGCGGGAAGATGAATTTGTTGATATATCTCGCATTATAATATCACCATTTAGTTCTTAAAAGTAAACTCTGCTCTTGAATGAATAAGACCTTTTTACATGGGAGCGCGAATTGCTCGCCGCGAAATGAACAAATTTACAAATTCCAAATACAGCAAAGTAAATTCGCCTCTTTTCATAGTCCAATATTTTGTTGACGTATTTAGTTAAGACACTTTTACAAATGTTTCATAATTTACTTACCCCTCAAAATAGCGACGAGCACACGCCATGTGTCTCGAGTGATAGTGTGTGTTACAAAAACGACCATATTATGTGATCTGAATAAGCTTATAATAAAGTAAAATAATGCTTGCCTATGGAATGTAACCTGACAATTGGGTTTATTCTTTTTTTCACTTCTATTTTTACACGTTTTCAAAACACAAGCCACTATTTTTGCTCGCATCGGTACATTTCGTAAAATGCACCGATGAGTGCTCGACGCTGGCTCGCAGAAGAATGATGGCGTCACATTTTTTAGATTCACGCGAAGCCATACTCGATCCCAGCCGGTTCCAATGGAACCGGTATGGGGAGGGGGAGATAATACGCTTTTATCGCTTAGGGCAGGTCTATAAATATTCATACGTCTATGACAAACACAAATTTTTAAAGTTGTTCTTTAAGCAGAATTCTTGCAAATGCCCATAAACGCTAACTAAAAAATAAATTTGAATTTAATAAGTTTACTAAAAATGTAGTTTTTTTTTGTTCTGCTAGTCATAAAGGAATGTGTAAGTGATTTTTAAAAATAAAATTAATGGTAATAGCATTAAAATGAATAATATAATTTAAATGAACAATGCAATAAGTTATTCACGAAACTTCACACATTTTTATAAATTCTCCTATAATTTAGATGTAACTTCTATTAAAATTTTTATGAACCTATTAATCTACTTTAATCTAAATTAATAATAATATTATTATATCATTTATGTGTGGTGAGATTTCCTATTTAATTTACTAAATAGGTAATATAGACTTCTTAATATAAATCAGATACACACAAAAATTTATATCTTCTTCAATTTCAGTTAAGTATTTAAACCTTTGTATAACACTCTAAAGATTAAATGTAATCATTTCTTTTTATGATGACGAAAAAATCTTTTTTGCAAAATTTTGATAAAATTACATGAAATTGAACAGAATTAATTGCTTTGCAAAATGAATAAGTAGGAAATGCTAACTGTGTAATATTGGAATCAGCATTTTGTTTGCAACAAATATATACTGACATGTTTACTATCGCAAGAAAAAAACTATCTTTACAAGTCAATAAATTAAAATTAATAACATCAGTTAGTTATTAGAATATCGGATGTTTGTATAATATATAAAATATGTTTATTAACATAACAAAGACATAAAACATTTATTAAAAAAAAACATAATGTTATATATTTTAATGTTAGCTGCATAGAATTTTATTGCTGTCGAGTACACGAGAACATAGTAGATAATATATACTATAACAAATGAGTAACACTAAATATCTTCTAGAAATAATTCATAATAAATCACATAATTTGACTTTAATTGTGCATACAGAATGGTTTATGATTTTCCATACCTATATTATTTAATTGAATAAAGAGTATAATGTTTTTTTTCCTGAATAGTATACATAATTTATAGATATTAGTAAATACAGTAATGATAGTACATTTGTCTAAGTTTCATAATAATAGTAGTTATTGGGAATGTAATGAAACGTATTAATTTAATAATTGATTTTAAAAAGTACAATATTAACAGTTTTTTATTTTGAGTATTTTTTTTAAAGATGAAGATTTTAGTTTGTGCTATGATTTAAATGAAAGAAAATCCACGCATTTATAATAATAAGTATAATTTTCTACGTAGATAAAATTTGTATTTAGTAGTTTTTGTCTATTAAGTATTTTCACCTGTATATGTTATATTATTATACTAATGTACATTTTAAAAATGATCTTTATTTTAATTCGATTATGTTTCAGTTGCACACAAAAGAGATACATATGTAAACAAATAATATAAGTACCTTTTTATAAATAGTAATTATAAAAATATTGATACGCAATTCATAATAACATATTTCATGGAATGAAAACTTTGTACACGAAGTAGTAATTTAAACACAAACAGCGTTAAAATAAACACAAATAGTATCAGAAAATTATTGGACTGATAAGCGCAAAGAATACGGAATGTTAGGCACAAAAATAACTTAAATAATATATAATGAGGATTTTAATTGATTCATCTTAGTTTCCCAATAATAAATGTGTGATATTTTTAAGAAAAATTTTTACACATTTTGATGAAAGCAAAATTGATAGCAAAAGAAAACTTATCAATATAAGAAACAAATTGAAAAAGTAATATGCTTTCTTTAACCTAATATTTATGAGTTCCTAAAAAAGATAATGCCATTATCAAAGGCAATTTCGATATACCACTCAATAAATAAAAGTCATCTATACACACAACTTATTTAAACGATACACGTAAATGTTGAAGTTTTAGTGATTGATGCCTTTAAGCTGAAGCTATCAAATAATGTGCACCAGGTGAGTCAGAAAAAAAAATCAATTATCATTTTAAATTTCTTACAAGTATTAAGAATAAAAAATACTTTTTTCGCTAATTTAAAGTTTTCCACTTATGAATAATTTATTAAAGGTTCATTTATTAATACTGCAATATTTTCCATGGAATATTAAATATCTACTTATGTAGGTATATTGCTAGTTTTTCAGCTCAATTTTATTTATATTTTAGTCATCCAAGTAAATAAGATGTAATGTTTTAGTATTATCACGTAAAATTTAGGTGGATAGGTTCATTTATCGAGGATTTTTGAACTAGTCTGTGTAAATATTTTCTTTATTGGATAAAGAATAACGCTTGGGTTAATGTGCAGTTAGACCAAGAAAATTTTAACTAACGTGATGTTTAGTTGACTTTCTACACATATTTAATGGTTTTATTTTGTGTTGGGAGTAAGAATTATATTTATATATAATATTTATCATTTGAATGGAATTTATTAGGTAGGAATTAAAAATACCTAGGTATCGATGTGATGAAATTTATGTCTTTTTGTCGTCCAGGGAATCTACTTGTAAATCAATTATTTTTCCTACGGTTTTTGTGTTTTTCGAGATAAAGCCTTTGGGTAGAATTACGTATTCAATGAATCTTCAATTTATTGCGTCTGTATATGTACCGCTGTAAAATATGAATAACACTTCGATATATATGTATATAAAAAAAATGTTGACAACTTTATGGAAATCATAATGTTTTTATTTTTACGTCGCTTAGCTAGTGAATCTTGCAAACTTCAATAATCTTTACGGTAAATCGAGAATTAAACAGTCAGCCATTTTTATATATGTAGATCAATTCTCTAATTTACTGGAGAAAATTGTAACACTGTAACTCCTGTCTGTGAAACTCATATTCCATACTGCAGATATTGTTAGAAAAGTTCCAAATTGTAAAGCCGATAAGCTAGCGAGCTGGTTGATACAATTTTTTGAATCACATCACAGTTTACGATGGTGTGTGTGTACCTACACATTTACCCAAAACTTAATTAACTTGAGTAGTTGAATGGTGTTTAAAATAAATTAATAATGATACATTTGTTTAAGTTTCATAAGCAAGAGATTGTGTTAAAAAATTGGCTATTAACTCACCTTGAATGAATATTGACACCCTGGAGACTGCAGAATCGATTCGTTTAAATTATTTAAAGTCTTAAGTGCAAAGACAGCAAATGCAAAGAAGGGCCAGAGATTGTGAAACTAATCCGATTGATACAGGAGGGCAGAAGATTTCAATATTCAAGTTGGGTTGTCAGAGATTATTTAAATTTTGCAAACGTGTCAGGTACCTACAGATACACAGCAAGGGAAAATCTATAGAGTTAGTAGCAGAGACATTCGTAGACTTCATAGTAATATTAAAAGTGTAGTGCAAAAATTTTGAGAATTCTTTTAATGTCTTTAACATTGAGAAGTCTCGAACTCAAAGTGCAACGTATTACAGGAATTATATCGTAAGTACATCAAAAGTAATAGCATTAAATGAATACATAATTGAAAAACTTAATCCGTTGCGTGAAACTTTGGTTTCCATCAGACGCAATCAAAGTGCAAGAGTAGGAATCCAATCAAAGTGCCTTGGGTAGGAATCCAGCAGACACAATCAGAGTGTCTTGCAATCAATCTCGAAATTGATACATTAGATGAATATCTAACTGAAAAACTTTACTGGAGTGCAAGAAACTTTGGGTTCAATCAGACGCAATCAAAGTACAAGAGGCATTAGGTAGGAATCCTGTAGACACAATCGAAGTAACAAACAATAATGTCTTTCAACCAAAAATAAATCAAAAACTATTACGGAGTGCAAGAAACTTTGGGTTCCATCAGATACAATAAAAAAGTAAGAGGAATTTGGTAGAGATCTTGCAGATAAAAACGAAGTGCAAGAGACATTGGATGGGAGTTCTGCGGACACAATCGAAGTGAAAAATGCATTAGATACATGGGTATCCTACAGATACATACATGACTGGAAAACTTTACGGGAGTGCAAGAATTTTGATTGCAATCAAAGTACAAGAGACATTAGGTAGGAATCCTGCAAACAAAATCGAAGTGCAAGAAATATTGGGTAGGAATTCTGTGGACACAATAAAAATGAAAAGTATATTAGATGTATGGGAATCTCGCAGATACATACATAACTGAAAAACTTTACCGAAGTGCAAGAAACTTGGATTCCATCAGATGCAATCAAAGTGCAAGAGGCATTGGGTAGGAATCATGCAGACACAGACGAAGTGCAAGAGACAATGCGTGGGCGTTCCGCAGACGTCATCGAAGTGCAAGTAACAGTGCTAACGGTTGACCTCGAGGTTTAAGGTCTGTGATATCTGGGGCGGTCTAGAGATAGTGAAAGTCCCCGAGCAGTAGCGCGGCTGCCGCTGCGGCTGCGGCGCTATCGCACGGGGGTCAGTACACCCAGCTGACGGGGATCCACTGCGGGGTGGTGTGCACGCGCTCGATGGCTGATTCCAGCGTGGCGATGGTCTCCTCGATGTCGTTGTTCACGATGGTCAGGTCGAAGTAGTGGCCGTACATTTGGCGCAGCTGCTCTGACTCCTTTGCGAGGCGTTCCAGACTTCCATCATACTGAAAGGGAAAAAGTTTAAGATATTTTATACATTGGTATATAACATGAATGCAAATGAATGTTTCGTATGATTCCAAAGTGTCCATCTTGAACCATCAGATCTTCATTGAATCTTCCAAAACTCTTCCGACCAACAGATTTGGCTTGTAAAACATTCTCGGTCGACCGCTGCTCATCCTTGGTTTCAATATAAAACTTGTAATGTCTGATAGCGAGGCGATGGGATATTTAAAATGGAGTTTTAAGAGGTATTATGAAAGGAATTATCCAAAGGATTTTTCTTTAATTGACGAAGTTACAAGTTAGATACGTCGTTAGTTAGATACGATAAAAAGTTAATTGCTAAAAATTTTGAGGAACATAGGAGGAAGTGCTGCAGAATATCATTATTTATAAAAGTGTCTTTTATAGTCCATATGTGAAATTGTCTAGCCACCCCCCCCCTCCCTCAGGACGGATATCAGACTTGATAAGTAGACGACACAAATCATACTATTAAAACATGAAACCGGGTAAAGAAGAGTGACAATATAGCATAACTATGATAAAATCAGGTTAGGTTAGGCAAGTTTAGGTTTGTTTGTTATTTTATTCTACTTTTCTTCAATGTTCTCTTTTGTCACTGTCCGGTTCTGTCACTGTTCTATTTAGTCTCTGTTCTGTCAAAGTCACTGTTCTGTTTTGTCATGGTTCTGTTTTGTCAATGTTCTCTTTAGTCTTGTTTTGTTTTGTCTGTAATCTGTTTTATCAGTATTATTTTGTGAGTATTGTTTTGTCATTGTTCTGTTCTGTCAGTGTTCTGTTTTGTTACTGTTCTGTTTAGTCACTGTTTTGTTCAGTCACTGTTCTGTTTAGTCACTGTTCTATTTTGTCTGGGTTCTGTTTGATCACAATTAGTTTTTTCACTGTTCTGTTTTGTCCCTGTTCTGGTCTTCCACTGTTTGTCTTTACTCTTTTGTTGGTGTTCTGTTTTGTCAATGTTCTGCTTTGTCATTGTTCTGTTTTTTCATGAAACTTAAAATGCATAATACTTACGTCATTGATGTTCTGCAGGGCCGGCGCCGCAATGAAGATGACGTATGGCGCGAACTCGGCCGTGCGCAGAATCTTCAGCGCTTGCGGCTCCACGTCTAGGATGGCCATGCGGCGCTCCGCGTGGATACGGCGGATGGTCTCCAACTTGGTGCCGTACATGGCGTCCTCGTGGGTGCCTGGAGAGACAGATATTATTTTAATTTATTATTTATAAAATAGACCAATTCACCAGAAAAACATATATGGCATAAATAATAACCACCCAATAACGGTGCAAAACAATCTCCAACAATAAAATAACAAAAAATAGGAGACAATAATGTTGGGGTCAAGTGACGTTAAGTGCAAACTAGAGTGTCGATAAATTTAGTAAAGTTATAGGGGCTACTGCTAAATATGTCCTATGTCCGGTTTTTTGCCACTGCAGTGGATGTTATACGTCGTGTTCCACGCGCATGTAGTTCGCACAAGAGGTTGGACAACCTTTCCAAAAGCTTTTTCTCAAGTATTTTTAAACTCCTCCCATAAAGGGCGTGAATTCCGATATCGTTTTTTTCCTGAACTATTGGATCGCCTTAAGATGGTTCTTTGGAAAGTGAATGGAAAATTTCGGGGTTTCTTAGCAGACTGTGATTGATATTGATTTTGATTGTGACCAGTAGGGAAGATTTTGCATGGCTATTTATAATTTTGAAAATAAATCTGACGTTTTTTTGTCACGGCGTTTATTTAGGACAAGTTGTTTGAAAAAAATTGACGGATTCATAAAATATATTAAGTTAATTTTCACGTTCTGCGTAATATATTTGCGACACGTTCCAGAGTGGAAGATACTCTCAGTATCGCCCTGGTGTAAGACCACCATTCAGAATTGAAACGTTGCCTGAAATAGCTTTAGCCTGTTTGGTGACCAGATCTGAATAGCCAGGTACTTCCCCACCTTCCTCTTCCCTACCTCCTTCCCTCCCCACTACCTCCAGCCTCACAACATACCCCATTTGGGGATGCCATAGTCTCACTGGCTCCAGACGGGAGCAGTTGGGACTCTTGTGCGGTATTCATGTAAAAAAATGTTCTATTTAAGTTCTGTGATTATTTCAGTTTTGTGAAACAACTGGCCTATAATGGTATAATAACAAAACTTGAATAGAACTTACAAAGAACGTGAAAATTGGTTTCAAATATTTGATGAATCCGTCAATTTTTTTGAAGCAATCCGTCCATAATGTTTCTAATTTGAAATATTCTAGGCGTTTCTTAGAGTCTTTTAGTATATTGGTGAAGCGGCGACCGAATTATTGAAGCCAACACTTGACCTAACCATATACGTAAAATTATTACAGTTTTTCCAAGATTTGAATGTTTTGTAATAAATTATCATAATAGTTTAGCAGTGCTGGCTAGGCAGATTTGTGTCCATCTATAATATGAATATATTTATACATGGTAACCCAAACAACAAAAAATACAATGCTATGATGAAAGGATCCAATGTCGTGGAGTTTGGGGTTAGGGTTCGAAAGAATAATTGTAAATGTTTTTTGAACCGTCAACACATCTGCCCTGATGATGGACACTGTAACGCTGTCCGAAACATTGGCTAAAGAAAGAGGTAGCGCAACACGGCATAACACCCCAAAACCAAATAAAGAAAATACTTTTGGCCGTGAAAATCTAAAAACGTATCCGTCAACACTTGTATCAATGTTTTTGGCCTTCACCTGTCAAGGTTGGTATTGGTCATCGTTTTAATTGATGGAGAACGAAAGTATGAATTTATATTTTAAAATTACCAATTTGTTGGCATATTTCAAAATATTTTGGAGATTTGGAGTCGAGTTCAGACTTATAGTTGGCATATTGAATGACGGGGAGGTATTTTAGATAAAAAAAAAACAACAACTATCAAACATATGCTACCCACTACTACCCACGCCCGTTCATGTTCGACGGTTTAGCTCGATCAAACATGCTAACTTGAAACTATTATCTATCCGCGTTTACTCTACCTCTACACTGCTCGCGAAGTTCCTCGACGAAATATTCGGGAAAGTTGACCGAAGTTCGAAGTACGTTGCTAGTTGCTACACTCTCGTTCAACTTCGCGAGAAGCTCATTCGCGCGGTGGTGCCGTTACGGCTCGCACGTCATGGACGCTCAAGTAGCAGCTGCCGTTGCAATGTGCACGCTCGCTTATTATAACTATGTACATATTTATCAAACGAAGAAATATAAAAATAAAATAAAGAACTACTAACACAATATTTGGGCAAAAAGCTTCTTATATTATGGCATTAAACTCTACAATAAAATACCACTCTCACTCAAAAACCTCAACATTATAACATTTAATTTTCAAATAAAAAGCTGGATACTAAATATAGGGAGATCACAAATAGAAAATATACTGATATCAAATACATACTAAAGCCAAATCTAGTGAACTGAATTATAAAGAAAACACTTTCTTATTTTATTTATAATTATTTAAAAAATATATGCTACATGATATATGTTATGTCTATTTCATATTAATTTCTTATAATTAAATTATAATATGTAAGTGAAATCCACAGCACGGGAGATCCGAGTGAGAATATCATTATCTCTACTTGTTACTAAGAAATGAAGACAATAAACCATTATTATTATTATTATTTATTGACGCATCTTTTTTTCTACGGTAGCTCCTGTACATAGCAAAAAGCGAATCCTTCTTTTTCTTTAATTCGTCTACGGGTAATTCTAACATGCCCTGGTCGCAGGAGCAACAGAATTTGCTCCTGCGACCACTGTATTCCACTCATAATCGTGCCGTATGACAATACTAATAAAAAATAATTACTAGCGCGCACGTCTATTCACGACGACGTATTGAAGCGAACTGAAGTTAACCGAGTAGTGTAGAGAGGCACTTCGTGTAGGCACTTCGTGCAACCTCGAGTCCTTTGACTCGGGCACAAAAACCGACAAAAACTGGAGGTCGCCCGAGACGAGCCAAGGTTGGACGAAATTAGACGAAGTTAGACGAAGTGCCCCTCCGCACTATCGTATTCGGCTAACCTCGTTCAACTTCGCGAATAGTGTGGAGCAGCAATTAGAACAACCCGCGATGGTACAAAATTTGGTTTGTACTGCGCATACCACACCCCCTCTACGGTCCCTTCACCGGCCCTCGGCTGCCGCCAGAGCCGCCATTCACTTCGCCCAAAATTCAGTATGCCGTTGACCGTCGTGCTGTGTGTCCGCGTTACAAAAAATTAACCCATTCAGACCCAGTGGTAAAATGGATAATCAGCCGATATGTTCAAATACATTATCACTAATTACAAAGAACAAAAGAGGACAGCTCTCACAGAGGGTTATATGATAAATAATAAGTATATGGTAAATGCCACTGCTAGCGAAGTCAACAAAACTATGCTACGATTACTTCCTTAACATTGCGAATTGGTATGGTCGATGATAAAATAACATGTTAAAGTAAACAATTTCTCCTTCAAAATAAATGCCAAAGAACACCTACGTAAGAAGGTATCGGAAAAGTTACAGAGTATTTGAGTAATTTTATTCGACATATTATTGGTATTAAGCGATAATTTTGGAATGTCCATCATATTATTGTTCATGACCTCGGAGGCAACAACGATGATTCACTGGCTTTCAATGTTTCAAGGGAATCATCTGAGGCTTTTTTTTAAATGACAGTGATGATATTTTTAGTTTCGGATTAATATTTGGTAAATCCCATGCCACATAAAGTACAATATGTATTTGGTAATACTACCGCTACCATTATTTAAAGGTATAAATTGTTGTCATTTTTTGTCAGTAAATAAAATAAAATTTAATAAAATAATTCAATTTATTAAAATAGTGGGATTGAATGTGTTAGCGTTCGTCTAGCAAGCAGCTGGGGAGAAGGGGCGGAGACATGCGCGTCCACGGGTTGATCTTATTTTGGATCGAGAATACTCTCGTCGTAGCGTTCACACGTTTGAACGGCGTGTGTCTTGTGTCGAGCAGCTCGAGCAGCACGACATATCGAGCGAAACGGTACACACGCTGAGACATGTTCGAATGAGTGTAAAACCATCGAACATGAACGGGAGTGGGTAGTTAGCATATAAGGGTGCGTTTCCATAGAAGCGGAGCTACGCGGAGCTGAGCTGAGACTTACAAAAATTGACCAATGATATTGCTTAAATCACAGAGATGTGTGATTTGAGAAATATCATTGGTCAATTTCTGCAAGTCTCAGCTCAGCTCCGCGCAGCTCCGCTTCTATGAAAACGCACCCTAAGTTTGATAGTTGTTTTGGAGTTTAGAAAAAGTATGATATTTCTTACTATATTCTCCTTTGCTCGTGTTTGAAAATCTTTCATTTCAGAAAGTTTTTATTATTATTTCCTAACATTCATCGAAGAATCCTAGGTACCTTACATACGTTTATAGTATGGATAAGTGCTAAGTGAGGAAACAGCATCCCCAAGGATTTCTTAGTCGTGTTCCGCTAAAACAAGCCAATCCCTAGCGACATACGCGGGAAGTACACGCCGTAATAACGTAATATAAAAACTGGTCTGAATATTTTAAAACAGCTTTTAAATTCATTATGAAGAATTTAAAATCCACCGAGAATTGCGAAGAAATGTAAAAAACAGGTTGGCACTTTCTTAATTAAATTATGAATACTGAAAAGGTAACTTTAATATTCTGCTGAATAAAAAATACCTTGGAAAAATTTCCTCAAAAATTAGTCAGTGAAAATTTGAAGTGATTTTGAAATGTCTTATTAGGGAGATTTTTTGATCGCAGAAAAAGAATATTTCTACCTTTGTTCATTTTGGAAAAACTTAATGGGCAAAACTTCAAATTATAATATTAAAACATTGAAGACAATTAAGACCATTATTAACTCTCAAATTTTAAACAGAAGAATCAGAAAAAGATACAGTCGCATCTAGGAATAGAATCCAGGACCTCTGCCTTGCCCGGGCTCAGCTCTAACCACTGAGCTAATTCGACCCAACTTGAAGTTTATTGTAGACTCGTAGACAAAAATCAACAGATGTTCTGTTTCAAAATTTAGTTTGCCTTCAATGATTAAATATTTTTATTCGTCCAATAAAAAAAGTCAGAAAATATTTGTATAAAATGAGATGATTTTTTTCTTATGACAGTAAATAGCATCTGTAGTCACAACAACTTTGTCCGACACAACAACTTTGTCCAAAACGATGGATAGAGACGGAGGAAGTGCATCACGGCATAATAAACCAAAAATGAATCACAGCGATGGAAGCGTATTGTGAACGTGTCAGCAATGAAATGGATCGTGTTCAAAAATAGAAATTCTAACTTGAGAAGATAAACTTAACCTGTCTGCCATCCAAATGTTTTATATAGTAAATATTGGCGGAATCAGATTTCTTTCACATCGGTGTATTCCTTCGACCAAGTACATCCTACGTCAATGTACCAAGTATATCCAACAAAATAATGAGGAACCCTGCCATAAACTGACAAAAAGTGGTTAATAAATGAACAACATATTTATCTATTAAGAGAAATGCAATAATATTATTTTTATTTTTACTACATCTATTGTAAATATTATTACTTTTAAAATATCTATACTACATGTATATCTAATTTAGCAACTGTTACGTTAGTATATTTCTTTATTTAATATTTGTTTTCATTCAAAAGTTTTATTTGTTTCTTAATTTAAAATATATATATATATATAAGTACATCTTATTTTTTTTATCTTTTTTCTATAATGACACGACTCCCCAATTTAAACACGAGAAATGTTTTTCTCTTTTAAATTGGGTAGATTCATTAACAAGAAATTATTTTATTTGTAATTATTTTTAAGAACCATGTATTTTCCTTATGTAAATCTTTAAAAATTTAGCAACTGTTACGTTAGTATATTTCTTTATTTAATATTTGTTTTCATTCAAAAGTTTTATTTGTTTCTTAATTTAAAAAAAATATATATATATAAGTATATCTTATTTTTTTATCTTTTTTCTATAATGACACGACTCCCCAATTTAAACACGAGAAATGTTTTTCTCTTTTAAATTGGGTAGATTCATTAACAAGAAATTATTTTATTTGTAATTATTTTTAAGAACCATGTATTTTCCTTATGTAAATCTGTATATGTATGTATGTATATTTGTATGTATATTTATATATATATGTATGTATATTTCAAATAAAAAAAAATAAAAAAAAAATCTATCCTAAATCTTATATTAAGTATTAATATTATAAGGCTAATGTGTGTTATGTAATAATATTAAATGGTAGAACCTACAGACAAGCTGATCTGTCACAGCTTTGTGGGACTACCCATATCTTATATTGTATTACATGTTATTATATTCAATTAAATAAATAAAAAAAATAAAATAAAAAATGGTGTATGCAGATTATATTTCTAGAGATTAGCTATTCGGTGGCTGAAACAATGGCTATTCGGTAAACTTGAAAGTTTTCCTGTCATTTTGGATTACAATAATTGATTAAGTCATTGTTTACGCGTTTGACTAAAACAGAAACAAACTTTTTTAGAGCCCCATACAAAGAACGACCTATTTAGAGTAATTTATTTCACACTGAATTCGGAGTCTTTAGCTCAAGGACTGGAATTGCTCGTTAATCATCTTAAAATGTTTTTCTTTTGCCATCGAGTCAAGACCTGTTACTAAGAACGATTAATTAATATTTATTACGCCATCCGCGATGTTATTACGTTAGATATGTAATCCAAGAAATTTAACGAAGTTATTAGTCCCAGGGAGAGTTCGTATGCATAACACCGATCATCCTAAAAATCGTTCACACAAATATCTTCCTTCTCACAAGTCATTAATTTTTATTTCGACTATTTTATGTTTATATATGATATTCATAATTATACCTTCAGGCATATATTTTCGACTGAATAAGTAAATGTTATGGGCTTTTAAATAAATAAAATTTTTGTATCAAGTCGCGTTTTTATTTCGATACCACAAATTTATTAACGTATGCATATCGTTACAGGAAAGCAATACTGCTGTAACCGCCACTACCTATGAACATACTTTTTATACTCCATTTTGCAGATTTTTTTTCTGCGTCGATTTATCTGGGTCCCGTGACTCTACAACGATAAATAAGAACTGTACGACGTTGAAAAAACTAGCCGTTTAGTCAATAATACGTTTTTTAACTGATGTACACACCTCAAAATCCTGTATATTTTTGCGTTTGGCGGTTACGACAATATTCTACTTTTAAAAACTACTTTTGAAACATTATGCGTTCGGTTGGTGCATACAGCGTTTTCAAAGATTGCATTTAAGTATCCGCGGCGGTTAGTACATTTTCTTTATTTTGCTTTATAATAACACTTGTCATTTACTACAAATTGTCAATACCCGTACCCATGCGTGTTAGAAGAATTAGCACGATGTTCTGTTTTCTTCCTTTACTTACTTACTCTATTTGTGTTCTTAACGAGATTAGAAAAAAAACGTATGTTTTATTTTCTCTCGTTATAATAAGTACATATTTGTCTTCTGTGGTATTATAGTTTGTACCGTTAACATTTTAAAAGTTTCAAATAAAATTTACATCGGTTTCATATCAAATACATTTTTGGTATGTTATAAACCAAACGAATTTAGCCCGAAAAAAACCAACACACATTCAAAATTTTAATAATGATATACTTTGGCGCTTACAGTAATTTATGCAGCTGAAAATCAACTTTATTTTTGGCGAACACAAAAAAATATCAACTGCTGTAAGCGCCAAAAACATCGTCCTTTTTCCTTATAAAATATGTAAATATTACCGTGTGATAGATAATATTTTTTCAGAAAAGCATTTTAAAAATGGCTTTTCCGTAACCACTGGTTTAAAGGTTACGATTTTTTTTCTAAAATCTGAAAAGTTTTTTGGCTCTAGTGAAAAATTTGGTTTTTGGCTGTTATAGCAGTATTGCTTTCTTGCGACGATATAAATACAATATTATACATCTGAATCATCGAAGTAAGTTATCATGATATGCCTAGCCACATCATGATTTGCTTTTATGATTGGCCTGCGACATATATAAAGGTCCCGTCAATTATAGAAGAATGGTCATTCAATTGGTCATTCAAGAATGGTCATTCAAGAATTGTCAATAGTATAAGAAGCAAGTTTCCACGTACGAGTACTTTTGTTTCGAATACTTTTTGATCACGTGGATACAACGTCTGCCTGATTTTATTTGATTTAACTACGACTTGTTCTGTTATCTAAGTAGGTACTTGCCCAACCTTCAAGCTTTGATTGTAATAAAAATGCTGGAATGATAATAAAGCTTTATTGTAAATTTTATTAAATTAACGAAAGTTTCGAGTTCGTCATCGACTATAATTTTGATAATCGCCGGCCGTTGAGAAATCTAATACGCTTGCCTGATTTAAAATTACACAAATTGATACGGTAGGAATTAGAACACAAATAATGAATGGAACAAGTTTTTGATTTGAAATATTAACGGGGCCTAGTGCCTAACAAAATAAAAATATTGTTTACTACCCCTAACATCGTTTGTTTGTTACGCTTTCACGCCGAAACCGCTGAACCGATTTTAAAACTTCTTTCACTAATAGAAAGCTACATTATCAGCGAGTAACATAGGCTGTATATAATGGTAAGCTCTGGCGTTATGAAATTTGTATAAATGAAAACATGTGTATTTCATATATTTTAACGGAAGTAAGGAAAGGCAGGGGGAAGGTGGGGCTCGCGGAGAGGGAAGAGACGAGGGAGGGGAAGGCGGGGAAGGTTGAAGGGAACGGGGACGCACGGGAAAGGACGTGCAGATTTCTTTGAATGGCATTGCAACACATGCCGGGTACCAGCTAGTAAGAGACAGATGGTACTCTTTTGATATCTCACCTAACTGCCATGAATTGGGACTTGGGACGTAGTAAAACTTCGAATTACTAACTAAACCAGTGGTTCCCAACCTTTTTCTGACCCGGGACCACTTGTGCGTTTTATTTTTCGACAGGGACCACAAGCAGTGGCGTAGCGAGGGGGGGCCGCACCCCGGGTGCTACCCGACCGAGTTTCACCCCCAAGACCACAATTCTCCAATTCTCTAGCCACCCCCCCCCCCACCACGTTATCCGCCCTATCCTAGGATAGGGTAGGACGGGTTCTAACAGAATATTTACCACAACGGAGGGGGCGGAATGGGATAGGGTGGGACGGGTTCTAGCAGAATATTTACCACAACAAAGGGGGCGGAACGGGATAGGATGGGACGGGTTCTAGCAGAATATTCACCACAACGGAGGGGCCAGAATGGGGTAGGATGGGGTGGGGCGAAACGGAATACCATAATGGCCGCTGACCACAAGGTACAATAATGATAAACTATTTATTGTCACGATTTTTTTATTCAGACTTCTCGACCAGGGACAGCCCTCGCCCTGGCTCGTTTATTGACCGGCGGACCATCGTGGACCATCTTCTACCCTCTTGCGGAACACTAGTGGTCCGCGGACCCTGAACTAAACTAACGAAACCTATTGAAGGTTGCTTAAACTACGTGATTAACTTAAGCACTACAGTACCGTCAGTACCATTAAAAAAACGGTTGTTAAAGAGTTCGGTTATACCACCATCTTCTTATTCACCCAATCAGGACCTCTATGGGGTCGATCGATAAGGATTGTATCGATAACTTTATCATTTTTGTTTATTCTCTGTGAAAAAAAAAAAACGTTTGAGGAAACTCCTCGTCGCTGCTTATGAAATTTGCGTAACGAATTGTTCACATCCAAAAACCAGAATCCGTAGCGTTGACTCGAAAGCTGCCAAACGTTGGAAGTCAACCGTCATCCTTTATCTATATATATAAAAATTTAGGTTCCGTATGTTTGCGTTCGCTAATCTCGGAAAGTGATCGATGGATTGACTCAAAATTTTTACAGAACATTGCATTTTAGCAGAAGAGCGTTTATACATACTTTTTATTTGGAAGTTCCAAAGCCAAAGGATAATTTTATGCGTTCTAAATTGACTCATAATTTGTCATAGTAAACAACGGAATGACAGTTCTAGACAGTGTTGCCATTTTATTAATTTTATTAAAAGTTACAAAAATTTATGATACCTAACATTAGGAATTAAAAGAATTTAATCGGATTTAAAAGTAGAATTATATCTAACAAATTAAATCTATCTATCTATCTATATCTATATATATTATCTGTATAAATAAAAATGAATCGCCGAAATGTATGTACGCGCATAACTTCCGAACGACTGCACCAAATTGAATAATTCTTTTTGTTTTGTGTTCGTCATTGTCAGGACAAGGTTTGTATAAAACTACTGGTGAGCTCTGGCATTACGAAATTTGTATAAAAAATGCAATAGATGGCACGCGAGCTGTTTGAAAACTGAATGTACCGGGACTGAATATATGGAATGCGGGAGGGGGAGGAGGAAGCAGGGAGGTTGAGGAAGGAAGGAAGGGGGTTCGTGGGACTGGGGAAGGATGGAGTGGAGTGGAAAGAGGGAAGGTGGAGGAGGCGGAGTGGGAACGCGAGAGGAGAGGGGGACGTGGGAGAGGAAGGGGAGGCGGAAGGGAAACGGGAAGAATGGGAAAGGACACGCAGGGAGAAACAATTTCTTTATTAAATGGCATAGCAACGCATGCCGGGTACCAGCTAGTATATAAATAAAAATGAATCGCGGAAATGTGTGTACGCGCATAACTTTAGAACGACAGCACCAAATTGGATAATTTTTTTTATATTCGTTATTGTCAGGACAAGGTCTATACAAAACTACTGGTGAGCTCTGGAATTATGGAATTTGTATACAAAACATTCAATAGGTGGCACGCGAGCTGTTTGAAAATTGAATGTACCGGGAATGAATGTATAGAATGCGGGAGGGGGGAGGGGAACTCGGGAGGGGGGTACGCGGGACGGGGGAAGGAGGAGAGTAGAGTGGGGATAAGGAAGGTGGAGGAGGCGGAGTGGGAACGCGAGAGGGGAAGGGGGCGTGGGAGAGGTGGCATTAGGAGAACGGGACGAATGGGAAAGGACACGCAGGGAGAAACAATTTCTTTATTAAATAGCAACGCATGCCGGGTACCAGCTAGTTTAACAATAAAAACAGAATAAAAAATAAGTCAATATTGTAATTGCACTTACCATATTCTAAATATTCATTGGCAGCAATGTCAGCCATCATTTCGTCGTGAGTGACGAAATAATAGTTCCGCCCGTTTTCTTCGTCTGCGCGGGGAAGCCTTGTCGTATCTGGAATGAAAAAAAGTGGTTTTGTACGCCCAGTTTTTGGGAGGCTAGTTTTTGGGAGGCTAGCTTTACTCTGTCTTCAATGGAGCCCCCATACCTGAGCTGGTCACTTAGGGTTACACCAAGCATATCAATGGAGGGCCTGTTCGGAAGATTGCTTCCGAACAGGCCCTCCATATCATGCATTTTCAACACCCCTTTGTAAAGGCATTCAAAGTTATGAAAAAAATTGCAAAATAGCGCATAACCTAACCTAATTTAACAATGTTTTTTCTTTCATCACTTTTAATGACTTTTTAAAGGTGTTGAAGTTGCATGATTTTGAGTTGTACGGTCACCGCGGTAATTCAAATAAAAACGTGCTTTTTTTAATCTGGGAGAATTCTTAGCATAATTTCGGACGTTCAGAAATCATCACATCTTTGAAAAAAAAATTTTTTTTATAACAAAATATCACTAATTGGTATTACAAAGCTTGAATATAATGTGTGAATTTCCCAGAAGAGTTATGAATATATTTCAGTCAATGTTGATTCAGATAGACTGAGCGTCGAACAATCGATGAATAATTCAACCATTCTCTGTGAACTTTATTCATGTGTTAATACGGCTGGAAGTGTCAACTTCACCGCTTCGAGAGAAAATACGCTAAAACAATGATTTAATTATACGCTTTCAAAGTCAACATATTAGTAATAGAATTCAAACTATAAACTTTACACCCACTTCAATATACAAACTTTAAGCTCCTTTGCAAATTCAGTCATCATTAATTATTGATTGGATACCGTAAAACGAGGTGGATCCGCACAATTTAGTATATGTACATGTTACAGTCATAGTGATTAAATAGCTATTATACGTAATGACTGGTCATTATACAACGTGTCCAGAAACTCGTAGTACAAGCGGGAAACTGGTAAATCTACATCACATTCGGAGTCGATTTGTGATATAACTTTTTTGATTTGAGTTTTCGTTTTCGAGTAAATCGGGTGCGAAGTTGGAATTTTTTTGGTTAAATTTTAAAAAATTGTTCACTAGGGGTTGATTTCAGCTGTGTAATGTCTTATAAAATGCATCGAAGGGTAAACCGGGCTCAAAAGTTTTTTTAACCTTTTAGTTGCCGAAAAAATCGAAAAATAGAAAAAAAAATTTAAATCGAAATGCTCACATCGAAACAAATAAGTTTTTTGGGTTCTCTACGTGATGTAAATTCACCAGTTTCCCGCTTGTACTACGAGTTTCCGGACACGTTGTATATAATAACAAAATTGTCTAGACAATGGGATAAATTAATCACTTTATCCGGATATTATTAATAATATCGGGTCAGTGTTAGTCAAAGTAATAAATACGGTCCAACTGCACCTATCCTAATAACCTAACCTAACCTACAATAATAATATTAAAAAACAAAATTAAAATTATAATTTAACATATATTTATCCCGCAGCATAAAGAGAAATTAGAACATAAATACAGCACTAGATTCACGCTCAACGACGGGTTAATAGTTCCGAAATTTAACAATTAGGACGGACAGAACGTTTGAATACATCATACCGGAGATATTTAATTTATTACCTGATACTATAAAGCAATGTAATTCTATGAATAAGGTTAAATATATGGTGAAAAATTGGCTGTCGGAAAAAAATTATATTGATATTAATATGTATGAATAAATGTTGAATCTGTAGATATAAGATGTAAATTTTAAATGTAAAAAATCTATATGTAACTAAAATATAAGCACCTATTGACAAGCCAATTCAATTGGCTTAGCAGGACTTGTTTGTTGATTTTAATATGTATTATCTATTCTTCCAATAATAAAAAAACATACTTATTATTTATTAAGTGAGGTTAGGTTAAGTTAGGTTAGGTTAAGTTAGGTGAGGTTAGGTTGTTAGGTTAGGTGCAGTTGGACCGTATTTATTACTTTGGCTAACTTTGACCCGATATTATGAATAATATCCGGATAAAGTGATTAATTCTGTATAAATTATCATATTGTCAAATTAGGTAGGTACACATTATAAATAATGGCTGGATAGTAAATACTATATCCAGATTTATTACTTTGGCTGTAACATATATATTTCAACACTTCGAAGATTCAAGTAATTAAAATAATTAAGGAATGCCTATACCTTCAGGGCCTATGTCAGCTTAGGGGAAGCCATGTGGAGGGAGACATCCTCACTGCTGAATCACCAAATGTAGCGAACCACTTGGGGTAATCTATGTCAGAGGTGTTGGTAAACGAATAAATGGTTCCCGGGGCGGCAGTATTCATACCCGCCTTAAAAATAACCGTGAATAGTTAACCGTTGATGATAGTGTTGAACTCTTATAATCTTGATTCCACATGATTGATTTGCAGCCCCTATATTGGCAACGGTACTATCGAAGCGTATTTATCATTCCAAAACAAGGTACAACCGTCCCACATGTTCTAGGCTTATATCTTTTCGTTTTTTCAAGTCAGTCAATATGGTGCATGACATGAATTAAATGGAACATGAACCATTAAACGGACTCTTCAGAGACATTTGATAAAGTCTCTTCAGAGACATTTAAATATTAACCAGAATTTTTATTATTTTTTTTTTATTGATAAAACCTTGTCTGGTAAAAGGGTTCACAAAAATGAGAAAATATCATTATTATATTACGAGCACTACTCCCTAAATCGTTATATAAAAAAATGTGCGTTTGTCCGATTTCACCCGACCGACGCGCGACGAACGAAGTTAACCCATTCTCCGGTAATCCTGAGTCTGAGATCGTTAATTATTTATTAATTTCAAAGGTAGAAGAACAAAATAACAATTTTGAAAGGAAAAAGTTATTACATTGTAAAATTATTACGTCAAATTGGTTAGAAGTTTTTATAAAGTAATATTTCACGTATTAGTTATAAGGTTATCTCTCTCTCTCTCAGGTTATGTGGGACCTAGCGATCCGTAATGTAGGAAGGTTCTGCTTTTTTTGTTCCAGAATAAAAAAAGAACAAGAATGTTTGGGAATAAACGAAAACAGGTTTCTACTTGTGAGGTTAAATTGGTTTCAGTAATAAAAGAGTTCATTTCCAAAACAACCAAAGCCCAGTATAATTTTATAAAGAACATAACAATGTTGCCCTTTTGAGGGGCCGGGTTTCACATCCCCAAAAACATAACAGATTCTGAAACATAACAGATTCATAACAGATTTGACAGGAATATAATTAAGCAGAAAGAAATATCGTACCTGCGGACCATGGATCTTTATCTAATTCTACACTGACACGAACTCTTAATTTACTTGAATATAGCGCGTTGATGAACCGCGGGCCATATTCTCTCGCAATCTCCAGGATGGGAACCAGGAAAGACCCCCAGGAAGGCCAGAGAATGAGGACTCCCCGCCAGGGAGCAGCATCCAAGATCAGCACCAGCGCTCCGGTTGAGCCCACCGGATGAAACACGATTTCCGTCAGCACACCTCATCAGGAAATGAACGCCGAGTGACCATCCGTCACAAATATGAGCAGCAATAACCGTACCAGGTCATAAGGACTCTCCCTCGCAAAGCTTTTCAATATGCCAGTCGCGATTATGTAGGTAATTTACAATACCGTTATTTCGCGGATAAATATCGGTCCCAATGGCGGCGACCAATCACATTAGAAACAGCGTTCCGATCACATCAGAAAGAAGCGTTTGCAAAATGTACATCGCCCGGCTCGCGATTAAAATCGTTTAAAACAATTTGTAACGAAGAGATTATCCCATTTTTTAAATCCAAAACTATCACTAAAGTGACAAGTCGAATCAACACCGGCTTCCCGTACGGTGCGAATTCAAAAAAGTAAAAACCAGAGAGAAAAAAAAAGTGTTGCCAATCCATTCCGTGCTGTTCAAATTATCAGGTTAGTGGTCAGGTAAATAATTATATCACAAATTGATAATTATTTACGTGACAATTCCCCCCTTCTCACGAAAATGTTTGGCCCCAAACATGAAATCCATGGTTCCGATGTAAAAAAAAAAAAAAAAATAAAAAAATAAAGGTACACTAACTAACTAGAAGATAGGTCCATCAGGTATCTAGAAATTTTACAACAAGTAACCATTAGCAATCATAAACAATAAATCATATAAATCTGAAGTCCAGACCTGTTATTCTCATGACATCCTAACATCGGGAACATCTTAAAAATAAAGAACACAATCAATGAAAAGAAAAAAAAAATTATGCACAAAGCATCACTTTTCCTTCAGCAGGAAATTTTGCCATTAAAAAAGAGGCTTCACTTTAGGGTGGTCAACCATCCCTCACTTCACTGAATTTAGGCTATTTATTAATAGCGAAAAGGTAACTATTCTATCTACCTAGGTCCAACAGGTCTAATAGGTTAACATAGAATTTTATTCAACAAAATACAGAACAGACATTAAACCTAGAATGAGGAATATCTTTCACAGATATTTAACTTAGTTTAATTAAGTTTAAAAAAAAAGATTTATAACAATGTAGAACCATAAGTATATGAGTAGTACTTGTGTATTAATGAATTAGTTAGACCAAGATTGCAAAACTTGTCTACTAAAAGTGGTTAGATTAGGGTTTACATTTTTTAGAAATACCTATCCGTACAGGTGGTTACAATAGGGTTTACATAATAAGAAATACCTATGTTTCAAAATTAAAAAATTAGATCAGGTTTTACAATACCAAAGATATACCTGTCTACAAGTGGTAACAATGAGTATCAGTAGGAACACAAAGACAAGCGAAACAGAATCTAGAATGTTTAGCTGAATGCATAGGGATTACAATTTAACAAAAAAAACCTAGCTAATAGTAGTGAACCACTATGAAAAAATATATAGAGTACAAGCCATTTTAATAACTAAAACAGTGTACATAGTTTGCACAAGAAAAAGACTGAGATCACACCGTAGACGGAGATCCTTCAAAATATTACTTCAAAAGTAAGCAAAAGGCAAAATTTCTTGAACAGACAATATGTATTGGTGATCGAATATATTGTGATAATCGACACTATCTAAATTGGTGATCAATCAAAACATTTGAATGACACTAGGTACAAAATTGTGTAGAGAAACACTGGTGTTTCAGCAGTAAGACTAATATAAATATTTTACTTATGACTATAAGCTATACAAAAATACGCTCTCCTGTGCTAGAGGTAGAGTATTATATATTCCATGCTGGAATTACTTAATAGGAAAGTATGCCGAAGCAGTACTACCTTTGTTAGAAAGACATAATAATGTTGTTAATAAACTATGACTTAATATTATTCACTTTAAGGAAAGCTAAACCAAACTTAATTGTAACAAATACTAGCTAAATATAATCTATTTATTATATAATAAAATCTATTTATGAAAATATACACATTTTGTATACCAGAAAGTTGCTCAAATCTCTGCTACACAAAGAACTACACTTAAGAATATATTTTGTTCTCTAGTTCCTTGGAGGATCTTTGGTTATAAGGCATGTCGGAGGGACGACAAAATGGAAAGAAAGCTCCACTGAACTAGAGAAAAAAAATGGATTTAGATTTAAAAGTAGGGAACAATACAAAATATCCGTTAACTGACGGAGTAGAGATGCGATACCAATGTGTGCGTGTGTGCATTGCAGTGATAATACTGACAGAAATAATATAGACAGGGTGTCTACTAAAAAAAACGAGAAATACTCATATCCAATCTAATTATATATATCACTTGAGAGAAAAAAAAAAAATAAGTCATGTGAAGGAGAGAGAAAAAAAAATAATGACTTAAGGTTTGGGCGCCACTGATCATCAGATCAGATTCTAGTTGAACGAGGGTAAATAACCGTTTATCATCAATAAACTAGAATATTGCGTTTACTCCGACCACATGCTTTGGAGGTACCAAACTCCAAGACACATAACCTGAACAAACACATAAAGAAACAAATGAAATGGAGTGGAAGGTTGGTAGTCTTACACACCACGACATTGGCTTCCTATAATGTACTTAAAGTAATAATTAGTCTAAACGAACGATATCCTTGACGTGAAAATTTCCTACTATTTTTCCTTTCATATCTGCCAAAGTATAAATTAAATCAGAGACTTTACCCTTTATGACATTGCGAACAAATCTAGGTGCCAATTTATGAGAGAAATAATCTGGTCCACTGGATTGAACAAAATTTTTCCTCCAAATGACGTCTCCAACATCATAAATAACCGACTTACGACGCAAGTTGTAGTGTTGGGCATTCTTTTTAAAAGCTTGTAGTAATGCATTAGAAACTTGCTCATAAATTGGAGCTAACTCTTCCAATTTTTTAGCAAATTCACTTCTAGATTGTTTTAGGGTAGTGTCTGCGACACCAGAAGAAATATTTATTTCATGAAATTTTCCGTCAATGATTTGTTCTCTTCCGTGCATGAGGAAAAAAGGCGTGAAACCTGTTGCGAAATTAACCGTATTATTCAAGGCTGACTGAATCTGAGGCAGAAATCTGGACCAATTACGATGGTCAGACTCGGTCAAGATAGACAAGGCAGTCCCGATAGTTTGGTTATACCGCTCAACTACATTGTTTTGCGGGGTGTAATAAGCGTTATAAAAAGGCATGGGAACATTATAATCTGATAACAATTGTTTAAATTCTTTTGAGACAAATTGTTTCCCGTTATCACATATAAAAGTTTGCGGAACACCGTGTACCAAGAAAATATATTGTTCTACATTTTTAACAATGCTTTTAGCAGTAGCATTTCTGAGCGGAAAAATCCAAGTATATTTCGAAAAAACGTCAACAACCGATAAAATGTACATAAATCCCGCGTAACTACGTGGAAGAGGACCAACAAGGTCGATAGACAACATTTGCATCGGTCTGTTGACTAATTTTGGATTCGTAGAAATGCCAGCCGGCGCAGATGTATTTATTTTATGTGCCTTGCACGTTTTACATTTATTAACAAACTTTTTGACATCATTATACATACCCGGCCAAAAATAACGGAGTTGAACTTTCTTATATGTTCTGAATACACCTGGGTGGCAAGAGCTAATAGACTCGTGTTCTTTACTTAAAATAGCGTTACGGTCCTTAAAAGGAACTACCAGCTTCCAAGCTGTATCCTCCTGTAGAGCGAAACGGGACTTAGAGTGACGAAATAAACAATTATCCTTAATTTGAAAATTATTAAAACGTTGAGGATTATTTTTACAATTAGTAAATAAGTTATTGTACCAATTATCCGTGCTAGTAGGAAGGTTGTCAATGGCTCCAATAGTTAAATCGTCTTTACGCGAAAGAGCGTCGGGTACAGTATTAAATTTACCCTTCCTGTGGACTACGTCAAAAGAAAATTGAGAAAGGCGGGTAGACCAACGTGCAAGTCTGCCTGTCGGATTTGATAAAGACACTAGCCATTGCAAACTGGAGTGGTCAGTTACTACTGTGAAGTGAACTCCCTCTATGTAGGGCCTGAAGTGATTCACCGAATCTAACACCGCTAAGAGTTCGCGCTCCGTCACGCCGTAGTTTCGCTCGTGAATGTTCAAACACCTAGAAAAAAAAGAAACCGGGTGTTCTTCTCCTTCAAAGACCTGTGTGAGCACTCCGCCTATCCCAACGTTGCTCGCGTCACAGTGTATGGTAAAAGGAAGTGAAAAATCAGGACAATTGATAACTGGCGCAGAAGTTAATGCCTTTTTTAATTTTTTAAAAGAGTCTTCAGCCTCTGAAGACCAAGAGAAATTACTCACCCCCTTTCTTGAGCCAGTGAGTCTTGTTAAAGGGGCCGCTATTGTGGAAAAATTCTTGATGAAACGTCTATAATATCCACAAAGTCCAATAAATGCTTTTAACTGTTTAGAATTCCTAGGAGTGGGGTAAGTTCGAATAGACTCTAGCTTGACTGGATCTGTGCGAAGACCCTTTGCATCAACAATATAACCCAGATACTTCAACTCGTCCTTACAAAACTCACATTTTTTGAGATTAATTGTTAAACCTGCTTCTTTAATACGTGTGAAAACTTTATTTAACAATTCTAAATGTGACTCAAAATCTTCTGAAATAATAATTAAATCATCCAGGTAGCAGAAAACGTTTTCATCGAACTCTGGACCAAAAAGAGCATCAACAAGACGCTGTAATTCACTAGGTGCATTTTTCAGACCAAATGGCATCCTAACAAATTCAAAAAGTCCATGACCTGGTACAACAAAAGCCGTTTTAGAACAAGAGTCCTTATGTAAAGGTATCTGCCAAAAACTTTTCGATAAATCAATAGAGGTTATAAAGCGTGCACCACGTAGCTTGTCTAAAATGCGCGAAATATACGGCAAGGGGTACGAATCCCTTGTCGTGACGCTGTTAAGTTTCCTAGAGTCCAAGCAGAACCTTGCAGAACCATCCTTCTTAGGCACGATCAAAACCGGATTCGACCAAGCCGAACGCGAACGGCGAACAACACCTAAATCTAACATTTCCTTAAGTTGTGATTCAAGTTGTTGCTGACGAGTTTGAGACAAAGGGTAATACCGTTGCTTAATGGGATCTCCTGTTGTATTAATTTTATGCTGCACTAAATGAGTACGACCCAGTCCACATTTTTCAAACGAAATTGACTTAAATTTATCAATTACATTATTTAGCCTATGATTGTCTTGAGGGGACAGTAGGGAAGCTGATGTGATCTTGCGAATTTCACTTAAAGTATTCTCAACATCACGTCCACTGTTGGCCTTTGAAAACAATTGAGGAGCGATGTCAAATTGTTTCCAAAAGTCGACTCCCAAAACAATCACGGGAGAAAGAGACGGAATTACAAAAAAAATTATATATTTCTTAATACTATTAAAAGTAACTAGTACCCGCATAGTACCAATTACATCTTGATGTTTACCATCCGCGGTGGTAACGTAAGAATCAAGCTTATCTAACTTAAAACCTAAACTTAAGAAAAACCTATACAGTGAACCACCAAAACAACTCACACTAGCTCCGCTATCCAAAAGAGCTGAAAAAACTAAATTGTTAATTGCAATATTAACATGAGGTCTAATATCTTGACCGCTGGTCATCATCGGCATGAATGCGTCCATGTCATGGTCGATGGGACTGGTACTCGAGTTTGAAACTATCGGTGGTCTCCTAGCATCCTCGCTAGCAGAATGTGGGGGACCCCCGTCTAGTTTTTTGAATTATGTCGTTCAGGATTAGCTTGTCGCTTGGTATGATTCTTCTGAGAATCAAACTTCCATTTTCTACAAAACGGCTTGGAATGACCTTTTATATTACAATAAGCGCAAAGTAATTTATTTCTATAAAATTGTGCAGAAGGTGAAGAAGAAGAAGAAGAGGAAGAAGGTGCAGCATTATTATTCAACGGAACGGATGACGGTTTATTCTTGTCTTTGACCGAATTTGCTTCATCGTCGGAAATAGCTAAACTTTTTTCAAATCGCTTACAAACACTAATTAAGGAATTTAAATTTTTATCCTCAAAATAAGCAATAACAAGAGCATATTTCGGCAATAGGCTATTGCACACTAAATCCACAATTTGTTCTTCCGGAAGTTGAACGTTTAATCTTAAATTAGCTAATTGCACGTCTTCAACATAATCAACTACGCTTTGATTATACTTCTGTTTCATAGAGAAGAGAGCTTTTAAAGCTTCGGTTTGGTTAGCGATTGGATCAAAACGAGATAAAATTAGTTTTTTCAGTTCTAGCCAAGTTAAATTATCTTTATAAATGGTACGATACCATAGCAATGCTCTTCCCTCCAAAAGGTCAGCAAACGAAGTGACAACAAGCGGCAACTCAATATGACGACACCTAGATAACTCCTCCACACGTTGTATAAAGTCACGGATGTCTGAAGATCCGTTAAACTTAACACCCCAGCTATGTACGGAAGGATTTGTAGTTATATTCTGATAATAATTATTAGTTATGATGGTATTTGTATTAGGACTTTCATCACTGCTTGTTTCTTGTTGAGAAGAAGTACCACTAGATTGTTTAAGGTTCCTGTTGTAAATTCGCGCTTGCTCTCTCATGGCGGACAAAGTGGGTTCTGGAGTAATATTAACGTCAGAAAGCATCTGAATCATTTCCTCTTTTGAGGCCCCGTTGATGTTAGACAACGTCATTTTGTCAAATGGAATTTATTTATGAAACAAAACGAAGAAAATAATCCAGATGATTCCATATGAAATAGTTAATATTTATGAGATAAACCGAATAACACTATATTAAGTCCGGAAAATTGTTTATAAAGTTATTACGATAACATAATCGAAGTATAATAATGATCGTTTGACATCTGACACATGTCAACAAAAATCGCTCTCAGCTGATCTGTAATAACAACTGACATAACCATAGACAAACTTGCCAGCCTACAAAAATGTCCCAAAAATATTATCCGAAAAAAAAGAACGAAGCTGTTCTAGTAGGTATATTTATGTTTACGTTACACAAAATTTGAGAGCGAACGAAGCTCAACCGGAAACCAATACAATTTAAAGCAAAGCAAAAAAAATGACATAATAATATGCACAAAATTTCAAACTACCGCGAAATATTTCATATAATCCATTATACACACACACACTGGTACCATTATAACAGTATGAAGATATTAATGAATAATACATATCCAACCTTGAAAATTCGGAAAAAGAAGCAGAAACTCAAAACATAACAGACCGTTAGAATATACGGGCACCAAAAGCAGAATATTCAACTTAAAACGTTGGAGCGCCAAATATAAGGTTATCTCTCTCTCTCTCAGGTTATGTGGGACCTAGCGATCCGTAATGTAGGAAGGTTCTGCTTTTTTTGTTCCAGAATAAAAAAAGAACAAGAATGTTTGGGAATAAACGAAAACAGGTTTCTACTTGTGAGGTTAAATTGGTTTCAGTAATAAAAGAGTTCATTTCCAAAACAACCAAAGCCCAGTATAATTTTATAAAGAACATAACAATGTTGCCCTTTTGAGGGGCCGGGTTTCACATCCCCAAAAACATAACAGATTCTGAAACATAACAGATTCATAACAGATTTGACAGGAATATAATTAAGCAGAAAGAAATATCGTACCTGCGGACCATGGATCTTTATCTAATTCTACACTGACACGAACTCTTAATTTACTTGAATATAGCGCGTTGATGAACCGCGGGCCATATTCTCTCGCAATCTCCAGGATGGGAACCAGGAAAGACCCCCAGGAAGGCCAGAGAATGAGGACTCCCCGCCAGGGAGCAGCATCCAAGATCAGCACCAGCGCTCCGGTTGAGCCCACCGGATGAAACACGATTTCCGTCAGCACACCTCATCAGGAAATGAACGCCGAGTGACCATCCGTCACAAATATGAGCAGCAATAACCGTACCAGGTCATAAGGACTCTCCCTCGCAAAGCTTTTCAATATGCCAGTCGCGATTATGTAGGTAATTTACAATACCGTTATTTCGCGGATAAATATCGGTCCCAATGGCGGCGACCAATCACATTAGAAACAGCGTTCCGATCACATCAGAAAGAAGCGTTTGCAAAATGTACATCGCCCGGCTCGCGATTAAAATCGTTTAAAACAATTTGTAACGAAGAGATTATCCCATTTTTTAAATCCAAAACTATCACTAAAGTGACAAGTCGAATCAACACCGGCTTCCCGTACGGTGCGAATTCAAAAAAGTAAAAACCAGAGAGAAAAAAAAAGTGTTGCCAATCCATTCCGTGCTGTTCAAATTATCAGGTTAGTGGTCAGGTAAATAATTATATCACAAATTGATAATTATTTACGTGACATAGTGCCAAAAGCCCATGATTGGCATGTGCCTATCATATTTGAATCTAGATTATACAATTAATTACACATACATATTTGATTGAGAGGTAATCAACTGCTTTCAGCAACAAAACCATCGAACGAAATTAAAATAATAATATTACAGCCTATTCTTATCCCCATTTTCGAGAATTGTGTTCTAACACACTTTCCCAACGCTCCCACTTCCTCTAAGAAGTGGGAGCGTTGGGGAAGGAGGATGAGTAGAACGGGAATGCTAAGGTTGGATAGTCCACATTTTAATCTATTCACAAAACATAGCAAAAGCTATTTCAAGTATAGCTATAACGGAAGTGTTATAACGGAAGTGGAAGTAGAAGTAGAATCTGAAGCAGATAGGTTTTTATTCGGATGCGGATGAGTAATAGTTATTAGAAATTCTATGAGAACCGATAGAAAGAAAAGTTTTTGCACTTTCGTTGGTTGAAGTATGATACGTTTATTTTAATTGCGATAATCAAAATTAAAACAAAAATTGTAAGTTATACAGGGTGTCCGGGGTAAAGTGCATTAACTTCGGGAGGTGGTTCTACATGATGGTAGGAGTAAAAAAGACCAACAACTTTTTCCGAAATTCCAACATTTTTTTCCCATACAAAAAGAGGGACCTATTAAAAATCCTTAGTGTGAGGTACAATCTTACTTGCTGAGAGCCTGCCGGGCGCCCGACTCGATTATGATTGGCCCGTATCGTAACAGCGGAAAATAATAAATCTGGCTGTACACGCCGGTCTAATTTTATCTTTTCACCTCAAAACTACTTCTAAAAGTTGGAATTTATAAAAAAGTTATTAATCTTTTTTACTTGTACTATCATGTAGAATCACCTCCCGAAGTTAATGCACTTTACCCCCGGACACCCTGTATTTAACAAAAAAAAATCAAGGTGTGTAATTCACACGCGGAAGAAGTGAAACTAGAAAGTCGCTTTCTTTTCTTTTGTCTGTTTATGTTAAACAGGTTTGAAGATTGGAGATTTTACAAAAATAAAAATGTTTTTTTCTTGGATTTCGTAGGATTCGAACCTCCGTTCACTGGATTTCTCAGGCCGCTGAGATTTGCGACGTTCTATACCGCTGCGCTACCGGACGCTCGCCGGAGTTGTGAATTTACCGCAATATATTAGAATCCAGGTTCCGTCTTATAATAAATTTTGGTGACGCATTTCCGTTTCATCCAAATTTCAAATCGACTAACGGGGCTAAAGGAGTTGCAAGCCAGATATTTAATTACCAATCCGAAAACAAAATAAATTACTCAAGGCACTGTCCGAAGCGACCCGCTTCTGCCCACACTACCACGCGTTCCGCCATTGTTGCTAAGGCACTCTTCCATAAAAGTTTGCAGAAGTTCCGCATCTGCGGGAGTAGATGCAGAGGTCCGTTACATCACTAATTTCAAGCAATATTCCGATGTTGATTGATAGTCTTAAGGCGCCGTATTCACGCTCAAAAAGAAGAAGATGTAGAGATATGTAATTACAAATGTTGGAGAGAGTGCGCTAATATTTAAAACGATAAAATTGAAGCGAAAATTGTGAAAATGTTTAATAAAACACGACTCGCTAAAAATAGAGCAGAAATGTCTTGAGGGTTGTCTAAAACGGCATTTAAAGAAACACTGTGAATTATTTCGAACATATATTTGTAAAATAACTGAAAGAAACGTGTTTATAATAATTTCCGGAGCATACTTTGCGATTTTTTTCTATCCAGGGAATTTCATATATTATTTGCGTTTAGGCGTTGGGAATGTATCGATATTATTTTTTCAAAAATAACATGTACTTTTTTTTAGCTTAAAAACTTCAAATATTTAAGGGACGTAAGTAAGAAATCGGTAGAACTTTGGGTAGCGACAGCTTAATCGGGCTACACTAATTCGATGGGGTGAAAATACAAAATAAAGTGAAAGTACACTTAAAAAAAATTAAAAATATAAGCATGAAAACGATACGAAAACAGATATAAATTTAAACTCTTATCGCTTCCTTACTTATTCCGAATACGGTCAGATTTTACCCTGGTATCAAAAGCTAAGTAGATTATCTCTCTACCAAGGAGGTCATCAAAACCAGTAGAGTTGAGAAATATATCTCTAATATAGTTATCGGAGCAAATGAGATGAATTGAATCAACCTTGATTAAAACTTAAGAAAATTGAATATTTTTCTAGGATAAAGGAAAAATTTCGATGAAGACCAATTTTATAATATTAACAATAACAAAACAAAACAGCAAAAGCATTTCAAGTACTAGTTGACATTATTGTGACTGAGTCTGAATGGGCTAGTTTTGATCAAGAGCCCAAGAATAATAATGTCTAAAAGCACAACACAACACTTCAAAGGCAATTGGTAATGTTAGCGTGGGTCGTGTTCTGTACAAAGAACACCCAGAATATTGGATTGGGCCGTTTGAAGGTCGGAGAGCTAAGTAAGGTTATTAGCAAAGTATCCATTTACTTATCCCAAGTTAAGGAATAAAGTTTCTACGTTCCAGATTCTAGTTGTCAGGGATTCTTCCTAATGGAGTTTGTCATCACATCACAGCGCACTTCAAAGCACAACACTTGTTCCATTTGATACAACTTTAGGGTAATCTGATAATCTCCTGAATACAAGTCAAGTTTCAAATGCAATTTATACAGTTCTGTACAAAGCAGAAAAGAGAACAATTCTCAGGATTTTACAAAGATATTTAATTGTATTTACACTGCGGGAATCATAATTTAATTGCGTTGATTAATCTTTGGGGGAATTAACAAAGCAATCAATTTTAATCCCAGATCCAAATTAATACGAAATTTCATTTACCAGCCTACGCATATTATATTTTTAACGGGTTTATTATATGGGATGTCTGATGGATGATACGAAATATTCACGGACGTAATAAAAGTGACTTTAAAAGCAAAAAAAATCGTATAAAATATTGTCATTAACATAACTATAAAAACTGGTCCCTTCGATAAATATTAAAATATTTATTATTGGAGATCGCAAACTGCACTGAAGAGATGTACTGAAGGAAGTGTATTTTTGGCGTGTCCGTCTTGGAGGCGTTTCAGACCTTCAGGGGAGCGGTAGAAGACCAAGAGAAAATTGGGGGTGTTTCAGATTTTCAGGGGGGCGCTAGGAGACCCAGAGAAACCCATCCCACCCCATCCTATCTTGTCCCATTCTATCCCATTAGGGGCCGTCCATAAATTACGTCACACCTTAAAATATTTCCCATATCCCATTACGCCCCCTCCGCTAAGACTTACGAGTTAGGGGGAGCTAGAAACAAAAATATTCTCAAAGTGGGGAGTGTCTAAAAAAGGTTGAGAATCTATGGTCTAACCAAAGTAAATTTGATTTCAAACGTGATTTTGAATTTGTTTTTAAATGAACCAAAAATAAACCCAAAATCAATCATTTATTTCTATTTTTATACAAAGCCATACGAGGGAACAACCAGCCAAAACCTGGGATAAAACAATCAGGAATAATTAAAAAATTCTGAAAGTCGACAGAGAAAATAATAAACTAATATTTTAACATATATGTACAAGAATACCCACGCACAAATTTAAACTTAGCTTTCAGGTGGAAAAAATGTATGGGTTATTTTATAAAATTTTGATACGTTAAAATATCATGTTTTATTTGTTTTCTCTGCATGTATTTTTGTTTCCTTTAATTGAAGAACTAGACAGGAAATAAGGTTGGAAAATGGTAAAAATTTTACAAAGATTAATCAATGATGAAAGATTTTACAAATACCACATGTTTGCCCAAAATACATGATACATTGCACAACGATATAAAATGACTTCACAATGATGGCATAGCCAACTGGTCCCAAGTGTTCCCAATCTTCGGGAGTCAGTGGGACTAAGACCACCCCCAGTAGAAGAAAAAGAGGACGAAGTGGAAGATTAAAAATGCCAGTCTATTATTTCTGGTCATTAAACATGACTAATCCCCTTCCAAGCAACGTTTTGAACGGTGGCTATCACCAACGATAGATAGATAACTTTAGTTTTCTGAATGTTTCACTTCTACCGCGTGTGAACTGCACACACTGATTTTTTTATTATTTGGTAATGTCCAGGTTTGGGTGTTTTGTCAGTTGGTTTTTTGAAAAATTGTAGGCTCTCCGTTAGGTTAAATCCTAGGTCCGTTAGAGCTTTCTATCAAATAATGATTAGTCGAACTGCATAAAAAAAATATATTTTTGAAGATATTTATTTTTACAAAAATATAAACATAATTGTTAACAGAGTAATAATTCATTTGCATAATATAAGTACTAACATTTAATTTTCATAACAATGAATCAAATTTTTTATTTAAAAATGTAGGTACCCTATAAAAAGTTATGCTTGTACTCGATGACGTAATTTTTTCGAAAAAAATCGCTGACTATTTCCATGACTGCGCGGCTCCTGCCAAGAGGCGCGCGCCGGCAGACCAGCTTATTTAAGGTTTTCTAAATGTCCATTATCACTACAAAGTAGTTTCATCCGTGTACTCGATGACGTAGGGTTTACCTATCTCGCCTCCCAGTCTATAATGTGTTTGGGGCGGAAACGATAACCGGGTAACTCAATAAAGTGGATTCATCACTCCTTTGAGAAGACATTAAAAGTGACGAAAAAAAGATTTAATAGACCATGTTAAGTTAAGGTAAGGTTATTCGGTTATGGGCTATTTTTTCATAACCTTCAAGGACTTTTATAGGGGTGTTGAAATGCAACTTTGTCGAGTTGTCGTAGAACCATCGAAAATTTGATAGAATTTATCTGACATCTTTCGTAAAAAGATTAAACAGACCTAGAATCGTCGTTTAACGGGGACCTTTCAAATGAAAAAAAAAACCAACAAACAAAATGGCACTGATTGGCCATTTCATTGACAATTTCACATTTACATTTCTGTGAAACATTCTAAAATTTAAGTAAATAAGAATAACTTACGTGGTATGGGGTAGGCATACTGGTCAGGGTGCTTGGCTATGAGCGTGTTCTTGATGTGGCGCCGCCCAACTCCGTGAGCCCCCAACAGCACCAGGGTCTTCCGGTGGAAGGCGGGGTCCGATACTGGAAATAACAAAAAATCATTATCATAATAAGTTGGCATTTGGCTACGAGCGAGTTATGTTTTGATATAGTCCCACACTCCAAACAACATTATTATAGTAAACATGTTATTATTTGGGTATAGACGTGGTCGTTATGCATGCTAAAGCTTGATTAATAATAGTCCGATACTACACGCTACAATCCCTTTTTATAATAAACATGTCGGCGTTTGGCTATGCTCATGTTATTATTGTTGCCCGATACGGTAAACGTGCTAATTAATTTTTGACTATTTAATGAACGTTAGGTTATTTATAATGTCGCAGTTGTAGGAGTTTCGGTAGCATCTGCAGTCTGAGTCATTACCTCTAAATTTAGTGGTAAGTGCGGCTTATATAGTTCTGTGATCTACATACAGTAAACGTGTTTATTATTATGGTCACGAGTGTGTTGTTGATGTAGTCCGATAAAACAGACCATAATAATTATTATAGAACACATGTCAGCGTTAGCTTTTGAGCATGTGTTTGATCTCGTCCGGATCATTACTCTAGTAAACATGTTAGTGTTTGGCTTTGAACGTGTTCTTGTCTGATACTACACAAATCAATCAATTATTGTAAACACGTTAGAATTTAAATATGAGAATCAAATATATTAAGCATTTTTGTCCGATACTGCACACCCATCAAACAAGTATAGCAAACATGTTAGATTTTTATATGTAGCAAACAATTCTTTTACCCGCTCTCTCTCACATACCTCCCACTCGTCCCAACCAAAGTTGATGTTCTCTCTCCCTCTTCTATTTACCTTGAAATACTACGTAATTACTAAGTATAATACGTTTTTATACACCCCTGATGAAGGTTCAGGTTGAACCGAAACGATATGGTAAATATATTAAAGATATATAATAAAGCGTTATTGAAACAAAGTTACTTTATTGTTATTATTATAAAAGTGTTAGAATTTACCTACTTGTTAGAATCAATTAAAGTAGTTTCTTGTCCGATACCGCAACCATCAATCATTTTTTTAAAAAGATTTCTTTAGTCATTAAATTGTTTATTACATGAATTGAGAATTTTTCAACGACCATGCTAGGCACATGCTCGTGTTGTGGTGGTCGGTTATTATAGTAAACAAGATGGAATTTGAATGTTAGAATAAATTAATTACAGTAAACATTCTTGTCCGATACTACACCCATTTATCTATTATAGTAAATTATGTCAACATGTTAGAATTTGATGAGGTCCAATACCACAATTATTAGGTATGTAGGTACCTTCTTGTGTTCGTATCTGATATAGGCACACCGCTGATAGCTTCATCGTAACTTCTTCTTCTTTCTTACAAATATGACGCATACTAACAGAAATAAATATACGTTACAACGGACCTTTGAGCGACATGACCATACATCAAACTGACAGTCAATTACGCAAGGGAAATTAATATGTCACGATGTGACGAAATATAACCTTGTGATCTAAATGGTACCTATTTAAATACATTTCAAAAGCAATTAGACTAAAATGCTTATATAAACAGCCATCTTGAGAGAATGGTAGATGTCAAATAGTCTAATACCCAATACACCAATAGATGAGTCGCCATCCGTAAGCGGTGTCCGATACTATTCACTATAATCCAAATTTTACATGTCAGTACATATGATTTGATATGACATGTTGAGGGTTAACAGTCAATTACGAAAGAGAAATTATAATGTCAAGTCCCGACGTAGATTAACTCTGATCGAAATGTCAGTGGCAAATATATGCCATCGTATGTATTTATAACAGTTTATATATGTGTATCTATCAAATTGTGAAATATGCAAATATCAGTGGTTATTTACTTTATACTAAACTACAAAAATCATCGAACAATATCGACCATCAAAGATGGCACATTGCAAACGTTCTTGTGGTTTTAAGACAAAAAAGTTATATTTGTAAGAAAAGATTTATTTTTAATGTGATAAACTAGGAAATACGGAAATTCGGTTTAAAAAGAGAATAGGTACCTTTTATAGTCATCTTCTCTCTCTCTACATCTCTATCTTCTCTACATATTATAAATTAAAGTCCTCCGCGTCCTCTGTCTGTCTGTCTGTTCGCGTTAAACTCGAAAACTACTGAACGGATTTTCATGCGGGTTTCACCAATAGATATAGTGTTTTGTGAGAAAGGTTAAGGTATGTAATTTGTCAAGGATTTGTGTAAATTGGTTGAAACATACCGATAATTGTTAGAAGTGTCGGAAAAAGTCGAGCCGCCTGGTAGCTTTCATCGAAAACGCTGCCTTATTCTTTTGGGATATAACAAAACAATGCATGGTAGGATATTCCTCTTTTATAAATCCAAAAAAAAGTCCGCGAAGGCATATATCTATCTTTTACGGATAGCTTACTATACCCATTCTATCTTCTAAAAAAATGGTCACGTACATTGCGGTAATTCTTCTTCTTTCGTATGGTGGGGGGTCAGAGGGGGACATCTAGGTCTGCGAGCCAGTCTAGGGCCTCAGGCGTTGCCCTGTGGACCTCATAAATCCCGCCGGGGAATGAATGGAGCGGGCATTCGTTGACCACATGTTCGGTGGTCTGCACCGCATCGCATTCACACGTCGCCGACTCTTTAAGGCCCCATCTATGCATCATTTGCGCACAACGGCTATGGGAGCACCTTATTCTATTGATGGCAGTCCAGAGTTTGCGAGGCAATGAGAACCCAGGCTGTCTCTCAGTGGGGTCTTGCACGAGATCGGCGTTTTTGACGTTGGCTGATTGCCACTCAAGCTTCCACCTATCTTCTGGGGTGAGAGGTGTTCGAAGGAGTCTTTCTCCTTCCGTCCAGAAGGGTTTTCGAGACTTTAAGCGGCATGCCGGGTGAGAAACGACATCATCGTGCAAGGGTATTTCGCTTTTTTGCAGCGCCTTCTTGTATTCCCTCAGTGTTGCAATCTCTCGCCTGATATTTGGCGGGGTTATATTTGCAAGTACGGGGAGCCAAGGAAGAGGAGTCGATTTTAAGGTTCCGCTGATGGTTCGCATTGTGGCATTAAGCTGAACGTCGACCATGGAAGTGTGGGCGCTTCTGGCCCATACTGGAGCACAGTATTCAGCTGCTGAGAAAACCAGGGCAATGGATGCCGTTCTGAGCGTGTTGGCGTCGCATCCCCAGCTAGTACCAGCCAGCTTATTGACTAAGTTTAGTCTTGTCCTGGTTTTTTTGCCCACTGTTTCCATGTGTTTCCGGTAATTCAGGCTCCTGTCCAAAGTTATTGCAAGATAGCGGGGATGGGGGTCTTGGTAAATATTTTTTCCATCAAACTGAACAGTTTTGCGTTTGCCTGTGAATTACTGAGATGGAAAGCTGTCACAACTGTTTTCGACCCATTTGGCTTTAGTCGCCAATTGAGGAAAAATTCTTCCATAGCCTTGAGGTCAGAATTAAGGATCTCTTCTGCTGCATTGAGGGTTTTGGCTTGGACTGTGATGGCGAAGTCATCTGCGTAAGCAAATTTTCTGCCTTCAGTGTGAGGAAGATCTCGGGTATAGATATTGAAGAGTGATGGGGCCAGCACTGAGCCTTGGGCAAGGCCATTATTCAGGTGCATTTTTTTGCTTTTTAGCCCTCCTAGAAAAACCCTGAAAGTACGGCCAGTTAGTAGTTGCTCAATAAGTCGTACTGTGTTGCCATCCTCTATGGTGTCGTAGAGCTTGACAAGGAGGCCTTTGTGCCACACCGTGTCGTAAGCCGCAGAGAGATCAATGAACGCTGCCGCAGTCTTAAGCCGTTTCTGGAATCCAGATTCGATGTGTGTTGTCAAAGCTAGCACCTGGTCATAGCAGTTACGACCTGGTCTGAAGCCAGCTTGCTCTTGTGGAACCACTTTCTCCAGAATTGGGGTAAGTCTGCGGAGCACCACTCGCTCTAGGAGTTTATACATGGTACTTAAAAGCGAGATGGGCCGATAGCTGTTTGGATCTTCTGGTGGCTTGTTGGGTTTGAGGATCGCAATAACTTTAGTTTTTTTCCAGATATTTGGAATTACTCCAGTTTTAAAAATTTCAGTAAACAGTTTTGCGATCCATAACTTTGTCCGTGGCCTAGCATGTTTCAAAAAGTCTGGAAGAACTCCGTCGCATCCAGCTGCTTTCCCAGCTTTTGTTGAAGTGAGGGCGATGTCTACATCATCAGCTGTAACGGCGACCACATCGTTAGGGTTCACCGGCCATTTTAGCCGCGCCGCTTTCAGAGATTTTTTGATCTGGTGGCTTATGTTAGACCTTGTTGTTGTTTTTGAACTGCGGAGTAGTTGGTGAGCAACAGCATTTGGGGACACTTTGGGGGTTGTCTTAATTGGCTGATTTGCAGCTCCGAGTCGCCTGAGTGTTTGCCACGCTTTTCTGCTCGAGTGTTCGAAACTCATTTCTTCCATTAGTTCGTTCCACCTGTTCATGCGCCCGTCATCCAGAGACTGGAGAAGATCAGAAGCAGTGTCTGGGTCGTTATTCCTCTCGTATTCAGCTAGAAGGCGTTTGCTTTCTGAGCTCCATGTTGGGATATACACTTTTCTGTAACCTCTAGGGATGAATTTCTTCGCAGCTACAAACAAAATGTTCGAAAATCGGTCGTAGAAATTCGGCTTTGATGGTATGTTATCCACAACCCTGTCAACATATTCCGAAAACTCTCGCCATTTTGCCCGTCTTAAATTCCACCGTGGCATCGGGTTACTGGAGATTAATGGAATCTGTATACCTATGTTTAGCATGACTGGCCTGTGTTGGCTATGTGGGAAATTATTCAGTACAGTTCTCGAGGCCCTCATAGGTTTTCCGTCCGGCGCTTTAGAGACAAAACACAAATCGGGCGTGTATTCACGACGCCATCGCGCAGAAAAGAATGTCCCCTTTTGTTTAGCATCGTAAATAAGTTGGCAATCCTGTGCTGATGCCCAATCGGTGATTTGTTCTCCAGCTTTATCGGTCGTCGAGTAGCCCCATAGGAAGTGGTGGCTGTTGAAATCTCCCACGTACACCGCCGGGTGATTGTGTGGAGGGAGTGCTGGTGTCTGCCATACTTCATTTGGAGGTTTGTAGATGTTAAATATTGCTAGTTTTCCAACCCGAATACCGATTGCGTGAAATCCATCCGTGATTTTTAATTTTGCGGTAATTGAAAAGTTATTTAGAGGGATACAGTATTAATCCTCATTAACTTAAATACGTTAGTTACCCCAAGCATTTCATACACCATCTCTACATATTATAAATTAAAGTCCTCCGCGGCATTTGTCTGTCTCTTCGCGATAAACTCAAAGACGGCGGTGTTTATAAAGGTTGGATAACCATCCAGTAGATGACGTTGTGTTTTATTAGTCACAGCAACGCGTGGCCGGGTCAGCTAGTTTATAATATGAAGAAACCAAAAACTTTTATTTCTGGAATCACGAAATCAGAAGAAAGCCACGACCCGCGCGCTGTTCCTGAACAACAATTTCTGACACACAATCTGGTTCCAGGGCAGTGAAAGACGATAAAACTGTACATAAATACATCTACATTATACCCACGACCAGTTCTTTATTCTGTCCCATAGAAGTCGCAGACACATTGTATAAATAATGAAAGCTCACTTGAAAAGTGAACGGTTACCGCTTTTGGCACGAAAACAAAATCTGCATGTTGTTGTTTCATACTGTGAAGCCAAATTTTCGTACATACATTAGACATGTATTTAGGCTATCGAATTAAAATGGTGAAGAGAAAATTGTATAAAGCGTTTATCCAAGAATCATATGATAGTCACAGTATACTTAAAATGATATATTTATAAACTATATACACCTATGATTTTGAGGTCGGCGTCTTGCAAAATTGTTAGAAACAAGGATAAAAAATAAATTGAGAGGGCGCTTAGGATAGTAATTACGATTTTATCTGTAAAGTTTTTTTAATTTTTACGAAGATAGCTTATGCGTATAATGCAGCTTTAAAAATATCGGTGATATCAAAACCATGTTAGCATATACAAGTTTTTACCATACAAATTAAGAAGTTGTTATGAATATTAGGTTTGCTTGACAGTTGATCCCTCGATAGTTGGCCCCTCGGCATATGCATTCGGTTATACCTTCCCGAAGGGATGGGTAGCGCCGAAAAGCCAAAATTTTTTTTCAATTTTCATAATTTTTTTTGTAAAATTTACGTAAATTGTATCTATATTTTTAAATTTAAAGATGTACTATCATAAAAAGCTACGCTTGTATGTATGTCAGGAATATGTTATTTATTTATTTATAAGGACTATTTTTTGTTGTTGTTTTTATTATGTACTTTTAATTTTGAATAAAATATATTTTCATTCAAATATATCAACGATAAAACTACTTGTTCATGTACTGTAGGTACAGATTTACCAGCGTATTAGAAAAAAATCGACACTTTTGACGTCCATACCAACTTTTTATTTTAAAGGTACTTTTCAAGACGATTTATTTATATAATCTATTTATTTATTTATTAACGGTATAAATATATCTTTCACCTTCACTTTCAATGCCCGCGACACCGTAAATAACTAACCTGTAAAAACGTAGAAAAAATAAATAAATAAATAAAATAAAAAAAATGTAAGCGTTTGTGAAGGTCATTTCATGAACATTCTCCAGCCCTAAAGATTCAGAAATTCTCCAGTATTTTAAAATAAATATCAACTATACTTTTGCCACTAATCTCCAATAGTCCTAAATTCTCCAGTATTTTAAAATAAATACCTCTACTTTTGCCTTTTGCCACTAATCTATTCACAAATGTAATAGGTACTAACAGCGATGAGGGTAGCAAATAATGTAAAATCACGCAATGTCCAGTGTGTTAACTGTAATGTCCTCCGCGTGCAAAGCCGTATCTTCTCCAAGCATAAACTTATAATTAAAGTGTGTTTATCGGAAGTGACCTGCCAGGTAAGTATGTTTCTGTATCCATTTGTAAATAGTAAAATCAGTTAGAACCTAAGCATTCCTAATAGATTGTACAGCGCCCTTGAGGTGATTTTTCACAAAAACGGCGCTTTATAAATTATCCAATTATTATTATTATTATTATTACATGTCACAAAATATTTGTTGTAGGTACTTAAGAAATAATTAAAAAAAGGAGTTAAAAATTAACTGTGGCATTTGATTAAGAAATGACACAAAGAGCTACAATTACATTCAATACTATAGTATAAATAAAATTAATATTGATTGAAAATATATGACAGAATAGCCTTCTTGTACCTAGCTTCCGTGCAGTTAAATAGATCCGCCACATCTGCGTATCTATTACTAACTTCATGTAATCTAGGTAAAAGCGAGTGTTTCGTGTACTCAGTCCTGTTGTTGTTACAATGAAAAAAGATTTTGGAGCGAGTTGCTCTATTGGGTATATGAAATTCGATGAGCTTAGTTAAATCAGGACTGTCTATTCTAGCATTTACAATTTTGAACATAAATATTAAGTCGGATATAATTCTTCGATCTGAGAGTTTTAATATATTTAATTCTTTCATCAAGTAATTATAATTTATGTTTTCAATGGGAATACCTAGTTTGAAATTGATAAATAATGCACAAAACATTATAATTTTATAATAATTATTTCGAGGGGACAACTGTCGGGGGATCAACTGTTAAATTACCGAATATTAGTATTACACCGCAACCTCATGCGAAACATGTGGTTTTTTTTTACCAATGGCTGAAGGAAGATTGTCCATGATGTATTTGAAGAAACACATATAATTTATATCTACGATGCCAATGTCCAGCTTTGATGGGAAGAAGGCTCAGATATCTGAGGAGCCAGTCGCTAAACACTCAATGTCAACCCTGGTGAACTTAATTACAGGGACTGGATAACTGTCAAAGGAATCAGGTGATGGAAGATAGAACAATGGGATTATGACTTACAGGAACTCTGCTGACATTCTCTATATCACTATTAATAGTTATAACAAAATAAAATATACATTTCCATCAGAAAACAAAATAATCCCTGCCCTAGCACTAAGATTTGAGCTTTTCTTAACTAAGACTAAGCATCGTAGCAAAATAATAAATGCTTTCAAATCTAGAGGAGCTTACGAAAAGCATTAACTTTATACTTTGGTGGTTTATAAAAGATATTGCTTTCAAAGTTAAAGACTTTTAAATTGGGATCCGAAAAACTTTGCCACCGACAATGAAAGTGAAAAAAAAAAACACTTTTAGAAATTGTTCACTTGAGGTGTGATGTGAATTAGGATGGCATAAATAAATATGTATCATGCTTAATGTTTCAATGCACGTTTTTTGGTAAGAGAATAAAAAAGTTAGTTTATTGGGATGCAATTTTTTCTGCACTTTTCTTGAATGTTCTGTTTGTCATTGTTGTATCTTGTCATGGAACATGGAACCGTTTTATTATAAGTAAAACGAGTGTTGGAAGTCGGGCCTGATCGGATAGTACCTACAAAACTACTAGTAAAAAAATAAAATAATAATACGTGTCTTATTTATTTGTTTATTAAGACATTCGCCGTGCTTTACGATAAGTGTGATAAGTTATAATTAAATTATATACAGATTAATAAATAAATAAAATATATAGTAATTTCGCCTGGGATGAGAACGATTTTTAATCTTCACTAATGAATATATGAGTAATAATAATAAGTAAGAAAATGTGTGGAGATATAAAGAGAAATTTTGAAATATTATAAAAAAAACTTATACGTAAACTGTTAATAAAAGATTAATGAAAAATCAATGAATTAGTTTTGTATGTTAGCAAAGAATTACGAAAGAAGTGGATACATTTTTCATGTTGTGATCGCGCGAGTTATTGGTGAGTTATTTACTGCATTAGCGTTGCTGGTTTCTACATGAAGAAGCGTCGTGTACCTGATACCTACGCCCATGGAACTATGAACTCTTAGCCTACGCCCGTTAGAACATTTAAACCAGGGTTTCCCAACCTTTATTTCGCCGAGCCTCCCCGAACCAAAAAAATATTTTCATGCCCCCTTAATTAAGTTTCAACAAAAATAAGAAACACATTTTTTATATTAACTAAATTATTTATTTGAAAATCAAATACGTACAATACAGATACAATATATTTATTTATTATGGATCTTTAATAGAAGATTAGGTACACTTTTAATTATTAATTACTTTTACATTTCTTAGTTTTCTTTTAATTATACATATTATTATTATTTTTTATTTATTTAAATTATATTTTTATAATTAGATAATGTCTAACAACTTTCAAAGTAATTTTAGAACAAAAAATATAAACTTTTAAAGTGCTAATGAGATACTTGAGCTTGCATGCTCTGTACCAGTTGGTCGATTCTGGGTTCAGTCTTTGCTAGAGCTATGGTTAAAACCTATTACGCCCCCCCCTGACATTTATCTACCCCCCTGGTTGGAAAGTCCTGATTTAAACCAATGACAGATAGCAATTTTAGACATCTATTTTATTATTTAGCAATTATGTTGTATACCTTTTCTGAACTTTTAACTGGTGTCGTGGATTGGTAGGTCCACTACTGCAGATGACCCAACCAATAAATATAGGTATTATTATTCTAGGGACGGGATTTATTATACACCACTTACTGCCTTCAACATATTGCATAAACATGAAAAAATCTGCCCAAAATATTTATCTGGACATCTTTATTAATTTGTGCATGCTGTTTGACAGACCATGTTAGCAATTAAATGTCAAGATCTTAAAATGTTAACATTTAAAACTCCATGCGAGATAATTGACGAAATAAAATACTTTCATGCCGCTTACATTTATTTTAATATGCTACATATTTCGTAACGGTCTCGCGGAACGATTTTCGAAATGGGAGCCATTTGGCAGCGAGCGTCGCGCGGAGCCATTAAACCTTTGTGCACGGCAGGAGTCTTTTTACTCTCGGTGTAAAAATGGCTTTGTTTGTGTCACTCTATGTCAAATGTCCTCCTTTTCGGTGCCACTCCACTTTGTCGGGAGAAAGGCGAATTATTGTAATGCCTTTTGCCGTCTTGAATGAATTCAATACTTAAAGTTGTAAAATGTGGAGATGTTTAAATTTTATTTTTCACTAAACAGAACTATAGCCTTCTCAAGCACATTTTCGATTCCAAACGGTGGAATTTCACCAGGGCACTCACCAATCTAGGAGCTCTACTTATTAAGAATTAAGTACCTATACGCAATTTTCTTCAATCCCTTTGAGTGGGAGTTTGATGTAATGTTCAGTGGAGGTAATCCACCTCTTACCCGCCCTGGTATAAGTAACTGATGGTTACTCCTTCAAGGCTCTCGCAAGATTCTAATTTTTTTTGTTAAACGAAGCTACATTTATTTATTTTGAACGAATCTAGACCTCCAGTGTCCATGCATACGTTGTTAGTAAGCAGTATGCAAGTGCTTAACAGGAAAAACAAAATGCAAAAAATAGGTTAGTAAGACAAAGATAAATTAAACAGGGCAAAAGAAAAACTCATTCATGAAGCTCCATGAGGCGGCATTGCATCTGTAAAAACCCGCAAGCACCTGCATAAAATAGAGAACATAAGTAATACAATAAATCTCAAATCAATTGGCAAGTACCAACAAAAAATGTGAATGGCTTTCGGTCTGATCATAAACTACACTTAGCTTCCGTGTCCCCTAGCCAACCACTCAGTGAAGCCTAAAAGAATGTTAACTGAATATTTGGGGTAAAATACCCGAAGACTAAAAGAAAATTCAGCGTTGGGTAGTCAGAGGCAGGACAAAGGATAGTCAAGGTCGTCTGATCAAGCCTCAAGCCTGCACATGTCATTGGGGAAGGCGCAGATAGATTTGAGAAGGATCTGCAAAATTAGTAATGTAACTAAAGATGAAGCAGGGACGAGGTCCAGCACACCCCCGTATGGGGATAGGGAAAAAAAAATTGAGTTCAGTTCATCCAGTAAAGCATTGAAACAGTTAAAGACAAACAAAACAAAACAAGGAACATGGCATAAATTAACAGGTAGTATAGTCATTATTAACAAAACAAATCGCAAGGCAATTAATGTATTGATGTAATGTTCAGACGTCTTCAACGAAACTCGAGATTGGTTGAGATTACAAATCTTAATTATTTACGATTCGTGATCTATATAAATAAAAATGAATCGCCGAAATGTATGTACGCGCATAACTCCCGAACGACTGCACCTAATAGGATAATTCTTTTTTTGTTGTGTTCGTTATTGTCAGGAGAAGGTTTGTATAAAACTACTGGTGAGCTCTGGCATTACGAAATTTGTATAAAAACTTGCAATAGGTGGCACGCGAGCTCTTTGAAAATTGAATGTAACGGGACTGAATTAATGGAATGCGGGAGGGTGGAACTCGGGAGGAGGGGAGGCGGAAGGGGAACGGGACGAATGGGAAAGGACATGCTGGGAGAAACAATTTCTTTATTAAATGGCATAGCAACGCATGCCGGGAATCAGCAAGTTTAGAATAAATATCTTATTTACTACAGGCTACTGTTTTTTAGTCTTTGGTTCTACACAGGAGGCCCTGAGGAAAATAATTTCTCTCAGGACCTCAGTCATCTAAAGGTATGCTACTTGGAGGATTTTTAAGGAGAGGAAGAAAAGGAAGACCTGGAAGGAAATAGATAAGCGGGGTGGGTAGAAATCTGGGGGCAGTGTGTCCAGGAGTGATAGACGTTTGAATCCATCCCTTCAATATCAGCGCAAGGCGATGGGTTGAGGGATTCTGGCTGGAGAGGTTAAAAGACCTCCTCAACCCATCTCTCTCGATCCGGGCCGCCACGCAGCAGTTGGGCAGACACATCGGACGCCAAGAACTTGACAAACCTCACCCCACGAACTCGGGTACCCCTTAGCGTAGCGAATCACTTGAGGTGAACTATAGCAGAGGTGTTGGTTATCCAATAAATGGTCCCCGGCGCGGCGGTACCCATTCACGCTTTCCAAAATGACGAATATTTATACAGTATCTATTGATACTAGAAATAGCTGCTCGGCTATTTTTGTAAACGTTCGGGCTAGACCCAAATCAGAGACATCTCTTGCGATATGTCTGAACTAGATACTTTCGTAAACGAGTGAAATCTCTGGTGATAAGTCAGAACTACACTGTACTACAGTTAGGGTTGCCATACGTCCGGAATTTTTCGGACAAGTCCGGAAATATAGGTCTTTGTGCGGAATGCGGGGGAAATCCTAAACAGTCCGGAATTCCTATAATTAAGTGGAGATTGATATAAAAAATGAAATAAACCAAATTATTTTTATTACAAATCAAAGTAAAAACATCATTTCTGATATTTAATGCTCCCAGAAATATTATTCAACATTTCCGAATCTTTAATACCTAATAGTTTTGTGTAACTTTTCACAAGTCATATTTTTTAAATAATTATTAAGAGAATTATTATTAAGAATTATTACGAGAACCGACTTGACAGACTCTACAGAAAGTCTGTTCTTTTATTTTGACCAATGGGTTCCCACTAAGGAAAAGATCCTTTCAACATTGGCATATTGTGCCTGCATCGCAGATAATATATATAAGAGCATATCTTTGATAATTCCGTAACTTTCGAAAGTCCGGAATTTTCTACGGGATTTTGATGTTTTCATCTGGGAACCATAACTACAGAATACATAGGTATATTTCAACACATTAGGTAATGAATACGTCGTATGAAAATTACCGTTATTCTTCGATTTTCCGAGAAAAACTACAAAGTAAGGCCCGAACTTGAATCTTGAAGCCTTTGCCTTTACTATCTGGTTCATTGCTGTACCAAACGATACGTACATTATTTTGTAGTTATACAGTAATGTTCAACTGCTCAACTCTGTGCCAATCGTATCGTAATGTGAAGGGTAATTTGAAAACGGATACTAATATTACATTGAAGTGTTGTTACAATTTCCTTTGATATACGAATTTAGGAATACATTAGAATGTTTGATGGATTTATTCATCATGTTAATAATATGTTACATTTTGAAACATAAATTCTAAAATACTAAGTAGGTTTGGCAGCGATCACACAACAGCATGTTTAAAAGTTGTCATCCAACTTTAGAAAAGGAAATTCAACATAAGTAAAAAAATAAAGTTTAAATTGTGAAACTTCCTTTACCGCGTTAGTGATTTGAAATTCAGATGAAACGGAAATGACGCACTACGGCACCTGTGAAGCATCAGACTGCGCTCAAGTATTGGTTGAGAAATAAAACGGAAATTACGATAGGTCTGCGCTCATTGGCCGCTTTGTTTTTTTACGGGTCGTCGGAGTCTAATGCGTAAATTCGCGCCTCGCCGAGCGCGTCTCATAGCGCAGCGGTATAGTGCGTCGCAAATCTCAGCGGCCAAAGAAATCCAGCGGACGGAGGTTCGAATCCTACGAAATCCAAAAAAATAAACATTTTGTTTTTTTAAATCAATATCCAATCTTCAAACCACTTTAAAATAAACTGGCAAAAGAAAGCGACATCTAGCGACTTTCTAGTTTCACTTCTATCGGGTGTAAATTATGCACTCTAATTTTTTTTGTATATTCAAATTTTATCAACGTTCGCTGTTTCTTTTTCGCAAAAAAAAAATCGAGTGCAGTTCACACGCAGTAGAAGTGAAACCTTCACCCACACAATCTCAAAAGTGAGCTCATAATCAAAGCGGCCAATGCGCGCAGCTTGAAAGAGCGCAACGCTTCGTAGGTAAAGTTTCATTCTATCTCATTTTCTCGCCGGCTGAATGTGTGTTTGTCTCTTTTAGTGTCACTCGTTTCCGTTTCATTGAGTTTCAAATCACAACGGTGATAAAGAAAAGTTAATAGACTGTTTCCAAGGCCGAATACAGTACAGGTCTGCCACGTGATCATATCAGTTACATCGAGCAACGACATTTTGTCAATGACAGCGATTGTTGTTGATACTCGTTGTTACTGCTGATTTGTGTGTTGTTTCACTGCAAGCATATTAAATAAAGAAAGTAATTAACGTATTTTAAACGTTGAAGTTTACTTAGCGTAATTTGGCGGTGGCGCGTCTAGGCCTGTACTAGTCGGCCTAGGGCTGTTTCTCAGTTACGTCTTATAAGGAAATTACTGTCGGTAATGTTTAAGTATGCAACCTAGCATATGTTCCGCGCTTCAACTATAAGGGGCCATCCATAAATTACGTCACACGAATTTCATGATTTTTTGACCCCCCCTCTACCTGTTTAGATTTTTACATGTGACGTCACAGAGCTGATGACCACCCATACCCCTTGTCATACTTCTCCACTCCCCTCCCCCCCTTAAGGTGTGACGTAATTTATGGATGGCCCCTTATTTTGCAACCAATAAATAAATCAATACGTATTCTTTCCAAGCAAGGCCAACTTTGTATTTAGCTCTTTCATTCGTTCGAGAGAAAGGAAATTTTTGATAAAATTATGAATTAAATTAACAAGGAACATTTTGGTGCCGAAACCATCTTAGGACAGGCTAATCCCTAATAATTAATTAATACAATAAAGTTTTCAGAATTAAGTGGCTGTCTCGACTGCGGTAACTCGGAAAACTACAGAATAACTGCGAATAATTTTAATAATGATTAATAAAGCCTAAAAAGATTATCGTGAATCTTAAACATTTTCGAGCGGCGAATAATAAATATGAACGCAAAACTTTGTTAATGAAAACACGAATGCGGCTTAATCAAGACGTAATTGATACTAATTTACAAAAACAAAAGAACTTTGATTGAATACTCGAGTAGAGATAGAGATAGGTTCCTGTATTTTGAAACGTGGCAGGAAACATCAGTTTGCTTTTAATGTAATTGCGAAAATCCGTTTAAACTCAGGTCTGAGAAGGGTGTAAGAGGGAAGGAGGGAGATAGGACGATCACGTTAAATAAATTGAATAATAAAAGGATTGCAGGATGATTCGAGAAACAGCTCGGGATTATCTTTAAATTTATTACAGTCAGAGAAAGGGATTATTAAGTACTAGGGGATATAATATATAATATGAAAGTGTATATCTGGATATTTCTGAAATATTATTGTAATAATATCAATAAAAATAAAAGCACAGCTGTGCATACATATAACTCAAATCAGAAAAAACGAGTGTGCTTTAGACCACACGACTAAAGTAAACCTTTTTTAGCTCCATCTATGTGATAAGAGGAGAGAAAGAAAATGTGCGCGCACTGCTCTCTCTTGCTTCTACAGGGTGATACAGACCTGCACTGTGTTTAAAGCCTCGATGACACACGGCGAGTTTACAAGCTACTATCTGGGAAATTCACTATCTGTTAGTAAAATCGTCCAGTGTCATCGTGTTACTTGCTAACTAGCAGCGACTAGCAGATTGTTGACAATCTACGAAAAAAAGTTGAAAGGTCGTCAACTTTACTCGCCTACACGCTTGCTCATGATTGGTTTATTTATGTTTCCAACATGGCTTCCGATAAACAGCTGATTTCGACTGTCACACATCTGAAGAATTAGTTCACGCAGGCGTCGTTATTCTTGTTACTGGCGCTAGTAGCGGCTTCAGTTTCCTATGCTTCTGAGCGAGTGGATAGTTTTGTGTGTCATCATGACAATCTCACTCGCCGATTTACCCGCTTTTAAATTTAGTAGATAGTAGCTTGTAAACTCGCCGTATGTCATCGAGCCTTTAGATATACAAAACGTAACTGGCTATGAGAGAAAGAGAGAAAGAAAGTGTGTGCTTGCACGTCTCTCTCTCTTGCCCCTACAGTAATATACGAAACGTAACTCTCTCTCTTTCTATCTTCACTAACTTATATCTCCCTCTCAACTACCGTTCGCCTCGCTTTTCGTAACGCTCTCGTCACGCATTCACCAGTTTACTCCCCAAGACAAGCGTACGTAAAGAAGTTTTACTTCAAAAAATAATCCGACAGGTGTTAGGTAACGTTTTGTATTGTAAATAGCTCAATGTAACGGACGAGATCATCATTTTCATAAGCAAGTTGGAAATAAATTAGAGTGTGCAATTCACACGCGGTAGAAGTGAAACCTCCAGAAAACTAAAGTAGACAATAGTTGAGAGACTACGAAGCACTTTTTTTATCAATGTGAAGGATGATTTTTGTCGTCGAATTCCAGTGCACATTTTCCCGGAACATTTGGTCATTTGTGTTTTCTCCTTCGGAGTTGCTAGACATCGCTATCTTTTGTGTTTTCTTTGCACGTTCATTTTGAAGATTGGATATTTATTTTACCATTTTTTTTTCATGGATTTCGTAGAATTTGACCCTTGGTCTGCTAAATGTCTGGCCGCTAAAGTAGACTTCTTGGGACCGTGGATTTATCGTATTATGTTGGAACTGAGTACCAGTGAAATAAATATATTATTTATTGCTATCTCACTCTTTTGCAGGCTAAATCCTATAGATGTATGTTAGACGTTTCTTTTAGTGTCGCTCGCTTCCGTTTCATCAAGTTTCAAATCACAACGGTGATAAAGAAGTTTTCACATCAAAAATAAAGACCTTGGAGTGAAGTTTCAATTTTAGTAAAAATAAGGAACAAAAGTTTTTTGGTTCTGTTTCTTTGGTTCTGAAGATGTAAACAAATGATTTCGCAAGAAAATTCATTTTTTTCTGGCTGGTTGGAACTGCTTTATTTGTTAGAATTTTTGAATGAAAACTGAAAAACATTGAATCGATGTGTTAATTTCTTAAGTTGGTATTAAATTGGTTTATGACTTTCTGGGATGGGTTAACTTATATAATCCATGAGAAGTTCTTGGATTGAGTTAATTTTTATATAATTTCAGACGAATTAAGTAATAAAATACCATTCGGGTATTCATTTACTGAAATCAATAAAGCCCATTTCAGATGTGTTTATAGATTTGATGATTGCCATTGTATAGTGAAATTTGTCTCGTATTCGCAAGGCATTCTCTAAATAAAATTATACTGCACATCAAACTACTCTAACACGTAAACCTCCTGTAAAGTAAGAGGAATTGGTTAAACTTATTAAATTATTTGGATGATGTGGGTAAGTATTGAGTACAAAAACTGTGCCAAGTATTAAACATAAAAGTTTTACCATAATGGCATTATATGTTCCCACTAAAGTATAACATTTGGTAGTCGTATTGAGCTAAGCCAAAAGTATGACTCAAGTGCTTTAAAATACGCATGGATACCCAATATTATACGCACATTACGTTATAAAAAATTACCCCAGAAAAGAATGATATTACCAGATGACATACCCACTCATTGGAGAATAAAGTAATGCCTTGTTCAAAATCGTACTGTGAGATAGAACCAACCAGATAGGGCATTGATTAAACATAATCGATATTGAACGATCTGGCTTGTTAGAAAATAGACCTTTGATTAAGTTGATATAAGAATACTGTTCAATAATGTAATTTTTTTATGTTTTATTACTTTTTTATGTGAACACATGGAATCAGTGAGACTATGGCATCTCCAATTGATGAGGGGAATAAGATGGGAAAAGGAAGGCAGTAACGTATCTGGCTCTTCAGATCTGGTCACCAAACACAGCTAAAGCCATTTCAAGCAATTTCAGGCAACTAGCATGGTGGTCGAAACATCCACAAATTATGTAAACATCAAAGCAATGAATGAAGAAATTTACAAAAAAAAAATTCAGCATGGTTGTCTTACACCAGGGAGATAACGAGAGTATCTTTCACTCTGGAACGTTCCGAAAATATATTACATACATTATTTTTAATTAATTAATTGTGAAATAACACAACATATTACACAAATAAAATTTATTTTCGCACGCCGCGGCCGAAATTTGAAGGAGGCCGTGATAAAAAAAAAAAAAAAACGTGACACCTTCATCATCGAAACGACATTGGGCCGTATTCATAAAACTGAAGGATATCCTTGTAAGTATAAGGTAGAAGTATAAGGTTTTAAATTGAAGAAAAACGTAGGAGTATAAGCATTTCCTTTTTTTCGTATTTATAATGATTACCTTATACTTGCAAGTATATCCTCCAAGAATAAGTAAAAAGTTGTTTACATGTTGGCTTGTGACTGTGCCGCGGCAGGTCCCAACCTGTTTTCGATGGTTTGTTTATTTACGGTATTTCTTTTTTATTGGTGTTTTTTGAGTACAGTACTTCGATCAGAGAAGATGTATTCGTAAAGCAGCGATAGTGAAAGTACAGAAAAAGATAATGCTACAACCGAACTGCAGTTCATTGCAGATGAAATTGCAAATACCCCCGTGATTTTGGAAAAATTCTTTGTAATCACGAACAGGTGTTGACAAACGCTGCTTGTAGTGTTAATCTCTCAGTTCCACAACATCTGCCATCGCTACAACTGATCCCTACACGGCTGAGTCTGCTACTGACCACACTCGAAATTATTGAAGGATATCCTTTTTATTTAGAGTAAAAGGTAACATTTATGAATAACCAAATACTTTTTGTGAAGGATATACTCGTACTCAATAAGTATAAGGTTTTACTCGGAATATTATGAATGCGAGTTGAAGGATTTCCTTTATATTTTGCAAGTATAAGCATAACCTTTTTTTTATGAATACGGCCCGTTGTCTTGAAATCGACATGATATCGACCATTACCATGAACATTATGAAATCGATATGATAAAGACCATTTAATGATACCAACTTCAAAAAACTTTTTTTTTTTTAAAAAGAAAGACAATCGTTCCCGGGTTACGAATAACCCAACAGTGTTTGAAAATCTCCTACTACCACCTCAGAAAGCCGAAAATGTTGCTTGCGTTGTGATAGAGGACTTAGCCAGTCGAGGAATCGAACACGCGACGCTCGGGTGGGACCCAAACGCTATGCCCACTCAACCACTGACCAGACTAAATGTTTTACAATATCATTTAGATTTGTGATCATAACATCGACATGTTATTCGTATGGTATTGGCACGAAGGATATAAAACTAACGTGATATCGATGTCGTAGGCCCATCGTAAAATCGATTGATAAAATGGGTCTAGGTAAATTGACCGAATTGCAATTTGTCGAAATCAATTTTTCGAATTCAATTGTTCGAAATGCAATTTTTTGAGCTTCAATTTTTCGAAAACATATTTTTCGAACATCAATTGACTGAAACACTAGTTTTTCGAATTGATATAAGTATGAATACAGTACTTACAAGAGTATTTTATTATAGGATGGACAATATCAACTAACCTAACCTAACAGTATCTCGTTAGTCACAAGCAAGTGAAATATATATTTCAAAAGTTGATTTACAAATTCGAAAAATATGTCTGTCGGCCAATAGGCCACTTGCATGAATTTCATAACGACTTGGGAAAAAATCGTGTGGATAGATTTTTTTACTAAGATCACGAAAATGTTAGTAAATTTTTTTAGAATGGTACAGTTTATTTTTATTTTTAAATAAATAAATCCAATATTTGGGCCCGTGACGTCACTACATGAAAATGTCCCGCCTCCGAAAATGTTCCTATTAAGTTTGTAAAATTCCACCCTGATTTATTTTTTTTATGTGGCAACACTTTGATTTCAGGCGAATTTTTTAATTTGACATTTAACGTTCACTAGATTTATTGTTTGTTCTCTGCGAACTTATCATTTGGTTTGACTTTTTGACAGATGTTATGAAGAGAACCCCGTACATTTTACGCAGTCTGTACGCGTTTTACAGGTATAATGGTAGTGGTGCTAATTTTAACAAAATCAAATTTTATAATATTATTATTATAATTTACAAGTACAAGTATATTACATTGGATTTAGTAATATAGACGTTGAACGTCATAATGATTTATGATCAATAAGATGGATCAAGGAAAAAAATATTCATGAGATGTAACATTTTTGGTATGCCTAGTTATTCTCCTGTGCCCTTTCTTGTGGAAAACGTTCTTTCTTTAAAAATGATTTTTGGCTATGTAATTATCGTTTTTTCGCACCCATAAAGTTATGTCCCGTCTTTCCGGTTTAAAAAAAATGGCCTGATTTTTCGTAGTGAAATTTTCCAAAAATCGCCAGGGTTTCAAAAATACGAAAAAAAATACACAATGTCTTAGAATATTTGCCTAAACCAGATTTTTTTTTTAAATGTGATGCAGGTGGCCTATTGATGGTGAAAAAGCAGTCTTTCGAAAAACCGAAATTCGAACAATTGATTTCGAAAAACATGTCTGCTCCGTGATGTGCCTGTGGCGCATCGTGATCTGTCTGATTTTACGATTTATCTGCGACATCGACTTTACTTTAAAATAACAACGATAGGCTAATGCAAAATAGCGTTACGACATTGAAGTGATATTAAAGTATAATATTATAGGCCTTATAAAATTAGTTTTTTTTTATTCGTACCGGCAAATATTACAAAATTGTTATAATAACTGAAACTTAATACAATTAATTGCATAATACATGAATGTTGGATAAATATCCAATCGCATTTATATAGATTTACGAGAAGTTTGAGAGGAACGGCTTTTTTATACAAATTTATACTGGGCGGCTGAAGTTTTGTATGAAAAGGGCCGCGCAGACTTTCCATTTAATGTTTGAAAACTTTGTAACGTAATAACAAACATGCAAATGTTTTTCATGTCGTTTGCAAGTTGTAAATGCCTAAAAAAACAATGTTTCAATGAGAAATGGAGAGCCAATCTAGCACTTCATAAATCGTTGTATCATTCGTTCAAAGAATTTACGCAGTAATACTTGAAGTCAGCGTCAACCTAACGACAAATTCATAGTCCTTTGACTGAAAATAAGCGTTTTATCATTTTTATGCCTCGCCGACTCCGCGAACAGAGGCCTATTCTTCAGACTGAATGGACGACGAAGCAATCTATGAAAAATTGGTGCTTAACATCATAAGCGTACCACGAATCATAACTTCTGGCAGTAAAAACTACTGAGCGGGGTATCATCGTTATTATGGAACTGTACGAACATTTCAAGAGCTCGTTTTATTTTGCACCGGGCAAATTTTAATATTTATGTGGTAACTTTGTGGTTCCACCGCAGTTTTGGCAGAATATGTGCGTATAAATATTTATAAAAAAATCGTGGGCCTTAAATCGAACGACACGAATGTAGAAAAGTTAATTGAAAACTAATTTGAAATTTGGCAGTCTTATATATTGGGTTTTATTCAATGCTTATTATGTACTATTACAAACAGGGCTCGCCACTAAAAAATTGCGTTAAGGCTCTGCAACCGGGCCCGAAAAGAAGAAGATGGAGAGATATGAAATTACGAATGTTAGAGGAGAGCGCTAACATTTACGGCGACAAAATTGATGCGAAAATTGCGAAAATGTTTAATAAAACACGACTCGTTTAAAATAGAGCAAAAATCTCGCGGGCATTATCTTTAACAGCATTTAAAGAAACACTGTGAATTTTTTCATACATATAACTTGTAAAATAACTGAAACAAACGTGTTAATAAAAATTTTTGGAGCATACTTTGCGATTTTTTTCTATCGAGGGAATTTCATATAATTTGCGTTTCGGCGCGGACAAAGTTATTATCTTCAAGAATAACATATATTTTCCGGTTTATTAATAACATATTTTTTAAGAGCTTTAAAACTTACATTGTGGGAAATATCTAATAAATCGGTACAAATCCGGGTTGCGGGCCGTTAAGGGAAATATGTAATAAATCGGTACAAATCCGAGTTGCGGGCCCTTAAGTATTTTTTTATGTGAATACTGCAAGAGTCTCAACTGCTCCCAACCATCTGAGCCAGCGAGACTACGGCTTCCCCAATTGGGGTATGTTGTGAGATAAAGGGTAGTGGAGAAGAGAAAGAGAAGGGAAAGAGGAATGGGGGGAGTACCTGGCTATACAGATTTGAAACATGGCTAAAGCCATTTCAAGCAACGTTTCAATTCTCAACGGTGGTCTTACACCAAGGCGATACTGACAGTATCTTCCGCTCTGGAACGTGCCGCAAATATACTACATTTTTATTAAATAACACAAATTAATCAAGTAAAATGTACTTGAGCACGCCGGGGCTTGAACCCGCGACCTCCGGATTACGAGCCAAAAGCATTACCCTATCATTACGCCTATTATGGATTTCAAAATGAGCCCCTAAATTCAATGTACCCGCGAGTCTTTTGGCCTCAATTCAAAAATTAGGTTTTGTATGAAAAAGGCCACGCTAGCGTTCTTTTTTTATTTTATTCAATAAGATCACATTCAAAATTGATTTTTTGCTCCTCCTTTTCCCTTTGTTTGCTGACTGCCTTTTGAGTCTTAGATCTGCCTGTGTGCAGTTACTTTTTTTAAAAATCTTTAATTTGATTCGATTTTAGATGTCATTTTGATTCTAAATTGCTTTAATGTATGCGTAGTTATTTTTCGGTAAAAATGGTTATTTGTTTGCTTAACCTTTTCAATCCGCTAAATTGGAATTTATGAAAAAAAACCTTTATTTTGTCATGCTGGTTTGTGAAGTTGAGATTTTTTGGTAGTTCGTCATCGTCATCACATTTCTACAAACTTTATAAATAAATAAATTTAAATTTCGGAAAAGCCGATCAAAAATATATTATGGAGACCCAGACGGTCAAATATCTTCCATAAACTGCTGCTTGCATTAATTTTTGAGTTTAATGTATAGGGTGTTCGGGGGTAAAGTGCATTAACTTCGGGAGGTGATTCTACATGATGGTAGGAGTAAAAAAGATTAACAACTTTTTCCAAAATTCCAACATTTTTTTCCCATACAAAAAGACGTACCTACTAATAATCCTTAGTGTGAGGTACGATCTTACTTGCTGAGCGCCCGCCGGGCACGATTGTGGCAACATTGCATGGTTGTGATTGGCCCGTATCGTAACAGCGGAAAATAATAAAGCTGGCGGTACACGCTGGTCTATTTTTATCTTTTTACCACAAAATAACCCCTAAAAGTTGGAATTTCGAAAAAAGTTATTTTTCGTAACACAAATGAAACACAGTTTCATTTGTCATATTTTTCATGCTCATTCTTTTTTTTCATTTTACGTATGTATTGACGACCTCCATAGTCCAGTGGGTAAGACTCTTGACTCACAATCCGGAGGTCGCGGGTTCGAACCCGGCATGCGCAAATAAATTTTATTTGATTTTAATTTGTGTTTTCACAATTAATTCATTTAAAAATAATATATAGTATATTTGCGGCATGTTCCAGAGTGGAAGATACTATCAATATCGCCCTGGTGTAAGACCACCATTCAGAATTGAAACGTTGCTTGAAAATGGCTTTAGCCGTGTTTAGTGACCAGATCTGAATAGCCAGATACTTCCCAACCTTCCTCTTCCCCACCTCCTTCCCCTCCCCACTACCTTCAGCCTCACAACATACCCCAATTGGGGATGCCATAGTCTCACTGGCTCCAGACGGGAGCAGTTGAGATTCTTGTGCGGTATACACTGTAAAATGTATTGTATTTACTTTTAACTTTTACTTATTATTACACTGAAAACTACCTACTAATATGAAATGTATTTCATAGCACTACCCCTGCATACATTCTGAAATATCATTATCATTAATAGTAAAACAAAATATAAAATTTAAATCAAACAACAAATTTTAAGTAAATATGAATTCCCTGCAATTAACTGAAGGCAAATTTAATATCATTTAAATCTGCCAGCGAAATAAAAATCATCAACGAAACGCAGTGATATCCAAAACACTGATATCAAAAGTAGACTGCTACTGTGATTTTTGTGTTTTCGACTGCGAAAACACGAAAATCATAAATAATAAATGATACTAATTCAACACATAAATTGTCCAATTATTTTATCGTAAAACACCAGTTTATTTTAGCACGTGCAATGATACGATGATAAATATTTTATTTATTTTGGATGGCTGAAATTTTAACGAATTTAACGAAATGTTCCACGAAAGAGTAAACGTGGTATTTACATATCAAATTTCGAGTCAGAATTTTGTGTATTTTTCCCTTTAAGTTGAGTTTAAGCCACAGCAAGAGATAAGCCACAATAAACTCTGTTGAAACCGAAAATATTTGGAACGCAACCAGAAGCTCAAATTGGATTCCTTCAGTGGCCCGGAGAACAGAAGACAACCGACCGAATGACTGTAATTCAATCAAACATTCGTATTACATGTAACGAAATCCCTCTTTGTCAATTTCGATACGAGATAAAGCCATTTCCGGAATAGGATTCAATACAATTTAAAGTACAACCTTACGTTGATACCGTGTATAGTCATGCAGGCCGACAAAATAGCTTATACTTACTTTACTAAAGTAAATCAACAAATCTTTTAGTTTTAGACTGAGATTTCAAAATATTGGCAGAAATTCGCTGGTAAAAATTTAAAAACTCTATAGAAAGTACAGTTTGTCAAATAAGAGTAGAAAACATAGGAGGTCGCCACTGTTGTTCTAATGGCAATACTAAAAAAAAACTCTCTCGTGAGATTGTAAAGCTGTGTAACCTACATTTTTATAAACAAAATAAAAAGAAATGAAAGTGAAAAAAAAAATTTTTCATTTCAATACAGATACCTACTTATAGGTATATTATTATTATACCTTTGCAATTTTGTGTTAAGAAGAATAACGATATTGTTTTAAAATATAAAGCACAGTTTAGAAATTGCTCACATTTATATAATACTAGCTTATGTACCTAGCGTTGCCCGGGCTTTAGATCATGTGTCTAATTTTATATTTGAATATTTATTTATTTATCTACATAAGGTATGTTTACATTACATTATTCGATGCCTGTCTCACTAGGGTATACCTGTGTTGAGACAGGCGTAACTAACTCATTCACATCTAAAAGTATTGTAACTAAATTCACCATTTCTTATTCTTCCTTTCTACTTGGCAGTTTACTGTTATTCAAATTAATGTCAAATTAAATGAAAGCCAAACACTTTGTAAAACACCATTTAATCAAATTTATGTCTATTATTTTAATCATATTTTGTATGCTGTTGAAAGAATACAAAACAAATTCTTACGTTTTCTAAATTTTAAAATGGGTATTCCAGCAATTATGTTGAACTACAACACTATTTTAAATGATATGAATATGTTAAAATTGTCCGACAGAAGAATTTTCACTGACTTGGTATTTCTATATAAAATTCTAAATGATTTAGTTGATAGTCCGATATTGCTAGAATTGATAAGTTTCCGGATTCCACTACGTAATACCAGAAGTCAGGATTTATTTCAGTGCAGAAATTCTGGGACTAACTACCATATGTATTCCTCTTTACCCAGAATACTAATGGAGGGAAATAATTATACCAAGTCAGTGGACATCTTCAATTTATCTTTAAACAAATACAAAATACTGTTACTGAGGCAGTTCAGTCATGTACAATAAATACTATACATTGCGTTTTAATTAAGTGTAATTAATTGTATAATCTAGATTAAAATATGATAGGCACATGCCAATCACGGACTTTTGGCACTAATACGTGAAATATAAATACTATATATTGCGTTGCAAAAACCTATTATTATTATTTTTTTTACAGTGAATACCGCACAAGAATCTCAACTGCTCCCGTCTGGAGCCAGTGAGACTATGGCATCCCCAATTGGGGTATGTTGTGAGGCTGAAGGTAGCGGGGAGGGGAAGGAGGTGGGGAAGAGGAAGGTTGGGAAGTACCTGGCTATTCAGATATGGTCACTAAACACGGCTAAAGCCATTTTCAAGCAACGTTTCAATTCTGAATGGTGGTCTTACACCAGGGCGATACTGATAGTATCTTCCACTCTGGAACATGCCGCAAATATACTATATATTATTTTAAATGAGTTAATTGTGAAATAACACAAATTAATCAAATAAAATTTATTTGCGCATGCCGGGTTCGAACCCGCGACCTCCGGAATGTGAGTCAAGAGTCTTAGCCACTGGACTACGGAGGAGTATTTATATATTATTTAATCATAGTGTAATTTGTAAATTTCATACTTATGTAAAAGCCACGTAAAAGGGCGTAAATAAATAAATAAATAAATGTCTTTATGTGGGTACCTTAACAACAGTGCTTCTTCTTGATTTTAAGTTTTTTTCTTTAAGAACAAAAAAAAATGTTTTTTTAAATGTGTTTACAGTGTTTCATATTTTCAGTGTCATTGCACTTTAACAGAATATTTGACAGTTAATTTGGTGTTGCCAGCCTACAAACGAAGTAGTTCCATTTTTTATATTTTTTAATCTTATTTGACAGACTAAGCATTCGTTTTTGGAATGACTAGGAACTCTTTTTAAAATATGACTAAGCTCTTTTGTAACCGTAACCAAACATCCCTAAAAAAGTGTAAACGAAATTTTGGCCTCCGACGACTTTTTCGGTCTTTTTTTAAAAAAATTATTTTTTATAATATCAAACAATTTTTTTTCGTCTAATGTCGTCACAGGTCACTAAAGTAACCGCCCAACTCACCACTTATCTCCCTAACTATCCAATATTTTCTGATTAATTTAATGATTTTGGATGAACAGTAACATTTTTTACTCCAAATAATGCCAGGGATCACTGTTTTAAAGTAATTCAATTACGTCCCTTAGGGAACGTACCCATACTACGTGACACGTTTAGGGGGTGGGGGGGGGGGGTCTTCAAAATGTCACGCTTGGTACAAATGAGAGGCGGGTTGCTTAGGTTTTTGGTTACCGGGGGAGGGGGGGGGGGGGTAAAAATTGCAAAAAGTTGGTCACGTAGTATGGGTACGTTCTCTTAACTGCCTGTATAATATATTTAACGAAATTGCTCGTTGTTATTTTTTCTATACGGTATGGATAATTTGACATAGAATTGAATGATACGTAGACGAAACGCAGAAGCCACTAATAGGTCGACGTGTGCACTTTTAAAATACACTGGATTAATAGAGGGACTAAGGTAGAGAGAGGTTCAAGAATGATCAAACACGGAGGAATCAATTTGGAAGGCGAGTATGGGTACCGCCGCACCGGGAACCATTTTTTAGATTATCAACACCACTGCCATAGGTCAACCCGGGAGTTTCTTAGCAGGGTTACTCGGGTTCATGGGACGAGGTTTGGCTTGGTCTTGGTGGTGGATGCGATTGCCCATCTTCTGCGTGGCGGGCAGGGTCAGGAGAGACCGGTTGAGGGAGACATCTTGACTTCTCCAGCCGGACTCTTTCGAACCATCGCCTTGCACTGCAGTGGGAGGGATGGATTCATACGTCCATCACTCTTGGACACATTGACCCCCAGATTTCTAACAACCACTCCTCATACCTTTTTCATTCCCAGAACTTCTTTTTCCTATCTTAAAAGGACCCCCCACACAGCATTCCCGGAATTTCCCTAATATTAGGAAATTTTTCTTCAGGGTCTCCCATGCGGAGCTAATATAAAAAAATAAAAACAAGGAGAAATCATGTTAGATATAAAAAAATAAGATATATTAGTCCCAACGATATGTGGCACATACGTCATCCACGATCGTCCTCTTCCTACTCGCACGTCTTGCATGAATATGAAAATATGGATGATACTAGAGTGAATACGTAATGTGTGATCTCTTTGAGGGATTACTATAACTCCAGAATCTTGGTGCGTATTATGAGGGAAAAAAAAAATACAAGTTTAGCCAACTATTAATCCAGGAGAAGATTGATGGAAGTTGAACCAGAGAAAGATGCCGCACCTCATGGCTTCAAAAATCACGTGACTGCTACTACCGGATGCAGTTACTACCAGACACATTAAGTAATACTGTCACTAGGACAAAGATTTCTCAAATGAAAGTCAATCTCACAAGAAAAGGCACAATAAGAAAAGGTGTGTATGAAATACAATGAAAAATAATAAGTATCTAATGTTCAACACTATTTGCAAAGTGGATAAAGATTATTCCTCTCTCGAATATATATATTTTGTCTGTGCTATTTTGTCTGAGGTTATTTTGTCGAGTTGTGGAATAACACTTGTAAAGCAAACTGCAGAGAAATAAAGCTCGTTTTGTGGGATTTTGACAAAGATCTAAGTTGGTCGTTTGTATAGGAGCATAATCATAATTTATCGAGGTTGTCCCACTAATTCCGAAAGAGATTTACAATCGAATTTGGCGTCTGGAAATAATGAAAGGAATTATCTTGGTTATAATTCTATCAGTGAAACAGATGTTTATACTCTGGCCCGATTTTATGGATTATTTGATCATTTTAGCTAAGTTCTGAATTTCAGTGTAAAAGTCAATTACTATTAGGTTTTCAAGAGTCTCTGCAGATTGTTTCAAGGAAAATTGTACTAGGATAACAAAGACTTATCTTTCGTGGTCTACTTTTGATTACGTGCTAACTAATATACCTAATTTTATGCGTAAACTTCACTGGTTTATGGAGCCCAGTAAACATGCAATATGTCAAAATGTATACAGAACTGCTTGTTTTTCCGAATAATAAAAAAAATAATAAGCTTATGAACCGCAAATCATTTGATATATTTTCGCGTACCGATTTTGTTTTTGTCTTGGCTAGGCAAAACTGTAGACTGGAAAAATTACAAATCTTGTGAAAAATGTCGAAGCAGAGCTATGTAGTTGGTTTAATTAAATTTATTGTTCTTCTTTCTGATATAAATTCTACTATGACTTCTTTATATTTAGTGAATGATGTTTTAAATATGTCATTACCCAAATTTTGTATACGGCGAACGGGGGTATACAACTGTGATTCTGTGTTGGAGTCACAATAGAAGGGTAGATGTTGCCCCGACGTTGAATTGTGAGGTATATATATGGAAAGAAATCAAGCATAAATAGTTCAGGGCTTTCAATTATTAAATTAATGATTTTATGTAATTATGTTAGGTCATATACAATTCTACGTTCGTATAATTTTAATAAATTAAGTTGATATAGTACATAAGGTATCGTACCCATACTACGTGACCAACTTTTTGCAATTTTTAACCTCCCCGGAGACTAAAAACCTTAGGCCCCCGCCGCTTATTTATACCAAGCGTGGTATTTTGAAGACCCCCCCCCCCCTGAACGGGTCACGTAGTATGGGTACGTTCCCTAATCATATGTAGTTGATAGATTCCCTTGAAATACCCATTCATAAATGAATAATTCTTAAGGATTTATTTTGAATTCTTTATATGAATGACTAGCATAACTAGGTGTCCACACACTTGAGTTGTACTCGATTTGACTCCAAACCAATAACATGTACAAATTTTTAAAGGTTTGAATATTTTAAAATTGACTGCAAATCCTTATTACAAAACCAAACATTTTCAAAGTTTTATTTGATGTAATTTCAATATGGTTTATAAATTTCAGTTTTTGATCAAAGTTTACACCTAAATCATTCACCTCGGTCACAGCTGATAGCACCTGACTGGTCACTACTAACCCTAACGGGTTAGTTAAAACTATCAATTAAGTCATGAAGAAAAAGATGGAAATCAAGCTATTGATTGCCTTCTTGATTCAATAGCGGAACGTCCTTCTCAAACGGAAGCAAAGGTAGCACTGAAGCAGCTACCGAACCGGATCACAGCTCGTTTCGGAGTTGCATGTTATATTTTACGAAAAACGTCCAGTTTGCCTAAAATGGGTACAGATTTTGATTCTTGGATGTATTGTTGGATGTATTGTGTATTGTTGAGCGAGTCTTTCAAAATTTTATTCAATTCATCCATGGGGAGAGTGAACCTCTATCTGAACACGGTTGATGACAAATTCGACATATTCTTTAAAACCTACAGAGAGTTCCCAAAATTTTTGGCACTATATAAGTACTAAATATATTAACGGGCAACTTTTACAATAAATTATGTATCCGTATTCTTGTATGCACATGAATAAAATAAATACGGAAAGAAAATATCCATTATCTTCCAACATTTGTGGTACCAACATAACTTATCGTTTATGGAAATGTGAAATGCAAGAGAAATATAAATCTACTTACGGGGTAGTTTGACGACCTCTTCGTAAGTCACCAGGTCGAGTTGATCAAACACGGCGTTATGCTTGGCCAGGTACTTGTCCTTGTATTGCTTCTTCTTGCGAGCAAAGATGGAGCAGTTGACTAGAAGTAGAAGAACAGAAGAAACAGCACTTATTAGAATCAAGTTACTTTCAAACAGAACCAAACAGCTACAAAATCGATGGAACAAAAGGATGGGTAGCAAGACAATCTTTTTATTCAGGGAAAACAAACATACTCTATACTGATATTGTTAATAATAGGTTTGATTAGATTTAAAAATTGAGACGGGACTTTTTTCCAAAACATCTAAAACTATTGAGATATACTAGTAACGGTTTACTGTTAATTAGTTCGTTGTACCCTCTCCTTTGGTTACACATTTCATTTATGAGAGTAAGGGAGAGGTTACAACGAAACTGTCAGCGAAGAATCATAATTATCATTAAGATATTAGGTTTTGGCTAATAATTATTAATATAATAGATATTAGGTTCTATAATTAGGTATTTAAGGGTTCAGTACTTCTTACAGGTGTTTCAAGTATCGGAGAGCATAGGTTATGTCCTAGGGTGGTGTTGTAACAAATTTTGAAATATTGAAAATGCGTCGCTAATTGTGGATACTTTTTCAGTTCAAAATGAGATTGCAACGTTTTTTTAACCAAAATCGAGCTCACAAAGGTCACAAAAGGTCACAAACACACGATACAAAGCAACAAAGTTCCAAAACAAAACACAAGAACGAAACAATTCACGACGTCAAAGATTTTATCAGTAAAAGATTTACTTTTCTTACCAATCACTATAAAAACTAAACGGATAGATGTTTTTTCCCCTCAAAGAGATTACAAAAATATGCAAAAAAAAATTATCAATTTCAAAAAGGTTAGGTACCTACTATAAATTCGTCAAAATGACAAAAAAGGTCATAAATACCTACTTCGGATTTCCTGCTTGACGCAAATACTAAAACCACAATAAACGCCTGAAGCAGAAAAAAGTCTCATGAGTGCGCTCTGGCGCCATGAAATTTTCACAGATTTTTTGTTTTTAGAATTTTAAGACAATTTTCATATCGCAACGTCATCTATCCTATTAGCTAAGGAGGTTCTTAAGGCGCCGCAACCGAGTAAAAAAAAACAAGATGGAGAGATATGTAATTACGGATGTTAGAGGAGCGCGCTAATATTTAAAGCGATAAAATCGATGCGAAAATGTTTAATAAAACCCGACTCGTTTCAAATAGAGCAAAAATCTCGTGGAAGGTATCTGAAGTACCGTTTAAAGAAACATTATGAATTTTTTCACAACTATAACATGTAAAATAACTGAAACAAAAAACTGGTTGATAAATTACCATTTAGCGCCAAAAACGTCCAAAATGGTTCTAAACTGCAATCTCGGGCTAAAATCGTAAAAAACGTCGAAATGCTGATAAATTGTCACTTTGCGCCAAAAAGGTCAAGAAAGATTAAAAGATGTGAAAACAAACCTGTTTATAATAATTTTCGGAGCATACTTTTTTTCTATCGAGGGAATCATCATCATCATTATCATCATTACATAGTATAAAATGAAGTCGTTCAAAATGTATGTGCGCGTTAATCTTTTAAACTACGCAACGGATTTTCATACGGTTTTCACCAATAGATAGAATGATTGAAGAGGAATGTTTATATGTATAATACATGTAAATTATATTAGAGAAAAGCCGAGAAATTCACAGAAAACATATTTTTGTGCGATTTAAAACGGCTGGCGGGCCGTACTATAGTCACTTATGAAATTCGTTCTACGGAAGAAATTGGAAAATAGATGTCCTAGAGTAAGTAGGTATTTGATTTTCCTTTTTCAAATATCCAGTGTTGCATTGCAAGCATTGTATAATTAGTGGCGAGTTAATTAGTTTATATGTATAATACATGCTTATTATAGTAGAGAAAAGTCGATAAATTCAAATATTCAATTCAGGCAGCGGGCAGCTGGCAAGCAGATGGTGTGGATTTTATAAAGGTTGGGTAATGGCGTTGTGTTTCGTTAGCCACAGCAACGTGTGGCCGGGTCTGCTAGTTTTATATAATTTACGTTTCGGCGTGCAACGCGTCTAGATATTATCTTCAAAAATAACATATATTTTTTTAAGAGCTTAAAAACTTCAAATGGGGAGATATGTAAATCGGTATCGAAATCAGTAGAAATTCGGATAGTACCAATTATGCTGAAAAATGATAAGAGGTCATTAATTTTAACCATTTGTAAGAGCTAGTAGTTATACTATAATCTGTATACTGTAGGTATACTATAATCTGATGATAGATGTTTAACTATAGTAGTCTTAAACTCGTTACTTAAAACTTCGTAAATTATTGACCTACCAAAATAACTCATCAGACTAGGTAAGGGTAACTTATAAATTAATACAAGATGTTCGGCTTCTCGTTGGAATCAATTAAGATGATATACCGTTACAAGGGGGAAGTTTATAGAGCAAGTTCGTTGATTAGGACTTTGTAGAAGTGTCGACGCCTGTCAGACCATAATTATAATACTTAAAACAAGAGTTTGACTTTTGAGAACAGAAAATTCTTGTACCTTAACAGGGGGGCACTAAAACAAAACACACTTTGTAGTCTGTTAATGCAAGAAATATTATGTATGATTTATCTGAAAATTATACACGGTAGTTGGGAAAATGTTTAAGGTTTCACGTGAAAAGTTCTAAGACCACAGAATAGTTTAAAATAGTTCTATATGAAATACGAACCGGAATTATAGGTGAAACGCTCGAAAATGCCTTCGCTGGTTTTCAAACTGCACCAATTTTCAGTAATTTGGGTATTTATTTTGTTCAGGTTCTCCATAAAACAGTTATACAATGTTGTGACGTATGACAAAAGATAGTTGCTGAAGTCTCGACAGGTGACATTGAAGATGTCGATGGTCAATGCAGAATCGTTAAGCAGTTGAGTCGCTCTGTTTAATGGCGCATTCTGATAGGCAGAACTTCTCGTTTTTGGAGCATAAAAAAGTGCATGGGATCTCCCGCGAGTATAAACGTTAGGGACATAAATATAAGTTAATCTCTTTCAACATAGGCGGATTTAGTGTACCGGAAATTAGCTTAAAAAGGCGGGTTTCTAAGGTATTAAAATCGAGCATTCCTGTTTAAATTACAATGATGGTATGTATTTCATAGAATTAAAAATATTGCAGTTCACAGTAAAATACACACTGCAAATCATTTGTAGTGTTGCGTTAGCAGACAACAGTAATACCCCAAATCATTTGTCGTGTTGAGTTAGCAGACCACAATAATACCATATATCATTTGTAGTACTAGTTAGCAGACCGCAGGACAAATCGTTTGTAGTATACTTGAGTTAACAGACCGCAGCAATACCACAAATCATCTGTAGTATTACTATGTGGAGTTAGCATACCACAAAGTGGTAATCTGGGCCATTTTTAAATGGTAAACCAACCATATCAGAGTTTTTTCCCGTATCTGCCCTGATAATGTACATTGCAACGCTGTCCGAAACGTTGGCTAAAGAAGGAGGTAGCGCAACACGGCATAACACCCCAAAAACAAATAACGAAAAAAAACTTATCAGAGTTCATAATTTATAACGATTTATTTTATATATATATTAATTAAACAAAAAGACAGAAGGTGAAAATTAGAAAAAAAAATAATGAAAGACAATGCTGTCGATAATAATACGGTAAATTAGGATAAAATCGAAACTCAGTGTGGAAAAAATATTAAATAAATGGTTCATTATATTAATTTTTTTTAAACAAATCGAGATCAACACAATCGCTCATACGGGATCTACAGGACTTATCATTTCATTAATGTACACATTATTAAAATTTAATATTATGAATAAAACGAAGTAGTTACAAATATATTGTGTATTTTTATCTGAAATAATTATAAATATAACTATAAGCAGTTGAGTGGTTTCGGTATGTATTTGGAGTCGGTATATTTTCTATTTCTGATCTCCCTATGTCGATTTAATCGTTATAATGTTGTAGTGATTTTTGAATGGAGTGGGATTTTCTTGAAGAGTTTAGTACCATAGTATAAGAATTTTTTTTGCCCAAATGTTGTATTTGTAATTGTTTGTTGGACATGTTTTTGACCCTGAGATCTAGTGTTTCTAATGTACGCGTTGGTTGTTGTTTCTTGTGTTAGTTTTGATGAATGTAAAGGCGTGTTTTTTAGAATAATTTTTCACACCGAGTAATCGTTTTATTTCTATTAATGGGATTAACGGAGGACTGATTGGAGTAGTCGTCAGTATACTGTTATTAAAGAAATCTAGGGTAACAGTTTACAATGGAGTTCTGATACCAAGCATGATATTTGGTAGTAAGCCCTAATTATCAAGCTCAAAGAAACCGTTGGAGATGTTACCATGTAAGAAATAGAAGAAATCTGCAACGGTCAAACGAATCAAGTACTTGATTCAGGTTAGGTCAAGATGCGGTATTATGAAACAATGTATAAATGTGAATGAGGCAAGGAGTGCATTCTCTCTTTCAAATGAATTGATAGTTAGATCAAAAGCATTTAAAATGCATTCGATGCAGAAAAATCGTTAAATCTTATAAATAGAAAATCATTAATGTGGAACTAAACTGTCTTCGAAATATTTTACTAGGAAAACTAAATGTTCTGTTCAAAGTAAATATTAGAAAAAAAATCAGAACAGCAATTACGAAGGGAAAATACCAGGGAAAAGATAACACAGCTCACCGACAAAAATATGTAGGTAGCAGTGGCGGTCGGTGACTTTTTGTATAGGGGATGCTGAAGTATCTAATATCAAATATAAATAAAAGCTACCTAATATCAAATATAAATACCTACAGACTAGCCCACGAACAAGATACAACAACCAGAACCACTGACAAATATTTATTTATTTATTTATTTATTTATTAACGCCCTTTTTCGGGGCTTTTACGTTTTTTTTTTTTTTTAAATATGTCAAATTAGCTCTATAAATCCTTTATGCTTCACATAATTTATTACAGTTTTAAAATTAAATTAATTAAATAGATATTCGAAAGGTATTTAACGTATCAATCGGCATCCGTTATTCAAGCAAAATTTTCAAAATGGTCGCGTGATCAAATTCTCTAAAACGTACCGAATTAATCCACGCGCTTTGTCATACTATTCTGTGTTTTATGCCTACGCGCATTAAAGTCGTTTTCTGAGCGTTGGATGCTCCCTTCGAATGCGTATACTGCTTCAGGCAAAACTTAGCTGGCAGAACTAAACGCACATGCGCACATATTAAACTTTTTCTAACATAATGGATGCGGAATGGAGCAGAGAATCCACTGCTGCAGATATTGGTGCGTCTACGCGACATTCGACACACTAGCATCAAGTGTTGTGTTATTATGTAATTAGGTCCGGCTCGCGCGTCGTGTTTTGTTGTTTTTGGCCGCTAAGGTTGGGACGGTGTCGTTAAATTGCAGTATTTATTAATTAACCACGAAACCGGTCGGTATTGAAAAAAAAATTACAAACAAAGTTTTTATTTTATTTCAATTAATATATCAAAACACAAAGTGACTGCTTTGTGTTCACAAAGTGACCAAAAAATGCAGCATTTATTGCTGTTTACGGCTAGAAAAAAAGCTCAAAGCTTTTTTAATGCTTAATGAATAAATAACAATAACTATTATAATATTTATTATACGCCTCAAAAGGAAGGGATACGCCGCATCCATAGTATGTATGGAGGGACCGTACCTGGTAGGTAGATATATTAGTTCGACTAGAGAAGTAACTATAGAGAGTATAGAGTTTTTGAATTTCTTGGGCATCATGTAACAATCTAGACATTTTGTTTTGAAGAGTTTTATGTCAAATATAAATTCGTCATTAATTTTATTTATCTGCTACCGGCTTCGATAAATCCGTGTCATTCACAAGCAATCTTAAAACCGGATAAATAAAAATTAAGTAACAAATATGCACGTGAATTAAAACTCTTCAAAAAAAACTATAGATTTGTTTCTTGCTAATAATTTTGAAGGTAAACATTTCTTTATTACTACAGCTGAGTTAATACATCCGAGAAACATCGATTTTAATATGAAAGATACCTGAATTAAATAATATTCTGGAGCGTAGGTTCTCAACTTGGGCTATAACGCCCCCTCGGGGGCGTTTCAGACCTTCAGGGGGGCGGTAGAAGACCAAGAGAAAATTGGGGGCGTTTCAGACTTTCAGGGGGGCGCTAGGAGACTCAGAGAAACCCAGCCCACCCCATTCCATCTTGCCCCATTCCATCTTGGCCCATTCCATCTTGCACCAACACATTTACCATTATGCCCCCTCCGTTGTGGTAAATATAATCGTGACAACAATTGCTGTTTCAGATTTTCAGAATCACGAGTTAGGCGGCGCTAGAAAAAAAATTAGAGTGTGTAATTCACACGCGATAGAAGTGAAACAAGAAAGTCGCTAGATGTCGCTTTGTTTTGCCTATTTATTTTAAAGTGGTTTGAAGAGTGGATATTTTTATTTAACATTTTTGTTTAAATTTAAACCCAGGATTCAAACCAATTATGGAGTTAAAAGTTACCATCAAGGGTTGGATTGCGATCAAAGGGTTGTCTGATTTGTTCGTCAGATGTCTCTAATAGAATAATTTATTTTTGTCTCTTTCTCACACAACAGACAAGGTAAGTAAGTACCTTTATAAAAAGGCTTGCATCGGTGAAATTAACTTACTTCTTTACAAAAACTTGCACTAAGAATTTAAAATACTACTGAACCCTTGTCCGTTGGGTGGGGAAAAATTATTGTCGTCAGTTGTAAATATTCAAATCATAACAATAAAAAATCAAGAAATTAATTTACAAAAAAAAGTGCTTCATTTATAAAAAACCAATCCCAAGGTTTCTCCTGAGTGAAGACCTACATTTTTACAATTTTTATTCACAAAAATTTAAATGTTTTTTTTGGATTTCGCAGGATTCGAACCTCCGTCCGCTGGATTACTCTGGCCACTGAGATTTGCGACGCACTACACCGCTGCGCTGTGGGACGCGCGCAGCAAGGCGCGAATTTACGGTATTATATTCCGACGACCCGTAAAAAAACAAAGCGGCCAATGAGCGCAGACCTATCGTCGTTTTCGTTTTATATCTCAACCAATAGGAGCCTTGAGCGCAGTTTGATGTTTCACAGGTGCCGTAGTGCGTCAGTTCCGTTACTAAAGCAGTTTCACTTCAAAAATATTCTCAATGTGGGCGAGGGGCAAAAAAAGGTTTAGAATCTATGTTCTAGAGGTAAACAGAATATCCCTTGAGATTGCCTTTTTGGTCTCAGGAAGTAATTTTATTAAATTAAAAATTCTTGAGTTCCGATCTTTTAATTATATTAACGTAAACAAGTCGCAGGAAGTTGTGGATACCATTAAATTAAAATATCGAGAAATAGTATCAAATTAATGAAGTCAACGGTTTGTGGACTAAAGACCTTGAATTAAATATACTTTCTCGTAGATTCGAGAATTTTTTTAAATGCGTGTATTTAGCTAATTTAGACAACAAAAAAACAAAGCAATTAGTAATTTATAAAGCTAATTAGGACCAGAAAAACAAAGCAATTGTCTTATACTAAGAAAACATAATATTCGTAAAAAAATATGTATTTACTACGATGGACTTATGAAAAATCTTGGGATATTAGAATTTCAATTAAAAAAAAATACAATTCAAATGATTTTTTGACTCCCCCGTCCTTGTCACATGTCGTCACATTTGTGAGACCCCCCTCCCCCTAGTGTGACGTCACATATTTTGCAATTTTACAATAATTTTTTTTAATATGTCAAATACACGCTTTTAAATTTCGTCTCTAAGACTTATCATCATCTTTGACGTTCAAAATAAGATAATAAATATTTGCGGAACCTTTCAGAGTGAAAGATATTATCAGTATCGCCCTAGTGTAAGGCCATCATTCAGAATTGAAACGTTGCTTGAATTGCAGATCTGAGTAATCAGGTACTTCTCCATCTTCCTCTTCCACAAACCGTTCCTCTCCCCACCGCCTTCATCCTCACAACAAACCCTAATTGGGGATGCCATGGTCTCACTGACTCTGGAAGTTTGCGAGCAGTCAGGACACTTGTGCGGTATTTCCAATTAAAAAAAGAGTTTTCCGCTTTGTCACGAAGGATGTAAAAACTTCTGCAAAACAATTATCAAAATGAGTCTTTACTCAACAAAACAGAAAAATGTAAAGATACTCATTCTCAATGCAAATGGAAAGATTTTAAAATGATTCAATGGTAAGGCAGGAAACTCGAAGGAAAAAAGATCTTAGCATATTATCCTCGTAAACCCAAAATTACAATATCTGTTCCGAAATCGCCGAATCCTATTTTGCGGGATTTAAGGAAACTTTTAAAACACACATTTCTAAAGTTGCGGGCTTACAGGACTTGGACCAACTTAGTTTACATTCGAGTTTGCGAAGCGAAATTTTTGTGGTAAAAAATATACCAAACATTTACAAGGATGGGCGAAATGTTCTACAATTTTACTCTCCTTCTTTTCTTGGCAAACTAGCTGTAAATACTTTATACTTTTTCCGTTTTTTTTGCTGTGTTTTGGGCATTTAACGCGTTGGTGAGAGGAATAAATATTTTACTTGTGTAAGAAATAATCGGTAAAAGCTTCACAAAATAAAGTTGGCTAAAACATTGTGTAGATAGTGTATTTAACAGAAAAGAGTAAGTTAACTGGATTATAATAATATTATTTATTTTTAAGGAACTGGATTACGTTCATGAATCTGTACATCTCTATTTTCTATATATTATAAATTAAATCCCCCGCGTCGTCTGTCTGTCTGTCTGTTCGCGATAAACTCGAAAACTACTGAACGGATTTTCATGCGATTTTCACCAATAGATAGAGTGTTTTGAGAGGAAGGTTTAGTTATGTAATTTGTCAAGGATTTGTGTAAATTGGTTGAAACATAACGATAATTGTTAGAAGTGTCGGAAAAAGTCAAGCCGCCTGGTAGCTTTCATCGAAAACACTGCATAATCCTTTTGGGATATAACAAAACAATGCATGGTGGGATATTCCTCTTTTATAGTTCTACAAAAAAGTCCGCGAAGGCATATATCTATCTTTTACGGATAGCTTACTATACCCATTCTATCTTCTAAAAAAATGGTCACCTACATTGCGGTAATTGAAAAGTTATTTAGACGGATACAGTATTAATCCTTATTAACTTAAATACGTTAGTTACCCCAAGTATTTCATGCACATTATTATAATCTTTCACACCATCTCTACGTATTATAAATTAAAGTCCTCCGCGGCATCTGTCTGTCTCTTCGCGATAAACTCAAAGACGGCGGTGGTTACAAAACCATCCAGTAGATGACGTTGTGTTTTATTAGCCACAGCAACGCGTGGCCGGGTCAGCTAGTATGAAGTATAGTAAGAAGATTTATTGATTACACGGTTTTAGAGTAGGTATTGTTCGGGAATTTACAGATTAAGCTTCCGCGTCAATATATAATTACAAGGATCGCTACTTCAGCTACCTGGAAATATGCTCATTTCAGTGAAAAAATTTTGTAAAGCTTCTTATTATTAAGTTACAAGTTCCTGATAACTTTGAGAAAACGTGTGCACAATCGTTCATTAATCCGGTAAGTAGAATTGAAAGAAAAGTGTATTATATCGACGTTTTTATCTTATCTTATTGCTTTACCTTCCAAATGCTTTTGTGGTAAAACGTACCGATAAGTAATCTATAATATAAAAATGAATCGTTGAATGTGTTGCTAAGCGCATAACTTTCGAACGACTGCACCGAATTGGATAATTCTTTTTTTTGTGTGTTCGCTATTGTCAGGACAAGGTTTTTATAAAACTTCAGGTGAGATATGGCATTATGAAATTTGTATAAAAAATTACTATTGATGGCACGCGAGGAAGCGGCTATTGCTAAGGAAAGCGGGAGGGAGGGAGAGATGGGGGAGGGGAAGCAAGAGAGGGAGGAGAACCTGGGAGGGGGGGGGGAGGGGCTGGGAGGAGGGAGGGGAACTCGGGAGGGGGGTTCGCAAGACGAGTGGAGTGGGGAGAGAGAAAGTGGAGGTGACGGAGTGGGAACGCGGGAGGGGAAGAGGACGCAGGAGAAGAAGGGGAGGCGGAAGGGGAATGGGACGAATGGAAAAGGACACTCAGGGAGAAACAATTTCTTTATTAAATGGCATAGCAACGCATGCCGGGGACCAGCTAGTATAAAATAAAAGAAGCTTCGTTTTATACAACATTCATTAAATTATTATCTTTTTAAAGTTATGCACCGACGAGAGTATGAATTATTAATGCAAGATATTATAGAAATTACATTCAGATATAATCGAAAAAATTCAACACAAATTCCTAAGACATATAAATTTTAAACTCGGTATTCCCATTGAAAACATAAATTATAATTACTTAATGAAAGAATTAAATATATTAAGACTCTCAGATCGAAGAATTATATCTGACTTAATATTTATGTTCAAAATTGTAAATGGTAGAATAAACAGTCCTGATTCTAAGCTCATCGAATTTCATATACCCACTAGAGCAACTCGCTCCAAAATCTTGTTTCATTGTAACAACAACAGGACTGAGTACACGAAACACTCGCTTTTACCTAGATTACATGAAGTTAGTAATAGATACGCAGATGTGGCGGATCTATTTAACTGCACGGAAGCTAGGTACAAGAAGGCTATTCTGTCATATATTTTCTATCAATATTAATTTTATTTGTACTACAGTATTGAATGTAATTGTAGCTCTTTGTGTCATTTCTTAATCAAATGCCACAATTAATTTATAACTATTTTTTTAATTATTTCTTAAGTACCTACAACAAATATTTTGTGACATGTAATATGTATTTATGGTATATTTATACCGTTAATAAATAAATAAATATCAAACAATTTATGAGAAAACTTAATTTGAAGAGAACGATTCGAGAAGGAAATAAAACAATTTATTGGAAATCGGAAATTTTCCCGAACAATGAAAATTAAGTAGCTACACAGTCTCAAATTCGCAATAAAATTGAATCACCCCGGAATGGAATTCTCAGGTAGAATTTCCATTGAAAAAATAAAAATTTATGCGAAAATCAGACATTAAAAAAGTCAATATCATTTTATGAAGCCGGTGAAGCATTTATACGAATCGCCATTTGAATATTTTGGGATCGTAATCATCATCAAGTATAATATATACTTTCTTTGTTTCGCGGTGTGTTTAAAGGCTTGTTGTTAAGAAGTTATGACTACTCTTCTGGTAGATATTTTTAAATATTCCAAGGTACATTTCCACCTGAGAGACATTATTATTTTTACGAGTAAAAAGGAACGCGCCCGTAAAAAAGTTGGACTCGTTGAACGTTCATTAATTATGAACAATCTCTTTGCCTGTGCGGGGAATAAAAAATACCCAAAGTTGCTTTCGTAACTTTGGAAACACAAATGGAAATACAGCGTAAGTATGTTGCACGCAAAGGATTGTTAGAAATATTCAAGGAAAACAAATACACAATGGAAGGTATAGAAGAATATGAAAATTAGCATTTCAACGAAATTCTCTAAAAAATAATAATAATTTTCCATCCGTGTCGAAGGACCAATTTAACGATCATAAATTTTATTGGCACTTTCAATCGCACAAAAAGAGTTTGGTTTAAAACCATTCAGTATGACTGAATGTCGATAAGTGATATCTGATAATTAATATTTTTGAATGTAGCTATTACTTTGTGGTTATCCATTATAGAAAAATGAAATAATTCAACTTTGTATAAACCACTTATATGATGCGCAAATCCGACCGGTTTCGGAACAAACGTTCCTTCGTCAGGGAAAGCTTATACTAATTTGACAGTTTCGAACAATGTTTTATTATGGTAGGGGTGGAGCCGTAATTTTAATTTTTTGAGAAATACTAAAGATAAAGACCATAAATTGACTAATTCCGGAATATATAAACTCAAATGCAATGATTGTCCCTCATTTTATATTGGAAAAACAACTCGTAATTTTGAATTCAGAATCAAAGAACATTTAAGGTGTCTTAATAATAATAATTTTTCTGAGTTTGCTAACCATATCATTGAAAATAACCATTGTTTTGAAAAAAATACAGGGATAAATATTCTTCATATTAATCATAAAGGAAAACGTTTAGATAACTTAGAAGCCTTGGAAATTAAAAAATCCCTTAAAAATAATGAATCTATTATCAACAAACAAAAAATATTGTCATATAGCCCAATCATGGATTTGTTCCCCTACCCACCCACTCTACACTAATACCTACCCACCCAATCAATCTACATTATTATCTAGCAACGGCTCCACCCCTACCATAATAAAACATTGTTCGAAACTGTCAAATTAGTATAAGCTTTCCCTGACGAAGGAACGTTTGTTCCGAAACCGGTCGGATTTGCGCATCATATAAGTGGTTTATACAAAGTTGAATTATATCATTTTTTTTTTTGGTAATTAATAATTTATTATCTGATATCCCAGATTTACGGATCCAACTATTAATTCCAGAAAACAACGAAAAAAGTAATTCACTCGTTATAACTTGCATACCATCGGGAAGGATGTAATCGAATAGTTATTAAATAATAATAATTAAAATGGTCATAAATTAAATATTTTTTCAATTTGCACTTCAATTTTTTCTCCTTTAGATATTCATGAAAATTCATCCTTCGAAACAACGGGTCATAACACTTTTCTTGCTAATGGTTCAAAAACGAATGGGGTTGAAAAAAGCCAATTAAGTCTGAGTTTGAAAAATTAACAAGCCAGAAAAAAAAACATTGTTAAAAGTTTAATCTTTTTCATTTTCAAGTGCGTGCGGCAAAACTCGAAACTCGAAGTAAATACGAAAAAAATATAACACCAGAATACAAAAATAAAAAAAAAATACAGTCGCGCTTAGGAATACAATACGGTGTACGTGGAAGTTTTACAGAATGGGAAAAATTTCATAAGCTGTGATATTTATAAGAGAATGTGGGATAAAGCCCACACAGCGAGATGAATATGAACCAAATACAGGACCACAAAGGAATCGCTAACAAGAATACAAAATAAATCCCCTTTACTGTGCGACATCCCTTGAGACGGATTGCTTCGTCATCTCAGACATTACTAGCTTTCTCACCCTTGTATAAAATAGATCGTAAAACAATGTTTTATGAGTAAGGGCCAAAGGTTTTGTTTGTTTATTCGTGTTTAAACTTAATGGCTTTGGTGTTTAATTTGGAGACCTCAATTAATTAAAGTAATAATAAAGCAAATTTGATCATCAAACTTCTGCTTGACGAATATTTGAATGCGTTACAAGTTCAATTTGTAAAATCAATCACTCATATTCCTTGAACAGCTATCTATCTATAAAACTCATCAGCCGAAAGATTGTACATTAGTTAAATCGTCTTAACCTTACTAAATCATCAGTCGTCTTTCAAATCAGCGTAGATCCATTCAGTGATTAGAATCATTTTAGTCCACGAAGTACGAGGGTATTATCCAGATTATATTAACCAGAAATACAGTTTTATAATGTCGATCATAATTAGTATTAATTAGAAGAAAATTATATTCTATTTACAATTTCTTTAATAAAATGAGGTTATGGATTGCTAATATTGTTAAAATATAACATTTTAGAAAAATGAAATAATTCAACTTTGTATAAACCACTTATATGATGCGCAAATTTTTTTTTGCGCATCATATAATGATCGGTTTCGGAACAAACGTTCCTTCGTCAGGGAAAGCTTATACTAATTTGACAGATTCGAACAATGTTTTATTATGGTAGGGGTGGAGCCGTTGCTAGTTAATAATGTAGATTGGGTGGGTAGGTATTAGTGTAGAGTGGGTGGGTAGGGGAACAAATCCATGATTGGGCTATATGACAATATTTTTTGTTTGTTGATAATAGATTCATTATTTTTAAGGGATTTTTTTAATTTCCAACGCTTCTAAGTTATCTAAACGTTTTCCTTTATGATTAATATGAATAACCACAAAGTAATAGCTACATTAAAAAATATATAACATTTAATTGAGGTATTTCTAAAACACCACGAAATTTATAAGTTAAGTTAATTTTTAATTAATTCTAGGAAGCGGGGGAACATTACGATGAAAATATTAACTTGGTTATTAACTTGAGTCGTAAGTGTCTACGTAAATTTTAAAATATTAGAATAAAGTCACAGTTAGAAAACCAATGATTAGTTTTCAAAAAGTGGAAAAATCGTGAATTTTATAACTCCTTACGTAACATCTCTGACAATACAGTTCTAATGGCGATATAGTTCTTCTGGTTTTACACTACACTAACAGTTGAGTTCTTGTGAGTGTAAGACTTAGGCTATACATTTAATATTTGTCAATTGTTATGTATTTGTGATCCATCAATATGGATATCCATATATATTAATTGTGGTCCATTAATATGGAACAAAGTGCTACGCTAGACGTTCATAATTTTTTGTGATCCGTCAATATTTATCACGATCCATGGGTTCACGATACGAAATGCAGGAATCCAGATATCTGGGATCCACATTGTGATCCGGCAGTACGCTTGCCTACTCGTTCAATAAATATCACGATATTATACTGACGGATACGATATAAATATTGACGGATCTCAACAAATATTGAAGGTGTGGGTTCGCCTAACGCAAAGACAAATTATAACTCTTGAAATAACCTAACAATTTCAAATAATAAATGCGGGTCATAATATATCTGATCGACTTTAAAAGCGGTTAGGTGCATATAAACAACCAGCTTTTTGGGTAGTAAATTACACAATTTGTTTTTTTTTTTATAAGAAAAACTCTCTTTTATAACTTTTGAAGGTTATTCCCATCAACGTAATATATCATTGAAGAAGAAGATAACAATAATAATCTAAATGAAAATATGAAAGAGAACAAGACACAGAAAACAGAAAAAAGACAATGGTGGTTATCCGAGACGCTATCCAGGATAAAAACCTATTCTTAGAATGATTGTTTCCAATAAAAAGGGTAGTTGCCCGTAGTATGGAAAAACAATTAGTTGAAGATAATATTATTAATTCTAAAAATTTGAAATATGAGATTGACTATTATGACGGCTTGACAGAAGGGAGCAATAGCGAAATTGGTTAACGCGCCCGACCCGGTTAGACGAGAGGTCTGGGTTCGAGTTCCAGTTGCGACCATTGTCTTTTTTCTATTTTCTTTGTCTTGTTATCTTTCATATTTTCGTTTAGGTTATTATTGTTATCTTCTTCTTCAATGATATATACGTTTTGGATTTCTTCCAATAAATTTCATAATTATACGAACGACCAGTGTAATTCAATTCAATTTATTCAGTGTAATTGCATTTCAAAATATTGCCATTCGAGGGGTGACAAGAATTTTTTAAAAGGCAATTTACAGGACTTAAGACCATACATAAAACATACCACGTTCATAATAGTCGATAAAGGCCGACAAAAACTTCAAATAAAATTATATATATACTTATAAACACGTACTCGTACAGTTCTTGGAAAACCTGTACACTCACAAGACAATCATGCAACATGACACTAAATCACAAAAAGAGGAAAGATTTGAGTATATTATAAGTAGGCTATAACTATTAGCAATCATAAAACATTTTTATTTTGAAGACTTAAACATTTTATTGGGAAAACTGCATATTTGGAAAACACATGAACAAAACAAACTGGAATTTTTACAAAATAAACAAAGTTTTCATCGTTCACATTACAAGTTTGTAGTATTGGCTCTTTTTATATACAGGTCTAAGATAATCAAAGCAAAAATATTAATGTTAAAAGATTGTAGAGAAAAACAGTGGAGATAATAACATTACGAAATTGAGAATAAACATTGTTTTCTGGACAAGGGTAGGAATGAAAGACTAAAAAAAATACTTGTGCTTTTCCTTGGTGTTTTGATTCTGTTTTGTTGGAAGAAACATTGTAAAATTGATGTAGTATGTAATGTACATTATAAATTATAAGTTTGCAATACATTATAAAAATCTTCTAGTCAACAAAATTTTAGTGTATCGTTTAACTAAAGAAAACGGAAGGAAGATCTATTTTCTATAAAATGCATATTACTAAAAATATTAATAATAAACAAAAAGAAGAGAGAAATAAACATGCTTCTCGTGAGAGATCTAGGTGTACGAAGGATTGAGTTTTGTAGGAAAGGTGTAGACGTGCATGGAAGTATGTGCATAATGAGAAGAGAAAATAAAGTAGAATGTGGTGGTGATGATACCTGTTGTGCTGTCACATCCTTCGGTGTGGGATACGCATCCGGGTTCCATCTCTTCGCGAGCACAACGCCAACAAAACAAAACATTCAACACAAACGAAAGGGGAAGATGAAATGTTTATGTGATAACCTGAACACTGATAAGTGGTACCTAGAACACTGATTAGTGATAATTGAACACTGAAAAGTGGTACTCTGAACACTGATCGGTGAGAACTTGAACACTGAAAAGTGGTAACAGGTAGTTAAAGAGTATATTGGTAATCTAAAATCTAATACGTAGAAATCTTAACAATGATACACGGTAACAAGCAGTTAAAGAAAATTGGTAACACGAACACTGATAACAGTTAACTAGAACACTGTAAAATGATAAAAATGAAAAGTGATAACTTGAAAACTCAAAAGCGATAACGGGTAGTTCAAGAATATTTTTATCCTAAAATATGTCCTGTAAAGTTAAACACGGAAAAGCGGTAATAGGCAGTTCAAGAATATTTTAAACCTAATATCTGACATTAAGTAGAAATCATAATACTGAAAAGCGGTAAAAGACAGTTTAAGTGCAAATGTGGTAACCTAAAAATTATTTAGATGATGTACTAAATCGATTAAGAGCAAAGATTTTCGCATACTTACTGATAAAAAGGTAGTAAACTAAAGACAGAAAAATAGTAACAAGTTCACGAATGGTGGTATTCTGAAATTAATGTGGCAACAGTTTAATCAGGAGCAAAATTGGTAATGAGAACCGATGCAATGAAAATTAGCAATTCGTATTACGAAAGCGGTAAACTGAACATTGTAAATTATTACATATTAGTAACCTAAATAAAAATGCTTATTTCCAAAGCAAATGGTAAATACTAATTTGAAATAATTGTGGTTATGTAAGCAGTTACTTGAACATTGAAAACGAAAAATAAAAACTTTAAGAATCTTTCTGAAGGAGACGTTAAATAATTAAATATAAAAACGAGCTGGACCGTAGTTTTTTATGCGGTTGCCGAAATTGTACGCTTTGATAATAATTCTCTGCTAGAGATTTTTCATATGCGTAGATATATGACACATTAAAGCACTGCATAAATAATGGTAAAGCATTATTAAACACTTTATGAAAAACTAGGTAAATATTTTATTCATGTTTGTAGAAATTTTCCGAAAAAATCAAGAGTTATTTGTCTCAACATCCGGGCGATTATTTCCGCGTCAAGTGTTTCTACGGCAGATAAAAGAAACTTGTGTAATATTTTTAAAGCTCATTCTTATTTTAGCACTTTATCTTTGGAAACTTCAAAGGGCGTAAAACATTAAGATTGTAACTACCTCCGTATACGTCCCACAATAATAAATGGTCGATTTGGTGAGGCTATAATCGTCGGGGCCTTAGGATGTTTGTTATCTCGACAGACAATAAAAATCTGATAAATATACAGCCTACTAGAGACTCCTGAAAGAAAAATGAAATACACAAAAAATGTACTCATGTTGAACTGAAGTAGGTACCATAAAACTGTCAAGAATACAGCTGTATTCAGCGGTATTCACGCTAGCTTCCGTGATCAAATGAAAATGCACAAATATGATGTCATATGATTAAAATTTAAAATTTCGAAGTTCCTGTAAAAATGGGGTCGTTTATTATGCCAAAATATGAAAAAAACTAAATGTAGATTATTGTGATTATCACACATATAAATTACAGGTCAGTTAAATACAGCATGAAATGATATGGAGGAAGAGGGTAAGTGGTACTGACCCAGGGGTTGGTTGGAAGCGCAGGTTTCCCTAAAGACCAGAGCCATCCAGAATATTCTAGCAGATAGACAGCTATGCCAGTTTCAAGAAAAAGGCATGCCACATTTAAGACAACTAAAGTATTATCCAAAACACCGAAGGATTATTATGGAACTAAATACAAAAGAAAACACACAAACATATTATACATAGAGGTTTGAAATTATAACCACAAAAATGCAACAAATTTATAGAAAAAAGAATATCAGGATTGCTACAAGGATCAAAAGAGGGGTCGTCCACTTTAATTAGTTAAACACACATACAAAATAGTTAAAGAGATAGATGTTTCATCACAAAATACGTGTTGATGTAAATTGGAATAAAGAAATCACAATCAAGTGGGAGGGATGGTAGAACAAATGGAAAAATAAATTCTAAGTACAGTCAAAGGAACGCAAAGCTAAACGAACAGAATCAAAGGAAAGCAGATTGAATATTTTTTTCATCGAAAGCATTCAAGAAGAATCAGCTCTAGGCGCAAATCTTTCGAGAGAGCGTATGCAGAAAATAATGCTGTATCTAACTCTTCAAAGAAAGTTAATTAGTAAATTAATTAAAAACTCCAAGAAATTCGAGCATTTAATTTCAAAATACAGAAGATTTTCGCATTTGAAAATTCCTTTGAGATTGAGGTACTGGCGCATGATTAATACCATACGTATATTATCATAATTAAGAAAGCACGGGGTTAGGTTTAATTTAATTTTGAGGGAAGCAAACAAAGAATCTTGTCTTTATGAGATAAGTCTGCAGTTTATACTGAGCCCACATATTATACGTATTAATTCGCTTTGCTTCGCCTCGCACGGAGGAAGTTGTTGAGATTAACCAAGCACGAACTCTGTACGTAGTACAAAATAATTAATGCACATTGAAATTGTGAATACTTCCTAAGTTGTTTCCTTTGGGAATAATTTCCTGCCTCAGTTCAAAATTTACCCTAAACTCCCCATTTAAGAAGATTACAAAATCGTCTGTTCACGCTGTGCGTTGGTTTAAGAAATTAAAACATAAATTGAACAAGGAGAAAATAAAGTATACAAATGGTGTTATTATTGAAAATGTACAGAAGTTCAAACGATGTATAATATACCCAAGGAGTTAACTCAGATAAAATCAAAGTAAATACTGTGTCAGGATAACTAATGGGTTTTGTTTTGTACGTGAGAGAGTCAAGAAGGTAAGTGGAGTTTATTAAAAATACATAATGTACACATATTGGTTAATGTCGTGTTAAGTGGTTTTGGAGAGGAACATTTCACCTGCATTATCATTTCATATAAGTTTAATCCTGTCCATGGTAAAAAAATAAGAGATTATCCAATCAACCAACATATTTCGAAAAGCGCTAAAAAATAGGAAGAAAAACAGAAGTAAAATATGCACCATTCTGCTCTTTCAGGAACCATAAATAAAATTAGATACTTCCCGTTTAGAGTTTATTAATAGTGACAGAAATCCTTATCAATTTTGAAATTTAACATTGAGTTTTGTAGAGAGATTGGTGTAATTGGATATGCTCGTAAGTAGTTTATTTAAAATCCTTTTAAGTTGGAAGTCGGTAGGGATATATGTATGGGATGTAATAAAGCATTAAGGAAGACGGATCAAGGTACATAATTACAGAAACAAATAAAAGTTAGGCACCGTACCTTGTTCCTGTTTCCCCTTATCCAAGGCGGAGCACGCTACCCTCCACTCCTGGAGTTCTGGAGATGGAATGAGTCCTGCTGACCCTGCGGCGTTATCCTTGCGGGCTTGCCACCAGTGATGATCGTCCTTGCTGATTATCTGAAAGTTATAGTGGTATTATAGAGATCTCCCTTTTTATCGAATTAATGATGAGGACTTTAGTAATAAAATTATAGTCACAAATATAAATGGTTTTGTATTATTAATAAACTGATATTCAATTTCATTGGTTCAGTGGTATAAACAAAGAGCTCTCCAAGTTCGTCTTCAATTCCATTGGTTTCAATAAAAATAATGAAATTATCATTTTTCCTATATCTTTTGGCACGATGGCTGATTAAAGTTTTCCAACTTTCTCATTAAATTGACTTTTGATGCAGATTTTACTTATGAAAACCATTTTGGCAGCACATTTATCAAATTTTAATATTTGACTGCTTGGGAAAATATGTTAGAACTTTGAACCAGGGTTGGTGTCCTCGTCGAAGAAAAGTTTTTATAAATTTTCCATACATATAGAAATTGATGTATTCGATCAAAATAATAGATTGAATGATTAAGGAACTAAGTAACACACATAAAACCAGGAAGACACTCGAATAAAACTTTCAATTTCAGTAAAATTACTATTTAAAAATATCCATACGTATTAACCTACTAGAAGAAATTAATGTATGATTTGCAATTATTGGGTTAAGTATTTTAAGTTCAATTTGGGAGGAGGGAATGGGTACCGCCGCCCTGGGAACCTTTATTGGATAACCAACACCTCTGCCAAAGGTCACCCCAAGTGGTTGCTACGTTTGGTGATTTAGCAGGGGTGCCCGGGTTCATGTGATGAGGTTTGTCTAGGTCTTGGAGGTGGATGACCAGGACACACTGAACCCCAGATTCCTACCCACCCCTCTTCCTTCCCTGAACTCTCCTCTACTTCCTTTCCCTAAAAAAAAACCTCCACATAGCATCCCCAAAGATGACATAGGTCCTCAGGGAAATTATTTTCCTAAGGGCCTCCTGTGTGAAACTCATGTAAAAAAAAGTAGCAACGCAATAAAAAAATGATTTTTCATCTTGAAAAATGATTTTAAAATTAATAATTATGTGACTGCGGTTTTAATCTTCTTAGATAGTTAACATCTATTCTAACATTCGATTCCATAACTGTTTAAAGTGCCCGCAACCCGAATTTCTACCGATTTCTTACATATCTCCCTTAAACACGTTAAGTTTTAAAGCTCTTAAAAAATATATGTTATTCTTGAAGATAATATCTAGACATTGCCCGCGCCGAAACGCAAATTATATAAAATTCCCTCGACAGAAAAAAATCGCAAGGTATGCTCCAAAAATTATTATAAACACGTTTGTTTCAGTTATTTCACAAGTTACATGTATGAAAAAATTCACAGTGTTTCTTTAAATGCTGTTTAAAACAATGCCAGATTTTTGCTCTATTTTAAACGAGTCGTGTTTTAATAAACATTTTTTTTTCAGATTTTGTCGCTGTAAATGTTAGCGCTCTCCTCTAACATTCGTAATTTCGTATCTCTCCATCTCCTTCTTTTCGAGGCCGGTTGCAGAGCCTTAATACCCCGACAGTTGGCCCCCCGGCATACTTATATACATAATATGCAGTTGGTTTAGGAAAAATACGATATACTTACTTACCCAAAAATTAAGTGTCCATACTTTCATTTAAATGCATCAAGGATAAAACCACTTATCCACGTAGGTACTGTATAAACCAATGTATAAGTTCAAAAAATCGATACTGTAAATAAATTTGTTTGATATCAATACCAACTCATAATTAAATGTATTTTTGAAGTCGATTTGAGTTTTGAAATTGGTAAATAATGCACAAACAATATTATAATTTCGAGTGGGGCAGTTATTATTATTATTGGCAACTGCCACCTCTTTTATACCTAACCTACCTAACTTATCACCTTCAATTCAAGTTGAGTGCGATTCTGATACGAGTCCTATAATTTCAATACCCGCTATATCCAATTTTTTGAAAAAATGATCTGAGTATGACATCTGGTTTACATTTTTGCGAGGAACTTCGTTAAGGATATAATTAGGTACGGCATGGGAATGGGTCAAAATGAAAGGAACTGTTTGTTTCAGTGCTGAATACTGAACTGTCAACTGTCATTGTCTCCTAGCTCCTGACACTCGTGCTTATGCTCATCTGTTCACAGCATAGATTCTCAACTTTATTTTGCCCACCGCCCACTTTGAGAATATTTTTTTTTCTAGCGCTCCACAATTTTTACTTTTTACTTGGGGGGTGGGGGGGCTCAACCGTCACGGATTATACATTCGTTATTATTATATATTATATCTACATATGTTACTTGTTATACCTTCTTGTTTAGCAAGTTAAAAATGCAAAAAGGGGGAGGGGGGGGGGGGGGGGGTGCTGGGCTCAACTGTCACGGATAATAACTTCGTTATTGTTATATATATATATATATATATATATATTATAACTATGTTATTTGTTATATCTTCTTGTTTAGCAAGTTAAAAAAATCAATTGAGTCCTATAATTTCAATACCCGCTATATCCGATTTTTTGACAAAATGATCTGAGTATGACACCTTGTTCACATTTTTGCGAGGAACAAGACTAACCTAAAATTGAGTTTCAAAACCTCCCTTATCACGATCAAAAACCATGTTAAAACTGCGAGTGAGAAACAAAACCCGCTATATCATTCAAGAAGTTACTATCAAAACCCGGAATTCAACCATTCACAAGCAGTTATTTTGCCAAGATGGCGGGTGTAGAAACACGCCCCTCAGGTCATTTGAGTTTCAAAAGCCTCTATATTCCATATAAATCATGAAGTGAGTATCAAAATCCGGTATACCCATTTTATTTATTCAAATTACTTAAATATTCCTAGACATACATTGACAGTTGATATAGCGGATATAGAAATTGAACGTTATCATAATTATGAAGAAATAAAGCACGGGGTTACCTGCAGAATGTCCCCAGTTTTGAAAGCAATACCAGCCTGGGCACATGGGATCAGTTCATCATCCAGCGGGTCATAGTCAAACTGGGCCCGCACGAAGATCTGCAAATTTAATTACCAATTAACACAACCATTACTACATATTATATTTAAAAATATATATAATTGCACCTACGTGAAGTATAACAACGATGAAACATCACAGATGAAGAAAAACATGTAAAGCTCACAATTTATTCATAGAAGATAGGAGATATATCGGGTATGTTATAATATAAATTACATTTAAATTATTGAAGAAGATAATAATAATAATCTTAACGAAAATACGAAAGAGAACAAGATACAGAAAAACAGAAAAGATGATGGTCGCACTGGGACTCGAACCCAGAACCTCTCGTCTATCCGGGTCGTGCGTTTACCAATTCCGCCATTGCACCCTACTGTAAAACCGTCATAATAGCCTCGTATTTCAATATATATTTTTTAAAACAATATTATCTTCAACTTTTTTTTTTACCATATCGTAGTAGGCAACTACCCTTTTTTATTGGAAACAATCATTCTAAGAATTAGTTTGTAACCAGGATAGCGTCACGAGATTCTGGGTTCGAGTCCCAGTTGCGATCATTATATTTTTCTGTGCCTTGTTCTCTTTCATATTTTTGTTTAGATTGTTATTATTAAATTATTCTTCAATGATATATTACATCGATGGAAATAACCTTCAAAAGTTATAAAATGAGAGTTTTTCTTATAAAAATTGAATATTCATTTAGACTTTTATAAAAAGTCATTAGTTCCATGTTAATAAAAATCGTATATAATTATCCGTGACACTATCCAGGTTACAAACGGATTCTTAGAATGATTGTTTCCAATAAAAAAAGGTAGTTGCCTACTATGATATGGAAAATAAATTAGTTGAAGATAATTTTGTTAATTCTAAAAAAAAAATTGAAATATGAGATTGGCTATTATGACGGTTTGACAGTAGGGTGCAATGTTGGAATTGGTAAACGCACGACCCGGATAGACCAGAGGTTCTGGGTTCAAGTCCCAGTTGCGACTATTATCTTTTTCTGTTTCTTGTTCTCTTTCATATTTTCGTTTAGATTATTATTATTTTCGTCTTCTTCAATGATATATTACATTGATGGGAATAACCTTCAAAAGTTATAAAAAGAGAGTTTTTCTTATAAAAATTAGATTTAAATTACTGTAGGTTATAGGTTTCTGGTATTTATTTACAATATTGTGTCCTTGTGGATAAGTATAGCGGAATTGTGTGATTGAAAAGAGGTTGATAAGGAAGAATTTTCAAATATTCAAAATTAGTTTGTAGGTAAAGGTATAAATATTATTCGAGCAAATTGAAAATGATTGTTTTAGCGAATTATTAAAAAAAGGAATTGGTGCAGATGAAAAGTGACTAAATTAATTGAAGTGCAGACTGAAGTGGTTCTAAGGTAAGAAATAAATTGAAAATCTGTGTAAAAAATTTAGGGAGGCTCTAAATTTGGTGAATTACTAATTGGAGGATATAAAATTATACAGATGGGGAGATAATAAATATTAAAACTTTTAAATACACGGAAAACGAAACAATTAGTGCATTGGTACACAAGACTCAAGCGGGGTTTTGGGTAAAACATAACATTTATTGATTGCGATTTTTATATAAAATAATAAATAATTAAAAATTTAATAAATTGAACCGCCTTCGGCATTCACACACAAATAGCAAGTTAATTCATAGATCTATGAACAACAAAATATTTGGAAGTGCATTAATTGTCTTGTTCTGTTTCTTGGCAGAAAACGCTTTAAAACATAACAGTATTAATATTCTGTTGCTTTGTACTATTTTGTTGAAGAAATGCATCAATTTGACTTCTAATTAGTCCCATTTTAAACCCGGTCTAAAAGACTATATTATAAAAAAGGTTTATAAAAAACAAGCAAAATATTTTTTTTATCCGATGCATTTTTACTGTAAATTTGATGTGAATGTTTATGTAAAAAACAAAATGTATTTACATTTTGTTAGTTTTAAAATATACTTAAGCTCATAAAATCATTCGTTAACACAAGTTAAAAACAATTTTTTTTAATTTAAAGTTTTTAATTTCTCTATTGAATTGTAGCTAATATTTATTGAAAAACTTGTATAGCGGAAATGTGTGACTTGTGTTATATAATATATGTGTAGGCTTCACGTAGATTCAGCAAATTTCCTTAAATCGAATCGAATCGAACAGTATTATTACCGCAGCGTCTGCGTGGTTGAAATTCAGAACCCAGCTACGAGTGCAAGTCGGACGCCACGTCATACGCGCTGTGCCACAAATAACATCTGTGTACGTGGAATTTCACAAAAAGCTACTGTTATAATTCGGTTTCGAATTCAAGAATTCTACACAAGATGTCGCTACTTCCGTCGGCAGGTCCGACGGGGACGTCTCCCCCCTGCTACGAATTTGTGAATATGTGGTATATCTTCGGATACTCCGGATATGAAAAGATTGACGGTAATACATGTTGTATCAAGTGGCCACATATTACATATGACGTCATTGCTCTGTCTCGGTTACTTAGTCCCGATGACTAGCTACAGTGGATCCGAGGAACGGGCCGTTTTCGGAATCAGTTCAAATTGGATCTATAAAATGGTCGCCAACATTAACTGGGCGAAGCCGAACCAAAAGCCAAGGGCCTAGCAGCATAAACCTGCGGAGCGGGTTTTTAACAGCTTGTGTAAATAAATACATACAAATTTTACGTAGTTCGTAGACATCAACGATGAACGGCCTAATTTACTAGAGAAATAATATTTTTTCATAAATAAAACATCAAAGTCCTTCGTAATTAAAAAAATAAATAAAATAGTGATAACTCCGTCACAAAAACTAAACATTGGGATAGGTGGGAACTATGCACATTGATGGACATAAGACAATTGGACATACATCAAAATGAGAATGATGATGTGATTTTTTGCATAAATTTACTTACTAGAACCGGAGAAGGCCTAATCCGGAAGAGCTATCCACAAAAACACAACATAGAATATCAGAAAAGCGAAAGACAACTAATTATTAATGTTAAGAAATGGTTCAGCAAACAGCTAGGTACTATATTAGTAAAAAAAAGCTTGCTTCAGCGCCATCCATCGTTTGGTTGTTTGGTATTATGTCATGTAAAAAAGCAATAATCTTCTGTCACAAAAATATCGACTGTGTAATGGCAATTATTGGCAATACCTATTTTTTGAGAAACAAATTTTTGCTAAACTTTTTCTGCGACAAAATATAACCAGATAAAAAGAAGTAAGCTTAAAATTTTTTGTTAAGTGTGCTGAACGCCGTTTTAATGAGACGATAATATAACCTTCATTCAATAAATAATCAATAGAGTAAAAATAAAAATGGGGATATGAGTTAGAAATCGCAAAAGGTACTAAGCAAGATAATCCCCAAAATGAATAGTATTTTATAAAAAAAAAATTAAGTAGCTGTCTTCAATTAAGGAAAAGGAATGTCCTTCAATTTCATTTAAAATTTTTTACTTGATACATAATGAAAACTTCCTTTGTTAACCGAAATTCGAATAGCAAAGATTATTTCATTATTATTTTTCTTTCGTTGAATTTTTCTGCTCTATGACAGATATAAAATAAGTAAATTAGGAAGGTTGATATCGCTTCAAATACTACACGAGGTTTGATTACAAAAATTTGCGATCGATATTTGGCGTAAGATATAATATAACTGTTTAAAAGAATAAGGAACTCCAGTGAAAAATATTATGTCTTTAAAAAAATATGTTCATATAGACCAATAAATGCTGATTCGGAATATATGTTTTATTTAATAATATTAAATGCAGAGTTTTTTAAAAAAATATTGAAAAGTCCATTTTTAATCGGGTCATAGAAACACACCGTCAAGTTGGTATTATTGAAATGTTTAGTGATGACGTCACTGAACACCGTAACGTCATTGTACGGGAATGTGGGTATGACACCACATACTGTTTATAAAGATTTAGTTGTTGTGTTTATTGAAACATTATTTAGGCCAAAATAATTCAGTTTAAAAAATAAAAGTATCTCTTATTAGTTTATCTCTATTATTAAAAATATTCAAAAACTACTGCACAAAAAAAATAGTAATGCTACTCTAGGGAGAATACTTCGAACTCTGAATTTCAAAATGGCGCCAGTTGAACAGCTGATTGCCCGATCTTATAGTAACTTTTCGGGAGTGATGATGTCACACGATTCACTACACGTACGGTGGTTTTCAGGTAATCTTGAAAAATTAAAACTTTGACAATTATTTTAACTATTAAAACTAACTCTAAAAATAAAAATAAATATGCAGTTATTTAAATTAGAAGGTCATTATTCATAAAAAAATTGGACTGGAGTTCCTTATTCATTAGTCAATTCGTAACAAAAGCTACTAAAAATATAACTTTCTAGTCTGTCAAAAAAGATATTTTATTTTGAACCCATCAATAAGACAACTTGCCTCTTTAGTGGCAGAAGTTTGATGCCAGAAGAACAATGGTTCAATTGCTACATTCTAGAAAATACAATTGAAAAGCCAATACAGTCTGCAGAAAACACAATGAGCAACTGTTTGTTGTTACGTAGCTGGGAATTGAAACGTGTTAATTGTTTTTATATCAGGGAGGTTCAGAGTCAACGGAAAACAATGGCGGTACTTACTTCACAGGGGGGAGGGGCTGATCTGTATGAAGGGACGATCTTGAATGTCACTGAGCCTCTGGCCTCCCTCTGGAAAAAAGAACCTTAGATTAATTCACACTCATTCATCTTGATCCCTGATAAGCGAAGGAAAAGAGTAATTAGAATGCTTTGAAGTTAGTAGTAGAGAAAGATACTTTCGTTATATTTTGATTAAATAATAAACAGAATCAATCTTCTTCTGTCGCCCTCTTTTCAGACAGGAAAAACCTTGTTACGAAGTTTTGCTGTTCTACACAGCCTTGCATAATTTTCTCCTAGATTATCACTTAGATAGAGGGTAATTTTATATTTATTGCTCCCTACAATGGGATGTAGGAGATTTCTTCTTTATAACGTGTCCCAAAATTCAACGATAAGCGGGCACCAGTACCAGACTCCATAGTTCATTTTTATTATTTTGTCAATTTTACACGGGTTGAGTATTTTGTCCACTCGTCGTTTGAACGGATGTTTTTCGGTATGCTTTTGCTTGGTCGGCGGCTTTCGTATCGGGTGTCATTGGTCGATGTTGATGTTTTACATTCCATTGTCGTTTTTATATTGAATCAGCTTCCTTTGCCTGCCCGTGTTGATCGATGGTTTATTTTGGGGTCGGCGTCCTGTGTCGGTATTTCTTAGCAGCGGTGACGCAGCTGCTACAGGGTCCGCCCCCAGTGAGGTGGAGCCTCACGATGCACTAAATTTGCGCTGGTCCGCCGCTGACCCTCAGCTCTTCCAATGCCTGACTTCTGTAATGCTTCCGGCATCTCCTCCAAGTATAGTATACTCCCACGAGTAGCACTGCTACTGACAGTATGCTGAGCGTTGCCCATTGTAATTTGTGTGTTTCCACATGAATGTCTCCTGACTGGGCGATGATGACCTCTTCTTTGCTTGATGCTTGTCCCATGATGTAAGGCGTGCTGGTTGTCGACTGAAGCAATTTTCGATTTGTAGCCTCTTTTATACCAAAATCGTTTCGAAATAATTTATTAAAATTTGCTGACAGAATCATCCTATATGTGCGTGTGCGTCATTTTGTTATCGCATTTTTGTTTATGTTGCCAGTGTCGTAATGTTCGGTGAATGAACTCGCCATTGTGTCGATCGGCTGTTTTTATTTTTATAACTGTGCTGGTTTCGGGTTTCGCTTATGCAATTGCCTTGTTATTTATACAAAGATTTATTCATTGTATTTGATTGTAACGTTGTTATTATTTCCACGATATTATGCTTGATATTTCTCGGGAAACTTGACACTGCGTCCACTTCTTGTTGTCCTTGAACTTGGTTCCTGTTTCGTTATTTTTATCGCTGTTTTCTTATCTGGTACTGATACAGCTGATGGCATAATAGCAGGAATTATAGATGATTTTTTTTCTTCGATAATGTATGCCGGTTTTATACGGTCTATGGTAACTGTTTTTTCTTTTCCATTTATGAGAATGACGTAAGTTCTCCCATTGCGTTTTATAACTTCGTATGGACCGCTATACGCTTGTTGTAATGGTCCACGAATAGTGTCGTCTCGTAGCAGAACGTGGGTTGTCGAATGAAGATCTTTGAATATGAATGTTCGTCTATTATTATGGCGTGTTCCTTCTACCGATCGGAGATTACGCATTTGTTGACTTAGGCTTTTCACGAAACCGGTTAAGTCAACCTTGTCGGAAGATCTCGCGTTCAGGAATTCTCCTGGAAGGCGAAGCGGCTCTCCATATACAAGTTCTGCTGATGTGCATTTCAAATCTTCTCGCCAAGCAGCTCGTATCCCCATTAGCACGGTTGGTAATGTCTCTGTCCATCGGTTGGTCTGGTGACATTTGATAGCAGCTTTCATCTGGCGATGTAATCTCTCTACCATCCCGTTTGCCGCTGGATGATAGGCTGTCGTGTGGATTTGTTTTGTCCCCGCCAAGTGATTAAGTTGTCTGAATAATTTAGATTCGAATTGTTTTCCTTGGTCGGTAGTTATCCGGACTGGTGCGCCAAAACGAGTAATCCATCCTTCATAGAATGTGCGGGCGACCGTTTCCGCTTCTTGATCTCTGATGGGGAAAGCTTCAGGCCATCTTGTGAATCGGTCCACGCACGTCAAGCAATACCTATATCCTTCTGATATTGGCATAATGACGATATCGATGTGTACGTGTTCGAACCTTGACGAACTCAGCGGGAAGTTGCCTTGTGGAGCGCTTACGTGTCGCGTTACTTTGTTACGTTGACAGGGTAAGCAGTTTCTTGCCCATTTGTTGCAATCTGCTTTAATGAAAGGCCAGACATAACGCTGTGTTATGAGTTTGGTCGTGGCTTTTATTCCCGGGTGAGAAAGGTTGTGTATCGCGTTGAATGCGGCTCTTCGGAATCTTGTCATAACAAATGGTCTCGATTTCCCAGTTGACACGTCACAGTATACAGATGTGTTCGTGTCAGGAATAATGACTTTTTCCAGTCGTAGAGACGATCCTTTCAGAAGATAATTTTTCACCTCTTCGTCGGTTTCTTGTTCTTTTGCCAACTCGGCATAGTTAATAGGTGTCTCGATGGCGTCGATTCTGGATAATGCATCAGCAACTATATTATCCTTGCCGGATACGTGTTGTATATCCGTTGTAAATTGTCCGATAAAATCGAGGTGTCGGAACTGCCGTGGACTGCATTTTTCTGCTTTTTGGGCGAAAGCATACGTGATTGGTTTGTGGTCTGTGTATATCGTGAATGTCCTTGCTTCAACCATATGGCGAAAGTACTTGACCGCTAAATAAATAGCAAGTAGCTCTCGGTCATACGCTCTGTACTTTCTCTCTGCTGGGCTCAGTTTTTTCGAGAAGAATGCCAAGGGCTCCCACTGGCCATCCACTCGTTGTTGCAATGCTGCCCCGGCGGTGGTATCGCTGGCGTCACTTATGATGGCCAATTGGGCATCGCTCTCCGGATATGCCAGCAATGTTGCCTGCGCCAAAGTTTCTCGGCATTCTTCGAAAGTCTTGATGGTTTCAGGTGTCCAGGGTACTGGTGTTTTGCCCTTAGCGTTTCCTTGTAGAAATTCGTTGAGGGGTGCTTGAGACTCTGCGGCTTTGGGTATGAACCGTCTGTAGAAGTTCAATATACCCAAAAAACGTCTCAGATCCTTTGTAGTTGCCGGCCGTGTGTATTGTCGGATTGCCTCTACTTTGTCGGGTAGTGGTCGCGTACCTTCGCTGGAGACCAAGTATCCTAGGAATTTGACACTTGATTCTCCGAAGTTACATTTCGCAGCATTGACGACGACTCCATACTCCTGTAAGCGGTGGAAAAGGATTTCTAGGTGCTGCAGATGTTCTTCTTCCGAAGTCGATGCAATCAGTATGTCGTCAATATACGCATAGCAGAAATCCAGTCCTTGCAAAACTTCGTCGATAAAGCGTTGGAATGTTTGTGCGGCATTCCGTAGTCCGAAAGACATATAAGGAAATTCGAACAGTCCGAATGGGGTTGTAATTGCTGTTTTTGCGATGTCTTCCTGCGCTACCGGAATTTGTTTATACGCCCGGACCAGGTCAATTTTAGAAAAAATTTTCCTGCCCCGGAGTGATTGGGCGAAGGAAGTCCTGGATGTGGCGAACAGGGTACCTGTCTGGTATTGTTCTAGCGTTCAAACCCCGGTAGTCGCCACAGGGTCTCCACTGGTTATCGGTTTTAGGGACCATATGGAGTGGTGACGACCAGCAGCTTTCGGAAGGTCTGGCGATTCCCATTCGCACCATGGTCTCGAACTCCTTCTTGGCGGCGCGGAATCTGTCCGGTGCGAGCCGTCTGTGTCTTCCGCTGACTGGAGGTCCTGGAGTCGTTCGGATGTAGTGTTTCGTTGCGTGCCGGGTCTCTCTCATCTGGCCATCGGGGCGAGTTAGGTCGGGAACGGATGTTTTTCGGTATGCTTTTGCTTGGTCGGCGGCTTTCGTATCGGATGTCATTGGTCGATGTTGATGTTTTACATTCCATTGTCGTTTTTATATTGAATCAGCTTCCTTTGCCTGCCCGTGTTGATCGATGGTTTATTTTGGGGTCGGCGTCCTGTGTCGGTATTTCTTAGCAGCGGTGACGCAGCTGCTACACTAATAAGTATGTTCGTGGGGGATCCCATGCATTTTTTATGTTCCGAAAGCGAGAGCTTCTGCCAATTAGAACGCGCCAACAACAGAGCGATTCAACTGCTTAACGATACTGCATTGACCATCGACATTTTCAATGTCACTAACAGACAGTTCAGCAACTATTTTTTGACACATGTCACAAAATAGCAAAACTGCCCCCATACACTTTCTGATTTGTAATCTTCTCCATGATATATTGGTTTATTACCGTTTTGAAAAAAAATGATGAAAAATTTTGATGAAAAATAAATAAACCACATTATTACTTAAAAAAACACATTATGCTGTCTTTAATTTAACTCGATATCTCATTCCTCCAGTGCCTCAAAGAAACTAATATATAAGATATTCTTGATAGACATTGAATTTAGTTTACAACATTCACACACTTCAAAATCTGTAAGGTCGGAGAGCCCTAACAGTTCATCAATAGAGTTCACAAGGTGTTTGTTTTTCACATTTTAGGTTCAGAATTTGTTACTCTTCAGGACAGAATAAGTATGACTTAGTTGGTAGTTTTATTGGTAGTTAGTTGTTAGTTTTATTATAATTGATCTCACCAGTATCTTCTGCAGTTGGTTGACGCTGTGGTTAACAACAGGAGTGCCATTAATCTCCCGGATCTCATCCCCCACGTGCAGCGTGGCCTGGCGGTGGATCATCCCCCCGTGCATGATGCGCGCCACGAGGCACCTGCCGTCCTCAGTCATCTTCAGCGTGATGCCCTGGAAACATACAAAACATACAACTCAATTAGACTGTGTGGACGTTTCTGAATGTAGGAGGCATTAAGAGACTTGAAGGCGTTTAAAAAGGCTGGTTTGGTTATTACACTGGTTTTTGCTTGTCTTGTATGAACGTGAGAGAGTACATCAGCTACTCATTTTGTTTACTAGGGCCCAGTTGCTTCACAGAAATTCAAATGTAGCATTCTCATTAATTCGCCATTTAGTGCCATTTCGCATTTTTGATGTTTCAAAGGTCCCCGTTAAACTCCGATTCTTAGTAATAATAATCCAATATAATACATAAAAAACATAAAAAATAATTTCAAGCGTCATAACGTTAACCCGCCAACAAGAACAAAATATCAGGAGCACAGAAATATGATTGGGTATTTCCGTTTGGTTATTATTATTCAACTTTAAATCGTTATTATTATTCAACTTTAAAATTTTTGTATACATCCCTAGTACGTAGTCAAGTCGAATATAACTCCTCGATCTGGTCCCCCCATTTTAAAATATATTAGATTCAATCGAAAAATTCAACACAAATTCCTAAGACACATTAATTTTGAACTCGGTATTCCCATTTAAAACAAAAATTATAATTACTTGATGAAAGAATTAAATTTATTAAGACTCTCAGATCGAAGAATTACATCCGACTTAATATTTATGTTCAAAATTGTAAATGGTAGAATTAACAGACCTAATTTATCTAAGCTTATTGAATTTCATATTCCTACGAGAACCACTCGTTCTAAAATCCTTTTTAAATGCAACAATAATCGGACTGAGTACATGAAACACTGGCTTTTACCTAGGTTGCATGAAGCTACTAATAGATATGCAGATGTGATAGATCTATTTAACTGCTCAGAAGGTAGGTACAAGAAGGCTATGCTATCACATATTTTAAATCAATATTAATTTTATTTGTGATATAGATTTTTTAATGTAAATGTATCTCTGGTGTCACTTCCCAATGTAACGCCACAATTAAGAGCGTTTAGCCAGCCAGCGGACAAAAATCCACATTTCGTCGAAAGTTGTTCTTACGATCGTGCAGGGCGGTTACAATGAGAAAGATTAATTATTCTCCGTACCAGCTTTTTTAAATTTCAACTCAATATCGAATTTATTTCAATTCAAATTAGCTTTAATTTATACCTTCATCCAAAAATGCTGAAAGGCGTGATGATAAAACTATTAAAATCATGTACTTTTTGTAGTTATTTTTTGATTATAAGTATTTGACATTTTCAATAATGTCTAAATTTAATAAGAATGTTAAAATATCTGAAATATATTAGTTTGTAAGTGCGCAAATAAATACACAAATGGACCAATTTTCGTAAAGAAACACATGTACGTACATATTTTTTAATGATTTTATTGAAACTAAAATTAAAATTCTAAAACATGCGTTTGCTAGATAAACGCATGTTTTAGAATTTTAATTTTAGTTTTAATGATTTTATTGAAACTAAAATTAAAATTCTAAAACATGCGTTTGCTAGATAATGTATTGATTTATTTTACTGCATGATTATATTATTTGAAATGGGTGTGGTATAGTACAAAATCTTTTTTGAAAATTTAACAAATCTGCCAACGACCTATGGAATAACCTTATTATACTAAAAATTAAAAAAAAAATCTCAAAATTTATTACATGCGAATGCTAGAGATAAAAGAACAATCTTTCGAAATCCATTTATAATTTTTTGTGTAAATGAGTCAATACGTCTAAAATCTGATTTGAAAATGACATATTTCTGGTTTTCTAAGATTTCTATCAAGTTTCTAAGATTTCTCTACATGAGGGAGTACGGCCACTATCCATGGCTCTACCTGACGAACTTTCTTCTGGGCATGCTGGGACTCCACTCCCCGCAGCTCAGAAGGGAGGGGTACGCTGCTACCCACTTATTCCGACTGCTGCGTGGCTATATTGAGAATTCAGCCATTCTGGAGCGCGTGAGTCTCTATGTTCCGGATGACTATCTTAGACAACGCCAGCATAGATTATTCTATCTTCCTGCCTGTAGAACTAACCTGCCAAAGGTTCTCCCGGTAGGAAGGAGTATATTGCTCCTGAACCAAATCTCCTCCGAGATTGATATGTTTGGCGTCAGTGAGGAGAGGTTCAAAAGTGAAATTCTTTTGATTCTTGAAAGAGTCTCTCCACATTGACGAGATCTTTTACCATTGCCTGAAATTTTTTTTGAAATTGATTTATTTCTTGATGTTTCTTTTTTATGTATAAATAAATATTTGTAAAAATTTTTTTTTTTGTATACTATTTATATGTATAACGTAATTTCTTATATGTATTAAAACTAAATTTGTAATGTGTAAGAAATTTTTGCACCAGATTTAAATGTCCGGGTTAAATTTTCCCCAAAAAAAAAAAAAAAAACAAATTCTTTGACAAATCTAATATGCTTAAATTTTGAATCAGATTCCTAGGTATTATGCCAGTGGCCGAAATAACAAATGGCAATATTTTTATAGTCCGAGAATGCCAAATTCTTTTAATCTCATTTCCTAAATCTGTGTATTTTCTTATTTTTTCAGAAATAGTTTTTTGAATATTACAGGAATTTGGAATAGCTACATCAATGATATAAGTTATTTTTTTAATTTTGTCATGTAAAACTATATCAGGTCTATTATGACTAATTGTTCTGTCTGTTAGTATAGTTTTATCATAATATATTTTATAAAATTCATTTTACAAAAATGAATTTGGTTCTTTTATTTAATTTTATTCTCTGGTAATGCCCTCTTAACTATTATATATACACTTTTTTATTATTACTAATATTTTTCATATGAATTTGTAACATGTAATTAATGTTTATGGCATACTTATGCCATTTGCATTAAATAAATGCATAATAAAAAATATTTACTTTATCTATTTTTAAATAAGTATATTGCTTTTTGTAAAATTGCATCAGTTATTGCCATAATAAACAAAAATCTCTCTGTCGTTGGGCGAAAGCCTGACGAAGCAGCTTTTACTATCCTCATTTCCAGCTTGTTTATATCAACTAAAGAGCAGCTTTAGTGCGACCTTGAGACCTTCAGTTTCCCCCCAGGTAAAAAATTGAAGATAAACATAAATCTTCCTAAAAACTACTTCAACGTAAATCTTTCAAAGATCTAATCCACATGTAAAGCTTTTAATATTTTGATGCCATTTTCCTGGAAAATGAATCTATAACCTTTTCTAGCAGGTTTATTTTGATATTTTTCGCGTTTGATTTATTATGTTTTTTTGATGTCATTGAAACTACTCGTTCAATATTTATTATCTACGTGGAATATTCTTGCGAAATACTCACTGCAGCGGTAAATTCGATTACTTAGCTATACCTAGTTATAGAGAGAACCATTTTATTATTATCGTAAGAGAAATCAGAACGATAAAAGAAGGAAGTTTAATTAATGGGGGACTGTATACAGGGCGGTTATAGAAAATTTTCAAAGGAAGCGAGGTCAGGAATCCACAATGAATTTGCGATACGAATCACGATTCAATTTAATTTAATACACTTTATTATTTAAAAGTATTACCAAATTGTTCAATTTAGCGTGTTATTAAATACTTTTTTTTGTGTAGTATGTTTACGAGAGAAGGCTGATAGAGATATTGAAGGAAGGGTGTACTAGACGTTTGTACATAAACTAAATATAATAGGGAGCTGGCCACAATGACACGCCAATGGAGTTTCGTACGCCAGTGGATTTTGGAACGCCACTGGTCTTTTAAATGAATTTACTACTTTGACAAAAAATGCTTCTAGGTATAATGGCAAAACTGATTTGAGTACTGGATTAAAATAAATATTTTTCACTTTGGAGACTGTGGGAGACTGGGGTTTTTAGGTTACTGGGATACTGGGATAGGTAAACTGAATCTAAGACTGATTAAAACACTTGAAAAGAGGTTTGAACTTGGAGACTGTTGGTATCTTGAGTTGGTATCTTTCTTCTTGGCTGATAGTTTTGAACTGACTTCCTACCGGTTTGACTTCTATTTTTATAGGGCAAACTCAGGTCGGACTTTTGGGGGACAGAACCTCCTTAATTTTTCTAAGGTACTTGTTTTAGGTAATTTCCCTGGTCGCTACGATTGGAAGTCAGCTGTGTCAAAATTATGTGTGATAGTTTTTGCCATGATCTTACCAACTTAGGATACCAAAGCCTCACATCATTTTTATTGTGTTTACAAGAAAAGGTACAAGTATACATATGTGATATAAGGTACAATTTTAAACAGTAAACATTTTTCTTAAAGTGCAACAATCACTGATAGACGTCAGTTTTTGGGTTGTTTTTGTAGCATATACTCATTTTTAGGTGATGATGTTTATTTCTTGATCCAAATTATTCCCAATTTCTCGAAATTGAGCTCCAAATTTTTCGGAACATGAATTCGCTGTCGTAAATATTTACGATTCAGATTTTTCCTTTGTTCAGAATTGACCAATAGTGGCTCGGCTGGTCGCATGGTGGGGGTGACGTAAATAGTCAGCCAATTCCTTGGCGTTGATCATTGCTGTCTAGAGTCCCTTGTGGAAGTATTAGGTGGTTATTCAGATGTGTTTTCCAGTCCAATGAGGCTGCCGCATGTATTCATTATCAATTTCATTAATGTTTTCAATTGATTAGTTAGTTAAAGGACATAATTGCGTTATAGACAAATCATTTGGAAGGGGCACCACATGCACAGTATTCCGCTAGCCAATAGCAGCACTCAGATTGTCGTGCTCGCGGCACGGTACTCTGTGAGAGCGTAAATTCCAATCTTGAATTTCCAGGGTTGTCATATGCTTTCGCGCACTCGTTCAATGCACACGTATTCCTATGACACGTTCGATATAGAAGGGTGAATGCCAGTAACTTCATTAATGGAGGACTGAATGCCGTTGGCACTAATAAAAAACTATCAAAAGAAGCGAAGCTAGCAGTCCACCATGGAGTCCTGGTACCTACTCGAGTACCTATGATCGTGAGAGAATTGTGGATATCCGCAAATAATGTAAGGCTAAGAAAGTAAGATTAAGAAAGGGACCCTCAGATGGTTTGGGCATGTAGAGCGAATGAACGAAGAGAGTAGTGTAAGAAGAATATGAGAATTAAGTAAATATAAACAAACTTGCCTTTTAAAGGCAGCTTTATTGATGCTAAATATGTCGTCATTCCAATTGATTCTGTTAACAGTAAGATTGCTTTCCTCACCGGCATGACCATTGGCAAGTTTGTCCTGCAGATAGAATAGTCTATGCTGTCGGTGACCGAGATAACCATCGGAAACAGAAATGAATGCTCTCCGTGAGAGCCGAGTTTTCAAACTATCCACGAATCAATCTGAAGAAATGTGTAGCAATATGTTTATCATTTGTAATCGTTAGATGGTTCGTTCCGAGCATACCGAAAATAAATTCTATAGAATGTAGCCGAGGGTAGTAGCCAAACTCCCTCTTGTAGAGAAATCTAAAAAAATTGTAATGTATGATAGTGACGTGGTAGAAGAACGACATTTGTAGAATGCAGCAGAAATGAGAACCATGAGTAGTATATGTGGTAAGTCCTTGTTTGACTATTTTACGAACAATGGGATGGGGCAACAATACAAGTCCGATTAGTGTAATATTGATGAAGAGAGGCTTAGCTTGTCTGAATATGTAAACCGGATTGGCGGAGAGAAGAATGTCGAATAATATTCGATGAGAAAGTGGTCGGAAGAAGTCGTGGACACCCCAGAGGAATGTGACACGATAAAGAAATTGGGTCTTTTTTTAAATATGAATACCGCACAAGAGTCCCAACTGCTCCCATCTGAAGCCAGTGAAACTATGGCATCCCCAATTGGGGTATGTTGTGAGGCTGAAGGTAGTGGGGAGCGGAAAGAGATAGGGAAAAGGAAGGTGGGGAAACTACCTGACTATTCAGATCTGATCACCAAACACGGCTAATGTCATTTCAAGTAACTTTTCAATTCTGAATGGTGGTCTTACACCAGGGTGATACTGAGAGTATCTTCCACTCTGGAACGTGTCGCAAATATACTATATATTATTTTGAATAAATAAATAAATGATATAACACAAATTAATGAAATGAAATTAATTTGCCACGTCGGGATTCGATCCCGCCACCTTCAGTGTGCGAGTCAAGAGCCTTACCGCTGTACTACGCCGGCCGTGGGTCTTGTCGAAAGTCGGAATAACAGAAATGTACTCATTTGACAATGTATGTAATGACAATGTAATTCAATGTATTGATGTAAATATTGTAAATCAAGCAAGAAGTGTATGCCAAGACAGAGTTATATTATAATCATATCCTCAATTTCAACCATTACTGAGTTGATGTTATGGATGAATCGTGCATGGGTCTGGAAGAGCCAGGGTGAAAACACGTTCAACAGTTTAATGATGAATTTTCAAAATCTTGTTAAATTGTTGATTTCTTATCGTATAATACCTGTCATATTATCACATAATCAAATTAGATTTGCAACAAGAATCATTAATTTGATAAACAAAAAAAATGCGCTGCGAAAAGCACAAAAAGTTAAATGCTTACTTTCCTACACGTGAAAACGGTACGTGATACATTTCAATTGGGTTAAAAGTTTTTCAATGAATGACGACGGGCTAGCTGAATAACCATGTTAATAAATAAAACTTTTTCCACATACGCAGTACGGGCCAAACTTGAAATAATGTTAGCATAAAACCATTTGGGTTGCAAAAAGTTCTTGAAATATGCTTCAATTACTAACGTTATTTCTCATCCAGTATGTTATTTTACACCCAAAAGAAATTTGCCGATAATTAAATTCACTTTTATACTTTAAAATAAAGTTAGAAATCGTCTTTAATATTTGAACTGAATCGTCTTTAAGAGCGTTTAACCAGCCAGCGGACGAAAATCCACATTTCGTCGAAAGTTGTTCTTCCGATCGTGCAGGGCGGTTACAATGAGAAAGATTAATTATTCTCCGTACCAGCTTTTTTAAATTATAACTCAATATCGAATTTATTTCAATCCAAATTAGCTTTAATTTGTACCTTCATCCAAAAATGCTGAAAGGCGTGATGATAAAAATATTAAAATAGTGTACTTTTTGTAGTTATTTTTTGATTATAAGTATTTATCATTTTTCAATAATGTCTAAATTTAATAAGAATGTTAAAAAAATCTGAAATATATTAGTTTGTAAGTGCGCAAATAAATACACAAATGGACCAATTTTCGTCAAGAAATACATGTAAGTACATATTTTTTAATGATTTTATTGAAACTAAAATTAAAATTCTAATACATAACTCTGCTAGATAATGTATTGATTTATTTTACTGCATGATTACATTATTTGAAATGGGTGTGGTATAATACAAAAACTTTTTTGAAAATTTAACAAATCTGCCAACGACCTATGGAATAACCTTATTATACTAAAAATTAAAAAAAATTCTAAAAATTTATTACATAACTTCACTAGATAAAAGAACAATCTTTCGAAATCCATTTATAATTTTTTGTGGAAAAGAGTCAATACGTCTAAAAACTTTTTTGAAAATGACGTATTTCCGGCTTTCTCTGGTAATGCCCTCTTAAAGGGTTTGTAGTAAAATGATAAATAGGCAAAGCGAATTTTGAATTGTTTGAATGATTTAGCGTTTTTCCTCGAATTATATTTAACTGAAGGCAATGACATTAATTTTATTATTTTATTTTTTATTTTAATGACAATATAAGGATAACGTAAAATTACAAAATAAGTAAAAATACCAATATAGTGGTTTGTTTACAGTCCTCCTCACTAGGTATTCCTGTTCCGAGGCGGACTGTATGTTGCTGAATGGGTGTAGATTTTTATTTCCTCATCTTCTAGTTTCTTGATTTTCATAAAATAACAATAAATAAAATAAAAGTATTAATGTTTGTTGTCTGCAGGTCATATTGGGGTTACTTCATAATTTTAACGATTTCCTCATCTTCTTGTTTACTTAACCATAATTTTATGTTTTTTTTAAACATTTGTATCTCCGTGGTGTTCTTAATTTTAATTGGAAGGGCATTATATAATTTTGTAGCATGGAAATTATGTTTTTTTCTGGCCAAAAGATGTGTTTAATTGCGGGATGTTCAGTAGTTTTGGGGATTTTGACCTTGTAGTGTAGGTGTGTTGGTCAGCAAGGTATTCATATTTTTCTTTAAATTTGAGTAGTGCATTTTTTGAGTATAATTTAATAATGCTGAACACATTAAAGTTTTTAAAAATTTCTTTTGATGGAGTTTTTATGGGTACTTTTAGGATTGTTTTTATTATTGCCTTTTGCGTTCTAGCTAGCTGCTTGATGTGAATGTTTGAGGCAGTTCCCCATCCTATAATCCCATATTCTATGCGTGATTGACAAAGAGCATAGTAGACTTTATATAGATCATTTTTATTAAGTATAGAATAATTAATAATAACAATTAACTAAAAATAACAAATATTTAGTAAACCTAATTACCTATTTAAGGTAATATTTTTTTAAACCCTCATGAACAAATTTCAAACACGATGTGACATTTCCTTGAATTCAATTATCTAATAACGAGTCCTTTTCGAATATTTTCTTTACCTTTCACATTTAGGGCCTTACTAGGAGGCCTTTACTAGGTTTTAAATTTTAAACAGCTGATAAACAACCATTAATCTAGGGAAATATCAGTTGTGTAAAATTTAAAACACGTTGATTTTGAGGGGGTTAATGTTTTCGTTGGAAACTTAATTCAATACTTTAAATTCTAAAACCAAAGTGCGGCACCGCTAAAGGCAGTAAAAGTTCACTTGTATTTCCGCGTTCTAAAGCGAATAAACTCAAAAATTGTTCCTATTTTATGTTTTGAATAAGGATGAAATGATGCGGGAAGTCAGAAAGTCGGGAAAAGATATTGATTCTATTTTATGCGCCAATTTCTTGCAAGTAGGTACATTGTACAACATTAAAGCAATTTCCAAAATAATAAGAAAGATATCTTAAAATCATTTTCACACGTTTATGAAAACTGTTTCAATAACTGACTAGCAAACGCCAAACATGTTCAATTATCTGCAAACTAACGTACTAGTTATACTTCATTATACACAGTTACACTGCATTAAAATCCTACATTAAGATAAACCACTTTTTTCCACCCTCTGTAATATTGTAGATCTAAGTACGTGCAAAATTCATTAATGGGACGTATCTGTCCAACATTCAACATCCTGCGCCCTACGAGATATAAACTTTTCTACAGTAAGTACATTGAAAACATATAAGATTAAACTAGCTTATCTCTTGATGCAAAAATTACAGATAATCATTTTTAATGATTTCGATGATGTTACTGTTTATTTATTTTTATTTTTTTGTTAACATTGCAGAATCTACATTTTTATGTAATAAGGGTATTAAGGGACATACCTACTTGACATACCTGATATTCCTGACATTATTTGATGTAAAAAATGTTAATGAAATTTTTGACACTTCTGACATTTTTCAAATAAGAACATATAAATATACAAAAATCACCAGGTATTGGATAGTTACTGGCAAGGTGGGGTCTTGGTCGATTTTACCCAGCTGAGTGACAAGTGACGAAATGTGGAAGAAAAAAAAATGGTTTGATTTTAAAGAAAAAAATATATCTAAAAGTCACCGGAGGTGGGTCACCAAAAGTCAGCAAAAACTCATTTAATTTTTTTAAATCCAAATAATGCCTATTAAAAGTTAGTCATAAATCTAGTTAAAGTAAGTCAAGTACGTCCCTTTACACCCTGTATAGATAATTAATGGTATTTCATTGAAAATATTATTTAGAAAAAAAAAATCCTGACACAAAAGAAACTTTCAAAGTACAGAGAATGTTTACAAAACTTTTGTACGACATTTTGAAGTAATTATATTATCTGAATCAACTTCAACGAGTAGTTAGTTCTCAGTGGTTGTAAAATGCCGAATGCAACATGTACGAGTACTTTCCCCTGCAAAACACTTAAGCAGTAATTTGGGAGCCCCCAAGGCGAAGTTTCCCTCGAGTTACGCTCGAGTGCAGTTTGTACTTCAGCCGATAAACGGCTTGGTTTGAGCAAAGTTTGAGTGAGTTGCAACACGAAAACTATTATTTCTTTTATCTTGTCATCATATAACTGTTAAGGAAGAAGCGGAGAAATGAACGCACGTCAAGTCGCTACAACTGCCAGAGACTGAAAATGTACATTATTTAATATAGATGGAGAATAATGGGATTGAGAATATTGTGAATAAAGCTTACTGCACGTTAGGATTTGTCATCAGAAATCTATCTTCTTCTTTACTACACGCTGGTCAGTTCTCAACTTGAATACGGTACCTTCATATGGGCTCCACTTTACGGTATCTATAAAGACAATATTGAAAGTATTCAAAAGAAATTCCTGCAATGCCTCAATTTCAGAATGAGCGCACCTAAACGGGGGTATATAAAAATGCTCTCGAATCCACTCTATCTAACCGGAGAACATCCCTTGACCTCATGACTCTGTGCAAAATCTGTAACAACGTTATTGACTGTTCTGACGTACTGAAACTAATAAACTTCAAAATACCACCCAGAGTAACAAGGCTTAATGACTTATTCTACATTAACCGACGCGTACAAATGCTGGTGTCAGGGATCTACTCAAAAGAATGTGCGAATCGCTTAGTCAAAATCAAAACCTCAAGGATTCCGACTTATTTTTTGATACATGCAGTAGTTACTTTTAGTAGAAAATTGAAAGCTGTTTTCCTACAGAGTACAATAACTTAGACATACTTTGTTTATAATTTTAAGTATGCACTTTTCTTTGCTTTTATTTCTGAATAACATTGTTTTTATATATACTTCTTTTTGTCTTACCCTCTAAATTTTTCCAAAAATAATTTTTAAACTTTTATAAGGATTTTGCGCATTTCTCTCATCTCTCTATTTGTAAAAAAATATTCGTATGTACATATTTTTTTCCCTACTTAGTCTATAATTAATGTTATGGGTGCAACACAAATAATGTGCCTCTTTTTGAAGCAAACAAAAGTAAAGTTTGTTTGAAATTAAATTAAATTAAGTTTTCGGGAGAAAAACCTTCTCGTCTAAATAAATATAAGATCTGATCTTATATCGATGGATCTGATGAATTAAGGTCTGAAAAAACGGCAACGCCATGCCATACGGTTGAGAATAAATTAATACACGTTAGACTGAAATTTTTTCTGACTAATGTGTCTGCAGTAATAATCACATTTGAATTTTTACAGAAGCAAACACATGAAAAACAATGCAAGTATTGATAAGTTTTAAGATTTTCACGGCCAAAAGCATTTTCGTTATTTGTTTTTGGGGTGTTATGCCGTGTTTCGCTACCTCCTTCTTTAGCCAACGTTTCGGACATCGTTGCAGTGTCCATCATCAGGGCAGATCCGGTAGATGTGATCTACCGGATCTGCCCTGATGATGGACACTGCAACGATGTCCGAAACGTTGGCTAAAGAAGGAGGTAGCGCAACACGGCATAACACCCCCAAAATAAATAACGAAAATGCAAGTATTATTTATACATAACTTAAAAAACTTAAATACAAAATTAAAATACATTATAAGTATACAATATTTATGAAGTATTTCCTGAAATGTAATAAAACAACACTATTTTTTTTTTTTTTTAGGTGCACAAATCGTGGAGATATTTTTTGAAACATGTTACATTATTTATAAAAATATCTATGAAACTGTGTATTTTAACAAGATCGTTGTATGACCGAAACATTCTAGATATAGGATTAAAATATCCAGTATTATTCGTAAAAATTTCAGTCCAAAATATGTTATGGGTTCTTGTAGATTTGGGTCTGGCGTATAAATTAATTTCGTTGACTAAGTTACTGTCTACACGATTATTCACAATTTTATAAAGCATTAAGAGGTCATTTATATTTCGTCTTTTAACTAGACTCTCTAATTTGAAATATGTAAGTCTTTGTTTGTTATGGGTGCAAAACGTAAATCGCACCAAACAAAATTACATTGCATTTGAAACCAACATAAATTTGCCTCTTTTTGACTTCACCAAAAGAAAGAGCCAGGCACTTTCCAATGTTCCTCTTCTCAATCTCCTTCCTTCCACGTTCCTTTTAGCCTTTCAGCCTTACACCACATTCCAATCGGGAATGACATAGTCCCACTGGCTCCATTCAGATATAGAAAGTTTGAATTCGTTATTCACATAGAAAAATCCGGCGTCGTAGTTTCGGATAAATTGAATATTATTGTTACTTGTCTTGGGTTGTTGTAAATATTCCTTCATTTTTCCATCTTGGCTAAGAAATTTTCCGGTGATAAAAGAAGAAACGATTGCGATATTTGAGAAAAGTTTGCCGCCCGTCGCCAGATGTCGTTTGTGTATCGAACTTTAAAAATAATAAACCATAACAACGTAATATTAAATATTGCACTGCATTGCGGAAACTTTTGTTTCGGAGATATTTTTTCAACTTCTTGGAATCGGCAATTTATTTGAAAGATGGAGCTTAAAATATAATTCCGACCAAGAGAGCTGATAAACAACAGTTTACATAAATGGTTGTGTATTAGTTGGGAAAAATTTAAAAGACGTTTATTAGTAAGGGTATCCATATATATGAGAAATTATAAAGGACCAAGATTGGACCCCTGGGGAACACCTGACATTTTGGAATTAGGTAATTAACACACACACGAAATTAGGTAATTTATTTAACTTTCTTCATAATATGACAAAGGCAAAAATCTAATTATGTCATCAAATTTTGTGGGCAGTTAAAATCAAACATATTTTATTTTTAAACAAGTATTCAGTTTGATTTGGGAAAACAATAAAGAAAGAAAACTTTTGTTTAAATTTTACGTTATTTTGTTTTTCAATTTTACTGATATTTTATACCATGAATCCCTTTTAAAACGATGCAACGAGAGATGTTGGTTGAGCAAAAATGCAACACATTAGGGGCTTGGGCATGTGAAAACAAATCAATTAAATGCAATTAAAGAAATGCTTGGTTTTTAACTCAAAATTTAGTTGCACGAGGAAAAGAAAACAACAAATACAAAAAAAAAACGATAGTCTTCTCGTGAAAAATTACAAAAGGAAAGGGTAAGTGAGGGATGTGAAAGAGAGAACAAAGCCAAATATTTGGTTTTCCATAATACCAAGCAGTACAAACTATTTAGGCAAGTAGGTTCGTAAATTACCCCTATTTACAGTTAAACCCTTACGCAATTATGACCATAGAATTAGAGGAATGAAACAAAACAATAAAAAACAGTAAATTGATGAAAACGTTGTTTGTATTTTTTTACATTAGTTCGACATAGGAGACCCCAAGGAAAATCATTTCCCTCGAGGCCTATTTCATCTTTCGGGACGCTGTGCAGTGTGGAGGGTATTTTTAAGAAACGAAAGAGAGGAAGTTCTGGGAAGGAAAATGTATTGGGTAGGTAGGAATCTAAGGAACACTGGGTCCAGGAGTGACGAACGTGTGAATCCAACACTCCCAGAGAGAGAGATGGATCTCCGAGAGAGTCCTGCTGGAAAGGTTCAATGGTCTCCCTACACCAGCCTCTCCCGATTCAGTCACGTAAGCGGCAGATGCAAGACCTTGACAAACCTCACCCCCACGAACCCGGGCACACCTGCAAAGTCATCAAATGTTGCGAACCACTCACCCCAAACGGTTAGCCAATAAATGTTTCCATGGCAGCGGTACCCATACCCGTCTCCCAAATTGAGATAATCTATGATTAAACAAAGAAGTAGGTTTTAATTCAAGATCTACTAAGTATTTTATTTTTCCCAGTGAATAAAAATTCTAACACAAACTATTCCAATCCAATTAATCTGAGGGACTTTGAAAACAAAAGTACCCACATTATTTCCTTGCGGTTTCAGGGATCTCTAGTCTCCAGTGTGTGTATAAAAAATAGAATGAACAAACGGATAAGCATTCTGTTTAGTGACCGGACGGAGTTCGTATTGAGGCCAACGTAAAAGGGAAAAGTTTTTACAGAGTTGAAAAATCCGCAAGTTGTTGAGAAAATTAATGTTTTCAAGAATTCTTATTTACACACAGAACGAAGAAAATAAAAATAAACGTATTATATTAATAAGTTAAGACGAACGGCTGTGCGGACTTTTTCGCTATCTTCATGTATGATCTGTATCTGGGAAAGCTGCGTTTCAAAATTAGAATTTTAATTTAAATAAAATCATTTAAAAAAGACTTGCACACGTTTTTTGTGAAGAAAATACTTCAGTTTGTCTATTTATTTACGGTCTTAAAAACTAATATATTTAAGATTTTTTTATATTCTTATTTTGCTTTGACATTATTGAAAAATTATAAATACTTACGATCAAAAATAATTACAAAAAGTACATCATTTTAATAATTTTATCATCACGCCTTTCAGCATTTTTTGGATGTAGGTATAAATCAAAGCACATTTTGAATGAAATAAAATCGATATTGAGTTATAATTTTAACAAGCTGGCACGGAGAAAAATTAATCTTTCTCTTTGGAATCGCTCTGTACGATCGTAAGCACATCTTTCGATGAAATTTGGATTCTCGGCCGCTGGCTGATGAAAGGCCCTTAAGGTTTATTTAATTTTAAAAAATGACTGGCCGCGGTCCCCTTCAGAGTTCCCTTGGTCGCCGCCTTTGGTTGTGGCAACATTAAAGGTCGGAAATCGTACCTAAACCACTTATTATTATCTTGACTTCCTACACAACCCTTTAAAACAACAAAATAAATAATACACAACCAGTTCCGTTTCCGTCTCAGTTCAGGTTCGGGTTAACCGGAATTCTTAAGAATTGCTACACAATAAATAGACATTTGCGGATCGTTAACCTTCTCACTGTTTATTATTTCAATGCAGAACAAAAGGTATCCACGAACCAGGACATGTATTTTCTGAAGCGATTCTGATGACCTCTGAGTTCATGTAACTTTGTAATGTAATCATAAGTTCTACATATAAAAGAAATACGGCACCATCGAAGTCTGGCTTTAAAAGAATTTTGAGATAGTCGTGGGATGACGTTTACTAAATATCATATACACAGTAAATGTAGTATACGTTCCACAATGTACGAATCGTATCTATATGCTTATAAATATGTATGTATATAAATGAGTTTTCTGTGCATCGCTATATTAACCTTCCGTCAAAATAATCGAAATAGATTTTTCCATTAAAATTTTTGAGACGAACGGAAACTGGTCTTCTGTCAGTTTTCCGGTTTATAAAAAATGGTCCGATTTTCGGATTGAAAGTTTAAAAAATCGCCAGGGTTTCAAAAATACAATTGAAAAAAAAATACGGATTGTCTTAGAATATTTGCTTAAACCGTTTTTTTTTTTAAATATGATGCAAGTGGCCTTTTGTGTCCTGTTTCAATTTTGAAAATGACACTCAAATTTAAAAAAAAGCGAAATCATTGAATCAGAGTTAACGAAAAAAATTGTGTGTTGGTTACATAGGTTATAGTGGCGTGTATTTTGGCTTTCGTGAAAAAATGCAAATTCCAATAGCAAAAGGAAAAAGGATAAAACTAAATAAATAAAATATCTCTGTGCAGTTGATACGCGGTAGAAGTGAAACCTTTAATCAACTAAAGCGAAAAAGAGTGGGGAGGCTACGAAGCACCGCACAAAGAGGAGACCTTATCATATATATAAAAGGAAAAAGGACAAAACTAAATAAATAAAATATCTCTGTGCAGTTGATACGCGGTAGAAGTGAAACCTTCAGTCAACTAAAGCAAAAAAGAGTGGGGAGGCTACGAAGCACCGCACAAAGAGGAGACCTTATCATATATATCTCATTCTCTCGCATTCTAAATCTTATAGAATTACGTGTTTGTCTCTTTTTAGTGGGGTTAGGTTTCTTTTCATAGAGTTTCAAATCGTAACGATGCTAAAGAAGTTTTCACTTCAATAAAAAAATCTGCCAAATAAGGAAGTTGAGTGAAAAATACTTTGATTTATAAAAAATAAGTTCATGTAGATCAAATATAAAACATATCGATTCTAAATATATAAATATATTTCTATGTTATTGTTCTTAGAATTAATTAAACGTTCTTAAAAAATAGTTTAAAAGCTATAAACTAAAAACGCTTCAAGATTGGTCGAACGAATTCTGACGTCATCTGTACGCCAGTTTGTACGATCATTCGATTCATGATCGTGTTTGTTTATGATGAGAGAGGTATAGACCAAAAAGTTTTGCTTGCTATCTTGTAATTAGTATTTTTAGTTTAAGTAAAGCCTCGATGACATTGAGCGAGTTTACATGCTACTAGCTCTGAAATTTCACTATCTGATAGTAAACTCGCTCAGTGTAATCGTATAACTAGCTAACTAGCAAATTGTGGACAATCTACGAAAAAAAGTTGAAATGTGGTCAACTTTACTCGCTACGAAGATGGCGGCCCACGAACAGCTGATTTCGTTACTGTCAGAATTAGTTCACACGGGAGTCGCCATTCTCGCTACTGGCTAGCGTATGGCGCTAGCTGCAAATTCAAGTCTTCTACAAAATGTCGAGCGGGAGTCGATATTCAAAAATTCTAACTTTAAAAATGAATTTATCTATAAAATCTTGATCAATTTTTTAAAATTTGTAGACGGTTAACATTGATAAAAAAATTACTGGAATTCCTTATTGAAGCATTCAACAGTCTTAACCTTGAAAATAAAATAGAAGAAAACCAAAATAAATTCATACTCAAAATTAAAAATTGGATTAAAGAACAAAAAAGACAATATTTCCAAAATCTCATTACATAATAAGAATAAAACACATACACGCAACACACAAAAATAAATATAAAACACATAACAATAAAAATATGTTTTACCTAAATTATAAATTTTTATTTTTAGTTTAATTTTTTTAATTTTTTTTATTCAGCATTATTTTTATATTATTTTTAATTTAATATGTAAAAAAATTTGTTTTATAAAATGGAGGCCTCAGCACAGGTGAGCTACCCAGGCCGACATTGGTGAATTGTATTTAAAAATGTTAGATATTATGTCAAATAAAAAATAAATAAAATAAATTTTAAAACTCTCCATACAAAATGCTCAAGCGACGTATTTTTCAGGGTACAAATGAAGTCATACACACGCACCCCGCCTCTTACCGCTCGGATTCCGCTCGTTTTGGCGGGCCTAATAAAATTTTAACTTAGAGAATTAATTCAATTATGAAAAAAAAAACTAGTATTAAGTTTGAATGTGAACATTGTTAAAAAATGGACTCAACTTCCTTATTAGACAAACGCCAAAATGTTGTCCAACAAAGGAATGAACCTACAAACATCATATCCTAATAATTCGTGTATTCATTAATTCAATATTGAGATCATAAAAACGTTTCATTTGTAAAACCACCCCCGCAGTTCCATATAATCTTCTATCCGGTGAACAATAGCCTCATTCAAAGGCGGTGAAACGTATTATTATGCGCATATTTTATTAGCTCGATATTGCTTATCAAAACCTTACTCAACGTTGGCGGAACATCCCTGAAGGCGTTCATCACTCTTTTCTCCCCCACTTAACAACGGCAAAGATTTCACTCGGAATTAAATTCATCTCGGACGGAACGACAATAAGTCCGTCCGGCGGAACCGGCGATTTAGATTAGGCAAGATTGAATTGTTCCGCAACGGAAATGACGTCAGAATTTCAGAATCGTATTAATGAGAAAAGAAACATCATAAGAGAACTTAAGAAAATATCTCTTATATATAAAAATCTCGTGTCACGGTGTTTGTGGTCGCACTCCTCCGAAACGGCTTGACCGATTTTTATGAATTTTTTTACGTATATTTGGTAGGTATGAGAATAGGTTTTAAAGTATATTTCATACCGCTAGGTGATTAGGGTGTCCCTATCCAGAAGAAAAATTTGTATTTTTGTGACAATTTTTTTTTGTATTTTTTTTTATTTGGCATCAAAAAAATACCCACAAACCCAAATTTCAACTCTCCCACCTCCACCCTCCCATTTTTTAATCGCGATTTTAGTATTTTTGTATGAACAAATTTAATCGTCTTTCGTATTTCAAACAGAACGAAAATATTTAGGTTGTTGAATGACAGATGGCGCTACGTCTGCCTCATCGAACTTTCATCCACACATGCGCAAGATATTCACGAGAAGCGTCTCGTCGTTTTGATATTTCATTTGGCATCATGTTCTCGCGTGGGCAAACCATCGAGCTTATTTGTGTTAGCTAAAGACGAACTGACAAAAAATATCGTACACTCAATTGCTCTTCGAAATTCATATTGATTTTCTTTATTTCATTTTCATACTTTAGTTGGTGTTTTTTTGTGTTTATCGGCGGTCATCGTCTACAGCGCTCCATTCCTCTTTCTGTCATAGATCCCGTCCCCACACACTTACAATACATTCGTTTTTTTACTTAACAACCAAAATATTCAATAGAAATAATTTATACGGCAGAACAACATTTGTCTGGTCAGCTAGTCTTTTTATAATTTACTGGGGCGGACCCATGAAAATTCAGGGGATAAACCAGGATAAACTGAACCCTTGACAGAACAGTTCTGATTTTGAAAGTTACACAACTAAAATATTTTTCTGTTAAAATATTATATTAGAAGTAGTTACCTTATAGCTTATTAGAATTCTTCGAATAATCATATCTAATTTCGAAAACGACACTTAAATGCAAAGCAAATTTGAGTACATTGAACCAAAATCACAGAGGAAAGCAAAGATATTTGAAACATGAATAAAGCGAAATTTGTATTTTTTGAAACTAAGGAATTTGTAAAAAAAGCCGTCGCTACCCGAATGTGTACCGATTTCTTACATATTTATCTCTCTTAAACATTTGAAGTTTTTAAGCTCTTAAAAAAATATATGCTATTTTTGAAGACAATATCTATTTGTTACCCATGCCGAAACGCAAATTATATGAAATTCCCTCGATAGAAAAAATCGCAAAGTATGCTCCAAAATTTTTAATATACACGTTTGTTTCAGTTAAATGTATGAAAAAATTCACAGTGTTTCTTCAAATGCTGTTTTAAGACAGCCCCCAAGAGATTTTTGCTCTATTTTAAACGTGTCGTTTTTTTTAATATTTTCACAATTTTCGCATCAATTTTATCGTTTTAAATATTAGCTCGCTCTCTCCAACAATTGTAATTACATATCTCTCCATCTTCATCTTTTTGAGCGGGGATACGGCGCCTTAAATTCAAAGCGTTGTTAATATACAGAGTGTTAAGGGATGTACTTGGCTTACGTTTAACCAGTGAAAAAATGTAAATGAAATTTGGGTCTACGGTGAATTTTTATTTATTTTCCTTTTCATCATTTAAAACACTAAAAAAATCAGTAGGTATTGGACAGTTAGGGCCGGGTGAAGGTTTTTTTTGATTACTCGGCTGAGTGACTGTGACCACATGTGGAAGAATTTTTTTTTGGTTGGTATCAAAGAAAAAAATTTTTTTTTTTTTTTTTAAAAGGCACCCAAGACTAAAATTTCATTAACATTTCGTCACCGCATTTTGACAAGGTTCGAACTGCACATTTCAATAGTAAGGATGTTGACACCTAAGAACACGTGCTTAGATGTCAAAAGTCCTTACCATTGTAAGGTGCAGTTAGAACCTTGTCCAAATGAAGTGACGATTTTTTACTTCAGATAATGTCAGGAATCTCAACACACCCCAGTTGGGTTGCCATTGTCCCACCGGTTCCTGACAGCTGGGGAGCAATTGGGAGTCGTTAAAAAAGTAATTTTACAAGTAATGAAGTCACGAAAATAGGCGTTGTTAAGATTAGCCATAATGGTTTTATTATAATGTTGTAATCTGTTTTGTCTTTGGTCTAATTCGTCTACTTCACCACCATCACCCATCTGTCGTAATTTGCAAATTATACTCGGTCGCAAAAGAAGTAGGTACAATAAATATTATATATTTGTCATCTCGTAAGTCATGTTTTATTAATTACACCGTTAAATTACAGTATGCTTTAATTATTTGTCGGCAAGCACAACAGCAAATTTGTTAGTTACAAGTTTTGTTTGTAATTGATTAATTAAAGTTTCTACCACCTTATTAATTATAAACAAAAGCTATTTGTCATCAAACATCCTATGTAGAACTTCCGCAGAGATAACACAGACGGAATTTGGTGAATTATAACTTATATATTCACAAAATTTGATATCTTTATTATTGATTAAAGCACATTTTAAATACATCTTTTTATTTAATTTTACTTTTGTTTCCTTGATGTATGATTGAAGTGGAATCTTGGAATCAACCCACTTCTTGAGCTGAAACTCGGCAGATAGACTCGTTGTCGATGCCAGTGCATGTTATCAACTTTTGGTGGCACTCATGCACGCACACTCGCGCAAGCACGCATTTTCTGAAATTGTATGACAACATATTTAAAAATGTACAGCAGTCGATATACGAAATAAATGTCGGTACTTTATAAATTACGAAGCAAAATTTTTTAGAAATGTACAGTTTTTGGTTTTTTTAAATAAATAAATCCATTATTTGGGCTCGTGACGTCACTACTTGAAAATGTCCCGTCTCTACAAATGTTCCTATTAATTTTGTAAAATTCCACACTAATTTTTTTTTTATATGGCAACACTTTGATTTCAGGCGAATTTTTGAATTTGACATTTAACGTTCACTAGATTTATTGTTTGTTCTCTGTGAACTGTGATCATTTGGTTGACTTTTTGACAGATGTTATGAAGAGAACCCCGTACATTTTATCATGTCTGTACGTGTTTTAGAGGTATAATAATAATGGTGCTGATTTTAACAAAATCAAATTTTATAATATTCTTATTGTTATTATAATTTACAAGTACAAGCATGTTACATTGGATTTAGTAATATAGACATTGAACATTGTAATGATTTATGATCAATAAGATGGATCAAGGAAAAAAAATATTTATGAGATGTAATATTTTTGGTATGCCTCGTTATTTTCCTGTGCCATTCGTGTGGAAAACGTTATTTTTTAAAATGATTTTCGGCTATGTAATTATCGTTTTTTCTCACCCATTAAATTATGTTCCGTCTTTCCGGTTTATAAAAAATGGTCCGATTTTTCGGATTGAAATTTTCAAAAAATCGCCAGGGTTTCAAAAATACGATTAAAAAAAAACACATAATGTCTTAAAATATTTGCCAAAACCGGAATTTAAAAAAAAAAGTGATGCAAGTGGCCTATTAGGTAGTAATTAAAAAAAATTATATTATAAAGAAGATTGACAATATTTGAATTATTTGTTGGCAATGACCCTGAGCCAAATATTCCATAAATACTTCAGTTTTACAGATCCCACATTTATTAAAAACGTACCGTGATTTTTCACGGGTTTCCGCCAGTATTTATCATAAAACCTAACCGCCTTTATTCTTAGGCGTCGGTTCAGGGATGGAATAGTAAAGCAGACCTTAAATCAGGTTTAAGGCCGGTTTAACTATACCAACGCCAAGGTAATAAATAAGTCAAGTTTTTCACTATTCCGACCTCACGCACCCCGTAATATTTACACCACGTACACAAGTAATGGATTAGATCCTTGTATGTGCCTACCTTCATTAACACAGGTTCATGGGCCTAATTTATAAAAATGCTATTAGCGACGGGCTCACCTAGTAACCTTTATATAAGTGGGTTCAATAAAGGAATTCACATTATTATTCTCCTCGTCCACATTTTGTTAATTTCGTACGGAATGGAATCCTCCCCTCTGACAAAGGATTAGCTAAAACCTCCGCTTAAAGATCTGCGGAGGCTGCAAAGATAAGACTTCTCGCTAAAGAGTCTTCATTATAATTACCATTAAGGTCTTCAATTAATTTCTTACAACGGAAAAAGATCAAAAATGTTTTTAAAAACCTCGTATAGAACTTCAATGAAAAAATATTATTTTGATACGGCTTAGTAATGTTTCACTTCTAATCTGATTTCATCTACTGACAACCTTAACTTACTGATAAACGTCGTGAATATTTTATACAATTGATAAACAACCAACAATGTGAAATCCTTACTAATATGGAAACTGACAAAAACAGTTCATGGAAAGATGTTTACATTGCTTATTCAGAAAGAGGGTTGTTTATCTGTTGTATATAATAATTTCTCGTCGAATTTCGGAATAAAAAATAAAAAATTTAAATGCCTTATATATTTCTTCTTTTTGAAAACATCGAAACAACAAATACCATTTTAGAAATGAAATTTTAGATGTTTATATTTGAAATATACTTTAATCCTACTACTAATATTATAGAGGCGAAAGTTTGTATGGATGTACCTATGTTTGTTACTCTTTCACGCAAAAACCAATGAATGTATTTTAATGAAAATTTACAATAACATAGCTCATACATCAGAATAGGCTATAGGCTATAGCTTAGAGCTCTGGCATTATGAAATTTATACACAAAAATTGCAATAGGTGGCACGCGAGCTGTTTGAAAAATGAATGTAACGGGTATGGAGAGGGGATGTGGGGGGGGGGGGGGGGGGTAGAGTGAGGGGGGGATTTGGCGGGGAAGGGGTGGGGGAGAGGAGGAGGGGAGGGGGATTGGAGTGGGGATAGGGAAGGTGGGGGAGGCGCTGTGGGTACCGCCCTAATACTATGCGAGAGAAGCTGGGGGCAAAAGCTAGTATTTTTATAAAATAAAATATATTTTTTAAAACCATGAAAGTTGAAAACAAGCTTGCCACACACATTTTTAAAACAACATGTCGAAAATTTTCTCAGAATACAAAAAAAAAAGCTGTCACTTCACATTTTATTTAGTTCATAATATAAACAAAAACATAAAAACATGTTGAAGTTGCCTAAAAATTACAATAAAAAACTGACAGTTCGAACGCATCTTGCATGTCTTACGATTTCATTTATTTGATATTATAATGTTTAACAAAACATGCATTAGACATTTAGGTTATAAAAATTAAGACCATAAAATTTCATTTAAAATAAATTTAATTTATTTAATATAAAATTTTAATGTCTTAATTTTTATGAAATTTTTCACTTTTGTAAAATTTTTAAAAAATTAAGACCATAAAATTCGGTTTGAATAATTGGTATAACCGCATGAACCCATTTTACGCAATTACTACTATTGACCCTATTTTACATGCAATTACTGTGTAATTACTTGGCTAAAACAGACGAAAAATAACACAAATAAGTGGCAAATGTATTGAATTATACGAATATCATGGTACATTGACCATTTTATGTACAAAAAACATGATTCATGGAGACATTATAGAAACTGTCACCCTGAATAAATGCACAACGCTTCTAGCGAACAGCCCCGTTGGGGGGATTTTTCACAAAAACGGCGCTCTATAATTTTTATTTTTTATTTTTTTATTTTTTATTATTTATTTATTTATTCCATTTTTACAATTTTACAAAGTTAGGTATAAGTACAATTTTTTTTTTTAATTATGTACATGTAATGGAAATATTTTTTAATGGTGGTAATAATACCTCTCTAATTGAGAATTTCTCGTGTTTAGGGAGGGAGTACTAACACAATTGATATTTTGATATATGTTTAATTGATGCTACCATGAGCGTATTTATGAAAAAATAAAATAAAAACAACATGTATGTAAAATTATATACCTGTGCACTATTTTAGGAAGAAAGTTTTTTTTTTAAATTATAAAATATAAAACCTGTGTATACATTGAAAATATAAGTGGGCGTAATATAACACAAACATGAAATTACTTAGTGGTGAAATGTATTTTAATTTTTTTCTTAAAAATTTTATAATTTTTTTCGGATTGAATATCTTTAGGGAGTTCGTTAAAGCCATAGACATCCAAATGGATAGACAAGCAGTTACAGATGAGGGGTAAAACCAAACTATGGAGAGCAAGAGGGGAAAGATGACTGTCATTCGTTGAACAATCAATCTGACAGTATATAGGCATCTCGCATTACAATATCACCATTTAGTTCTTAAAAGCAAAATCTGCTTTGAATGAATAGACCTTTTTACATGGGAGCGCGAATTGCTTGCCACGTTCAAAACTTATTTGCTAAGGCCAAATGCTCGCCCCAAAAAGACTCGCGCCAATACACTTATCAATATTTTCTTGCCGTGTTTAGTTAAAACACTTTTACAAATGTTTCATAATTTACTTACCCCTGTAACCAGCGACGAGCACATTGGAGTACCGCCCACATTCGCTATGTGTATATTGATATGTAGATATATTGTATAGCACAAGCTGCCGTTATTTCGTTAAATGTATGGATGTCAGCTTCTCGCTGTTCACGGCAAGAATGATGACGTCACACATTTTAGATTCAAGCGAGGCTATATCCCCTCCCCATGGAGCGAGCCGGTTCCAAGGAGGAGCTACAGCCGGCGCCATGTGGAGGGGGAAATAATACGTTTTTATCACTTAGGGCAGGTCCAGATATATTCATATGTCCGTGGTTAAAGCATTTTATGGCTGAGTATGTGTAATGGTGTTGGGCCGTTGTAGTATTAAGTTTAGGGATTATTATTTGTCCTGTTGTTCTCGGCCTGGTGCTAAATGACTTTATTGTTAGTTTGTCTTTATGGATTTGAAGTAATGCATTTTTTTGATAGATTCTGTTTATTTGTAAAACTTTGAATTCATCGAATATTTTTTGAGTTGAATAGTCTAAAGGTTTTTTTAGAATAATTTTGATGAGTCTTCTATGTACTATTTCAAGTGGGGCTAAGTTGGTTTTATACGCTCCTCCCCAACCTATTATTATTATTAAAGGAAATTCTTGATTAATATTTGATTTCTTCGTAGCACTGTTTAAAGCCAGTGGAAATATTTAGAAGCAGATAATGGAAATAAAGGAGATGAACCATGAAACCATTATTAGTATGAAACCGCGCGCACAAAAGTTTCGCTTACATCGTTCACCCATACTACTGCAAGTCGCATCTACGTACAGCGGAGCCCCGCCAATGTTTCTACGAATACCCACAAACACCAAAACCAAAGCACAGCTTTTATTTGTTCCGCGCCGCACTGTTTTATAGTCCAATTTGGTTTTCGATGAGAGTCGGCAAGCTTCCGTGCCGTATCTCGCATTGCTTGTCAAGTTAGGTACCTGCATAAATTGATATCAATAAGTTGATATATTTCAACAGGTGTTGATGGTCAGGTGACCAATGTAATTTGCCTCCAAAGAACTTTCATAATTTTCGTCAAAGCGAACTACTGAATAATCGTGAGACTACCGGTGCCGGTACCATGACGACGGGAGAGACTTACATAAATTCGTACTCTGAAACTTAATGGTCTAGTCTCTAGTCTTTGACTTTGAGTCGGGAGGCTGTGTGTGTGTGTGTTTTTTTTTTTTAATTGTACAACAGATTATTATCCAATTACTGTACATTTTTCTCATTTTGACAGTCTTAACACCTAGGAAGATAATTATTATACAAAAAAATCTTAAGGCTATCTAAAGAAGAGTTATATATATCTAGTGTTTCCGATATTTCGTTCAACAGCACCATTCCTCTTGTCATGCTATGCTGCGCTAGAACATCTGTTCTGCCGTATGGTATTTTGAACAAGTCGTGTCGACGACTACGGCTGAAATTTTCAGGCACGTATAAGCCATAACATTCCAAGAGGAATGGGCTGTCAATACAGTTATGGATTATGTTAAAACTAAGAATTGCAAGATTTGCAAGCTAAATCTATTTGTTGCCTCAAGTAATTCCATATGGTGCATGAATCTCGGGTACGTTCCATGCATTCGCATATAGACGTACCTAAGGAACTTTTTCAGAATTTGTTCCAGCATATTAATATATTTAGCTTGGTGCGGAGTCCACACACCACTAGCATACTCCAGCTTACTTCTTATGACGCCATCGAACATGGTTGTCATTGCATCTGGGTCATCAATTGCTTACATATTCTGATGATGAAACCCAGGAGTTTGTAGCAAGCTGGAGTGAGCCGTGATATATGATCCGAGAATGTCAGTTTGGGATCAAAGACGATACCGAGATCTTTAAAGCTATTGATTCGGCATAATGTTTTCCCTTTAATGTTGTATTAAAAAACTACGGGCTTCTGGGAGCGGGTATATGTCATAGTTACACATTTTTTTAAATTGAATTCTAATTTGTTTTTTACTGACCATTCTGCAATAGCATCAAGGTCAGATTGCATTTTAAAGCAGTCACCGTAACAGATTATTTTCATCAAAAGTTTGAGGTCATCTGCAAATAGAAGACATGTGGGAATTTTTACAAATACTTGGATGTCATCTATAAGTATAAGGAACAGCAAAGGACCAAGGTTTGACCCCTGGGGAATACCTGATAACGCCGGGAATTGTTTAGATTCATGTCCATTTAGATTCGTGTTTTTAGCATTAGAGCGTAAACGAACACCCTTTGACCTCTCTAACAGGCTCTCTCTGAACATCGGAGGGATTGATTCATTCGTCCGTTACTCCTGGACACACCGACCTCCAGATTCCTATCCACCTTTTTTTTTTTACAGTGAATACCGCACAAGAATCTCAACTGCTCCCGTCTGGAGCCAGTGAGACTATGGCATCCCCAATTGGGGTATGTTGTGAGGCTGAAGGTAGCGGGGAGGGGAAGGAGGTGGGGAAAAGGAAGGTTAGGAAGTACCTGGCTATTCAGATCTGGTCACTAAACACGGCTAAAGCCATTTTCAAGCAACGTTTAAATTCTGAATGGTGGTCTTACACCAGGGCGATACTGATAGTATCTTCCACTCTGGAACATGCCGCAAATATACTATATATTATTCGGTGACCCGACAATTCGTCCTGCGACAATTCATCCGGCGACAGTTCATCCTGCGACAGTTCATCCGGCTGACAGTTCATCCTGCCGACAGTTCATCCTGCCGACAGTTCATCCCGCCGACAATTCATCCGGCGACAATTCATCCTGCCTGATCATTTAGAAGATTTTTATTAAGTAAGTATGCAAAGAGGATATACGGCCGTACAACCAAAATCGATATACTTATATCTGAAGGCATCTTGAGTGGAAATCCGCTGTAAAAATATTTTTACTAAATAGGTTTTAGGTTAGGTTAGGTTAGGTTAGGTTAGGTTAGGTTAGGTTAGGTTAGGTTAGGTTAGGTTAGGTTAGGTTAGGTTAGGTTAGGTTAGGTTAGGTTAGGTTAGGTTAGGTTAGGTTAGGTTAGGTTAGGTTAGGTTAGGTTAGGTTAGATTAGGTTGTACGGCCGTATATCCTCTTTGCATACTTACTTAAAGAAAAAATCTTCTAAATGATCAGGCAGGATGAATTGTCGCCGGATGAATTGTCGGCGGGATGAACTGTCGGCAGGATGAACTGTCGGCAGGATGAACTGTCGGCCGGATGAACTGTCGCAGGATGAACTGTCGCCGGATGAATTGTCGCAGGATGAACTGTCATGGAACCATTATTTTAAATGGATTAATTGTGAAATAACACAAATTAATCAAATAAAATTTATTTGCGCATGCCGGGTTCGAACTCGCGACCTCCGGAATGTGAGTCAAGAGTCTTAGCCACTGGACTACGGAGGTCGTAGTCCTATGGTCGTAGTACCTATCATACATTTTTGTTTCTCAGAACTTCCTCTTCTTCCTTTCCAAAATCCTACCTCTCCTTGGACCCCCAAAAAATGACCTAAGCCCTGAGGGGAATCATTTTCTTCAGGGCTTCTTAAGAGGAGCTAATGTAAAAAAAACCCTATCGCTGCATCAACGTAGCATCTTTCTGGGTTGGTTATGTCTACATGACCTTCCTAGCGAAGATGTTCGGTTCGAAGATCTTACCGTTGACTAAAAAAGTTATAGTTTCCAAAACTCGTTTAATATAAAAACCACTTTCCTGAACAAAAGTCCAAGTGGACTTCCGTGGTTCATCCAATGAAATGCGGAGATAATGTTTGATATTAATTTTTTCTTAGAGGATAACCAACGTACGAGCAGTGGCGGCCGGTTGTCAAAATATGTGGGGGTTCACCAGAGTCATTAAGTTAGACAATAAATTTAGGAAAGGTACATACCTACTCATAAAGAAGTTCTATTCTCAGTTCCGTTAAAACGGAAACATATACAACACAGTTTAACACACAATTTCAACAATACATTTCAAAAAATACTTTAGGAACACTGAAGTAACAACAAAAGGAAGTTTCTCACTTGTACTTTTGTTCCAATTGCGGGTCCTGTTTTCCCAATTTCCAAAATTCATATTCGTAGTTATTGCTTCGGAAATATAAATGTCAAACGAAAATAAACCAGAGAAATGCAACAAAAAATAAAAGATTCCTATTGGTGGATGTAGTAGCCGGGGACCATAAACAAACCAAAGTGGACTTATAATTTATGATATTATACAAAGATTCGGTTGACATTTGGATCGGAGTTATGCTCGCCCGTTGACAACTAATCAGCTAATCACTCATTATCATTATAATATTATAGTGACATGCTTTGACTTGAAGAAAAGACCGCGCGGAACATTCGTTAAAAATAGTAGCTCTGCTGTTAAATTGAAGACAAAATGTGGACAAAAACATTACATATAAGCGTTCTCGTTTAAAACACCCCTGTACGAACCGCTCCTTTCAACGTGGGGGTAAAATTCGGAACGGCGTTCGCGCATTCGTGAAATTTGCAAAGAATCGTATATACCTACGCTTCCGACTGTTCACGGGATTTGCTCACAAAGTAGTAAGATTCTGGAACGCTATCGAAAACTAACTGCGATGAAGATGAAGAATTTACTACTTAACTGCGTTGTTTCATCCAATAACGTAATGAATAACAGGATTTTTTTCTGCATATTCAGCTCAAAACTGCCAAAAAGTGGACTTACGTGGTTTATCCTTTAGGGTACAGATTTATAAGCATGCATATTAATCCTAACAAATAAATATTTAAAAAAAAAATAGAAGCATCCAGAACAGAAAATTCAAAGAATCACAGATAGATCTTAGCTTTATATAAGACTTTAGCAAGCTTACATTTTGCTTTTAAATGACAAAGACAGTCTTTTCCAACAAGAGACCAGAAGGAAGATGCACATTATTGCTGACCTATTTCTTAAGGTTGGAGAGACGGATCGCGCAGAATTCTTGCTTCAGGAGAATGTTTCTAGTTTCAGGAGCTCAGATGCACTGATTTTATTTCATTTGTGTTTATGACAAGCTACTTGCCTCAAAGTTAACGACCAACTAATTAATATAAAATATAATGAGCGATTAAAACGACATAATTTTCCTTTGTGAGTGTGTTTAAGTACGTAAAGTATTTACTTTTTCAAATTGCAACCGATGCATGCGTTTAGAAAAAAATGTCAGATGTGCAATTCACATGCGGTAAAAGTGAAGCCTTCAGAAAATATGAAGTAGATAAGAGTAGGGAGGCTATGAATCGCCGCACAAACAGGAGACCTTATCATAATACTCGTATCTCATTCTCTCGCATGTTTGGCTCTCTTTTTAGTGTCGCTTTTTTGTTTCACCCAGCTTCAAATCACAACGGTGCTAAAGAATTTTTCACTTCAAAAAAATTTATGTGAATTCCGCACAAGAGTTCCTACTGCTTCCTTCTGGAGATTACGGCATCCCCGTTGGGGTATGTTGTGAGGCAGTAGGGAGTGGAAGGAGAAGAGGAAGAGGAAGGTGGGGAAGAACCTGGCTATTTAGATCTGGTCACCATAGAAGGCTAAAGCCATTTAAAGCAACGTTTTAACTCTGCATTGTGATCTTACACCAGGGCGGTACTGTGAGTATCTTCCACTCTGGAACGTGCCGCAAATAAGCTGTATGTATTAAATTAAATCAAATAAAATTTATTTGCGAACGCTGGGATTGGAATCCACGACCTCCGGATTGTTAGAGCCTTACCCCTCGACCACGGAGGCCATCGTAAGCATGCCTTTTTTACCGGAGCGTGTTTGCTGAGACAGCTTTATCGCATTCCATTGCCTTTGACTACCCCTGTGATGTAAGCTCTCACGGTAAGTTAGTCGATTGACAATGTTTCTACAAAAAAATCGAGTGCATTTCACACGCGGTAGAAGTGAAACCTTCAAACACACAAAATCTCAACCAATAGGAGCTTTGAAAAATGAGCTCATAATCAAAGCGGCCAATGCGCGTAGTAAGATTTCATTCCATCTCATTCTCTCACAGGCTAAATCCTGTAGATGTATCTGTTTGTCGCCTTTTAGTGTCACTCGTTTCCGTTTCATCGAGATAAAAATCACAATAGTGCTAGAGAAATTTCACTTAAAAAATCAGTGTGCAGTTCACACGGGGTAGAAGTGAAACCTTCACAAAACTAAAGTAGACAAGAGTGGGGAGATTGATTATTCTATCTCATTCTCTCGCAGGTTAAATCCTTTGGATGTATGTGTTTGTCTCTTTTTAATGTCGCTTTTTCGTTTCACCCAGTTTCAAATCACAACGGTGCTAAAGAAGTTTTCATTTCAAAAATCTTTAACGACATAAGGGGTCCAATTTTTACAAGTTCCCGTCCGCTATGAAGCTGCCATTAGGGTGCTGTATCTTTTTTATACCTTACGAGATAAGGCACGGATTTCATTCACATTCATTCAGAATAAGTAGTTTAAGACTCTAAAACTTCTTGCGATTGTTTCAAACGACCAAAAAACTCTTAAAGTTAATTAAAAGCCGTAAATTGATAAAGATCTTACCGAACCACTTGGGTTTTCGGTTTTTTCATTAAAGTGCGCCAAGTTGGCTCGTCCGCTAGGTTATTTATGGAACGAGACACGAAATTTGAAAATGTTTAATTTAGTGAACATTCAGCGGTGGAAAGTTGGTCGGCGGAAATCCACAGAAGTTAAGTTTCTAAGCGATGAGCCGTCCGAAACCAAAAACAAAGAATGATGAAATAACTTAGTAATACGAAGATTTATCAAAACTGCCATCATGGCGAAGCAGAATAGCAATTTAGAAATATTTTAGAGCTTAACATTATTAAATTTCTTAAGTTATTCTTATGGCAACATTTTCTTATGGAACGTAACAAGAACAAGCACACTACCAACTCTAAAAAGACGACAAGTTATTTAGAGCACCTCTAGCGGTAAGTGCACAGACAACTTTTAATATCCTAAACAGTCATTAAATTTGCATACAATTATTACATGGTGACCCAAATCTTGTTTCGCTCGAGCTCTTCTGTACAGAATAAAAAAAAAACTTTAATACGGTAAGTTTTCAACAATATAATGAGGTCTATATAAACCTTCCAAACGTTTTGCGTGTGACAATAAACATAAACCTATTAATTTTGGTTTTCGGTGCGTGGGTGGATTTGTGATTGTATTTCTACGCAACGCGTAAAATTATTCAAGTTAAATGAATTATATTATTAATTAAGAATTATTATTTTTTTGAAATGTGTGTTCAAATTCAATCGAAAGGTACTTCTGGTCGTCTCTTTAATTATTTGTCAACAAAAAAACAATTATATTATAAAGAAAATTGGCAATATGTACTCGTTTTTGATAGGCAAATGATCACGAGGCAAATATTGCACACCTTAAGGCGCCGCATCCACTTAAAAAGAAGAAAATGGAGAGAATTATGTAATTATGAATGTTAGAGGAGCGCGCTAATATTTAACCTGTCTGCTTGGTTCAATATATTCGCACCTCACAATCTGGAAGCCTCAGTTTCGCGCGAAAAATCAGAAACCGTCACTTTGGATCGAGATTATAAAATATCTTTATGCAAGATAGCTTTCATATTTTAAAGACAATAAGAAGCATTATTTCGTTCTCTTTCAGGTTAAAAGAAAAATACATATGTTTGCATGAGAAGAAGAGAGACATAGAGCTTTTAAAATGTAAGGTCGCTCGGGACGTTTTTGGTCTTATGAAAGTATAACGCGATTACGTGTTTTGGGATGTATTTATTCCTAAACAAGCAGACGGGTTAAAGCGATAAAATCGATGCGAAAATTGCGAAAATGTTTAATAAAACACGACTCGTTTAAAATAGTGCAAATATCTCGTGGAAGGTAATCTTAAGTATCATTTAAGTAATTGTGACGAAACCACAAGTACCCTGCTGATATACTACTTTTTAATGCTAGTCTCCGTACACGGCGCTACCCGAAATATACTGGACTTAATCATTTTTCACGTGCAGCCGTGGAGTTAACACATATGATGTCATATGACTTTTTTCCAACATCAATCCATGCCTTCTCCACTAAATCCTTTCTTACGTAGGTATTCTGGTAAAGTATAGTTACATAAACATGCATTTTTTCCACTTCCAGAACAAATCTAACATTAACAACATTTCTGTCAAATGTCAAACGAATAAGTATCAGACACAAATGATGCGACGCGTCGCGCGCGATCAGCACTGTCGGTATCGTGATATTGATTGGAAACCGACAGTCACCGCGTAGCGCCGTGAACGGGCACCAGCAAAATCGTACGTGGGGTACTTACGATCGGCGCGTATGATACGCGCACGAGGATCGAGCATCTTGTAAGTATCTCCGTGAACGGAGGCACTAACTTGTAAAATAACTGAAACAAACATGTTTATAATAATTTTCGGAGCATACTTTGCAATTTTTTTCTATCGAGGGAATGTCTAAATATTATCTTCAAAAATAACATGTATTTTTTTAAGAGCTTAAAAACTTTAAATGTGGGAGATATGTAAGAAATCGGTAGAAATTCGGGGAGCGACGGCTTTCAGCTTCACGAATTCTATAAATACAACATCTAACGTATGTCAGTATTGTAATGAAATTGTATCCATTAAACTAAAGAATCCTATCGGATTTCTGTATAGCAACTACTTGTCTGAATATTCATATTTAGTTAATCATCAATCATCATCAAACAGTATTAATAGCCTAGCGACTGCGATTAATCCGCGATAATCACACCAAACAACTTTCATCAAAAATCATTCGAGGGCAGGTTACACGCGTTAGAAGCGAAACTTTACCAAAACAATCTCAACCAATACTTGAAAAGTGAGGTCATCATCAAAGCGACCAATAAGCGCAGACCAGCGTAATTTCCGTTTCATATCTCACAACCAATAGGACCCTTTAAAAGTGACATCATAAACAAAGCGGTCAATGAGCGCAGTTGATGCGTCGCATGTGCAGTAATCGTCACATCCGTTTCATCCGAATTCCAAATAATAGCAAGGCTATAGAAGTTTCACTTAAAAAAATCACTGGAAATGGCTTTTCCAGCGCAGCGCTTCTCATACTGACTGGAGAAAGGTGACTGTACACAGTCTCGCCAGCAGGACCCTGTACTTCAAAAATTATGTCCCCTGCAACATCAATTCGGTCTCTTTTGGATGGTTCCGCGACTTTTCATTCCGCGACAAGATACCCCCGACCAAATATCCTCCGAAAATTTGTGCTATGAAAAAAAACCCCAACAAAATATCTACTAAAACTTAACCTAACCTTACCTAACAAAAAATGGACAATCATATTTTGTTGGGGGATATTTTGTTGGGGGATGTTTTGTCCGAAGGATATGTTGTCGGAGGATATTTTGTCGGGAATATTTTGTCGCGGGATGAAAATGCGCATTACCCTATTAAGTACCCCCCCCCCTCCGTGAATTTCTTTTGCAATGCACACAGTTAATTACCCCAGCTGGGTTAAGCTCCATTGATTTGTACTGTTATCACGCTTCATTTCACATATAGGTACTCGCAGATAATTTAAATTTAAACCGCGGCACAAAAGTGTGCAATGCTAAGGCGAGAATAAAGAAATATTGAAAAAAAATCTGTTTAATGTCCGTGATAATAAATTTTTCATATTTAATATAACGAAATATTGAGAACGATTTCCAACATTTTTCAGTCTGCCTAAATGGTGTTCCCCTGTACAATTAATGACATTAAAATAGCTGTCCTAAAACCAGAAGCCTTTTGGACATATTAAACTATCCCCCCACGGACCAACGCTACGTATCCTGAATGTTTAATTACCAAAGGGAACCAAAAGCGACTCCATAAGCTCCTTAATGCGCTGGCAAACTAAATTTTAAATAAGAGATTTTAAATTTTAATACGCAGAAATACATTGCCACATAATTCAAAGACGGCGGGTAAGCTCAGGGGAACACAAAGAGAAGGTTGCAAGAGTTTATTTATTTATCCACGAGAACAGGACAGGGACAGTTAAACTGTTTTTAACATAAGCATTAAACACAGGGCTGCAAATTTATTGTATTACATTAATAACTTCTTGCTTAACTGTGCAAAAGGCTAATGTAGCGGTTTTCGAGGCATTTGAAAAAACATTTTTGATTCTGCTAGATTTAATACGTGAAATAACAAGAGAAAAATTTTATGCAAAGAAAAGGTAACTTATATTTGAAAAAAACAAGCAATGAAACCCTTGAGAGAATTACATAATATTGAATTGTATTAAGCACTCCGACCCCTAAGCTTTTTTACACGACAATATAAAAATAGCATAATAACACATACATGCACCTATTTCTCGACTTCACACACAAGGAAACAAATTCAACTCTAATATCGATGTATTTAATACAAGTTTACCATTATTTAAGAATTGAACAAGAGTCACATAGACGTGATAGACAGAATTGCCAAGCTATTGAAAAAAAGCATCAAGACTGTCTTCGGAACCACGACAAAAATACGAGACTTTTTGAGGCCTGCAAAGACCAAGTTTCCTCTAGAAACAGATGGAGTGTACAAACTCAGCTGTTCTGGATGTGACAAGGTTTATGTAGGCCAAACAGAGCGGACGATCTCCAAAAGGATATCAGAACACTTTCGTGCCTGTAAACTTGGCCACCCTGACAAATCGGCAATCGCCGAGCACTTAATCGAAACCGGCCATTACTTTGGATTTGTCCCTGAGGTCCTGGGAAGACCCAAAACTCTCAGAGCACGCCTGATTACGGAGGCAATTGAAATTCACAAAAATCCTATAAATATTAATAGAGACGACGGAGCTAAGCTCAATAGTTCTTGGTATCCGGTAATTGACGGTTACATCAAGGCTAAACGCAAAAAAAACATGTTGAAAAAAATATTGTAGCGCCAGCTCGTAGAGTGGAGCTGGCGACACGGTATCGCTCCTAAGTAGATAAGTACAAACATCACCCCTAACTATCACACATCTTCCCTGATGATGGACACTGCAACGCTGTCCGAAACGTTGACTAAAGAAGGATGTAGCGCAACACGGCATAATACCCCAAAAACTAATAACAAAAAAAGATATTTTTATGCATGTCATATATGTCATATATCACAATTAGTCAGTCACCTGTAAATTTTGTAATTACTAAAATACCTACTACTTTATTTCTACGCCATTTGCAACCTAGAAACTTTCTCTTTTATTGTAATGCATTATCAGTTATGTAGTTACATTATCTTTACCTAAACTTATCTGTATACCTACCTTTCATATGATGTTTACTGGTTATATTTTTACAGTTTATCTTTGTTTATTTAAAAATGTCTCTGTATTATAAACTTGTCATGTAAAAGCCCATCAGGGCATTGAAAATTAATAAATAGCATTCAAGTACAATACGTAAGCTTTCAAGCTACCGCGTGTGTTCCCACTGAAATCGTTATAACTCCGGTATTGTTGTAGTGTTAATCCTAAAACAAAAAGTAGACGATCCATATTAAATTAGGCTTCACTTCTCTATTCAAAGTTATCGAAAAAAATACATAAAAAAACTTATTTTGTAGAAAAAGTTTTCACCCGCCAAATCGCCTACGAGTCGTTAGACATCGTTATTTTTTTTTTTAAATATTCTTGTATGAAATGGTAAAAAGGTGTGTAGATAAAATTGTTTATTATGCATTTTTACAAAAGAATAAGATTTTTTTACAGAATCTTTGATTTTAAAAAACCGTTTTCACGTAAAAATATCACGTCAGTCATTTTAACATTTTTTTTATGCTTGCATTCTAAATTTTAATATTTACAAATGTTAATATTTATTTGTAATAATTTAATTTAAAAGCTTATTTCATAACCTATCAAAACCAGTTTTTAGTATTCGGCTACGTTCAGAAATATTTCATTTATTGAGCTTTAATTGCGAAGCGGAAATAACGCAAAGTTTTTATAAATCTGACAGTTCGTTTAAGACAAAAAATTTGCACAATGGCAAAATACCTGAGTGGTTAAATTTCTTTACAATAATTAAACACACAATTTCGGCTGTTGGTGCATGGGTAAGTAAGAAATTTGAAATATTCCTGCGCATTGCGTAACATTATTAAAGTTCAATGATTTTCAATTTTCTAAATTCTTCCTTCTCTATTTTCATCCTTTTTTGAAAAATGTTGCTCGAAGGACTTAGCTATGAACCCTTGACGCCTGGACCGGTGGAGTCCAAGTTAATTTATTATCGTCATAGCAAGACGGGGATATGGAAGATAAGAAGTGGAAGAACTTGCCTAATCGGATAAGGTAACCAAGCAAAGATAAATCTATTTTAAGCGACCTCCGACTCTCATAAATATGGCGTTTGTCCAATAACCCACTCACCGGAACAATGATTGATAATGCTGTCGGTGAAAGCAAAAAGTCACTGCAAGCGGCGAGTCAAGCTGAGTAATCTATGGTTTTAAGGCTCACGGGTTTAAAAAAATCGAACCAGCGCCATTGCAATGATTACGACCCTAGCAAGAATATTACGCGGACAGCATTTTCTATGGACGTACTTTATACGTACTAGGTAAATACTTTAACTGTGTAAAGTATAGCGCGGAGCCAGCGCCGGATCTGCCATACGTTCAAAAACGTGCAAAAAACCTGGCGCCAACTCCGAAGGGGCGCCGTGAGAAAATAAATATAATATTCCCTGAATCGTTTAAAAATTTCCCATAGTACGAAATAATTATTACGCTCTAGCAACACTTTCCAAAGATACAGACTGCGCACGCATCTGGTTTGAATTCAACGAAATTCAACGATTTACGAATTTATAGTCAGTTACAGAATTTTTTTACAAATTCCATATATTTAGTTTAAACGTAAGATCTATTTTTCCATATATCTTTTACTGTCTTTTACGACGAATGAGTGCGATCCAAATTCATTAACCAATCACAGCGCCGTACTTTTATTCAAGAGAACAAACCAACCGTCGGCGCCTTTCAAAATGCTTTTGTACGAATTAAGTCTCTAGGAGAAGGGACTTAAAGACCATTTTCTTATGAAATCTTCAGTAAATTCCATTAGCATAAACATCGCACGGTTTGCAACAGAACAGTTTCATCATTGATTTGACAGTTGAAGTTCGTTAAATGTACCTACAATTAATTTCTATTAGATTTGTTATTTTACAGTCAGTAATAATCAGTGTAAGCGTCTTTCGTAAGCCGTTGATACCATAGATACGTTCGTGTTTGTTCGCTCAACACAGAACACAGGGGAAATGGAAATGCAAGGTACAAATTTGAGGTTATATTATTATTATTATTAGATTTTTTAATTTATAACTACATTTCTATTGGTTGTTAGAGGTTGTGGATTGTGGATTACAATGAATAGAACAATAATTAAAAAAAAACTTTCAGGCTCGCAGAATCTAAAACTTAGAATTAAAGAGCATAATGACATAAAAAAACTCGTTTCCATTGGGAATTTTTTATTCCAATTTCTCCAGCACCGATAAAAAGTGATGTCCCGCGCAATGACGTTACAATGGTCCCGAGCACATCTAAACAGATATCTATCGCACAAATTCCTCCGGTCGAATTATTAGAAGATAAAAATAACGTCACTGATAGCAGTTTAAATTTAATTCTGTTTTCAGAGCTTGAATTGAAAGATCCCGGATGCTAGTCAAAGTTATCTCAAAATTCCATTAGTTTATTAGTTCAGGAAGGTCCTGTACAATTGAAAGGTTTTCATTTTCCTATTACGAACAAGCGTAAATTTAATACTAAGTATTATTACAAGAAACTGCCTAATGGAGAAGAATTACATAGATCGTGGCTCATTTATTCGAAAACTTTAGATAGGGTTACACCCTTTATATGTCTTGATTTTATTTGATAAATTAGTGTAAAAAAAAAAATTTAAAAAAAAAAAAATTGGGGTAAACGAATTTTTAATCAAAATAAAAATGTAGGGGGGGGGGGGGGGGCGCCATCGGTACCTACTGCACAGGGCGCTAGATTTCGTAGATCCGGCCCTGCGCGGAGCGCAAGCGCACACGTAAGAATTGGAAATAAATAAACAAGACTCCTCTTTAGAAAAAACCCAGAGCTAAAAGTGGTTGACATAGGAGCAATTAAGATATTTGGCGAATTACCGGAGGAAATTAAATTTGAAGAAAATATGAACAAATTAAAATTAAAAATACTAATTAGTTTTATCAATATTCAGGGTATTAAGAGACATACTTGTCTTAATTTTAACCGGTGATTCTTGACATTATTTGGAGTAAAAACACAAACGAAATTTTGGTTTCCGGTGACTTTTTCGATGTCATTAATGAAAAAATTTTTCTTCAAAATAAAAATAAAATTCTTCCACGTGTCGTCACTGCCCAGTAACTGCCCAACCCATCACCCCGTCACAAACTCTCCAATACAAACCTGATTTTTTATGTTTTTAGTTGAGAAAAAAAAAATCAAATATGTCACCGGAGACCAAAATTTCATTTCTTCTTTTTTTCTTTGCCACTTCCCACTTTAAGTGGGGTCGGCTCTCCTAATCAATCTGCGCCAAGACGACCGGTCTTGGGTTGTTTCATGTTTAGGAGAGGGTTGTTGTGGTTATACATTTTTACGGCCGGTTACCACCTGACGCCAAGGTTGTAACCCTCCTGGAGGGCTTGGGAGCCGCCGTTGACCATAAGGTTCCTCCGCCGCCATCCCTACAATGCACCCCAACCTGGGCACATAGCTCATCCAGCGACCTCTACTCCGAATATATCGGAGAAGCCCGCAGGTGAGGTTTGATGCGGAGTTTTCTCTCCGGCCTTGTGGTCCGCGGGAGGTATTCATTCGAGACCAAAATTTCATTAACTCTAGAAATTTCTAGAACAGTCCAGAACATTCGGGAGCATTCCACAACATTCCAGAACATTACGGAACATTCTGGAACGTTCGGGAATAGTCTGGAATGTTCGGAAACATCTCGGAACATCCCTGATCATTGTGGAACATTCCAGAACACTCTCGAATGTTGTGGCAAAGCCTTTTTTGTATGGGTGGAGCTGCCAATTGGTAGGGGTATATAAAGAAAGATCCGTCGTGGGTTCGAACGTCAGTTCAATTTCACTTCAACTCCCTGAGCAAAGCCGGTATCCCAGCTAGTGTATTTATCTTGTAATGAAATATCCAATTTGAACAATTGATCAAATTTCAAATATTACGTTCCGTGAAAGTTCCATTATAATTTAGTCATGGGCCGTTTGTTTCACACTCGTGCTTAGATAATACTCGTAACAATTCAACAACACTTAAACAAGACCTTTACAACCTTTTTTAGAACTTAAATAATAACTTTGAAATATGATGAATTGTTAAAATTCCTTACTATCTTGTGGAGGGCATCAATAATGACGAAGTAACATCTGATAATCCACTTACCATCGGTTCGTCCGTGTTCTTCTGGAACTGTACCAGGCGCACCCTGGTGACAGTCTCCAGGTCGGGTGGGGCTGCGGGGTCCAGGCCGTCTTCAAGGCCGCCGCCCTCCGCGCCGCCATTGGCCAGCCCCAGGTAAGGCGGCCCGGTGGGCGGGGGCGTCACGCGCAGGGCCTCCTCGCCGTACACCTCATGCGCGACGACGTCGTGAGCTTGCAGGAGGGCCTGAAACAACATACTATATTATTATTTTGAATTTGACAACCACATTATATATTTTGATATAAATAAAAGGATTACAATTGTTTGGTTCCATGACAACTTTCGCTGGCGAATTACCCGCCCCTCAAACTGGTAGGTTAGTAATTGTCAGAAAGACAGAATAGAAAAAGATTTCAACGTAAAAAAAAGTGAGATATTTAGCCAAAAGCAGTAAAATTTTAAGTCCGATATGGTTAGGAAACAACTTATATTCAGTCCGAATTTTAGAAGGCAGATTGGCGTCAAACATGAATTAGCCATTTCAAGTAAAAATCAACAAATAAATAGTAAAAGTAGGAAAATAGTAAGAGGATACGAAGAGAATGTCAGGTAAAGTAAAAATAATGTAAATTTGTCACAAAGGAAAAATAATCAACGAATAAAACTTATTTTAAAACAATTAAATATTCTTTGTTCATATGAAGCGGATACTTTGTGATGCGACATTATTAATTTAAAATAAAACAATAACTTTGTAAACACCACTTTTATTTTATATACTTTATGCCGACCGGGTTTCGCTACAACCGTAGCTTCATCAGGGCAGTATAATTAGAGAATTATACTGCCCTGATGAAGCTACGGTTGTAGCGAAACCCGGTCGGCATAAAGTATATAAAATAAAAGTGGTGTTTACAAAGTTATTGTTTTATTTTAAATTAAATATTAAGTACGAATTTCAGAAGGCAGATTGGCGTCAAACATGAATTAGAAATTGCAAGTCAAAATAAATAGTAAAAGTAGAAATATAGTAAGAGGGTACGAAGAGAATGTCAGGTAGAGTAAAAATAATGTAAATTCGTTGCAAAGGAAAAATAATCAACGAATAAAACTTATTTTTTGTATTTCTTGGGCACTGACTATGTAACAATTTCTAGACATTTTTGTTTTGAAAAGTTTTATTTTTCCATGTACATTTGTTACTTTTAATTTTTAAATTTTTTTGAAAAATTTTAAAAATAAAACTTTTCAAAACAAAAATGAATAAAACTTATTTTAAAACAATTAAATATTTAGTACGAATTTCAGAAGGCAGATTGGCGTCAAACATGAATTATCCATTTCAAGTAAAAATCAACAAATAAATAGTAAAAGTAGGAATATAGTAAGAGGGTACCAAGAGAATGTCAGGTAGAGAAAAAATAATGTAAATTTGTCACAAGGGAAAAATAATCAAAGAATAAAACTTATTTTAAAACAATTAAATATTCAGTACGAATTTCAGAAGGCAGATAGGAGTCGAACATGAATAAGCCATTTCAAGTAAAAAAACAACAAATACATAGTAAAAGCAGGAATATAGAACGCGTGCACAAAGAGAATTTAAGATACAGCAGAAATAATATAAATTTGTCGCACATGAAAAATAATCATTATATGAAATAATTTACGGAGACCCTAATAAGTAATATTTTTGAGGTTTGACCCTAATAAGTATTATTTTTATTCAAGAAAATACATCCGATGTTTCCTTTCTAACTTGACTTAAAAAAATATCCATTGTTCATATTAATTTCAAGGTAAAAATACATTGCCCAAATTAAACGTTATTTTGAAAAGTGTTTTCTTGTAACTTATGAAAAAGGTTTCGCATTTATGCTTACAGATAAAATTTTAGAACTATGTTTCCTTAATAGCAATTTATTTTTGGGCTATTATGCCTCTTGCGCTACCTCCTTCTTTAGCAATACCTTTTGTGTTACAGTGTCCATCATCAGGGTCGATGTATAATGATTACACATACACATAGTAGTGATGGCAGTAGTGATTACACATCTCCCCTGATGATGGAAACTGTAATGCTGTCCAAAACGTTCTCTAAAGAAGGAGGTAGCATAACACGGCGTATTAAGTTGGGAGGCGGGAATGGGTACCGCCGCCCCGGGAACTTTTATTGGATAACCAACACCTCTGTAACAGGTCACCCCAAGTGGTTCGCTACGTTTGGTGATTTGGCAGGGGTGCCCGGGTCCATGGGGTGAGGTTTGTCTAGGTCTTGGAGGCGGATGACTTGGACACACTGAACCCCATATTCCTACCCAACCCTTAAACCCCTTTCCTTCCCAGAACTCTCTTCTTCTTCCTTTCTTTTAAAAAAACCTCCATACAGCATCCCCAAAGATGACATAGGCCCTGAAGGAAATTATTTACCTCTGGGCCTCCTGTGTGGAGCTCATGTAAAAAAAAAAATAACCCAAAAATAAAACACGATAATACTTTTGGCAGTATAAATCTCTAATTATATATGTTTTACTTAATGACTGTTGACCGGTTTCGCCGTAACAGAAGGTATCTTCAGACTACATTTAAAAAATTGGAAATTTTAAACAAGTGACAATCCCTGATTACTTAATTATACGGGTTATGGGCATTACAAATGTAAGGAATAAAATGTCAATTCAAGTTATAGTTTGTTAAATTAAACAATTCATTTGAAGATACCCGTAGCGGGGTAAAAACAATCTAGTCTACAAAAAATGGTTAAAAGGTTCTAAAAATATTTCTAAATGTTTGTTGACTCGTTAAGAGCGTTTAACCAGCCAGCGGACGAAAATCCACATTTCGTCGAAAGTTGTTCTTACGATCGTGCAGGGCGGTTACAATGAGAAAGATTAATTATTCTCCGTACCAGCTTTTTTAAATTTTAACTCAATATCGAATTTATTTTAATTCAAATTAGCTTTAATTTATACCTTCATCCAAAAATGCTGAAAGGCGTGATGATAAAACTATTAAAATAATGTACTTTTTGTAGTTATTTTTTGATTATAAGTATTTGACATTTTCAATAATGTCTAAATTTAATAAGAATGTTAAAATATCTGAAATATATTAGTTTGTAAGTGCGCAAATAAATACACAAATGGACCAATTTTCGTAAAGAAACACATGTACGTACATATTTTTTAATGATTTTATTGAAACTAAAATTAAAATTCTAAAACATGCGTTTGCTAGATAATGTATTGATTTATTTTACTGCATGATTATATTATTTGAAATGGGTGTGGTATAATACAAAATCTTTTTTGAAAATTTAACAAATCTGCCAACGACCTATGGAATAACCTTATTATACTAAAAATTAAAAAAAAAATCTCAAAATTTATTACATGCGAATGCTAGAGATAAAAGAACAATCTTTCGAAATCCATTTATAATTTTTTGTGTAAAAGAGTCAATACGTCTAAAATCTGATTTGAAAATGACATATTTCTGGTTTTCTAAGATTTCTATCAAGTTTCTAAGATTTCTCTACATGAGGGAGTACGGCCACTACTTGCCTATTTGCTTTTGGTAGTTATTTTTTGATTATAAGTATTTATCATTTTTCAATAATGTTTAAATTTAATAAGAATGTAAAAAAAATCTGAAATATATTAGTTTGTAAGTGCGCAAATAAATACACAAATGGACCAATTTTCGTCAAGAAACACATGTTCGTACATATTTTTTAATGATTTTATTGAAACTAAAATTAAAATTAAAAAAAATGTATTTGCTAGATAATGTATTGATTGATTTTACTGCATGATTACATTATTTGAAATAAGTGTGGTATGATACAAATTCTTTTTTGAAAATTTAACAAATCTGCCAACGACCTATGGAATAACCTTATTATACGAATTAAAATATTTACTCAATATTTATTACATGCGAATGCTAGATAAAAGAACAATCTTTCGAAATCCATTTATGATTTTTTGTGGAAAAGAGTCAATACGTCTGAAATCTGATTTGAAAATGACATATTTCTGGTTTTCTCTGGTAATGCCCTCTTTAGAGGGCGTTCCAACAAAAGATTCAATCTTACGACGAAGTTATCAATATTCAACCGAAAAAAAACTCGTAATAATATTTATTCTGATTTTTTTTACGATTCCGCAAACTGATAAAATATTCAGAAAAAATGAATTTATTTTTCAGAAAAATCTAAAGTATTATTAGAACTACTAGGATAGCATAACATCCAGGAGGATTCGGTCGAAAAGGCCGATCGTTCATCTGCTGGGAGGTCTATGATCGCCAAGATGACAATAAAACTTGATGGCTTCTTGGGGAACCTTTTCACTGACTGACCGACTAAAGAAAAGTGCTGACGGATGACTCCTGATAAATCAAGACACTGCCCCAGGGAGTATAAGGGTAACTTTTGCAATCACACCCAACTGATTTAGTATTTTTTTCATAATATTGTAAAACATGATCCAATTTTCGGATTTTATTTATGAACTTTTTTATTTCTTTATTCATAAAATAACTTTTGTACACAGTATTTTTGTTCGCAGGCTTTTCGACTACCTTCGAGTTAAAACATATATACATTTTATGTCACGATGATTGTGGTCGCACTCCTCCGAAACGGCTAGACCGATTTTTATGAAATTTTTTATATATATTTGGTAGGTAAGAGAAGAGGTCATAAAGTATATTTCATACCGCTAGGTGATTAAGGTGTCCCTATCCAGATTTTTTTTCTATTTTTTTGACAACAATTTGTTTCGTTTTTTTTTATTTGGCATCAAAAATACCTATAACCCCAAATTTTCATCCTCCTACCCCCACCCTCTAATTTTTTAATCGCCTTTTTAGTTATTTTGTATGAACAAATTAACCGTCGTCGCGTCGTTCGTATTTCAAACAGGACGAAATTATTTATGTTGTTGAATGACAGATGGCGCTTCGTCCGCCTCATCGAACTTTCACCCACACACGCCCAAGTCATTCACGTACAATATCGTACTCAATTGCTCTTCGAAATTAATATTGATTTTCTTTATTTCATTTTCCTACTTTAGGATAAAAAATATATTACTTTTTTTAACTTTACATTTAACTTTTAAGAGATCAAACAATGAATACGTCAATTACTTTAATGAAATATATTGAATTGAGAAAATTAATGATTCGTGGTTTATTTGTTTTTATCGGCGGTCATAGTCTACGGCGCTCCATTCCTCTTTCTGTTATAGATCCCATCCCCACACGCTTACAATAAATTCGTTATTTTTTATTTAACGCCCAAAATATTCACTATAAATAATTTATATGGCAGAACAACGTTTGCCGGGTCAACTAGTTGTAAACAAAATTTTGGATTCCGGATTTGGACATTTAAAAAATCAGTAGGTATTGGACGGTTAGGGGCTGAGTGAGGGGTTGGTCGGTTACTCGGCTGAGTGACCAGTTACGACATGTAGAAGTTTTTTTGTTTGATTTTGAAAAAAATGAAAAAAGACATCTAAAAATTCATTGGAGACCAAAATATTGTACACATTTTTTACGCCAAATAATATCAGGAATCCCTGGTTAAACAAGTACGTATGTTTAGTAATGTTACATGGTCACGTAAACAAGCTTATGGGTCCGAGTGGTTAAGAAAATAGATTAGTGGTTTATTGGTATTTAAAAGTAAAACCAAACTGTAACCAAAAATGATGTCAACCTCCCATAAATTTCATGAGATACAACTTAGAATAAATAATGTAAGATGATATCTAATAAATTTTTAAAGCTTAAAATTGGGTAGGTACTTTTTAAAATTTTTATCACGAAGTTGAAGAAATACCAAAATTTCCGACCTAGAATGTCAAGAAAAATTATTAAACTATTTTAAGTCAACATCGTTTCATCATGAGCTACAAAGCTTTGAAATACACTTTAATGGCCAATAAATATTCAAACTCAATTTGGAAGGCGGGAATGGGTACCGCCGCCCGAAAACCTTCATTGGATAATCAACACCTCTGCCATAGGTCACCCCAGGTGGTTCGCTACGTTTGGTGATTTAGCAGAGGTTCACGGGTTCACGACTTGCCCGTTTGACTAGACCGAACGTCATGCGCATTCTTGCTGGGACTCGCCAATCGATTGGAGAGGACTCCCAACCGTTTGCCATGCCCTTATTACTTATCTACTGTGTCTTCCTCCCAAACAGGTGCTTGTAGGATATGCTGGATAGAATCACCCTGCGCTTGCCGCCTCGTGGACTTTCTCCAACCTGTCCCACTGTCTTGTCTATATTTTGTCATACTAACACATATTGTATCTGTATTTCCCGCTAAGCACTTGCATACTGCTTACTAACAACGTATGCAGGGACATTGGAGGTCTAGTTTCGTTATCAAATGTAGAGTCGTTTTTACCAAAAAAATTAGAGTCCTTGCAAGAACCTTGAAGGGGTAACCATCTTTTACCAACACCAGGGCGGGTAAGTGGTGGGTCCTCCAATGCCCGGGTTCACGGGATGAGGTTTATCTAGGTCTTAGAGGCGGATGACCAGGACACACTGAACCCCAGATTCCTACCCACCTCTTAAATCCTCTTCCTTCCCAGAACTCTCCTCTCCTTCATTTCCATAAAAAACCGTCCACACAGCATCCCTAAAGATGTCATAGGCCCTGGGGGAAATTATTTTCTTCAGGGCCACCTGTGTGGAACTCATGTAAAAAATAAAAAAAATAATACACCCTTCTTTTTATTCCACATTACATCCGTAAATATATTGTTTGAACACGTTCAAAGCCGGGTAGTAACTAATATAGAGGGTGGCGCAAAACTACCGATATGGTTTGAATCTTATTACACAATATTACAACACGATTTAAAATAAAACGGTAGTTTTGCGCCATACTATATAAAAATAAATATTTGTACGTCAAATAGTAGTGTATTGTGAATGCAAAACAGAAAAGTAAAAAAAAGGATTTTCACACCAAAGAGAAACAAAAAATTGATTAAAAATACAAATAGGTACACGTTGATGGAAAACCTACGAACAAACAAGAAAACAGCGCCACGTAAATTGGAACATCCAAACGGAGATTCGCTGATTACTTAAAAAGTTTTTTTTTCATGAATTTGCCTGATTGTGACTCAGTTGAAAGTTTTATTCACTGTCCGTTTGGTCTTTTTAAAAATGCTATTAGAGAAGATTTATATTCAAGCGAAAAAAAAAAATATGATTAATCAAGCAGGACTATTTTTATCGCCGTTAGTGACATCTGCAGGGAGCAGGTGTAAACTTCCCGGTTGATGGGGGACTTTTCGAAATTGGAACATGGAACGACACCCACGGGCTAGAGAAGGTTTTTTCGTTCCATTTTCGTATTTGAACGACTCGTTTAAAAAGTGTTATTTTGTAAAAAGATTTTTCAGAGTCGCAGACAGTAAATTATTAAGTGAGTGATGAGATTTTTCAAAAATGTCTGCCTTCACAACTGTAGAAGTTTTAAAAGTAGGATTATGTATTTTTACAGGAAAGTTCTCTGATTAATCTATCCAAACCCATGGGGCTAAGATTCGTCGCAAATTTAATTATGATAATTAAAATTATTGATAGTAAATAATAACAAGGAAAATGAAAGAAGTTACAGAGAATATGAGGCGAAAGTGAATGGTAAAATTAGTCGGGGACGCCAGAGGAGGGCAAAACACGATCAAATGAAACAAATATTCGCGTCGGGTTTCGTAAAGTCAGATTAAGAGAAGGGGACGATGTATGAGTGTGAATGAAGCAAGGGGTGGGTCTCCACTGAGACAAGTTATAAGGTAGCCCATCCTCTCTGTAGTTATTGACGTAAACAGAAGAAACATATCCAAGTGAATTATATTCTATGCCTACATTATGATGTTAATAACGGATCAACGAATAAAGTAAAAGTATGGAAATTCAAACATTTTATGATCATGCCAAGAATTACCATTATTTTTTAGGTGTTATACCGTGTTGCGCTAAAGAAAAAGGTAGCGCAACACGGCATAAAAATAAGTAACGATAATAATGCTTTGGCCGTGAAAATGTAAAATCATACTTTACCAAGAATTTATTATGAAATGTTAGATAAATTTGCCCATGTCACTGCGGTGTGACTTTACAAAGGAGGGGTTGTTTAAAAAAATTGACGGATTCATCAAATGTTTGAAGTTAATTTTCACGTTCTGTGTGAATTCTATTCAAGTTCTGTGATTATTTCAGTTTTATGGAGTAACTAGCGTATAATGCATAATAACAGAACTTGAATAGAACTTACACAGAACGTGAACTTCAAATATTTGATGAATCCGTCAATTTTTTTTAATCAACCCGTCCAAAATGATTTTTTTTTATCAAGATTTTGCAAACTCCTGGAAAATAAAATATGAGAAGAATCAGTCTACATTTTTTTGAATTCCGTAATTGCATTAAATTTCCAATTTAGCTCTTCTTAAAAAAATCAGGGGATTCCTTTTTGTTTAATGATCTTTCATGGAAATAGATTTCATAAACACGCAATTTCCACATTTTAAAACGTTGATTAAAAAATACCAGGAAGTAGGTATATCGAAAATTTGGGCAGATAAATTATTGGAAGTGATTACCCATTATAATAAAAGTAATACAAAAAACGTATAAATTAGATAATTACACAACATAACTGTATGTAAATTACGAGCTTCCGGCAGAGGCGTATCAAAAAATTCTTGGTTCCCCGGGCAAGTCTCGTCCCTTTCCAATGAATGTGAATATACTTACACAGTTATGGAAAATCGGTACAAATGAACGAGGAGCAAGTATGCGGTAACAGTATTTGGAGTTAAACGTAGAAACGGCAGTATGCCTCGTGCATTAGTTAACAAAATAATTGATTACCACGCTTTACTTTATTTTATGTTAGCATGTTTGCCTAAAACGATGTATGAATGTAAACAAGGTAAGGAGTGTGTGCCAAGATCGAGTTGTTTTGAAAAAATTCGGCCTCCTTAAAGTAATTTTCAAAAATTTTTGGGGTGAGGTTTGTCTAGGTCTTGGAGGCGGATGATCAGGACACATTGAACCCCTGATTCCTACCCACCCCTAAACCCTTTTCCTTCCTAGAACTCTCCTCTCCTTCCTTTCCTTAAAAAAACACTCCACACAGCATCACCAAAGATGGCATAGGCCCTAAGGGAATTTATTTTCCTCAGGACCTCCTGTGTGGAGTTAATGAAAATAAAAAGGTAAATATATAAAGAAGTGAATCTAGAAACCTGTAGAAGAAAAGTAAGAGCTTTTCAATTTGAAAAGGAAAACAAAGATTTATTTTATTTTAATTAAAGAATTTAAAATAAGTAATACACATTAAAGAAAATATTACACGTAGTTTAATAACGATACGATTCTAAAAAAATTCGATGTTTATTAAAAAAATAGGTAGAATACCAGAGGAAAAGTTATTTAATAGTTGAAACATTTGTCCTAGCGGTATTATCAATGGTAGGTTAGTTATGCACTCGAAACTTCTAAAGTTCTGTGCCCGTGCTTTTAAAAAACTCAATTTTTGTATCATATCCGGAATACAGATATGGCCGTTCAGAAGTGCTACTATCAGCAAAGCGGGTTTCCTTCTATCGGAAGGCCTATTAATACCAAGCGTACCAGACAGAAAGGTTGAGGGTTATACTAAGATATACTATCGACACCTAGTGAAAGATTCAAGTAACTGCCAATCGTACATTCCCCTAATTAGGCTTGTTGAAAGAGTATCGATATATCAATGTATCGATATTTTTAATTCAATACATCGATATTTTTAGCCGATATAATATGTTTTGATCCGATATATCGATACAAAATATCCAATATCGAAAATTGTATCATAAACGATATTATTATTTTTTTGTTGTTGTTTAAGGCATCTCACCCTAAAGATATCATTATTTATTTATGTAACTAAAGTCACTAGAATCCAAAACCGTATAGGAACGAACGGAAAAAAAGTAACTGTATTGGGTCATCTGGCGGTTGAAATTTTAACTATTAATTAATATCTTACAAATCTATTGTCTTTGCATTAGTATTTGTGATCACTATTACTATCTTATATGTACATACATAGAAATGTATGCTATTTTTCGCCATTTTTTTCTAAGCCACTCCCATGTGTTGGTTCTCAATTGACTATGATTATTGACTATACCTTGTTTCAAATACGGAGTCCTTTTTGACAGATTAATATGACAATGGAATGTTACTGAGATACATACAAACTTTGTATGCGTCTTAGTTTACACATTTTTGTAATTATTACCTAATAAAAATGAATAATGATAAAAATACCTTCATTTTTATTGAGATTTTTGAACATTAAAATAATGCACATTGTGTATAAAAATTACTATTGATAGTATCGAGCAGAATAAACTATTATTTTAAAAACGCAAAATCTTTTGAAAATTTGACCGATATATCGATACATTGATATTTTTTCCTCGATATATCGACGTCGATATTGATATTTTAATAAATATCGATACATCGATATATCGATTTTTTCTTTCGACATCCCTACCCCTAATTAATCATTTAAGGTCAGCGCCTGACGCGAAAAAGTTCCCATTTTCTCTAAATATTTAAACATTGTGTCACTTTTAGATATGCCATTGACGTCCTGACAAAACTTCTGTAATAAAATTAAATTCATAAATTACAGTAAGAGCACCCATTACGCCTGCGGACTCCACTAAAGTGTCCTAATATGAACACAAAGGAGAGTTAATCATTACATTTAGCAAACAGTGAGGAATAACATTATTTCTGATTACTCATCCGGGAAAAAACTTTACGTATAAAAACAGTTAAGCTAAAAGGCAAAATGTGTTCACCAAACCGTAATCTATGGAGCGGCCAAATAACTACTGTTGTTTTAGGGATTACATTTTGAAGAGAAAATAACTTTGTGTTTTATTTAAACAAGTTAATGTACATTGTACATGCGGCTTAGAGCGGCATTTGTTCATATATACAAATAAAAAAATCTCTGCAGTGCGAGTTCAGTTTTAATTTTCAATAAGCCAATCCCACGCAACACCCGTTGTCTAGGGAAAACGCAATATATTATGGTTGTGAGTTAAATATATTTTAAATAAACACGTAAAAAATAACGAGTAGATTTTATCCGGTAAAAGCGAGAATTAAAGTGAAGTCCTCGGATAATTGAGAGTTCAATTAATTGTTTGTAGTGAAAAAACGACTACAGATACTAATATCTACAGCCTGTATGTCGGACGAATATCTACAGCTCCTATGTTGAATTAATATCTACGAACATCAGAGTGTTGACTAATATCTACAAAGCGTAGGTTGAACTAATATCTACAGAGCGTAGGTTGGACTAATCAGCTAAATGTGTCCAATAGTCCGATATTAGGGAATTTTACATACATACTTACATAAATCAAGTTTTTTAAACTGCATACGCAATATTACGTTATTCCAATATGCTATACATAATTGCAAATCCAACCTCTGCCAGTGCTGTAGATATTCGTCAACACTTTTGTTCTTATAGATATTAGTCAACAGTTTGAGCTGTAGATATTCGTCAACACTATGGTTCCCATAGATATTAATTCGATTTTTTCAGTTTTTGGAATTCCTGTAGATATTAGTAGACGCCTCCGAAAAAACAGTTCATCAAATATATTTCACAGTTACAAATTATAATATTACATTTATTACTTCAGTTGAGATGCAGCATTGTGTTAAAAAATATATATTTATTGCACACTTAAGTCACTGAAGTTCAAGTGAAAAATGTCTACCTCAGAAGAAATATGGTTTAAGAGTAAGTCTTACTCCCCAAAGATCAGGTACGATCATTGGTAGGTTGAGCCTGCCTCTCGGAAAAATAAAAAGCTTGTGCTGCCTGGCTCTAGTGAAGTTACCGAGGACATAAAGTGTACTACGTTCCACAACATCAGGATTGCAAATGTGACCATTGAGCAGCTTATGTGCTACTAACACCATTGTAAGTTTTCCACTAATGTCCAGACTTCTGGACGATCTAGTCCTAGCATTCTAGCGAGAAAATCCGAAGTGTACAACAGAGGGTAGTACCCAAACTCTGGCATGTAAAGGTAAACTTTTTTGTACCTTTTCTACATCTTTTGAGTACGTGAAATCTTCAGGGCCCCATATTATTGAGCCATTCTAGAGAATGCTGCAAACTAGTAAATTAAGTCGTATCATGCCAAGAGTTGGAATTTAGTTGTTATTTATTTATTTTATTTTATTTTTATTTATTAATTTTCAACGCCCTGATGGGCTTTTACATGACAAGATTATAATACAGAGACAGTTTTTTTTTAATAAAAAAGATGAACTATAAAAATATAACTAGTAGGTAAACATCATACAGATAAATTTAGGAATGATAGTGCATTACAATAAAAGAGAAAGTTTCTAAGTTGTAAATGACATAGAAATAAACTAGTAGGTATGTTAGCAATTACAAAATTTACAGGTGACTGATTAAATGTCATGAATAATACATGACAAAATGCAAGATACATAAAAAGAAAACGTTAACAAGTTTTTACATTGTAGATTAATATACAAATACACAAATATATGCAATAGACCCTAGGTGATGCTCCTTAGATATCAAAATATTCTACATAAAAATATTGTTCAGATATTTCTTGAATAACAATAACAAATAACAATTTGACAATGTATTCACTTTATTTATCATATAATAGCATATTTGCAGCACGTTTCAGACCTATGTATAGTGGTAGACCAGTATCGTCCTGGTGATGGACGAAGATTTTAGCCGTGTTTGGGGATGAAAACTGAATAGCCGGGTACTTCACCACATTCGTATTCCCCGTCTACTCCCCCTTCTATCTTCAGCCTCAAAATATATCCAAATTGGGGATGCTATAGTTCACCCCGAGTGGTACTTTTGGTGACTTGGCTGGGGTGCCCGGGTTCATGGGGTCAGGTTTGTTCATATATTGGCAGTCGATACGTCTGTCCACCTGCTGCGTTGACTGGTTGAGGGAGGTCTTTTGACCTCTCAGTTAGAGCAATGTCACTCCTGGATACAATGATTCCCAGATTCCTACCCACCAGAACCTATTTCCTTCCCAGAACTTTTCCTTCCTCTCCTAAAAAGACCCTCCACACAGCATCCCCATCTCCAAAAATTGTCAGGAACATGTATGAAAGTAAATGTTAGAATAAGTTGGAGATTTCCGAGGTAGATATAAAACGAACAAGTGTAACAACAAAACTTGAGTGTGAATGACTCTCATTTATTTATTTGAGACACAAACGGGATATTTATACAACATTTTTGTGGGTAATATATAATAAAATAAAATATTAATATCCCTAGACTAATCCCTATCCCTAGTCTGCAGTAATAACATATGCATTTTCACAGAAAAACAATGCACGTATTATTTATACATAACTTGAAAACTGAAATACAAAATTGAAATACATAATAATAACAAGTATTTACTGAAAAGTAATAAAACAAATTTTTGTTTTTTATTTTGTTTTTAAGTCCACAAATTGTGGAGATATTTTTTGAAACATGTAATATTATTTACAAAAATATCTATGAAACTGTGTATGTTAACAAGATCGTTTGACACGAGTAAGAAGAACAGAAGAGCTAAATGAGATGATGCATAGATGTACAGGAAAGTGAAGGAAGAAGTGTGTGATAAGTTGTGTGGCTGTCCATCCTTGTTTGGAAGTTGCGTAAAGGATTTTGGAAAAAGAGTTTTGGGCACAATAAAACTAAAGAATTTTAGAACGAAAAATCCCGGGCGAAAGCAGACAGCAAAACTAGTATTATAAGCATCATTAATCTGATTACTGATTAACCAAGAGATATTTACTTGCAGGTGGCATAAAATCAGTCGCACCCCACACCTGTGGGGGTGGTGGAGAGATTAGCAACCAATTTACGTGTTCGGTGTTCATAACGAACAATATACGACCAGTGCAAGCACAAATGATTGCTAGCCTCGAAGAAAATTGCATTTTGCTAGGAAATAGAATTCCAATTTCTCTAACTCATTTGCATAATATGCAAAATACGAGAATTAGTGCAGGAAATTGCAAACCCTAAAATATTTATTTATAACTATTGTGAACTTATCCTTAAAATATTTATTTATAACTATTGTGAACTTATAGTTGAATTCATGAAATGAAGAACAAACAATTTTGTTAATTGGTTACCCTGGGCGGTAGAACCCATCCCCGCTTCCAAAACAATGATTTATTTGTGCCACCAAACACAAAAAAAAATTATATTAAATTAAATTTTTCATCGAAGAAGAAGATAATCCTTATAATCTAAACGAAAATATGAAAGAGAACTAGACACAGAAAAATGAAAAAAGGATAAAGGTCGCAACTAGGACTCGAATCCAGAACCTATCCAACCGCGACGGGCGCCTTTACCAAATCCGTTACCGGTTAGACGAAAGGTTCTGGGTTCGAGTCTCTGTTGCAACCGTTATCTTTTTATATTTTTCTGTGTCTTGTTCTCTTTAATAATTTCGTTTAGATTTTTAGTTTCATATTTTTAGTTTATTCAATGATATAATATTACAACGATGGGAATAACCTTCATAAGTTATAAAAAGAGAGTTGTTCTTATAAAAAATTTTCAGATCAGTTCCAAATTTTGGAAATCCCAAAGTAAAGCCCAAAGTATTTTTACAGGCTTGAAAAATAGATTTATTGCGGGCTTTATTTTGGACAATTGAGAATAATGAACGATGTGGGGTGTTCTGTGGTTTTCACTGATGAATTTCTTACTTCTCAGATGATCGGGAGTTTCAATGATACTCGGTTTATCAAGTTACGAGTCGTGTCTATTTATCGTATAATGAATATTGATACATGCTTAATGTATTTCTGAAGCAAGGAAACTGGGCACTAAAGGTGCCCAGCTATCGATCGGATATCATCGGCTATATCCGTAACTGTTCGGGTATTAGACCCGAATGGGCGACAGTTAACACTCTTGCATAGTACAACTTTACTGACATCTATTGAGTAAAACTACATATTATGTTGAAGGATATTGAAACTACAAACATATTCCTGTACACTACAATTTCTCTCCTGCACGCAAAATTTAAATTGGCAAAGAAATCGCTGGTATTTTAACCTTTCTCTATTTAATTTTTTTTAATGGAAATTTTGCAACTGTAATCCAATACAAATTACAACCGCAAAAACTACTCGAACAAACAGCTGTTTCATATGGCTTAGAGTTTACCAGTTAAAACTTCTCGGAGGACCAAACCAGGTGCATTACATAATTAAACAGGTACAAACTTTCATACACTTTATGTTAGCACCAATGAACACACATAAATTAAATACAAAATATGCTTCGTACAGAGAGAACGTAGCACACTGTATTATTAAATTTCACGGACAGACACAATGGGCTAAAATAAAGGCATACAATATGAGAGTTTCCATGAATACTATGCTGGCTGTTTCTAAATGTTACTTGAGTAAAACAATGATAGGAAATATTTAAAGATAAACAACTTTCAGAAAATATACCGCGGGGTAATTACCAAAATTAGGTAACTTCAAATCAGCGTTCTCGAATTACAAACAAAACCATAACTTGTATTGGGTTGCATACTTATATTACGTAAACACATAATAAGTGTTGCTGCATACATGGACGAAGAAAAAAATTGATACACGCTTGCTTTGACGTGATTTTAGCGTTACCTAGTTAAAGTAATTACTCCATGATAAAAATGCATAGTAATAAAAGAAGTAGGTATTTCATTACTGGTAACGTACAATTTGGGAGAAAAAGGTACCTAGAGATGTAAAATTTATTCTTAAAGTAGCTAGAACCCCGAAATAATAAGGTCACGTAATATCATGAGGTTCCACTTTGCTGAACGATTACCGTGTCAAGAAAACCAACATGATAAAAGTTGGGGCTCCTGAAATTGTTCGAGCATGTCAAGACACACGATTCCTGTAATTGTAACCCCTGAAAAAAGGGTCTAAGCCACATTTTACTTTTGGAGAACCTCATTCTAATTCAGAGAATTTATATGGTTGTGGTTTCCCCGATAATATAAATTCGTACACATATTCAAATGTCATTTTGTCAGTAAATTTATAATTTTAATAAATTTTATTGCAACGTATTTTGTCGGTATTATCGTTAGAATCACCTGTAAATTAAATTTGCGACCGTACACAATACACAAACAGATATTTATTATCCAAAGAGTGCGCAGATATGAAAATAGAAAAGCTATTTTTGTGCCATGATAATAATTCTACAACTTTGATTACAAGTTAACTCTGCAAATGAATTCTGCTCAGCTTTTTACGATCTCGCAACTTTGATTACGTTATTTTTACGTTTAGATTTCGAATGAAACTTTTAAAAAATGAATATCAAATTTAAAAAAGTTATTGTTAGATTCTGAAAAATAAATAGTTTTTTGTGCCTCCCATGGCGCAGTGGGCAAGATGCCTGACAAATCTCAGCGGCCAGAGAGACTGATTTCAAGAGAACGGAGGTTCGAATCCTACGAAATCCAAAACAAAGATATTTTTATTTTTGTGAAATCATTATCCAATCTTCAAACCACTTTAAAAGAAACCGGCAAAATAAAAGAAAGCGTCATATAGCGACTTTCTATTTTCACTTCTACCGCGTGTGAATTACACACTCTGATTTTTTTTATTATTTATTATTGTGGCAGCTGTTTTTGCTAACAATGACATTTTAAAACTGTGGTTAGACTATTTTGAGTCGACTATTTATGTATATGATTCTATTTATCTCCACCAAATTTCAATTTTTAAGGTGCCTAAAATGATTTATTACCGGTTAAACCGATTCTTCTTCTTTGCGTGCCGTATCAGGTCCCCCCGACGTTGGCGATCACTATTTAAAATGTCTCTCTGTCTTGCGCTGCCCGGAATAGCTCCTCCACACTTCTAATGCCGGTCCACTCTCGTATATTACGCAGCCAAGACATTTGTCTCCTACCAGGCCCTCGGCGACCCTCTATCTTGCTTTTCAATATTAAATGGAACAATTGATACTTCTCCCCTCGAAGTATATGACTCCAATTTGAAATTTTCCTGATTTTTATTAATGTAAGCAGTTCTCTATCTGCTCTAGCCCGCCTGAGAATTTCTATGTTGGTGATCATGTCGGTCCATGGGACCTTGAGAATTCTCCGGTGAAGCTACATTTCAAAAGCCTCTAACCTGTTCACGGTATTTACTTTCAAGGTCCATGTTTCACATCCATAGAGCAAGACCGACCACGCATAACATTTTAGCATTCTCTGCCTTAGTTTTAAGCTGATATTGTCATTGCAGAAGAGGGATTTCATTTTAATGAACGCAGTTCTTGCTGCTTCAATTCTGCATTTAACCTTTACATCTGGGTCAAGAGTCTCCGTGAGAATACTGCCGAGGTATCTAAATCTTTCCACCTTTTCGACATTGCAACCATTTAACTGTATCACTGATTCAGAGTGATCTAGTCGTCCAAATGTCATCCATTTAGTTTTATTGACGTTGATTGTTAGACCCAGTTGCTCACCAGCATTATTAACAAGATTTAATAGGTCTTGGAGGTCATCGATACCGTTTGACCGAGAAAATAATTGTGACAATAGATTCTCTATTTTGTGGGGTACTTTGAAATCTGTTTCCCCACATTACACGTTAATGTGGTTTTAATTGTTTAATAATGACGTGAATGCTATTGAATTATTTTAATGTTTTATATTGTTTAGGTCTTGTGAACATACTGAGAAGTGCGGAATAAATAATTTTCCTTTCTTTATTAATTGATGTTATGTCATTCGTTCGTTTATTAATTTATAATTGTTAAAGTAAATTTAATCTAAGACCCTTTCTTTCTACATGTAAGGGTATAGGCTTATTGTTGTTGAGTTGAACGTGATTATTCACTAAGAGTTGTCTTGCGTATTTTAAAGAAGTGCTTTTATTAATATAACATCGTATATGTTCTTGGAAATCTACGAGTAGTTGAGAATATCCTTCCCTTTTATCCGATATAAGTAGCGTTACAGGGTTCTGCAACTTTTCATCCCGCGACAAAATACCTTCCGACAATATATCCCCGACAAAACATCCTCCGACAAAATATTCTACAGACAAAACATCCCTTAATAAAATATCTACTAAAACCTAACCTAACCTAACCTTACAAACAATGGAACAAAAATAATTCACACAACCTGTAAAAACAATAAATTATTGTTCAAAAATAGTAAAATGGGACAAAAATAATACAGACATACTGTAAAGACAATAAATTATTGTTCAAAATGTTGTAAGATGTTTTGTCCGTAGGATATTATGTCGAGGGATGATAACGCGCGGTACCGCGTTACAGTCGGCGTGGTCACATTTTAATTCTAATCCACTATCATTAAATTATGGATTGTTACTTTAATAATTGTGTTTAACAAAATATAAAAGACGCAAATTTATTAGTGTTAATATATGAGAGTAATAAGATAGTATAAGAGAGTAACCAAACGAAGAATTAATGCAACTTTTTTAATAAAGTACTCGCGTACCTACCTATTATTTGGTAATACCTTCTTGCGCTAAAGGTTTTACCATATTATATTATATTATATACTATACTGAATAAAAATGTTTTCCCAATGTTGAAAGTCGGAAATGTAATTTCTAAAAAAAATACTGCGGGTCCATTCCAAGGAAAAGAAACAACGAAAGTAAAAGTATTAGAATTTATTTCCCTAAGCGATTATTCTGCAAAGAATTGTATTGATATTACACCAATAATTTCACCCACGCAATTAAGAAGGGAAGCGATTGTTTCCAAGGAATGATGAAATAAATCTATATTCAAGTAAGTACCGCCGGAAACAATAAGGGTCGCTTTTTCCCATCCGTAGTAGAATCTAGCTAAAAAAATGATACTTTTATTATTCATACATTTGACATTTAGTAACATATTTTTGTATGAAGCAATTAAGTAAGCACTTTGGGGTGCATAATTTTTACAGGCACGATATTTTTGTAAGAGAATGAGTAATCTTTAGGAAGGAAACTAAAGATTTTTGTTTATAAAAACCATAAAAAATTGCATAATCAATCACTTTTAGTGGGTTTTATAAGTACCTACTTAAAGCATTGAAACACATTTCACCCCGGTAAGGGACCGCATTTTCGAATACAAAGAAAAAAAACATTATTACAAACTTTTTAAAATTAGAACTAATAGATCGGAATTTACAAGTCCTTTCCTTTGCCATATTTTTGAAACCCTGCATTACCCCGACATACAGCAACCCATAATCGAGGAAGAAATTCTTTCACTGGCTCAGAATAGTAAGACGATCGAGCGAAATTTTGTTAAAAACTTAAACGAATACGTAAGCACGTAGTTTAAGGCTCCGTAGTAAGCGTTCAAAACGAAGAACAAGAAGCTTTGAAAAAGAGTAATAATATGTCCCTAGAGTATAATATGTAAGTACGAATGTTAGAGGGAGCGCGCTAACATAAAAAAGATTATAATTGATAGGCTTCTGCAAACATATTTAATTAAGAATGACTTATTTAAAATGGACCAACAATCTCTCGTCAAACATCTAAAGTAGCAACTAAGAGGGAATTACCAGAGAAAACCAGAAATATGTCATTTCAAATCAGATTTTAGACGTATTGACTCTTTTCCACAAAAAATTATAAATGGATTTCGAAAGATTGTTGTTTTATCTAGCATTCTCATTTAATAAATTTTGAGAATTTTAAAAAAATTTTAGTATAATAAGGTTATTCCATAGGTCGTTGGCAGATTTGTTAAATTTTCAAAAATGATTTTGTATTATACCACACCCATTTCAAATAATATAATCATGCGGTAAAATAAATCAATACATTATCTAGCAAACGCACGTTTTAGAATTTTAATTTTAGTTTCAATAAAATCATTAAAAAATATGTACGTACATGTGTTTCTTGACGAAAATTGGTCCATTTGTGTATTTATTTGCGTACTTACAAACTAATATATTTCAGATTTTTTTAACATTCTTATTAAATTTAGACATTATTGAAAAATGATAAATACTTATAATCAAAAAATAATTACTAAAAGTACATTATTTTAATGGTTTTATCATCACGCCTTTCAGCATTTTTGGATGAAGGTATAAATTAAAGCTAATTTGGATTAAATTCGATATTGAGTTATAATTTTAAAAAGCTGGTACGGAGAATAATTAACCTTTCTCATTGTAACCGCCCTGCACGATCGCCAGAACAACTTTCGTATAAATGTGGATTTTCGTCCGCTGGCTGGTTAAACGCTCTTAAAGAAAAGCTCTGATTTTTTTCATACCTATAATACGGTAAATAAGATAACCAAGTGTATTTTTAATAATTATCTGAGCATATTTTGCAATTTTTTTCTATCGAGAGAATTAGAAATAATTACTTTTTCGGCTCGGCTAATGTGTAGAAAATATCTTTAAAAAAACCATACATTTTTATTTAAGTGCTTAAAGGATTTAAGTGTTTAAGGGAAATTTGTTAAAAATTGGTAAGAATGCTAGGTCTTGACCACTCGGACCCATAAGCTTGTTTTCGCAATAATATAACATTACCACACATATGTATGACGTATGAGGCGTACCTGACTTTTTAAAAGAGTTAAATATATATTAAGTAACGTAGGTATTTAAAAAATAAGAGCAAACAAATGGGAATAAATTGGTTCCGAAACGATAATTTGCGTGTTAGCGTAATTATTTGCAACTTGGATATTTTCATTTATTCCATAGAAATTGTATTAATTTTAATCAAGCTAATAAACAACGTGCTGCAATGAGGAAAGGTTGCATCGAGAGAGGAGAACGAAGCATGCATGTATTCCAATTGTATCCAACACAAGGCCGTGCAATATTTATTATCTGACGTTTGGGAAAATTGTTTTTCCCCCGGAAAGTCTACACCGTTTGTTTTTCTGGGCTGCCGGCGATTTATTGGCACCACTTGACCGCCATAGACCACTCCTCCGGTACTAACTTACGGCTCACTGTGCTAGAGGTTATAATATGTTTGAATATCGTATTGTACTGCCACTGAAGTGAAAATTCCTAGAAATTTAATGTTTACCAATTTGAAAGAAAACTTATCCTTTTTACACAAGGACTATCTGGCCAAAGGCTGCAGATAGGTCAATGAATTGTTTAGATGCTCCCGATCCTCTACAGGCAGCGTGATTCGTCCGCCACAGTATTCATCTCAAACGGAAGCAAAGGTAGCACGATGCACTGAAGTGGCTACCGAGCCGGATTTTGGAAGGGAAAGTCTTTGTCACACGCCAGTGCTGCCATATTTTGAGAAATAACGTCCTTTAACTAAGGCCTTCAATTTTTTGACAACCTGTATGTTCTGTGTTATCAACCTGTAAATAGCGTTCCCATTAAAAAACATGCAACATAAATTTTAGGTGGGGCATTGAATTTCGGAAAAAGTAAGATAAATATATATATATATTTTTTTTTATAAAAAGAAAGGCAAACATCCCCAGGTTACGAATAATCTGACAATATTTGAAAATCACCTACTATCACCACAGTAACCGAAAAATGTAGTTCGTGTCGTGATGGAATTGAACAAACAAATTGCTTTTGGAAGGCTCAAAAAAGCCTGGGTGAGGGTTCCGCGACTTTTCATCCCGCGACAAAATATCCCCGACAAAATACCCTCGACAAAATATCTGCTAAAACCTAACCTAACATAACCTAACAAAAAACGAGTGTGCTGTAGACCACACGACTGAAGTAAAACTTCACTAACTTACATCACTCTCTCAACTTCCGTTCGCCTCGCCCGATCACACTTTTCATAACGCTCTCGTCACGCATTCACCAGCTTACTCCCCAAGTCAAGCGTGCGTAAAGAAGTTTTACTTTAAAAAAACGGGCGTGTTTTAGACCACACGACTGAAGTAAAACACCACAAACTTATATCTCCCTCTCAACTTTCGTTCGCCTCGCCCGATCACACTTTTCATAACGCTCTCGTCACGCATTCACCAGCTTACTCCCCAAGCAAACGTGCGTTATGGCCCGACCGTTCGCCTCGTCCGATCACACTTTTCGTAACGCTCTCGTCACGCATTCACCAGCTTACTCCCTAAGTCAAGCGTGCGTAAAGAAGTTTTACTTCAAAAAAGGATTCAGCGTATTGGAGGATGAAAACGCACGTTACCCTGGGTGAGACCTAAACGCGATGTCAACTCGGCCACTGACTGGTCGATAAATATCACCAAGAGAAGGAGAAGCAAGGTACAATTGACCTTCGGTCGGGCACAACTTTACGCCCACAAAACCTTTCTATCGATTTATCTACTCAGTGTTTTGTGCGGTGGATTGTTAAAGCTTATTACACTCAATACTGTTTATCATGGCCAGTGGAATTGCCGAAATGCGAAAATAAGTCAAGTGAAAACATTTTTCTGTTGATATTAACAATCTCATATGTTATATTTGTACATGTTTATGTGATTAACAACTCCAGAAATGTCATCATCATTGAATCCCGCCTGACTTCAGGATCGAACATTGGAGAAAGATATTGGCTCCCACAATCTTCGACCCAATGAACCAATAAATGATTTTATTTAAAAATAAATTATACATATATATATATATATTACTTTGTACTTTTATTATTTTACGATACTATTCTCTTTTTATTTGTTTATGTTTGTGTTTTTTTGTTTGTTTTATCATTATTCCATTGTTAGTATTATTATACAAAAGGAAGATATACCACAGTATCCCACTGGTAATAAAACAACATTCAGAACCAAAGATTTGTAGAAATTTCTCTAGATTTATTTTAGTTTTATTTATCTATAAAACGTACATTTAATTTGTTTTTTTTATGCCTGTCTCACTAGGATATACCTGTGTCGAGACAGGCGTAGAGGTATCTTAGTTACAAGAAGATTACAAAATATAAGAGAAAAAAGGCCAAGGGGGCAGTTTCACTATGTTGAGACATATGTCAAAAGATAGTTACTGAACTCTCTATAGGTAACATTGAAGATGTCAATGCTCAATGCAGAATCGTTAAGCAGTTGAATATCTCTATTTAAAGGGGCATTCTGAAAGGAAGGGGCTTCCGGAGCATAAAACAGTGTGTGGGATCTCCCATGAGTATACGCGTTAGGGACATAAAGGTTAATCTCCTTTAACATAGGTGGATTCAGTACAGTACCGGAGATCAGCTTAAAAAAATGTTTCCCCAAAAATATTTTTCGACGGGCTTCTAAGGTATTAAGATCGAGCATTCCTGTTAAGAACAACGATGGATGCAGGAATGGGTAGTATGTATGTATAATCCCTCATATACAGGTAACGCATAAATCTTTTTTGTACTTTTTCTATTTCTAGGATATGGTTTTGTTAAGAGGGTGCCCAAATAATGGAGCTGTATTTCAGGATGCTGCGGACAAGTGCTTCATATGTTCTTCTTATTGCAATTCCATTAGTAAATGATCTCGAATTATGAAGAACAAATCTGAGCATTTTGTTGGCGCGGGAGACAATGTCTGATATGTGAGATTTGAAAGAGAGATTTGCTTAAAAAATCACGCCAAGGTCTCGAATCTCGTTTTTGCGTGTTAGTATAATTTTATTAATATGGTATGGGAATAAAAATGTGTCTTGTGATCTTGTAAATGTGACGACACTGCATTTCTGGATGCTGAATGGTAAGTTATTCAGTTCAGTATTAAAAATGAACGAGGCAAGGAGTGTGTGCCAAGATCGAGTTGTTTGGCGGTCCGTCCTCTCTGCCTACCCCTGCGGGAAAACGGCGTGATGGTGAGTTAGTTAGTTAGATAACCACTGGAGCGATCACGCGAAATAAATAAATTTGCTTCGATTGCTTGAGATTTCCCAGGTAGTCATTTTTAAATTTTTCGTCAACATTAAAAAAACCATACCTTCGAATTTTGACATGGAGACATAAAAACTTATTTTAGTGCTATATAGCCAATGAAATAACCTGTATTTTACCGTTTATCTCATATTTGTAGAATTTATGAAAAAAATATGAAAAAATCGTTAATTTATAATTGCGCGAATCCTGGGTGTTTTTTACTTGAAACTGCCGTGAGGGATACTTATTCGGGTCAACATGGAATATTTTCGGTTTCTGTATATTGTCTGTGGTAAACTTGATAATTAAAGAAGCATATCTATGGAAAAAGGACTTCATTTTATCCGTAAACAGCTGTTAAAAAATTCGGCGGCAAAAAAAATTTTACAATTTATTTTTAACATTGTTCTAAAATAGTCTAAGAAGTTCGGATTTGCGACATCTATGGTCATAATTAAGCATTTCAATAGCTTCGTGTTAAAATAAACGGCTGGCCCAGGAAATGTTTTAAATAATTACAATAAATGTTTTACGAATGGTAGGAAAATGTGGTCCATTTTTGGACCGAAATCAATCGCAGAAAAATAAAAGTGGTCCATTGTTCGACCGAAATCGCTTTAGTGGTTATCTTATAAATGTTAAATGAGATGAAATAAAGTAGTAAATTCTGTCTAATCTGCTTATGGAGTTAAATTTGACCGGATTCTATTATTTTCAGTTATTTTATATGGGTTAGGTTGTATGTGAATAGTTATGCCTGTCTATGTGTGATTTATTTTACAGATTTATTTATTTATTTATTTTGAAATACACGGCACAACAAGTGCCATTAACATACATGTAAAAAGTATAGTAAATAAAATAAAGTAAACATAAAGTATAGTAGGTATAAAATATAAAGTAAAGAGTACAAAGTATAAAGTTTTAAGAAAACAGTAAAAACTAAAGTTAAAAGTTAAAAATATTATAGTAAAAGAAAAATATAGAAATATAAGATATCCTTAAAGGGTACAAAGTTTTATATGTAAATTATAAAAATTAATAAATATAAAAAGTTATAAAATACAAAAAGTTATAGAAGTAAGAAATCCTTTTAGGAGCAAGAACAAAAAATTATAAAAAGTAAAAATAATTAATAGGTAGGTATCATGGATTATGTCAACTTGATGTCAACGATGTGAACCAATATAATAAATTTTACAAGTAGGTAGGTACCTGTGATTTCTAAGGTATTTATTAATTTTAGAAATATAAGATATCTTTGAAATGTACAAAGTTTTAAATATAAATTATAAAAATTAATAAATATTTAATGTTATAAAATATAAAAAGTTATAAAAGTAAGAAATCCTCTTAAAAGCAAGAATTTTTTTTTTTTTTTATAACATACCTGATGTACCTATTGTGTTTACGTGGTTCTAGCAGACAAATTTAGTTTGATGCATCTTTTGTATGAGGCCAGGTTACCGGCGGCGTGATCAATATTAGCGAATGCATTGCCTAAAGTATGCAGGCGATTAATGATTGAATTTTGTCCTGCATTGGTGTTATTATTGTTGCAGTGAAAAGGTGTTTTGAATCGAGTTGGTCTGCAAGGTACATGATAATTTATTAACGATACCAATTCAGGGGAGTCAAACCAGTTATTCTGTATTTTAAATAAAAATATAAGATCATTAATTATTCTTCTATCTTTTAACGATAAGAGTCGCATTTTTTGTAAAAGAGAATTATAGTTTATGTCATCCGCGGGAATTCCTAATTTAAAATTAATTGATCTCAGAAATTTGCGTTGGATTCTTTCAATGGAGTTTGCGTGGCTTTTGTAGAAAGGATTCCATATGGGGGAATTATATTCCAAATGACTCCTAACCAGAGTTGTGTATAGTATTTTAAATGTATGGATATTTTTGAAATCCTTACATAACCTTAGAATGAAACCCAGCATTTTCATAGCTTTATTAGTTACGATATCAATATGGTTGGTAAATAGTAGTTTAGTGTCGAAGGTTATTCCGAGGTCCCTTATTACAGGCACTGACAATAAAATGTGATTGTTAAGTGAATAGCTATATTTGATAGGGTTTTTAATTCTAAAGAAACTCATGATTTGACATTTTTTAATGTTAAGTGTAAGTTTGTTAATTGTACACCACTCTGCGAATTTAATAAAATTGGTTTGTAGGGACAAACAGTCATACGTATTTTTAATGATTTTATATATTTTCATATCATCGGCAAATAATAATATGTTAACATTAGAGAATATGGAAGTGACATCGTTTATAAATAGTATAAATAATATTGGACCAAGGTGCGAACCCTGAGGCACGCCGCTAATGGCTTCAAATTCGTAAGACAAGTGTTCTTTAATCCAGACAGTAAGTAAACGTTTTGATAAGTAATTCTTAATCCAACATAACAATGTACCACTTATTCCTAGTTTAGACAATTTATTTATAAGAATTTTATGGCAAACCTTATCAAAGGCTTTACTAAAATCCGTATAAATCGAGTCGACTTGTTCTCTATTAGCAAGGGCATCTGAGATGAAATTTTCGTACAGTGTAAGGTTAGTTAAGGTAGATCGGCCAGAGACAAAGCCGTGTTGAAATGATGAAATATTAAATTTTATACAAGATGTTTGTAATAGTGTGGCGTCCAATACTTACAATCCATTTCTTTATATTTTGTTTGAATTTTGTCAAGGATTCAGTTTGACTGATCGTAAGGTGGTAGTGAATTGTATAGTTTGCAAGCTATATATTTAAAGTGTATTTGTCAAAAGGTGGTTTTAAAAAAGGAGTTTGGAGAAGTTCTTTGTTTTTGGCTCGGGTATTGTGTAGTGTTTGTGTATATTGTTTTGTTGTTTTTGTGTAAATTTACCAATATGGATCTTGAGTAGAGCTGTTTTATATCCATGACGTTGAAGGTATTGAAGATCGTATCAGTGCAGGTAATAAGCGGCAGTTTGAGAATTGTTTTTATGATTAGTTTTTGTGCTTTAATGATGGGGTCTGGGGCATTGGAATAAGCATTACCCCAAGCTAAAATTCCGTATTCGATGTGAGTTTGGCACAGTGAGTAATATTCTGTTCTTAAAAGTTTTAGGTTAAGGAAATTGCGTGTTTGTTTGAAAATGTATATAGTTTTGCGGATTTTTTTGTACTGTTATGTATATGTTGCTTTCAATTTAGGTGTGTATCAAAGGTTAATCCTAAATATTTGATAATATTTATTTGCTCTAGGCATGGGCAGTCAATGTTCCGGTTTAGAGATATTAATACGGGACACTTAAATAGCATCTGCCTACATTTGTCTTACTTATTTCTTTCTCCTTACCACATGTTCAAGCATCACAGTTTCCCCTAGATTTTTAATCCATCATTTTAGGTTAACGTATATATTTTCAATTAGCAGCGTTATTAACACCATGAGCTCAAGAGCAAACTCCGCAATTGTTTAAAAATAAGATGGTGTACCAAAATGAATGATCCATATAATCAAAAATGCTCAGTAGGGAAAAAAAAGAGTCAAAAGACTTGGAGAATGCTGGGCAGTGAACAAATACTTAACATACTTTAAAGTTATTCAACGATTTCAAACATCACATTTTATAATACAGGCAGCTAATACAATGAAAACGTATTTACTCACAGAAAAAAGGAATTAAATATCGTTTAAGAACTTTGGAAACAAACCCTACTTTTTTTCTATTATTTATTCAAACCCTCTTTACGAAAATATACAGGTAGGCATCTTCCTTCAAAAATGAATGAATTATTGCTAAAGATGCGGGTATGAAAAATTACTCCGAGGTGGAAACTACCCTCTATTTTCAGAATAAAACTGTAGTAAAACGTTATTTAGTTATCTAAATATTTAGAATGGAATATTCTCCAAGGTTATTACAATTATCACACTTATTGAAAATTTATTGACCACCATGCTATGCACATGTCAGTGTTGTGGCGTTCGAAAAAAGTGGTTTAATTTTGAAATGGAAAATCGAATTAAAACCCCTCAGAAAATCGCCAATATGCACTTTTAATGTCTTTAACGAAATGACATTTTACGAAAACTTTGTGTTATCACCGCTTCACAAATAAAGCTCTATAAATGAAACATTTCTGAACGTAGCCAAATAGTAAAAACTGTTTTAGACAGGTTACAAAATAAGCTTTCGAATTATTATATTACAAATAAATATTAATATTTGTAAATATTAAAATTTAGAATGCAAACATTAAAAAAATGTGAAAATGACTCACGTGATGTTTTTATGTGAAAACGGTACTAAAATCACAGATTATGTAAACAACAATACTTATTCTATTGTATAAATGTGTAATTAACACTTTTGTCACCTCACTTTTTTTTCATTTCATATAAAAATATTTAATAAAAATTAACAATGTCGGGCGCCCGCGCGCCCGTAGGAAATTTGGCGGGATAAATTATGTGTCAGACTGCTCGTCTGACAGAATGTTCTTTTTATGTATTTCTATGGACAACTTGAATAGAGATGTGCAGCATGATTCACTATCGACCTTTCACTTTTTATTTTACGGATGTAAATAAAACAATAACGGAGTTATAACGGTTTCTATGGAGACACACGCGCTGACGTGTAAACACGCTTATTGTACTTGACTGCTGTCGTATTTTTAACACATATATCTGCTTACGTTGCGGAGGAGTTTAAATCCGAAATTACGATATATTCTATCCAAAGGAAACCCATTAAGGTTCTACTATCAAATTCATCTTAAAAATGGCAATAAAGGTATAAACTCACATCCCGAACAATATACCAATCTCACGTGTTATTTAACTCTGTGTACGACCCGATTTTCTATTAAGGGAGCGGAAGTAATAATACAAAAAGAAAGGGAACCATTAGGCTTTAGTCCTGCAACCTTCGATAAGCTGCTTCCGTGGTATTAGTATCAGGGGATGACTTAACGATAGCATTAAGCTTTAAGACATCTACGAAAATAATGATTTAAATGTATTTCCATACATTCTGCGCAGAACACCAATGCTATATTATTTTCTTTGTTGAAATATACATTTTTCCTGTAATAAAATGCATAACATTTTTACGTCAAGCTTGGAGAAATTCGGTGTTTTGGAGATGAATAAATCATCAAGCCAACATTGAATAGAAGCGTCCTTACTTAAGGAGAAGTAGAAAATATGAAAATCTAAGTGAATAAAATCAGCACAATGCGATAGATAAGGATTAACCAAACCTAATGATTATATTTCTTAATTATCGGGAATGGGTACCTCCGCCCCGGGAACCTTTATTGGATAACCAACACTTCTGCCATAGGTCACCCCAAGTGGTTCGCTACGTTTGGTGATTTAGTAGGGGTGCCCGGGTTCATGGGGAAGGTTTGTCTAGGTGTTGGAGGCGGTTGACCAGGACACACTGAACCCCAGATCCCTACCGATCCCTTACACCCTTTTCCTTCCCAGAACTCTCCCCTCCTCCTTTCCTTAAAAAACCCTCCACACAGCATCCCCACAGATGACATAGGCCCTGAAGGAAATTATTTTCCTCAGGATCTCCAGTGTGGAGCTCATATAACAAAAAAAAATCTGACCGGTCAGTGGCTGAGTGGGCATCGCGTTTGGGTTCCACCCGAGCGTCGCGTGTTCGCTTCCTCGGCTGTCTAAAGCGTAGATGACACGTGGCGAGTTTACAAGCTACTATCTACTAAGTTTAAAAGCGGGTAAATCGGTGAGTGAGATTGTCATGATGACACACAAAACTGTCCACTCGCTCAGAAGCGTAGGAAACTGAGGCCGCTGCTAGCGCCAGTAACAAGAATAACGACGCCTGCGTGAACTAATTCTTCAGATGTTTGACAGTCGAAATCAGCTGTTTATCGAAAGCCATCTTGGAAACGTAAATAAACCAATCACGAGCAAGCGGAGCAAGCGTGTGGGCGAGTAAAGTTGACGACCTTTCAACTTTTTTTCGTAGATTGTCAACAATCTGCTAGTTAGCAAGTAACACGATGACACTGGGCGAGTTTACTAACAGATAGTGAATTTCCCAGATAGTAGCTTGTAAACTCGCCACGTGTCATCGACGCTTAAGTCCTCCATGACAACCGGGGATTGTTTGTCTTTCTTTTAAAAAAAATTACATATGCAATACATTAATTATATCAATTAAATCATTAAACATTACCTGTTATTATTACCTACTATAAATATACGAAAAACTTTTTATTTATTTATTTGTTTACGCCTTGATGGCTTTTACATGTAAGGTAAATTTACAGGAGCATTATAACAAGTTATGTAGAATCATTACAAGTATATAGTACATAAAATGATAAACAGTGCGAAGTATTCTCGAATACGGATCCACTATTTGGTCTCCCAAAAATGAGATCCATACAAAGAAAATTAACCCGTGTTATTGCTTATCGCGAAGGTATATCTGATCAATTTGGAACGTATAAAGACCGAATTTTACACTATAAACTACACTCTCTGACAGGAAGACGGAAACTTTCTGATTTATTTCTTCTGCACAAAATTATACATGCATCAGTTGATACACCCATAATTTTATCCCAAATTAACATTAACACACCGTCAAGAAATTCAACAAGGAGGATGCAAGATATTTTCTATATATCTACCTACCACACAAATACAGGATATTTTCCCCTTTACCACGAACATTAAGACATTATAACACTATTCACTGCTCTAATAATGAAATTGACATTTTTAATAACCCATTCAAAAAATATATTTTACCATCAATCGTATAAAGCTGATAATGTGATGAAGCCCTTTATTCAAAGACAGGAAATATTGCACCTACTAAATCATTGTCCCATCAGCACAGGTGCCAATAATAAATCGTTGGTGATTCTTTTGTACTCTACCTTTTACTCATTCTTGTTCGTCATTCACTTTTGCGTATTTACGAGTAGCTAATTATTACTGATATTATTTTTGTTATAATTTTTGTAATTTAAATCATCCATATATGTATATAAATTTTTGGGCTTAATGCCTGTTTTATGTACTTAAATAAAAATAAATAAATAAAACAGAGCATGACAAGAGCATGATAAGTTGGCACAACACAAGTAGGTATGAGTATTCGATAAGTAAACAAAGGAGTTCATTTGTTGTGATTTAGTGACAAAAGATTTGAACACCATCAAAGATTGAAAACATTTTGATTTGAGTGTCTTTGTACAACGAAAATGATTTTAGAGGCAATTTAAGAAACATTCAAATAAAAGGTTCACGTTTGATGTATGTTGATTTTGGCGTTCAAGAATATTAAGAAAATGATAATCGCTATCTTAAATTAAGAAAATGTATCGTGTTTTTGGTACACTGATTCAAAACAATAAAAACACGTTCTGTCCCCATATTTTCAGATATAATATTAGCTATGTAGGTACCGTCGAATAATAAAACTAGAATCGCCAGCAAACACCCAATCATAACAATAACGCGTCCAGCATCAAACAGAGCCACGAGCGTATCATAAACATGTTTATTTCATGTGCGGTTGTGGCGGAATTGTTCCAAACAGGTGATTTGAGATCTTCTGAGCTGACGAAAGAGATAGAAAATATATCGGGAAAATTTTAATTGATCGAGAAGGCGCTGAGTAAAATATCATTATCTTTTTTAATATTATTAGGTAAAAGTATGATTTCGTTTGATATTTAGAGCTGAGTTTTGTTTTCAACTTCTTAAGCCAACGATAGCCTTGCAGTGTTCATCATTGTGTGGATTGTATCTGCCTTGATAATTATTGTGTGGAGTGTATCTGCCTTTATGATTATTGTGTGGAGTGTATCTGCCTTGATGATTATTGTGTGGAGTCTATCTGCCTTGATGATTATTGTGTGGAATATATCTGCCTTTATGATTATTGTGTGGAATGTATCTGCCTTTATAATTATTGTGTGGAGTGTATCTGCCTTGATGATTATTGTGTGGAGTGTATTTGCCTTGATGATTATTGTGTGGAGTATATCTGCCTTGATGATTATTGTGTGGAATGTATCTGCCTTTATGATTATTGTGTGGAGTGTATCTGCCTTGATGATTATTGTGTAAAATGTATCTGCCTTGATGATTATTATGATGATGTGTGGAATGAGATGAACAAGAAAAATGCGAGGGGACCGTAAACAATCTTGTAAGATTTCAGAAAGTAATAAAATTATGTATATTGTATATTTGCGACACGCTTCAGAGTGATAGGTCTCATAGTTTCGCTCTGGTAAAAGATCACCTCAGAGAATCCAAATTTCGCTTGAAATGGCATTAACCGTGTTTGATGATCATTTTGGTGATCTCAACCTTCCTCCACCTTATCTCATTCTCTTCCACATTCTTTTCACTTCACAATATACCGCAATTAAGGATGGCGTAGTTCCACTGGCTCTGGATAGTGGAGAGTAACAGGGATTCATGTGCGATATTCATACAAAAACCTCTTCCTGCGAAAAGGTTAAAATTGCCACTAAAAGCCGGTCACCAGTTTCAAACGATGCAAAAAAACATTTAAAAAGTACTTTTTAGTTTATTTTATCAAGCTCTGGCACAAACATCAAAATGTTCACCGAATACACCCTAAAATACTTAATTTGTCACAGTATAAAACAAATTTGAAAAAAATTGTTCGTAGTCTAAAATAGGAGATTTGACACTTCAAATTTAAAGAAGAAATTAATGAGCTCAAAAAAAAAGTGTTCCAATTGGAAAAATAGATTGAAAGCAACGACCAGTTTAATCGCTCAAATAATGTCATTATAAGTGGTATCCCCGAAACAAATAACGAAAACGTGTATGACATTCTCTCCAAGATCGGAGCCACAACAGGATGCAATATAACCCGACAAGAAGTGGATTTCGCTAGCAGGATTGCCCCCAGGACAAACCGTGATGCAAATAATGGAAAACCGAGGAACATTGTCGTCAAATTAACGCGCAGATACCTTAAGGATGAACTCATAGCTGCAATAAGAAAGAGGAGAGGGATGCTTGCTTCCGAATTACAACTTCCCGGAACCAGTAAAATATACATTAACGACCATCTAACCCCAAAAAACCAATTTCTGTTGAAGCAATGTCGTGATATGAAAATAGCTGGTAAAATTCGTTTTTGCTGGGTAAGAAACTGTAAAATTTTCACTCGTGTTAGCGATTCAACCCCTATAATATTAATTACAGACCAAGAGGATGTCAACAAACTTTCAAAATTGAAATCAACACAAAATAAACCAACCAAATCTGCCGTCCCTTTATGAAATTGAAATTAGTTAATAACTTTCCCCACACAAGTTACTTTCAACTTAATCTTTTGGAAAGATGGAATTACCTTAATTTTTATTTTTTTTTTTTTTTTTATTTTTTTATTTCATATATTTTTTATTAGTAACAGATATTTGGGTTTTTTTTGGCTACCACACTAGGCTAAGCCCGTGTTGTGGTAGTCGTACATTTAATATTTTAACATTTCAAAAAATATTAAGAAATACTTAAAACTAAAGAGAAAAAAAAAAAGACCATATTTTAAAGAAAAGTAAAAATGAAAATTCAAATTCAAATTTTGAAATACAAAAATTAATAATAAAAATTAAATGTTAAGAACTCAAGTGTTCTGTATAAATTAAAACATATAATTATATAAATCAAAATTAAAAACATATATAAATTTAGTGAAAAACTAAGAGAAAAAAATAACAACATTTTAAAGTAAAATAGAAATACAAATGGAAATTAAAATTTTGAAATGCAAAAATTAATAATTAAAATGTAGTGTTAGAACTCATGAATTCTTTAAAGTGCGTTCGTCCCCTTTCAAAAATCCAATGTTGTACACGTGTTATAAAAAGAAAATTAGAATTACTTGACTTTATGTCAGTACTCAGAGCATTATATATTTTAGGAGCGATGAACCAGAATTGTCGTTGAGCGAATGAGGTGTTAGTTTTTGGGACCACGCAACCCAGGTTTGATGAAAAGCGGGTGTGTGCTTGATGTTGTGGAGCAATTAGTAGATTATTTTTTCGTATATAACAAATGCTTGTTTTAGTAAATAGCTGTCGAATATCTAAGACCCTGATTTTTGCAAAGAGTTCATTTGACGGATGGGTAGGTTGACATTTAAATATAATTCTCAGAATTAGTTTTTGAACTAATATAATTATAATTATTTAATTATATGCACAATATCTCCATTGTAGTAACTAACGAATTATCAGAATGTTTTAAATGTCACAAAAAACTGTTGCAATCTTTTGAACAAAATTATTCTGTGAAACAACAACAAAATATGATTTACACGATTAATAATTATTCTCAGGAAGTACCACCACCTGTTAAATACAAAAAACTATCGAAACTTATTACAAATAATTGTAATATACCATTCTTTTATGCAACTGTTATATGCTTATCACCATGTTTACGATTCAATAACATAGATCTGTCAAAATTAATTACACCTGATGCCATAGATAAAATCATGTACCACAAACAAACAAAAAATTATGATGTTCATAATTGCCCCCTTTCAAAGCATAATTATTTACTTTACAATAAATTATTTTCATATCAATTTTACAAAAAAATGTATTTAATTATGCTTAATATATACTTTCAAAATGTATTCTAACAAAACGGCAATAACATTTTATTATCAAAATGTACGTGGTTTAAAAAGTAAATTAACTGATTTATACTACGAAGCGCTCAGTTGCAATTATGATTTAATTTGTTTTACAGAAACATGGTTAGACTCCACAATCTATGACCATGAAATAGTAGATGATCGTTATAATATATATAGACGCGATAGGGACATATCGAGTTCCTTTAAAAAATCAGGTGGTGGAGTTCTAATAGCCATAAAGAAAGAAATGACATCTTTTTTAGTCTCAGCACACAGCTCAAAATCTACAGAAGATATATGGATTAAATTTAAATTAAATGAAACATCCAGACAATCCATTAACTTATGTTTGGCGTATTTGCCTCCAGATATACCGATCGAAAATCTTACAGATTTTTTCGAAAAGTGTCATACGACATATAATAACTTATCATCAGACGATATAACATTAATAATGGGTGATTTTAATGTCCCATCTATTCAATACTCACCAAATGCCAATGTAACGCACACCAGACCAGTCTTACATAATAGCCAAAAATCGATATCTCTACTAGACTTTCAAAATTTGACTGGACTTAATCAATTCAATCACGTAACTAACAACATAGATCGAATTTTAGATTTAGTGTTTTCAAACCATAACCTCAACATTCAAATTGCTTCACATGTGCTATCCAAAATTGACCCTTATCATCCTCCCATTGAATTCGATCTTTTGATATCCAAATACAGACCCCTACCCACTAATCCAGATCACATCAAATATAACTTCAAAAAAACGGATTATATTAAATGCAATGAAATGTTATCACTTAATAACTGGGACGATCTTAAAACCCTGAATTGTAATGACTCCCTACTACATTTTTATAACTTGTTATGGCTATCAATTGAAAAACACACTCCGCGCTTAAAAATCAGGAATAATAAGTTTCCAATTTGGTTCAGCAGTGTTCTGATCCACCAACTCAGAGAAAAAGAAAAGTTTAGAAAGAAATGGAAAAAATACAAAAATCAATGTGACTATGACAGTTTTTCTATCTTGAGGGCTAGAGTAAAAGTATCCATACGCACATGCCTTAAAGCCCATGTAGATTCAATAGAAAATTCTCTCCCTAACAGTATCAAAAATCTTTCAACCCTCATTAATTCGAAAAGAATTTCTAATTCTCTCCCCAAAATCATGCATCTCCACGACAAATCAGCAACAAATGGAGAAGATACATGTGAACTGTTATCTACTTACTTCTCTTCTGTTTTTAGCTCACCATCCAATTCTAAAAGTGACTCTAAACTTTCTTCCCCACTCTATAATTATCCACTGTCTCAAATCAAAATAACTTTAGACGAGGTCAAAGAGAAATTGAACACTCTTGATATCAATAAGGGTTCCGGCCCAGATGGAATTCCTCCACTATTTATTCGAAATTGTGCAGATCAGCTTGCAGTACCATTACACAAAATATTCGTCAAAAGTCTGAACGATGGGGTATTTCCGGATCTGTGGAAGGTTGCCCACGTCATTCCGATCCATAAATCTGGCAGTAAAAATGATGTAACAAACTACCGTCCTATCAGCCTTTTATCTTGTTTTGGCAAAATATTCGAGTCCATTGTATACAAAACCATCTTTAACCATGTAACACATATACTTAGTCCTTTCCAGCATGGCTTTGTAGCTAAAAGATCCACAAATACTAATTTACTCGAGTATATGGACTTTCTGTGTAAATCGATGAATAATAAAACACAAGTAGATGCCGTGTACACCGATTTCAGTAAGGCCTTTGACAAAGTTAGTCACTCTATCCTAATGAATAAACTGGATAAAATTGGTATTCACGGAAATCTGCTTCGTTGGTTAGAATCATATTTATCACATAGAAGTCAATTAGTCACTGTCAATGGTTTTAACTCTTCCCCAATATTAGTTACGTCGGGCGTACCACAAGGATCTCACCTTGGACCCTTACTTTTCTTAATCTTTATTAACGACCTTACATACAAACTCCGCTGTAATTTTTCTCTATATGCTGATGACCTCAAATTATATAAAGCAATTAAATCTATGAAAGATTGTGAACTCTTACAACAAGACCTTAACACAATATCTACCTGGTGTGTTGACAATGAAATGGAACTCAATATAACTAAATGCAAAGTTATAAATTTCACCAAGAACACCAACAAAACTCTATATTCATATAGCATATGTGGTCACAATCTAGAAACAGTTGAATCAATAAAAGATTTAGGAATTATATTTGACAACAAACTAACATTCAATGAACACATTGAACACATTGTGAGTAAATCAAATAAATTACTTGGTTTTATTGTTAGATCAACCAAACTGTTTAAGAATTCTAACAGCCTAATAATTCTATTCAATTCCTTAATCCGAAGTGTTCTTGAGTATGGGTCAACAGTCTGGAATCCACATTATATTACACAAATATCTAGACTCGAATCAGTCCAAAGAAAATTTACACGGATTTTGTCTTACCGATCAGGTGTCTATCATCTTCTAGACGGGTACGAACAAAGACTTAGATATTTCAAATTAGAAAGTCTGGTTAAAAGACGAAACATAAATGACCTCTTAATGCTATATAAAATTGTGAATAATCGTGTAGACAGTAACTTAGTCAACCAAATCAAGTTATACGCCAGGCCCAAATCTACCAGAAACCTTGACATATTCTGGACTGAAATTTTTACCAATAATACTGGATATTTTAATCCCATATCTAGAATGTGTCGATCATACAACGATCTTGGTAAAATACACACTTTCATAGATATTTTTCTAAATAATGTAACATGTTTCAAAAAATATCTCCACAAATTGTGCACCTAAAAAAAAAAAAAAAAAATTGTTTTTGTTTTATTACATTTCAGGAAATACTTCATAAATATTGTATGCTTATAATGTATTTCAATTTCTATATTTAAGTTTTTTAAGTTATGTATAAATAATACTTCCATTGTTTTTCATGTGTTTGCATCTGTAAAAATTCAAATGTGATTACTGCAGACACATTAGTCTAGGGATATTTATATTTGTATTTTAATTTATTATATATTATCCACAAAAATGTTTTATAAATATCCTGTTTGTGTCTCAAATAAATAAATAAATAAATAAATAAATAAAGAATTTTTATAGCCTTAAAATCAACGTGTTGTTCATTAAATTAATAATCTATGATATATCCTTTAAATAATCTATGATATGTTCATTAAATAATCTATATAAGTCAAGGCGATTACATTTTCCAAGTACAATTATTCATTCCCGAGGTCGTGATGGCCCGGCAATGACCAATCTCTCATATTCCACATCAAGGCCGGCAGTTTAATCAATCTCACGGAAACACCGGGATAGTATTATAATCCCGGGCCGGGATAATCAGCCAAGCTGTAGCATTTTGGGATATATATACGTCCGGGCATCACTGTTTACGATTCCGATGGAACAACCAGTTCAGGCACGACAAACCTTTGACGAAGGTGTTTTGGAAACTGAACCATCCAATTACTGAACGAAAAAATGTAAAACAAAATTGAATTTTTACTAGAAATAAGGCATTTCGTACATATTTCAAAATTTACATTATCGATCGCTTGTTACTGAATTGGATTTTAAGGTTATAAATCGTGTTCAGAGTCCTAAATCAATGCGTAAAAAAAGGTACCAGAAATGATTTGCTAACTTTGGAAGTTTCTTTTATGTGACACAAGAGATTCACTGCGCGAAGCGGAGTGAAACTCTTGTGCCGAGAAGCGAGTCCATGGCACCTTGGAAGAAGTTATCAGGTGGAATAAAATGACGAAGAAGATGGTATGCAGCAGATCTGGTAACCTAGCTGAGAATATTTCAAGCAACAAAGTTTGAATTCGAAATTTATATTTCCTAACCTTGTTAATCACTGGAGCATTTTTGGCCACATTTCAGCCAACTTGAAAACATCCGCTCTAAGCCATAGACAACATACAGAAGTTATAATTTTTATATTTTCCAAATAGGTATCTACCACATACGGTAATTTAAAAGTAAATAACACGCAGAATTCACATGTTTATAATTTTCTTTTATGAATCCTAAAAATATGGGATGAATGGTCAAATATAGATGCGTTTAATGGCTCTCTAACAATACTAGCAGTTTATATGTCTCCATGTTTAAAATCGGAGGTATGATTTTTTTTAATGAGGGCGGGTAATTTACAAACCGAACGCTGAAAAAAGGTTAAAATTGATCATTTTGCAGAACATGCCAGTTATAAATATGTGTGTTTGTTAATAATATCGTAAATAAATCACTTAAACTACTCGGTTTCATTCATAGAATTACCTCTGACTTCAAACATATAAGTACACTTAAAACTCTTTACTGTTCGCTGGTTCGCCCTCACCTTGAATATGCAAGTGTAATTTGGTCTCCTTTCTATGCTGTCCACATTTGTCACGTCGAATCCGTACAACATCGTTTCCTAAGAGGAATTGCTTGGAGGTTGGGTCTTGAAAGAGGCAAGTACTCATATGATGAAATTGAACACATTTTAAACATGTCTTCTTTAGAAAAACGTAGAAAGGACTCTGATCTAATTTGCATATTTAAGATTATCAATAGTATTACTGATACACCTGCATTGTTACAACTCATCCAGTTTAATATCCCTTCCCGTAGGCTTCGAAATAATGAATTGCTGTTCCTCAATCAACATTCTACTAATTACGTTACCATTCCCCCTTATCCAGTATATCGAGACTTGTCAATGCAAGTCAAAGCATTGATTTTTTTGGTGTAAAACTAAATGAATTTCGGCAGTCGATACGCAATATTTAAATGCTTCTTCATGCTTTGACTTGTAGTGTCTCTATATGTACTTTTTACATTTTATATTGTCATTGCTATTAATTTTTATGTGTTCTCTCTTCACTGTCATCTTTGTTTTTTTATTCGTGTTATTATTATGTTTTTAATGGACTGTTGTCCGTAAATTAATAAATAAATAAATAAATGTGTCAACGTTTTGATGATAATCACATCTAAGAGTAAGTAAATTGGAAAGCAGAAGAACCCCAAACAAATATCCATTAAAAGTGTTATTTTTATGTCTTTACCAGGAAAATGCACCTGTCAGATATCCCTAGCTACAGTAATAAATTACCCACGTAGCCAGAAGAGCCAAGCAGTCTACACCAAGTGTGGGGGTCTTTATGGGGGATTGTGGATTTTATAACCATAATAATGTAGGACTATCCTTCATACAGACAAGAGAGGCAGCTGTGATAATGATAGAATATGATTAATGTGACGTGTATGCTTACAGTGGCGGATTAAGGGGTGTGGGAAATGGGATGCTGCACTCGTGAGCTAGGTAAAAGGGGTTGTCATCTAAATGCGAATTTAAAAAATATTTGAAATGTAAAATATTTTACGAAACCGCAGGATGACATTATTTGTGTAATAATAGTCTACAACAAGTGTGGGGGTCTTTATGGGGGATTGTGAATTTTATAACCATAATAATGTAGGACTATCCTTCATACAGACAAGAGAGGCAGCTGTGATAATGATAGAATATGATTAATGTGACGTGTATGCTTACAGTGGCGGATTAAGGGGTGTGGGAGATGGGATGCTGCACTCGTGAGCTAGGTAAAAGGGGTTGTCATCTAAATGCGAATTTAAAAAATATTTGAAATGTAAAATATTTTACGAAACCGCAGGATGACATTATTTGTGTAATAATAATCTGTCGTGTGCCGATCACCTAGTGATTGCTGGTTCATTGATCGAATTACCACACAGTAAACGAGCGAATGGGCGAGTCCGACGATTATGGTTGGTTTAGAATAGACAAACTAACTCGGCGCTTCAGTCAACAGAAATTAGTTTAAGCATGTCTTAGTCCGGCACTGGCTGTATGCAAATGTTATTATGCTAATAACGTTCATGCATTTTACAGTATACTGAAAATGAGATCAAACAAAGAGCGAGGAACGAAATTTTATTATTTAGGTATTTTCTTATTTTTTTAATAACTTAATCAGTAAAACCTCAAATTATAAATTATTTAATCATTGAAGACGATATTAGTGACTCTCAAACGAAAATTTAACTAGAAAAACAGAAAAAGATTCGGTCGCATCTAGGATTAATAAAAATATTCATCGTTGACTTGTAGAAAAGTCAATAGATGTCGCACATTAAAAAAAATGGCCAAGACACTATTGTTTTAATGTTTAATTTAGTTCGGATTAAATCTTACAATCATACATAAAGATATAAAAGCCAATAAACATATGCGTTTGGAAAATGAAGATAATTTTGGTGGTTCTAAGTCGAAGTATGATACAGAAATATGATTGAAGGGGATAGGGTCGAATTAGCTTAGTGGTTAGAGAAGAGCTCCAGCAAGGCTAAGGTCCTGGGTTCCTAAATGCGACCGTACCTTATACCTTATCATAACCTTAATAATAAATAAGACAAATCTGAAAACTTAAATGAAACTAAACTATGCAGGTGCTTGTTGATAGAAGTTTGAAATTATAAGGAAACTAGCTGACCCGACAAACTTGTTTTGGCATATAGATTATTTCTATTGAATATTTTGGATGTTAAATAAAAAATAACGAATGTATTGTAAGTGTGTGGGGATGGGATCTATGACAGAAAGAGGAATGGAGCGCCGTAGACGATGACCGCCGATAAAAACCAAAAACACAAACTAAAGTAGGAAAATGAAATAAAGAAAATCGATATGAATTTCGAAGAGCAATTGAGTGTATGATATTTTTTGTCAGTCCGTCTTTAGCCAACACAAATAAGCTCGATGGTTTGTCCACGCGAGAAGATGATGCCGAATGAAATATCGAAATGACGCGACGCTTCTCGTGAATGTCTTGCACATGTGTGGATGAAAGCTCGATGAGGCGGACGTAGTGCCATCTGTCAATCAACAACATAAATAATTTCGTGCTGTTTGAAATACGAAAGACGGTTAAATTTGTTCATACAAAAATACTAAAAACGCGATTCAAAAATGGGAGGGTGGGGGTAGGAGGGTTAAAATTTGGGGTTATAGGTATTTTTTAATGCCAAATAAGAAAATTAAATAAATAAATAAAAATGTCAAAAAACAGTTCTTTTTCTGGATAGGGACACCCTAATCACCTAGCGGTATGAAATATACTTTAAAACCTATTCTTATTCCTACCAAATATACATAAAAAATTTCATAAAAATCGGTCAAGCCGTTTCGGAGGAGTGTGACCAGAAACACCGTGACACGAGATTTTTATATATAAGAAGTCACAGATGGTTCGATACCGACAGTGCTAATCTAAAATGATACATTTAAAGATACTTTTATAAAACTATTCTTTAATATGGTTTAGAGATAATTTATTTTTATTTTTGTGAAGTGAGCAAGAAAGGAAAAAACTTTAACCTCGATGGATGAAAACTGGCTTCATCTTAATATTATGCATCGTTCTTCCGGTACGAAACTGCATTACTTTAAGGTCAACGATTTGACCTAGAAAGGTAGATTTCTGATTCGTCAGCGACCTGTAAGATATAACATACCCCCGACCTTATTCAGAGGTGGATAAAATATTCCAAGAGATCATTTGGTTATTCATCGGGTGTAAAAAATGCAAAAACTTGAAGAAACTGACTAGATAAATGGCTTGCTTAAAGGGTGAATAGCGAGAAGGGATGTCACCAAAAGGGTGGATCACAAGATATTACCAAGCTTGGTAACGTTGCAAATTGCTACGATAAAAATATAGGCCATTATCTAAAGTGCTACCTCACTAAGTGTTAGTACGCACATCTGGTCAAAGTACCAAGCTAATTAAATTATGGCAGTAGATACCACAAGCCTTGGGCACTTTGCCAAAAGTAATTTAAAAAGGTAAGTTAACTTTGTACATAGTAAGTCCTTGTTAGTAGGTGAGTAGTTACTGAAGGATTTTTTTAGGTCATTCTCAATTTTGAGAATTACGATTTTAATATTTTTTTTCAGATTGGTTTTTCAGATGGATTAGCAAATTTATGTAGAAGTTATTTTTAAAAAAGAAATCACGGGTTTTATGAATTTTTTTTTAAATTTGAAATTATATTAATAATTAATATTTGTATAAATCTAAATATCCTTTGTTAATTGTATATATATGTGGGTGTTCTATGCGTTGCTAAACTATTTATCCGATTGCGATAAAACTTTGGGGATTTGATGTGCGATGGTTTCTACATACCTACACTAGTGAGCTCTGGTCTCATGAAATTATGCGTTGCTAACCATTCATCCGATTGCGATGAAACTTTGGGGATTTGATGTGCGCATGCCCGCCAAATTTTCTATACATACTGGTGAGTCTGGCATTATGAAATTTGTAGAAAAAATTGCAACAGGTGGCACACGAGCTGTTTGAAAATTGAATGTACCGGAACTGAATGTATGGAATGCGGGAGGGGGGAGGGGACTTTGGAAGGAGGGTTCGCGGGTGGAGGAAGCAGGAGAGGGGAGTCGGAGTGGGAACGCTTGAGGGGAAGGGGAGGCGGGGGTGGAAGGGGAGGCGGAAGGGGAACGGGGAACGGGACGAGTGGGAAAGGACAGGCAGGGGAAAAAAAACTTTATGAAGTGGGATTGCAACGCATGCCGCTATTAAATTATAATTAAATCTTAATTTGGTATTCTTACTGTGAATTATAACCGTTTTCTTTGCCTGCTTCATGGTCACAAAGAGTAGGTATCTACCCGGGGAGGGGTTTGGAGAAGATTAGCAATGGGGCATCACAACGATATTGATAATCTGAGTCTATGTTCCAGCAACTTTCTCGTGAACCACAATAACTAATTTACATAATCCATCTGCAGTTAAATCTTATTGAATGGTGAGCACAAACGCCTGCGAATAATTAATTGATAAGATCCAATATTCCATACACTGGCGGGATTTCACTTGAAGCTTTGTCCATTGTTTAGTTATCTATACGATCAGAGTTAGTGTAATATGCATAGGTTTATGCCACTTCTATATACGCGCCGTTGGCTGAACACGTGGTATATTCTAAACACAAAGCTGGGACAGCTAGTCAAATAGTTGTACGACATGTGCAGCAATTAGTTCAACAATGTGATATCATTTTTGGATGTAGATAAATGGGACAAAAAAGATTTGAATATAACATTTACACAGTCACACCATAAAATACCTAAGTCATAAATTATTAAATATATAAGACCGAATTCTACACTATAAACTACACTCTCTGACAGGAAGACGGAAACTTTCTGATTTATCGCTTCTGCACAAAATTATACATGCATCAGTTGATACACCAAACATTTTATCCCAAATTAACATAACATACCGTCAAGAATTCAACAAGGAGGATGCAAGATATTTTCTATATATCTACCTACCACACAAATACAGGATATTTCTCCCCTTTACCACGAACATTAAGACATTATAACACTATACACTGCTCTAATAATGAAATTGACATTTTTAATAACTCATTCAATCACTTCAAAAAATATATTTTACCAACAATCGTATAAAGCTGACATTGTGATGAAGCCCTTTATTTAAAGACAGGAAATATTGTACCTACTAAATCATTGTCCCATCAGCACAGGTACCAATAATAAATTGTTGGTGATTCTTTTGTACTCTACCTTTTACTCATTCTTGTTCGTCATTCACTTTTGCATATTTACGAGTAGCTAATTATTACTGATATTATTTTTGTTATAATTTTTGTAATTTAAATCATCTATGTATATAAATTTTTGGGCATAATGCCTGTTTTATGTACTTAAATAAAAAATAAATAAATATAAATTTGAAAAAATAAATAAAATCAAATTAAATTTAATAATGTCATTATTAAGTTCTGCAAGTATTTTAGTTTTATTTTATTATTGTGACAGCTGTTTCAGTTTACAAGGCCATTTTAAAACTGTGGTTAGACCTTTTAGACGACTTACGAGTAGGTATTTATATGATTCCAAATTTCAATTATGAAGGTGCCTAAAATGACTTATTGCCGGTTAAATCGATTTACTGATAAAATAATTGTGACCGTAGGTTCTCTATTTTGTGGGGTAGGTACATTGTGATGTAGTTAATGTGATCTGTAGCGCGCCGTTTTTACGCTTGCCACTACACCATCTCTTTCCCCCGTACAGCGCCATCCTGCTCACCCACCCACCCCTAAGCAAACCAGGATGCGCCGACGCCGTCTGCGCATCTCCCACCCTCGAGCCGCTACATAAACCACACCCCGCAACAAGGAATGGGCTATATAACAGGCTGCGCGCCCTAAATTAGTCAGTTCGTCTGCAGCTCGCTCTTGACTAGTACGCTCTCTTAGTTGCGCTTCGTCCTCTGGCACGACCCTCTAAGGAGTATTCTACTACCATAAGTAAAGCACCAACCAGACCCCCGACTGCTGCCTTAGTTGCGCTTCGTCCTATGGTACGACCCTCTAAGCAGAACCACAGTCAGCTTTTGTTGTTCCCAAAGCCTAACGGCAAGGTTCCCTCCGATCCCTTGCTCAGTTAATTAGTGAATTGATACATTGTGACTATTTTTACCATATTATGTGATCTGTGAACTTACTTTCTTAAATAAATAACCTTTTACCAACAATTGTGTTATAGATCTTAATTGTTTAATCATGACGTGACTGCTATTGACTTAGTTAAATGTGTTATGTTGTTTATGTCTCGTAAATATACTGAGAAGTGGGGAATGAATAATTTTCCTTACTTCATAAATTAGTGTTACAGTAGTGTCATTCGTTCGTTTATTGATTTCTAATTGTTCAAGTTAATTTAATCGAAGACGCTTTTATTCCGCATGTAATGATTTAGACTTTTTAGTTGTCAAGTGCGACCTGTTTATTTATTAAGAGATGTTCTGCGAATTTTGAAGAAGTGTTTTATTAATATAATAAACATCTTATATGTTCTTTGAATCTACTTGAGAATATTTTTTCTGTCTTTCCAATGTAAATAGCATTACAATCGGCGTCAGCGAAACATTTTTTTTAATGTGAATTCCTCACAAGAGTTCCAGCTACTCCCGTCTGGAGCCAGTGAGACTACGGCCCAATTAGGATATGTTGTGAGGCTGAATGTAGTGGGGTTGGGTAGGAGATGGTGAGGAGGAAGGTGGGGAAGTACCTGACTATTCAGATCTGGTCACCAAACAAGGCTGATGCCATTTCAAGCAACGTTTCAATTCTGAATGGTGGTCTTACACCAGGGCGATACTAAGAGTATCTTCGACTCTGGAACGTACCGCAAATATACTATACATCATTTCAAATGAATTAATAATTGTGAAACAAAAATTATACAAATAAAATTTATTTGTCCGGGATTCGATCCCGCGACCTTCGAATTGCGTGTCGAGAGACTTATTCATAGACCACGTCGGCCGTCAAACAGATAGCACGATAATACAAATTAAAATACTTGCAGAACAAAAGAAAAACAATTTAAAATTAATTTAAAACTAAATTAGAAAAAATAGAGTTAATTCAACACAAAAAATTAATAAATATATACATACTTGTAAATGAAAAAAATTGTAAAAAAAGTTGTATTGTTTCATTTTTATATAACAAAGTGATAGTTATATTCAAAAATAGAAAAAAAAATAGTCGAGATTTTGGAAAACCTGGATGTCAGACTACGAATATACTAGGGCTGTCCGTAAACTAAGGTCTCCAAGGTGCTGCAGTCGTGAAAAACTATTTCACGCGCAATCTTTTAACACTGGCGTGTAGTATTCTAATATCTTCGTATTTCTGGACAGCAGTTTGGATTTTATATAAAATAGGTATACCGAATAAAATAATACAATAAAAAAGTTCACCGCTAGTGCCCTTTACACCAAATAATTAATACTAAAAAAACATTGTTGCTGTCAAATAACGTAACTAACTCACAACATGGCCAATGTCACCTTTGGGGATGCTGTATGGAGGGTATTTTTGGGGAAAATAAGGAGAGAAAGTTCTAGGAAGAAAAAATGTGAAGGGTGGGTAGGAATCTGCGAGTTAATGTGTCCAGGATTGACGAACGTATGAATCCATCCCTTCTATTCCGGTGCAAGACAGTGGGCCGAGAAAGTCCCGCCGGAGAGGAAAAAAGGTAGTTGGGCAAATGCATCCATGGCTAAGACTTAGACAAACCTCAACCCTCTAACCAGTTACCAGGGTATCCCTACTAAGTCATTCAACGTAGCGAACTACTTAGGGTGACCTATGGCAGGGGTGTTGGTAATCCAATAAATGGTAACCATAACCGCCTCCCATATTGAAATAGTTCAAATATCCCAGACTTTATAATAAACATAACGGGCTTCTGATACGAGGATATAAGGAGTGTCGTCAGGGCTAAACTTAGGTAGTCGGAAGGTGTAAAAAAGAACTGGGCATGCATAATTAAATATCTCGGTGTGGTCATTGATCAAAACCTGAAATGGAATAGTCACATTTCAGAGCTAGTGAAGAGAATGAGGAAATGTATATATATATATTTGTTAGGTTAAGAAATATTTTAAATGTAAAAATAACGAAAAATGTGGACTACGCCCTTGTTCATTTTTTACTTATCTACGGAATTATAGGTTGGGGAGGATCTTTCAAAAACATTTTAAACTCAGTAAAAGTTTCGCAAAAAATCTACCTTCTCAACAGAATCACCTTTTAAATTGTTTCCAGTACCAAATGTCAATGACATTTTCAAGCAAGCTTCCATTATAAAAATGTGTAAAGAAAAAATAACAAAGAATATCAAGAATTTTACAAACTAATGAGAAATGGAAACCAATTTATTACACCTAATTTTAAAACAACTCAAATGCAAAATCATTTCATTTTGCAAGCCATAAAAAACTATAAAAACCTCCCTTCTGAATTACGCTGTATCATCAACCAATCCGAATAAATAAATAAAATCAAACAAATTAAAAAAAAAAACTTACAGAAAAAAGTAAATATTTTATACAAAACAAATTATAACTTACAACTTGAGTAAGAATCGTGGCTCCCTTATCAGGCACACCAGCCAAAAAGATATACATGATATGGTATACATGACCAAAAACGACCTTTAATTTAATATTATGTAAAATATATCTGTATACATATATGTAACTCATATTTTTTATATTACAATAAATAAAAATAAAAAAAATAATCAGAGGAAAATATAAGAAAACAGAGAGAGTAGGAGACTGGCATCAAAGTGACCATAACTCCAACAGTGCAAAAGTAGTGATGATGATGATGATGAATTGAGAGAGGCAAAATTTTACTAAACTCGCGTTTGAAACCGTATTACCGGAAAACTTAAAAAAATGTAGTGGAAAAACATCAAAAGGTATTTCCTAACAAACCAGTTTGTTAAGAATTTCTCAGAAAGCTACCTTGGTATCAAAGGTTTCACAGCATAATTTGAAAGTGACAAATTCCCAGAAATTACCTTAATAAAAGTAGGGGAATTATTATTGTTCACACCATTCATCTTTTGGAGTATCAAGGGATAAAAGGATCAAATCAATACTAAATATACTTTTGGGAGAAATTGAGAAATGTATATTCTAAGAAATGCTAAAAGTTAATTTGAACTGCACGTGTAAGGATAAGAATTAAGAGAGGAGACGTGATTTATTAAGCCTACGATACTGATTGCCATATATAATTTTTTTATCTCTAGATTTCGAAACGGTACCAAGATTCACATACCTAGGCTCCCTGATAACAAACCGTCGCCTCAGTTCTTATTTGTCCAACAGACCATTTTAGTTTTTGTTCAATCTCCACTTTAAAATTGAAAATAGAGTATAAAAAATGAGAGTTTATCACTTAACTAAGAACTATTTATACTAATGAGACCTTTACCTTTACGGACATATCTTTATCTTTCACCTTTCATAATGTTTCGTCGAAATAATGAAAGAAAACCTTCTCCTCCTGTAAAATTGTCTAATGGTCTGTTGGACAAATACGAACTAAGGCGACGAAACGACAATACTACCACAGAGGAGATCCAGAAGCGCGTAGTAAACGCAAATCGTTGTTATTTCCGCTACAAAACCAAATAAAATCCAGAATGCTGTCCAGAAACACGAAGATATTAGTGTACAAAACATTTGTCAGACCAGTACTTACGTACGCAGCTGAGACTTGGGTACTAATTAAGAGGAATGAGCGAGCACTGGACGTTTTTGGATTTTGGCGCAGACGTTTCAACAATGAGCTCTATACTTTGTTTAAGGATCTAAACGTCGCTATCTTGGAGCTTCTAAACTGGAGAGAGCTGGCACAAAAGCGAGATGAGTGAAGGAAGATTCTTGAGGAGGCCAAGACCCACCAGGGGTTGTAGAGCCAATAGTGATGATGATGAAGTCAAAATGCATTCAACACGGTCGAATTAATGATATGTTGCTAAAATTCACCCCAGGTTGAAAGCTTTTAAAAATGTTTAAATCTATTCTTCACGACTGATAGGCATGAACTGAGAAAGATGTTTTTTGTGTACCTATCTAAAAAAAAACATTTTGGTAGATTCATTTTAGAAGAAACCTTCCTAATCAACCGGTTTTTGGAAAAAAAGATTTGTTAGCTGCTTTCTGAAGGAATAGGATTGGCGTGACCTATCAAATCAATATTTAAGCTACGTCTCACCTATTGCTGAAGGATGTAAGTATTACATTATTGTAAGTATTACAGAGGTTTACCATATTCAGTCAGAACGGGAGATAATCTCAGTATTACTATGATGAGAGACCATCTTTGAGTTTCGAAACGCCGCGTGAAATTGCTATAGATGTGTTAAGTAACCATATCTGAATAGCCAGATTGGAGAAATGGGGATACTATAGTCAGGCATTTTAGTTCTCATATCTACTTTCACTAAGCGACAGATAAGTTAACCCTGGAAAACTAATCTTAGTTGTTTCGACTAACACTGGATGTATTTATATACGTCACCCATCCAGCCTGTGGATAATAAACAAGGTACACCAATGAATGAAATCAAAATTTCATTTTTTGGAAACCAGAAAAAAAATGTATTTTCAATAGTTTTCTGGAGATTTATATGACCTCCGCAATTTTGTTTCTAAAAGTTGGAGTCGTAATGTTAATACGTTTGTAATAAATGTTATAAATTACATACATATGTTTATTTTGACTCCTTATATAAAGTTGTTAGATGTATTTATATACGTCACCCATCCAGCCTGTGGATAATAAACAAGGTACACCAATGAATCAAATCAAAATTTTATTTTTTAGGAACCAGAAAAAAAATTATTTTCAATAGTTTTCTGGAGATTTATATAACCTCCGCAAATTTGTTCCCGAAAGTTGGAGTCGTAATGTTAATATGTTTGTAATAAATGTTATAAATTACAGACATGTGTTTATTTTGACTCCTTATAAAAAGTTGTTTAATAAAATAACATATATATCGTAAACAAATAATGAATTTTACGAGGGTTGACAGTAGTGTTAGTCAAATTGACTAGCAGTTTTATTGAAACCGTCGCGTCGTAAAACTCGTAAATAACAGTCAGTCAAAATGATTAATATTTACGTACAACCAACATGATTAGTTTTTCAGAGCTAAAAATTGACTCCAACGCAATACATCGGTATTACCACCATGCAAGAGGTTAAAATAATATTCGCTTAGCAGTTATGTGCTGTTCCATTAATTTCTACTGTTGATTAACCTCCGCTAAGTGTTGAACTTCCAAATTGTCTTTAGCAATACGTAACCTACATTTATCATTATTAATGTCAGCTGGGTAGCTATGTTCTTATTTGACTATATATCTATATATCATGATTGTCTTATTTGACTATATATCGTCGGTCTGATGACTCAAAATAAGGGAAATTGAGTTATTCCCATATAATTTACTTCATGCTGTTGCCTTCACATTGTGTAAAGTGGTATATCTGTAAGTATTATAGAACCACAGATACAAACCTCAAAATGCTTGTAATTTTGTTACTACTAACAGCCCTAACTCAAGATACACCCTTTAGTGGCGTACTTTCGTTATCTGTTTTAGCAATTTTGTATGGCCTATCTGGGTTATGTCATACAACAGGCAGATTTAATTGAAGCACACACAAATTTCTTACAGTAGAGTCTCATTACTATCGTAAATCAAGCTCAAGAGAATACTTGCATAGCAACTACTCTCACTGGGACTAACGTATCACGTACGATCTGTCTTAAACTATCTTTATTTTATAAGTATTTCAACGTCGTAGATGAGAATTTACATCATAACTATTTTTTATAAATTAAAACGTATAAAAAAAAAAATTACAAAGTGGGTGAATCTGTAAATAAATTTTGAGCGTCTTCAATACACAAACAATTAAAAACTGATTTAAAATAATAAAGTGCGTAAATATAAAAAAAAAAACATTAAGTTCATGGACAAAGTATTAAAGTTATAAGCAAAAATTGTATTAAGTGGTTCGCTACGTTTGGTGAATTAAAGGCAGAGGTGTATCCATACCCACCTCCCAAAAAAAGAAAGCACTATTTTTTACAAGAGACCTTTGGCTGCATATCATTTAACAATGTCATAGATGTACGATCTGTTCTGTTTTCCATGGCAAGAAGCTGAGACGAAGGGGTGGGTCTGAAATTTCGAATTTCCTAAAAGTATCGATTGAAAGGTATCAAAAAAGGGAGTAGAAACTTTTTCGTTATTTGTTTTTGGGGTGTTATGCCGTGTTGCGCTACCTCCTTCTTTAGCCAACGTTTCGGACATCGTTGCAGTGTCCATCATCAGGGCAGATCCGGTAGATGTGTACACAGGCATAACACCCCAAAAACAAATAACGAAAATGCTTTTGGCCGTGAAAATCTTAAAACTTATCGGAGTAGAAACTATTTTTTTTTTCGACGGCTGTAGCGGTCAAAATAAGAATTCGATGATGGCCTCCACACTACTGTACCACATATAAGAAATAAAACGCAGCGAAGGCCAAGCCTAACGATAAATCACTATTTTCGATTAATCTTTAGTACGAATAGGTTGACGTTATTAATAACAAAAACATGTTTTGGATAAATTGAAGATTTTCCTATCGTTTCCTTGAATAGAAATTAAAAATAAAGTTTCAATTACTTTATAAAAAATATAAGTCCAAACTATTAAAAAAATATATTTTTGCATTAAAAACGTAAGAAATTATATAAGAAACAACTTTTTAAAAATACTATTCTATGGCTAAGATTATCTGTGCCAGTTTCCCTTGATTAAATTTTTCTTTCTTATAAAATTACTCACAAAATAAATAAAAACAACTTTTGCGCCAAAATCGAGCGTTTCTAGACTCCGTCTGACAAGCGATTTTTATGCCTAATACTTATATTCGTTTATGCCTAATACTTATATTCGTAAGGCACACTTAGAATACACACATTTTGGCTTGTGTATTCTCTTAATGTTTACTCAGTTCCGAATGGTAAAAAAATGGTAAAAGAGTTAAACATTACGAGTTAGACAATGATGAACGTTCCAACATATTAAACAAACTATCTTAATGGACAAAACGATATATAAAATAAAGGTTGTATTCCAAAAACTAACGTTAACAGTTGGTAAAGTCTAAATTAACGCCTGATTCGGTAAGCCTGATGCGTGCTAATCAGGCTCAGACTGTTAGAGCTACGTCAAGAGCACAATCTTCTAACCTTTATCTTCATCTCATAACATCTATCTTCTTTCCCCGAGGGGGAGATAAAATAGGAGATCTGAGATCATTTTAACACGGCATCTGAGAGTCTACAGAAAATTCTAGTATAACGATATCTAATAGAGATGGAACCTGAATGAAAGGGAAAATAATAAAAGAGGACTGTTATAGAACTAACTACTTACTGGACGGCCTCCGTGGTTGAGTGGTTACGATCCTTGGCTGCAAATCTGATAGTCGCGGGTTCAATTCCTGGTGATCGCAAATAGAATCGTGTTTCTTTAAATGCTGTTTAAGATAATGGCCGCGAGATTTTTGCTCTATTTTAAACGAGTCGTGTTTTAACATTTTCTCAATTTTCGCATCGATTTTGTCGCTGTAAATGTTAGCGCTCTCCTCTAACATTCGTAATTTCGTATCTCTCCATCTTCTTCTTTTCGGGCCCGGTTGCAGAGCCTTTATGATTTTTTTTTACATGAATACCGCAAAGAGTCCCAACTGTTCCCGTCTGGAGCTAGTGGGACTATGGCATCCCCAATTGGGGTATGTTGTGAGGCTGAAGGTAGTGGGGAGGGGAAGGAGATAGGGAAGCACCTGGCTATTCAGATCTGGTCACCAAACACGGCAGAAGCCATTTCAAGCAACGTTTCAATTCTGAATGGTGGTCTTACACCGGGGCGATACTGAGATTATCTTCCACTCTGGAACGTTCCACAAATATACTATATATTATTTAAAATGAATAATTTGTGAAATAACACAAATCAATCAAATAAAACATACTTGCAGGCCGGTATTTGAACCCGCGATCTCCGGATTGCTAATCGAGAGCCTTACCCCTCGACCGCAGAAACCGTCCATTATGATAACTTTAAAAAATATAATTAAAACACAAGTAAAATTATGGTATATTAATCGAACAATAACAAATACTTTTGCGCACTTGAGATAAAATAATATCACTAAATTAATGTACTCAATATAGAAATACTTTATTATTAATGTTATTATACTTATTACTACCACACTTCAATAATCCTACAGTTTGGCGCAGTATATATAACCTTTTGTGAAAATCCTTCGGAAATACTTTCTTTGTGCACGATGGGCGCTGAATGAGGGTGGGCGTGCCCGACCTCGCTAGGGGTACGAAATCATAAAGAGATATAATGCCATAAGCAAGGATTAAGCCCTAGGGGTGGTGGCATATAATACCGTTTATTTCGTTCCGCTTCTTTCATATGGCTGATGGTTAAAGCAGATAATTCCCAGAAAAACATTGATGATATAGAAATAGGTGAAGTTAGATTGACAATTTCTCACATCGGTCACTTGTGGCGTTTTTTAATTTACGCTAATTGGGTTAATATTAACTTCCTGGAGGCGTACGACATTTCTGCACGTTGAACCAAACATTTATTATTGTAGGTACAGTGGAAAATTAATGACTAAAATAAATTTGCAATCAAAACTATTGTTTCACAGAAGGCGCCTTTGGCAATCTTTCCATCCCAACCTTGAAAAAAAACTTTTAGGCCTTGGCCTACCACCCATGTTTGTCCAATCTTTTATTAATATATTTCTTGATAGAAAAATATTTATTCAGTTACCAGATATTAATCCTCCAAGTAGGTCTATTAGGAAGGGGTACAATACACCACAAGGCGGTGTATTGTACCCCTTTCTGTTTAATATATAGACGTACAATATGCACATCACTATTCCCCTCAAGTAAAAGTTATTGAGTTCGCAGATGACATAGCTTTCTTTTTATCATCCCACCCGCCGTCAAATATCTTAATGAAGACATGAATGCCATTTGCACATGGCTTATTTTAAATGATCTTGAACTTTCAGTCCAAAAGAGTCAGTGTGTCACCTTCTCAATTATTTTAGAAAATTTTGTTTTGATATATTAAATACATAAGAGAAAATTGGAACCTACTTTTTCGGATGCGCGGTTTACTGTTCACCGAACTGCAAGTTTTAGACGTCATTTAGACGAGCATATAATAAATAATACACACGGCAATTTTGATAAAGCTTTAAAAATGGTTAAAATGAGTTACTAAGTACCAACCGAAAACTTGAGTTGATCAGGGCATTATGAGGCTCTTAAAAAGCTAATATCGTGCTGACTGGTAATAATCATAAATGGCATCGGATCGCAAAGAAGAATACTAAAATTATTTCATGGGCACATTATGAAGGGTGACAAATGATATATAATAACCCAACTGAATCCAGCGACAGATTTATGGAAAACACCACACTTCATTCGAGGCTTTGGTTCTAGCTTAACTAAAACGAGTGCAGTTTTATAAATTTTTTATTAAATTATTACAGTCTGCAGCATAGACATCCAAATGGATAGACCAAAAGATACAGATGAGGGGTAAAACCAAACTATGGAGGGCGAAGGGGGGAAGGACGACTGTGATTCGTTAAAAAATCAATCTGACAGTATATAGGCATCTCGCTTTATAATATCACCATTTAGTTCTTAAAAGCAAAATCTGCTTTCGAATGAATAGACCTTTTTATATGGGAGCGCGAATTGCCCGCCACGTTATTAACACATTTGCGTAGTCCAAATGCAACAAAGTAAAGTTCGCTCTTTTTCACAGAGGAATATTTTGTTGCCGAATTTAGTTAAGACACTTTTACAAATGTTTCATAATTTACTTACCCCTGTAACCAGCGACGAGCTCACTGGAGAAACGCCCACATTCGCTATATCCACATATATTAGGGTATAATGTATAGCACAAGCTCGCATTTTTGTTCGTAAAATGTACGATGCGATCTCGGCGCTGGTCAGGACAAGAATGATGACGTCACATTTTTTAGATTCAAGTGAGGTCTCGTAAGCCGAGCCGGCTCCATGGAACCGTTATGGGGAGGGGGAAACAATACGCTTTTATCACTTAGGGCAGGTCCCGATATATTCATATGTCCATGGTCTGCAGGATAAAAAGTAGCCCTGATGTTAGTCAACTTCCGATAGAAGAAGGCATCGGAAGTATAAGAAGAATTTAACGGAAAAACCAATTGGTAAAAATTATACCCCACGGCAAAATTAATTTCGATGGTTTTTGTCATTATTACAACCACTCACAAGTTACCTTACAAATCTTGATTGCTTCTAGGAAACGTTTTCACTCAGTTTATCAAATACGTATATTTTAAATGACCAATTATGTATATTAGCCAATTTAGAGTCAAGTCAAATTGCTAGAAAATTAATATTATAAAATTATTAATTCCCTATTCAGGTCTTCTTTTCAGGCATTTCGTGAAATGAAAATTCAGGGGAAATGCGTCCTGCGACAAACCGCCCCATAAAATATATTAGTGAAACGTTTTTTTATGAAATTATTGGCCTTTTGACCCTCGTCATTTAACGAGTTTCAAAAGTGAAAATTCGTAAATTATTTTCAGAGCTTTACATTGTGATTTTATGAGTTTTCAAATATTTTATTTCAGCACTCTGAAAATTCAACGAAATTTAACTTGTACGATGGTGGAAATCTAACCGTCGTGCCGAACAATGGAACCAGAATGCAATCTTATGAAGAAAACATATTTGCTTCAATGTTTAATCGATCATGCTTCAACTCTCTTCTTCGTATTTTTCAGAAAACCCATCTATATTCTGGGAATGTGATAAAATCATGGCTTTGGCCAGTGAAACCTCTCTAAAACCCCTAAAAAACCAGCTGTAAGCTTAAAAAAAGATAAGTTTAGAATAGGATATCTGAATTAAGAGGTTTCAATTTGTACGGTTGACATAGGTCATAGAGTCACGCGCTGATGTATATGACAAGATATAATTTATATTTAATTTCAACATGATGGTGACATTTGATGATGTTGTTGATCTTTAGAGGTACATCAACTTCACATTTTGAGATGGCGGGTATTGGTACCTCCGCCCCGGAATCTTCTTTTGGTGCCTGCCGTAGGTCACCCCAAGTGGTTCGCTAGTTTGGTGACTTAACAGGGTTAATCGGGTTCATGGGGTGCGGTTTGTCTAGATCTACTGCGTGACGAGCCGGATCGGGAGAGACCGGTTTTGGTAGACCTTTTGAGCTGTTCAGCCGGACTCTCTTAAGGGCCCGCAATCCGGATTTATACCGATTTATTACATATTTCCCTTAAACACGGTAAGTTTTAAAGCTCTTAAAAAAATATATGTTATTGTTGAAGATAATATCTAGACTTTGCCCGCGCCGAAACGCAAATTATATAAAATTCCCTCGATAGAAAAAAATCGCAAAATATGCTCCAAAAATTATTATTAACACGTTTGTTTCAGTTATTTTACAAGTTATATGTATGAAAAAATTCACAGTGTTTCTTTAAATGCTGTTTAAGACGCCTTGAGATTTTTGCTCTATTTTAAACGAGTCGTGTTTTATTAAACATTTTCGCAATTTTCGCATCGATTTTGTCGCTGTAAATGTTAGCGCTCTCCTCTAACATTCGTAATTTCGTATCTCTCCATCTTCTTCTTTTCGGGCCCGGTTGCAGAGCCTTAATCCATCGCCTTGAACCGCAGGGGAAGGAATGGATTCATACGTCCGTCACTCCTGGACACCCTGACCCCATTATTCCTACCCACCCCTCATACTTTTTCCTTCTCAGAATTTCCTCTCCTTTCTTTCCCTAAAAAGACCCTCCACACAGCATTCCTAAAGATTCCAGAAGTATCTACCTACAACATAAAAACCGTTCATTCCGTGCATTTAGATAAGTTTAATCGAACTAATGTATCGGAAAAAGCGTTACAATTCAAGTGATTCGTAGTGGGTAGATACTTCAAAAAGCTGAAATTACGTAAGTTTAAAGTGGCGAAATTTACGAACTCGGAATGCTTTGAATCGTCCCAAAAGGTTCACAAAATGAAGAGCAAAGTGATTAAGTGTCGGGAGTGTCACCGCTAACGCGAAAATGTCCACACTTTACATGGATCGATAAAGAAATAAATGAGTTGGAAATGACATTGCGAATAAATAATAGAAGATGTAGAATCATTGCGATTACTTTGAAATAATTGGGAACAAAAACCTGGACATTTTGTTTTGACGACTTGTGTGGCAGATCGGTAAAATTCTCAGCACTGAGAAGTTGTCGCTAGTTCAAAAACCGGAGAAATAAAATAAAATTGACACATTTTGAAGAATTACTAACATTACAACCATTTGCCTGTTTCAGAGGAACAGTTAATTTGTTAGCATCAAAAGTTGCAAAATGTTATGAGGCCGATGGAAGTGGGTAAAGAAAAAAAAAATGAATTTCAGGTCTGGCCATAGCGATAGTGATAGTACCTTCCAATCTTGAAAGAGTAGCAGAAATATAATATTTGAATTTAATTTAATTCTATTCGTAAAAAAGTACACATGCGTAATATAATTTCTTTTTATTTCCCAATGCCTGATATTGCAACAGCAAACACCATAAAGAAAAGGTGAGATATCAATGTTTATGAGCAAATTTTCATATTCGAATTTGTTTTCAAATTGGATAACAGATATTAAATTATCCAAAAATGAAAAAAAAGTACATAAAAGGAGTAGAAGATTTCCTATTTCTAAAAAAAAATATCTGTAATCGTGTTAAAAAATAAATCAATATGAACCAAAATAGACAAAAAATATAGGGATCTGACTACTGTGTTCAATCACTGTAGACCATAGATTTTCAACCTTTTTTTGCCAACCGCCCACTTTGAGAATATTTTTTTTCTGGCGCCCCCTAACTCGTGAATCTGAAACAGCAATTGTCGTCACGATTATATTTACCACAACGAAAGGGGCGTAATGGGATATGGGACGGGGCAAGATGGGACGGCGGTGGGATGGGTTTCTCTGAGTCTCCTACCGCCCCCTGAATGTTTGAAATGCCCACAAGGGGACGTTATCGTACACGTTCAGAATCTATGCTGTAGACTGTTATACAGCTGGTAAACAATCACAAGTTAAAATAAATCTGCCTAAATACTTCCTCTAGTAGAACGCCGTGAAGCACATAGTGAAATCAGTAGGGTCCCATATAAATAATAAAGAATAAAGTTTATTTAAACGTTTTTATTGCATTGAATTTAAATTGATAACTAATAACGTATCAATGTGTTCGTAAAGATTTTATGGGTATGATTTCGTAATTGCTTTATTCGCTGTAATATATATTTTAAGCAAAACATGATAAACGCAGATAAACTTGATATTCACTAAAGAAAATTAAATATATTTTTTCCGCTAGAAAGATAATATATTATACCTATATATTATAAAGATAGATATTATACCTAAGCTAAACCCACATCATTTTATCAAACAGAAAATCATTGAAATTTTCATTAAATGACTGTCAGAAAGTCTGTGACACGAGATGAGCAACCAAAAGGTTTTATGAGTCCATTCTGAATAAAATAAAATCAAAAAGATCACACAAGATGAGTAGGGATTGTGACTTTTCACGAACTCTCGGGGAATTTTGATATTTTACAAGGCTTTCAATGAAACGGTTTATTCAGACAAAAAGAGGGAAGTTAAATGATTTGAAATTCATTGATAGTTTTCTTGGAGACACGATTCTTAAGCATATCCTCATATTATTCAAAATAAAAGATGGATTGTTTAACTTTAAAAGGTTATATAAACTTAATTAAAAAATCATCGTAATTAAATTTTTTAAAAGAAAGTAATCACATTTATAAATAAGTCGTCTCCTTGTGGCCTATGCGCAATTTGATAATGGCTTTGAAATCCGAAACAGCTGTCGCAATAAGAGGCCATTATTCGCGACCGGAATTTGAATGAATTCCTTATTATATCAACAATCAGAACTTCAGACCTACCATGTTCTTCGAATATATACGAATATGCGATCATCAACTTGTTTCTAGTTCTGCCAGATAGAGACATTTATTCATTGAGATGGTAATTTCATACTCAATTTGACTGGACACTGTGCGTTATGAAATTTTACCCTGACAAACCAATTAATTTAATCATGCGTACGAAATGCAACTGAACTAAACTAAACTCAGACTGTGAGAGATGCATTTCGAACCAACGCCCAACGGGTGCAATAATAATGCATATCAAGTGAACCATCTATCAGTTCGATTCCGCAAGCAAAGCCTCAATCTACAACCGGTAATAAGCGAGTGAAGTGAACGCCAGATTCACAGCGACTGCAGTATGTCAGAGGTATGGAGAACGTCTTTGAATTGCAAATTTTCGAATTTTCGCGAGGAACCTCGAAAGCTTGCGCTGCCAAAGAAAACCCATAGATTTCTTTGAATACAAGGAAGATTTGAACTAAACATACGGAGGAATTTTAAATTCACAGAAAATATCGGTCTTTCGTACTGATATATTCACACAACATATCGGATTATCCCATCGGATCTATGACTAGTAAAATAAAAAAAGGAGTTCGTCCTGACATCTGAAGAAATGTCCGTAATACCCGAAAATACGAGCAGGTTTGCTGAATGAAGGAACCTTAAATGGAAAATCTAAGGGCTTCGACAAGGAATCGAAATTGGTCCTTTTAAACTAATGACCTACATTTGGATAGATGCAAAACGAAGACGTGTTCCGAATTTTACTATTCACGTTGATATAAGGGTCCCTTACGTAACATAATTAACAACAGGAGCGACCATTCAGGCAGTATTGTATATTTCTTATACAAAATCATCACGATAATATTATTTTCGACGAAAGGTTTAGTTACACAAATTCATATTGTTAAACTTTCCATGTACCTATTTAGGAAACCAATCACAATTAAAAAAAAAGCATTTTAAATTTTTTTCGTGATAAACATATAAAAGCTTAAACTGCTACCAACTGGCCGGAGCTCATATTTAAAATTTCAGAATTAGCAATGATATCTTCGACTAAATTTTTCCATAGTTTTTGGGTTCGAGTCCCAGTTACGACTTTTTTTTATTTATTTTTTATTTTCTTTGTTCATTTTGTTTGTTACAGGTTTGTTTTACATGGTTTTTCGACCACTAAGCTAGGCAAATGCCCGTATTATGGTAGTCGAGATTCACGAGATGTTATATTAAGTATAAAATATTAAGTATAATCATCCAAATATATGTAGATGAAAATACAAACATATAGCATACATATTAAGGAAAATATTCAAACTAGTATTAGGTACATGATCACATACAGGAAAGGAGTTAATGTAGGTGAATCTTATATAAATAAAAATAAAATAGAATCTATATCTATCTATCTATCTATCTTCTATCTATATAAATAAAAATGAATCGCCGAAATGTATGTACGCGCATAACTTCCAAACCACTGCATCAAATTGGATAATTCTTTTTTTTCTGTGTTCGTTATTATCAGGACAAGGTTTGTATAAAACTACTGATGTGCTCTGGAATTATGAAATCTGTATAAAAAAATTGCAATAGGTGGCACACGAGTTGTTTGAAAAATGAATGTACAGGGAATGTACTGTATGTGTGGAATGCGGGAGGGGAGGGGGGAACTCGGAAAGTGGGTTCGCGGGACGGTGGAGGGGGGAGTGGAGTGGGGAGAGGGAAAGTGGAGGAGGCGGAGTGAGAATGCGAGAGGGGAAGGGGACGCGAAAGAGGAAGGGGAGGCGGAAAGGAAACGGGACGAATGGGAAAGGACACGCAGAGAGTAACAATTTCTTTATAAAATGGCATAGCAACGCATGCCGGGAACCAGCTAGTAAAAAATAAAAATACAAGTAACAAATAATAATATTTTAAGGATAATAGAAATAAAAATAAGAATAAATGTATAAATCATTTGTACAGATGAACAATGATAGTCTTAGAACCCAAAAAACAAAAGCAGGTATTCCTAGGAAGCGTATGAAATGGACGAACGATGTCAAAAAATATGTAAAAATGGATCAGCGTAATATAAAGTTTTGGTTGAAAATTAATTTAGAGATAAGATTTTTTACTCTTAAGACTGTTATCTTTTTATTTTTGTGTGTCTTGTTCTCTTTCATATTTTCGTATAGATTATTAGTGTTATCTTCTTCTTCAACGATATATCACATTGATGGAAATAACCTAAGGTATAAAAGAGAGCTGTTGTGATAAAAATTGAATTATATATTTATTTCGAATAATAAAATTTTAGAACTGTATTTCATCACCTTTCAAAAACAGTTTTTAGTTTTCGCGTGCGTTCAAAAATATTACATTTATTTGGATTTTAGTGTAAGGCAAATATTTTGACCTTTCGACAAAATAGGCCCAAGGGAGAGTTTATAAGAAATGTTAAACCTATTTAAAAATAATAATTATTGAAGTAAACCACGCGAACTTTATTTCTTTACAAAATATGACGGTTCATTATGGAGATGCCAATGGTATCAAAAACGAAACTTTCAACAGTCAAGTTTTCTTTAGAATAATAATTACGGTTCTCCATTTATTACAGACACAAAGGTGAGGAGTTTGTTGGTTGCATTCCAGGTACAAAAGGAGAAACGGCTGCGCCGCCATTTTTGATTAATTCCAAACTTCTGGAAAGCTAGACAATAAAATACAAAACTTCGATTCAACGTTATGGAAATTTATGAACAAACAAATAACTCGGTTCTCTTATTTTCATCAAAGTCAAAGAGGTGTAAAGTTGCGCATATATATTTTAGTGTGAAGAATAAGATAATTAAGCGGAAATTTGTTCAAGTCTTGTTAAAGTATTTGTTATAATGAGCGTTGTGATGTCCTATTTCAACATTATCGTTTCGCGTTTCTTCTTTCTGTTAATTTATTTTTACGTCCCGTTTCCATTTCAATATGGTGGTCATTCTAAGGCGCCGCTACCTGCATTTCTACCGATTTCTTACATATCTCTCTTAAAAATTAGAAATTTTTAAGCTCTTAAAAAAATATATGTTATTTTATAAGATAATATCTAGACGCTTTCCACGCCGAAACGCAAAATATGTAAAATTCCGTCGATAGAAAAAAATCGCAAAGTATGCTCCGAAAATTATTATAAACACGTTTGTTTTAGTTATTTTACAAGTTGTGAAGAAATTCACAATGTTTCTTTAAATGATACTTAAGATACGTTCCACGAGATTTTTGCTTTATTTTAAACGAGTCGTGTTTTATTAAACATTTTCGCATTTTCGCATCGCTTTAAATGTTAGCCCTCTCCTCTAACATTCTTAATTTCATGTCTCTCCATCATCTTCTTTTTGTGCGCGGTTGCGGGGCCTTAATGATTCAGTAAAGATTCTTTTACAAATCACTTTGTTTGAACCATTTATTTGTGCAGGTTTCGAAGCCAATGGATTCTTCGTCAGGATAAAATGAAAAATACTCGTATAAGCTTTGATTATTATGTTTTTGATTGTGTTGTAAAATCGTCGTGTTTGTTTGGATTTTTGCGTTTTTATCAAAATTATGGTTCACGTTTATGTATAATTATATATGATTATGCAATGTTTAGTGTAGCGACCCAACAAATAGTGACGTTTCTTTGGACAAATTGTATAATTCCACTTTAAAATCTTTATCTTTATCTTTACTAAGTATAAAATGAAGTCGCTCACTCTGCATGCGCGCTTAGATCTTTTAAAATACGCAACGGATTTTCATGCGGTTTTCACCAATAGTATTGATTCATGAGGAAGGTTTCTTGGTATATAATTTGTAAAGGTTTTGTGTAAATTGGTTGAAATACATAATATATCTGGCCAAGCGGCAGCGGGCAGTGGGCAGCACGGTGTGGATTTGATTTAAGAGGGCATTACCAGAGAAAACCGGAAATACGTCATTTTCAAAAAAGATTTTAGACGTATTGACTCTTTTCCACAAAAAATTATAAATGGATTTCGAAAGATTGTTCTTTTATCTAGCATTCGTATGTAATTTTGAGAATTTTTTTAAATTTTTAGTATAATAAGGTTATTCCATAGGTCGTTGGCAGATTTGTTAAATTTTCAAAAAAGTTTTTGTATTATACCACACCCATGTCAAATAATATAATCATGCAGTAAAATAAATCAATACATTATCTAGCAAACGTAAATTTTAGAATTTTAATTTTAGTTTCAATAAAATCATTAAAAAATATGTACGTACATGTGTTTCAAGAGGAAAATTGGTCCATTTGTGTATTTATTTGCGCACTTACAAACTAATATATTTCAGATTTTTTTAACATTCTTATTAAATTTAGACATTATTAAAAAATGATAAATACTTATAATCAAAAAATAATTACTAAAAGTACATTATTTTAATGGTTTTATCATCACGCCTTTCAGCATTTTTGGATGAAGGTATAAATTAAAGCTAATTTGGATTGAAAGAAATTCGACATTGAGTTATAATTTTAAAAAGCTGGTACGGAGAATAATTAATCTTTCTCATTGTAACCGCCCTGAACGATCGGAAGAACAACTTTCGACGAAATGTGGATTTAAGTCCGCTGGCTGGTTAAACGCTCTTAAGATATGGCGTTGGTTTTAAAGGTTTCGTTAGCCACAGCAACATGTGGCCGGATCTGCTATAAAAAAATAAAATGTTACGGAATATATAAGCATGGTTTATAATTAAGTAGACAGGGTTGTGTTCGAATCAACAGTCGCTGAAATACATTTAAATGCGCTTTAAACCATTTGCAAATTAAACGTTCCACTAACCAGTTTTGCCCATAATTGTAGCTCTATTAAAATATAATGTTTTCCAATGAATTCAACATGATCAAATACTTTGCAAAGTGATGATGTTAGAACTGCAGACATCAATTTAACAGATTACCACAAACAAACTACTGAATTTAATGTGCTCTATCGAATAAATAAGTGTATTGATGAATGGATGAATAATTCAGTGGACATTTAAAACGCACTTTATAAAGCCGTGAACACGATAAGATCAATAGTCAGTATTTTATAGTGACCGACCGAAGGTTCGGTTTCGCTTTCGGCAAGTTTCGGCAAAAAATCTAGTTTCGGCATCAGTTTCGGTTTCGGCAGATTTTCTGTTGAACCTTCGGTTGCACCGAAACTCTGCAAAAGACCTCAATAAATGGTAAATTTAGTCTTAAGAATGTTGTGATTGTAAACGCAATTTAAATTAAAATACTCAATTAATGAGATCCATCCTATATAATGTACATAAGTGTTGATTAATGACAAATTTTTGTTCCAAGAAGTAGTTAACATGTTTGTTAATTTTTAGTAATATCAAAAAAATATTTTTTTTCACATGTTTTATTTTTATTTTTTATTTCATTTAACACACGTTAACTGTTTGTATAAGTGTAAAAAATAAGCCAAATATCAGTAAACAATTTAACATGTCTAACAAAGTTTCGGTATCGGTTTCGACCGTACAACTAGTGTAAGTAGAATTATTTTGAAGAGATTCTTGCTATTGGTGTACTATACCGTAGGACTACTGCAGAGTAAGAGAGGACCGCGGTGGGGTCTATTTCCAAATAATTTGATCCATTATCGGTGTGTACAAGTTCATTAAAACGCACGTTTTTAAAATGATTTTCATGCACTATGCAGTGAAAAAAAATTACATTTTAATTTTAAATTATCTATTTATTTATGTATTATCTATCTATTTATGTAAAGATGAATGTCTAATGGGCGAAGGGGAGGACAACGGAAGGGCGACATGGATTTGATTTTTATACAAATCTACAGCTTTGTTCCGAGGTTGACGAAATTTTGCACACATGACCTTCAAAACATAAGCAAGGTTACAGTCTACATTTGATTTGAAAAAAAAATTGTAAAGCCCAAGAAAAACCGGGACATCATCTAGCAATGTATAAAACGAATCAAAACAAAGACAACCATATGAATATTGATTAATAGAACTTAAAACGATTCCATGCCAACCCAGAAGCAAGTCAGCTCAACACCTCTTCGAAACGTCATTAAAAGCTATGAAATATATATATATATATTTTTTTTTTAATAATAAGGTTTACATGGTATTTACATGATAATTTTACATCTCAGGTTTTTTTTTTAACTACCCTTCCATTAAAAGCACTTGCTTGTGTATGGAAGGGGAGTGTACATAAATGCTATTAGTTATTAGTTATACATAAGTTAGTACTTAAATAATTCATTGTACATAAATACATGTGAGCTGCAGTATTTATTTTGATAATGGTGTGTATTTAAAAAAAAAGAATGTTATGAAAAACATAGGATATTTGTAAGATTAATTGACAGTAGTTTTTTTTTCTTAAGAATATTTTTTAAATGTCTCTTGACGGAGAGCAGTATTCGGGTTTTATCATTAATGCTTCTGATTTCTTCTGGTAGACGATTGAAAAAAGTTCTTCCCTGGTAAGTATAATGATGCTGTGCAAAAGACGTATTTAGTTTTGGGCATAGAAAAACATGTTTAAGTCGAGTTCTGTTTTCAAACTAAATATTTTAAAATAGCCTATAACTTTAACCCAACGTGAACTATTTAACCAATTTTTTTATCACTTTTAATGACTTATGTATTTATTTATTTAGTAAAAGATTTAACAAAAAAATACATTTATATATACATTATTTATGAAATGTTTTGACTCCACAACTAGGAGGATTCCCGTTTTAGGGCAGTCAATAACTTATAAAAGGAGGTTCTGAGTTGATTTCATTCTGAGTTGTCCGGTCACCATATAAACACACCCCTATAAATTTAAATGACCAGGCTTCGAAATATTGCTATGCATATATTAAGCCATTACATTTAGGAATATTGTGGTCATTTTTATCGCCTTATACTGTGGTGTACCTTGATAAAAATTTCATCAAGGTCTATGCCATATTCGGAGATGCTGTGCGGTGGGTCTTTTAAGGGAAAGGAAGGAGAGGAAGTTCTCTGAAAGAAAAAGGCATGAGGGTATGGGTAGGAATCGAGGGGTCAATGCGTCCAGGAATAACAGACGCATGAATCTATCCCATTGTGGTGTAAGGCAATGGTTCAAGAGAGTGCGGCTGGAAATTTCAAAAGGTCTCCCTCAACCAGTGTCTCCCGATCCGGCCCGCCACGCAGTAGATGGGCAAACGCACACGCCACCAAGATCTAGACAAACCTCACCCCATGAACCCGGGCACCCCTGCTATGTCTCGAAACGTGGCGAACAACTTGGAGCACCTATGGCAGGGGTGTTACACAATGAATGGTTCCCGGGGCGGCGGTGCTCATTCCCGTATGTAGATTTTGAAGCAGATTTATTATATAATTGATGCACGTCATTTCAGCACAATCAAATGAGCTTCTAAACTGGAGAGACCTGGCCCAAAACCGAGATGAGTGGAGGAAGACTCTTGAGGAGGCCAAGACCCACCAGGGGTTATAGAGCCAAGAGTGATGATGAGTATGATCTTATCAGCACATCAAATGGTACTTAGAGAATGTCTAAAAAATAAATTATCAGACATTTATCAAAATACGAAGAATTTTTTGGCTTATTTTGGTTATAAATACATCTCTCGCTATCGCTATCGAAAATCCACAAAAAATAACAAGACATCAAAAAACATTCGTCAATTCTTTCTAGAAATCTCTGCAGATTACTGTGTATTCATATATAAAACATCGATAAACAAACGCCAATGAAACGCCGTACGATTCCTTCCACTCCTCAGAGGCAATTTACTTGATATATTGTCATATTTACAGTGTATGGTATGTTTTCCTCGAAAACTGAACCACGGGATAGGCTCATTTATAACGGGAATTCGTTGTAAAAAAAACCTTCCGAACGTAATACGTTAGAGAGGTGGAAAATGCGTAGATAAAAATGTGCCAAGTTGTATTTAAGGCAGTGAAAAATTTATTACCTCCATTGAGTCTAAGTGAACAGTCATTTATAAAAAAACATTTTCAATTTTTTGTACTGTGTGTTTCTACAGCAACAAATTTGTCAGCGTGGCCTTTCACTATCGCACGTCCAATATGTTTCGAAAAGCCTTTTCTGCGAAAGTGGGCTTTCTTTCTTGTTTCAATTTATTATTCAATGTGGTGTTTCAGGAGGATGACATAGTTTATGGAAAATGTATTTGCTACAATTCTTTAAGTTTTTTCTATAGTAACTATTGCATTTTGCGTGGTTACTAATAGCTGCTCTATTGCAACGTGGCCGCGAAAATGTTATGTTTAGTTTTGTTCACTACAATGAAATAGACTCGTTTAAGTTTGCGTCATGCAGTAATTCCAATACGTTCACTCATTATTGAAAAGAACTCCGATCATCGGTCATTACACCAAGTAAATAAAAGTTTGTCAACAAGTAGGTTTTTAAAGGTATTTAAAAGGATCTCACAATATAGAATCCAATAACACTAATGCAGCAAGTAACTCACCAATTACTCGCGCAATCACAACTTATACCCACTACGAAAAATTACCACACTTTGAAAATTTTCAGGATTCCTTGCAAACATACAAAACATCTACCGGATCTGCCGGATCTGCCCTGATGATGGACACTGCAACGATGTCCGAAACGTTGGCTAAAGAAGGAGGTAGCGCAACACGGCACAACACCCCAAAAACATATAACGAAAATGCTTCTGGCCGTGAAAATCTTAAAACTTATCATACAAAACTGATTTAATAAATTTCTTGGCGTGATATAAATTGTTTTACACTTACACTTTTCATTAAACTTTAATCAGTCAATTACAATTAGTGAGCATATAATTCTTATAATTCTTGATTTTAAAGTGACTCTTTATCTCTCCCCCCCCCCCCCGTTTCTTCCTTTTTATTATTATTACTCATTCATTCACTAATTAAGTTTTAATTAAGAGACCCGTTCACATCTCAGGCGTAACTACCAAATGACATTCTATGGACTTAGGTAATAGGTACATAACCATATAATAATTTAATTCAACATACCTTATAACTTGTACTATAATGTACAGTGTATGTTAATAAACAAATAAACCAACCTGGGACCGTTAATATTTACAATTTTCATCAACGACATTATAAAATGCTTAATTTATGAAAATCTACTCTTCACCGACGATATGAAAATATTCCTTGTTTTTAATTATATTATTGACTGCTACAAATTACAAGAAGATCTGTATAGGCTTAATGACTATTTTATCATCAATCATTTCAACATGAACACTTCTAAATGTTATGTGATTAGTATATCACTAGAAATAAAATTAAGTTTTATCTACCATATAATCAGCCAATCATTCAAAAAGGTTACACAAATTCCTGATGCATGAGCTCTACTTTACTAATTGAAGACAATATAAGTGAAACTCAATTGAAAATCTGTGAACAGAAAAATCAGAAAAAGATATTTGCACTTCTGAAGAGGAATATAAACGCTAGAAAAATTTCGAATCTTATGCCTGCAAAAATTTTAAAATCGAGCGTCTTTTTGCACGAGGCTAGTAAGCGAAAAAGCGGTTTTTATTTATTTTGTGCATAATTTTATAAGAACGAAAAAAGTTAGAACATGGAAAACCTCAAAAATAGTATTAGCCATAAAGGGGTATTTTTTAAAAATTGTTTCTTGTATTACTTCATAGTTAAGTCATGGAAAAACATTTTTTTTGGTAGTTTACGCTTATATTTTTTGTTACGTAAATAATAATTTTATTGTAATTCCAATACATAGAAAAGCTAGTAAAAGCTTCGATTTATCCGTAGCATATTTTTTGATGTTCATACTGTAAGCCGATTCGTCGTAAAGATTAATCTAAATAGGATTTCACGTATATATTCATCTGAATTGGGACTATTGGGACTCGAACCCAGGACCTTTCGCTTTCACGCAGTGGTTAGCGATTTGCCCGGAAAGCGAAAGGTCCTGGATTCGAGTCCCAGAGGTGCAAATATCTTTTTCTGTTTCCAAATTTTCGATTGAGTTTCGCTAATATTGTCTTATTTGGATTAAATACTACTATTTGAGGTTTTGCTCATAAAGTAAAAAATAAAATAAATAAAAAGAAAATACATAGTTTTAAATCACTTTATTGATATTTTGTAGTCTACCGGTTTCGGTACCTATATCAATAAAGTGACGAAAAACGAGTATTTTCTTTTTATTTATTTAAAATGTCAAGTCACAATGTGTTTGCTTCTTTTGAAAAATAGAAAAAATAAAAGTTATACTTGACAATAAACTTACATTCGAGGCGCATATTGATATGATTGTGAAAAAAGCCCTTAGAATGTTAGGATTCTTATTCCGAATAGGAAAAGAATTCAATAAAAATCAATCACTTAAAATATTGTATTTTTCTGTATTGTATGCTCGCAGCCATCTTGAATTCGCTTCTCCAGAATGGAAACCCCAATACAATATTTACATAAAATGCATTGAAGCCATCCAAAGAAAATTTGTCCAACATTTAAATATCAAGTCAAATATTGGTTACCATGACGTAAACATTTCGATGGGCCTTTATGAACTTAAGCCATTAAAATTATCTCCATAAAATTATCAATGGCTTTATTGATTGTTCGCCACATTTGTCTGAGATTAATTTTGGAGTCCCAATCGTAAGAACTAGAGAAAAATCACTTGTTCATCTTCATAAATGTTCTACTAATCTCAGATAAATGCTTTTATATTCAGAGCATGAATTTGAAAGGAATTTTATATTATATTTAAGACATATTCTCGTAAAATTTAAGAACCTTTAAAAAATATGTCATGGCTAACAACAAATCATTTTACATACCCTATTGTAAGTTATCATGTTGTTGCTGTGAATCCTTTCCAGTTACTTGCCATACAATTTATAAACATGTGTTCATTTTTAGTTTCAGGAACATATTATTATTATTATTATTTCTGTTTTGTAGTGAGGATATATTTTTCAATACATTATGTTTTGAAATTAATTAAGTAAGTTATTAGTTAATTAGTTACCTTTAAATGTGATTTATTTGGGTTCTTAAATATTATTTTATCTTTTATTTAATACTAGCTGGTTCCGGGCATGCGTTGCTATGCCATTTAGTAAAGAAATTTTTTCTCGCTGCGTGTCCTTTCCCATTCGTTCCATTCCCCTTCCGCCTCCCCTTCCTCTCCCGCGTTCCCTTCCCCTCTCGCGTTCTCACTCGCACCCCCTCCCGAGTTCCCTCCCCCCTCCGGTTTCCTCTACTCCCTCACGGGTTCCCGTCCCCACCCCTCCCCGTGAACCCCTTACCTGAGTTCCCCTCCCCCTTCCCTCCCCGAGTCCCGGTACATTAAGTTTTCAAACAGCTCGCGTGCCACCTATTGCAATTTTTTAATACAAATTTTATAATGTCAGAGCTCACCAGTAATTGTATACAAACCATGTCTTGACAAAAACGAACACAACAAAAAAAGAATTATCAAATTTGGTGCAGTCGTTCGGAAGTTATGCGCGTACATACATTTCGGCGATTCGTTTTTCTTTATATAGATTTACAATGTTGTATTTTTCTATAAATGTGTTAGCCCACAGTGAGTACCGTTTTTTTTTATTAAAATTTAAAGTTTTGTGAAAATCTCTTATTGGATTTTATTTGTATTATTAAGTTTATTGTATTTGATGTAAATAATCTGTCGATTTTATATAAAAACAAATTAAATAAAAGTACAATGTAAAAAAGCGAAAAAATATTATGGTCTTTGTGTTTGTTGATGATGTACGATATTTAATCCGATAATCTATTAACTAACAGTACCTTTTAACACTACTTGAAGAAGTGAAACCATTGAGTAAATAGGTACCTAAAAAGTTACCATTTTAAGAAATATTGCTTTAGGAGCGGCCTGTTTACCCAACCCACCAACCCATAAGAAAAAATCGTTACATTAATTCACTCATTTCATAAACGGAGAATTTGTTTGTGTTTGGAGTTTAGATAGGTTAATATTAAAATATTATTTTAAGGAATTATCCAGTGTAATTAATTACTCGCAGAGAAAACGAAAGCTTTAATCAGTTCACGGTATTTTACTACCTGACCAAATGTACTAAACTTTAAAAGAAATTATACTTTTGAATGCAGCTATAACTTTGTGGTTATCCATTATAGATAAATGAAACAATTGAACTTTCTTTGAACCACTTTTATATTATTAAAAAAATTGATTAACTAAAATTAAAGTTAAAACCATAACAACTTATATTATTATTGGCCTTGTGTTGAAGCTCTGAACATAACATATTAATTTTATACATTAGTAGCAGAAATTCCGTCTGAAATAGGATTCTGTACCCGGGATAATTTCACGCGAGACCACCAACACAGGCTTATGATTCTTCATATTTATTATTTATGCATATTCGAAGAATTCAAAGTTCCAACATTTAAAAGCTTATTTGAGAAAAATTCAATCATACAAATTATAAAAGAAAAAGATAAATTCTCATTCATAACTGAAAATCGTACAAGACTTACACATGTATTTGTATGCCCCAAACTAAACACGTCTTTTGCCCAACACCATTATACACACCAAGGAAAATACTTCTTTAATAACCTTCCAGTAGAAATCAGAAGCATTAATGACAAAGTACAATTGTTGAACTCCATCAAAAAACATTTTAGAGAAATCACCAATGGGAAAATTGCTGCTTCCCTCATCACCACACGAATGTCACACGAAAAATTATACCTATTTTACTTATTACTGAATACATGTGGATGATTTTATCTTTTAGTTAAAGGATCTTGATTGCGATATGTTTAATCTGTGTTTTAACGGTGTATGTATATTAACTGTGAATCTGTGTATATATTATGTGAAACACCTGACTGTATAAATTGTACATATTTAAAATGTATCCACAAGCTTTTCCATCCACAATCAAATGCTTTTAATGGAGGAAAAGTAACACTGTAACATGTTCCATTTTTTAAGATAAATAAAATTATTAAATTATTATTAAAAATTATTAAATTATTAAATTATTTCCCAGTTGCAGTTACTTAGCTGGTGTTTCCAGGAAGACTTACTAGATGAATTACTTGTAACTGCCTCGCAGGAAATGTGGATATTTTCCACACGTCGTGCCAAAGTTTAAAACTCGAAACATCCTTTAAGTTTTCAACACGTATCTACATAAAACCTTTTTTTTGACCCGTAGGTAGTCATTGTTACCTACATTCTACACGATATTAAGTTAGCTTTATTTTTAGTTTTCTTTTATTTGTGTACAATATATTCGTGATAACCAAAAAAATAAATTAATAAACATTTGTAAAACGATCAGTCAATACACATTATGTATAATTGTAAAGGCTGTTGATCACTTTAAATGTTAAATAAACGCGGTGTTTAAGCCCGGCTATGATAAAAGCGTGTCTTTATTATAAACAGGACATTGTTAGTTGCAAAGTCAATAGAGCTAAAGTCCAGAACGCTGAAACTTTCAGAATTGTTGAAGTTGTTTCAGGCGACTCTAATAGGGGATTACCCTTAATTCTCAAGGCTTAAGTAACTCTGTTATACAAAATGCCATTTTGATGTTTAAACTAGAACGCCCACAATTTATAATAAAGTTGTAGAGGGTATTATCTCCCTTCGCTTCCAGTGACATAAAATGATAAAGAATAAGATCTAAAATTCGAGACGAGATAAATTAATGTACTTTTTTCGATGAAATTGAACGCTATATATTTACTTAAATAATAACTTGAATACGCTATTTGCGATAAACACCACCCGCCTATTAATAAACGTTAAACGATAAACAACAATTACCGTACAATAATGTGTTCATTGTTCATCAATAAGGCCTTGAGAAATAATCTTTAAAACAATCAGAAAATTTGGGAGGCGGGAATGGGTACCGCCGCCCCGGGAACCTTTATTTGATAACCAACACCTCTGCCATATGTCACCCCAAGTGGTTCGCTACGTTCGGTGATTTAGCAGGGGTGCCCGCGTTCATGGGGTGAGGTTTGTCTAGGTCTTGGAGGTGGATGACCAGGACACACTGAACCCCAAATTCCAACCCACCCCTTAAACCCTTTTCCTTCCCAGAACCCTCCTCTCCTTCCTTTCCTTAAAAAAAACCTCCACACAGCATCCCCAAAGATGACATAGGGCCTGAGGGAAATTATTTTCCTGTGGAGTACATGTAAAAAAAGACAAGAACAATCGCTGCAAAACGGAAATTTTATTGAAAATCACGTTTTTCATCAATCACTTTACATAAAATTACTAATAGTTTTTCCCAACTTTGCTGAAATTTAATAAAAAAAATTATAGCTAACTAACTATTAAGCCGTTTCTCCGCAGGGGTAAGCAGAGAGGATGGAAACACTGAATTGGCACACACTCCTTGCATCATCCAAATTCATTCATCGTCTCATCAATACCACCTTTATTCTGACTTTTGACATGGCCTGGCTCAAGTATTTCATTCACTTGATAGTGCCATGTCTTCTTCGGGCGTTCCCAATTCTTTTACCATTCACATTCGCATCATACATATTCCTTACACTCCTTTCTTCGTTTATTTGATCTACACGCAAAATCATCCCTTTACCATTTTTTTCTAATTTTACACATGGACAAAGCGATATGGCGGCGTCTAGTTTTATTTCACAGATAAATTTATATTTATTAACTATCGAGTACGGAAATAGACGTGGCCAGCCGAAATAGATACGGATAGATATCCTAGAACGAGCGAGACTGCAAAATTATCATAATTCACCGTTAAAGAGATTTTGAGCCCTCAAATTGCAACAAAAAACCGATTTCTGTTTTATACTTGCAACTATTACACATTGACCAAAAAAATTTGACATTTGTTTTTCAAGAAGTTATTTTTTATATTTTTTTTTTCATTAACTCCACACAGGAGGCCTTGAGGAAAATAATTTCCCTCAGGGCCTATGTCATCTGGGATGCTGTGTGGAGGGGACATTTGTATTGCACATTTGCTGAGCCAGGAATTTTGGCAATAGTTTTATACAAAACGTTTTATTATAAAAATAAAGTAAACACATTGTTGAAACCAGGAAAATGGATAAAACCTCAACCAAAGATTGAAAAAGAATGCTCAATGAAAACAACGTACAAAATAACTCCATACGTCAGAATAGTTCCAGAGCTTTTATGACAGATGAGACGTGACTAAGATCTATGTACAAGAGTATGGAATATAATACCGTTCGTTTGCCCGAAAGCTTTTGCCGAGAGCTTTCGCCAGTTCATACGGGCTCAAGAGGATCCATACAATCTGTGCTTTCACAACAAGTCAACATTTGTGGGTGAATATCGGGTTCCCAACTTCTCAAGCACAGAGATATTTATATTTTCACCCCATCGCATCGCTGGATTCTGTTTGTACGAAAATCTTTTTAGCGAGATCGGATATCGACGTATGATGAAAAAATAATAATGTTGGTTTAGGTTCACCAACATACATTACAGCACTGAGGAAAACCTGAGATAAAGTTACTTTAATCAAATAATTCAAATTAAAGACCTCGATTGAGCACTCTAAGAGACAATGGGCCGTATTCATAAAACTGAAGAATATTCTTGTAAGTATAAGGTAGAAGTATAAGCATATTCTTTTTTCATATACATAATGATTACCTTATACTTGCAAGAATATCATCCAAGAATAAGTAAAAGGTTATTGGCATGTTGGCTTGTGACTGCCGCGGCAGGTTCCAACCTGTTTTCGACGGTTCGTTTATTTACGATATTTCAGGATATTTCGGGATAGGATAGGATATTTTTTATTTACGATACTTTATAAGTCAGGCTGCAAAACAGAGGCACACAATTATAGACCAGTAGCTGTCTTATCGTCTTTTCCGAAAATCTTTGAAACACTTATTTGTGAAAAACTAACAAATAAAATAAAACCGCTTCTTGAGGGAAACCAGCACGGTTTTTTGTCAAAAAAATCGACTGTATCCAATCTCCTTGAACTCTCACACAGAGTAGCAAGAGGATTGGATGCAAAATATCAAACAGACGTTATTTACACTGACTTTGCAAAAGCTTTCGACCGTGTAGATCATGACGTACTTTTAAGAAAGATCCATAAAATAGGCTTTGACCAACCTCTGATACAGTTTATTGTGACATACTTAAAAAATAGAACACAGTATGTATGCATCGGTGGCCAAGAGTCCAGGGAATTTCCCGCATTTTCAGGAATACCTCAGGGGTCAAACCTGGGACCTCTACTATTCTTGATATTAATCGATGATATTCAAGAATGCATCCAGAGTACTACTTGCTTGTTTTTTGCTGACGATCTCAAACTGCTCAGGACGATACGCGACATTCAAGATTGTTTTAAGTTACAACTTGATTTAGACGCAATATCTTCATGGGCAGATGAGAATAAACTTTTCTTTAATGTAAAAAAATGTGTCACCATGACCTATACGCGTTCCAAAAACCCGATTAAATTTGATTATAAATTAAATAATGAAATATTGTCATCAGTAAAATTCATCAAGGACCTCGGGGTTACATTCGATCCCAAACTTACTTTTTCAGATCATATAGTGGAGTTGACATCATCGTGTTACAAACTTCTTGGATTTGTGATAAGAATAAGTAAACAATTTTCCAAGCCCGAAGCAATGACATCGATGTTTAACTGCATTATACGATCAAAATTAGAATATGCTTCTGCTGTCTGGGCCCCATACCAGCAAAAATACATAGATTTATTAGAACAAATCCAAAAAAAGTTTCTAAGGTATCTTTATATGAGAATGCATGGTGAATACCCACGATTTATGCATCATCTAGATTTGCTATCTGAAACGCGCTTCGAAAGTCTCCATTCTAGAAGGAATGAGACCCTAACAGTCACAGCTTTCAAAATTATAAACTATTACATTGACAGCCCATACCTCTTAGAATGCTATAAATTGTTCGTACCGAACAACTACTGCCAGGGTCGCCACCATGACTTGCTCTATATCCCTCATGGCAGAACAGACGTTGTGGCCCAACATAGCATGACCAGAGGTATGGTGCTGCTAAATGATATTTCTAGGTCTCTTGACATTTTCAACATTAGTCTTGAAGGTTTCAAGAATAATTTCAAGCAAGGATTCTAAAATATGTATTTTTGTAATTTCTTTTCTCATGTATATGTTATGTGTATTGTAATAGGATTAAATCAATCTGTAATGCACAAAAAAAAAAAAAAAATTCTTTTTATCGGTTTTATTGAGTACAGAACTTCGATCAGAGAAGATCCATTCGTCAAGTAGCGATAGTGAAAGTACAGAAAAAGATAATGCTTCAACCGAACTGCAGTTCATAGTAGATGAAATTGCCAATGCACCCGTGATTTTGGAAAAAATCTTTATAATCACGTACAGGTGTTGATAAACGCTGCTTGTAGTGTTTAATATCTCTCAGTTCCACAACATCTGCCATCGCTACAACTGATTACCACACGACTGAGTCTGCTACTGACCACACTCGAAATTATTGAAGGTTATTATTTTTATTTAGAGTAAAAGGTAACGTTTATAAATAACCAAATACTTTTTGTGAAGGATATGCTCATACCCTATAAGTATAAGATTTTACTCGGAATATTATGAAAGCGAGCTGAAGGATTTCCTTTATATTCTGCAAGTATAGGCACAACCTTGAATAATGAATACGGCCCAATAAATTGCACGAAAACAATTTACTTTGTGTACACCACTTTTTTAATCAAAGTTATCAACATGTTTCAAAACCATTAATTTCTTCATCAGGATAAAATATGTGTTGTTGTGATTCAATCCAACAATTTAATTCCGAGATGACATTTTAAAAACTTGACCTTTAAAACAAGAGAAAGGGCACTGCTTATATAAGATTTCTAAAAACACCCTCATCTCAGCAGACTAAAGACCGAGCAATGCTGGGTACGCCAGTAAATACTGAATGTGCAAAAATAATTAATGTTTTTATGGAGCACAGTTTAATTTAGATATATTTTGCCAGTGAGACTATGACATCCCACTTGGGGTATGATGTGAGAGAGAAGACAATAAGGAGGGGAAGGAGATGAGGGAGAGGAAGGTGGGGAAGTACCCAGATGAAGAAACCATTGTTTTTAAAACATATATTTTAAAACATATATACATATATTTATTTCTATGTGAATATCTCACAAGAGTCTCAGCTGCTCCCGTCTGGAACCTGTGAGACTATTGCACCCCTAATTGGGGTATGTTGTGAAGCTGAAGGAAGTTGGGAGGGGAAGGAGATGGGAAGATGAAGGTGGGGAAGTATCTGGCTATTCAGATCTGTTCACCAAACACGGCTAAAGCCATTTTAAGTTACATTTCAATTCTGAATGGTGGTCTTGCACCAGAGCGATACTGAGAGTATCTTCCACTCTGGAACGTGCCGCAAATATACTATATATTATGTTAAATGAATTAATTGTGAAATGACAGAAATTATTCAATAAAATTTATTTGCCCACGCCGGGATTCAATCTCGCGACCTTCGGATTGCGAGTCAAGAGCCTTACCCCAAGACCATGTCGGTCGTCATAGGTGTAAACAAAGTAATTTGTTTTCATATAAATAAAAATGATGACACAAAATTAATTGGTGAATATTGAAGAATTAGGTAATAAATTATTAAAATTTACAATTATTATGACCGGAGGTTGTTTAATTTTATTTATCATACATTAATTAAAGCTGATGCAAAGCGATAATTGCCAGAAATTAACGTGGAAATTTTTAATTAGTTTTGAATAGCCAATAGATCAACAAGATTTAATCAGAATGAAAATGAACATAATTTTTTGCATATTCTATTGTAATTCCGGTAGAGTGATTATGTGGAATAAAAATAATATATGTGGAATAAAAATAAATCACAATATTATTATGACAGAAACCGTAAAAACGAAAACCCATGTGAGTTTCCTTAAGATGGCATTACCAGAGAAAACCGGAAATACGTCATTTTCAAAAAAGTTTTTAGACGTATTGACTCTTTTCCACAAAAAAATATAAATGGATTTCGAAAGATTGTTCTTTTATCTAGCATTCGTATGTAATAAATTTTGAGATTTTTTAAATTTTTAGTATAATAAGGTTATTCCATAGGTCGTTGGCAGATTTGTTCAATTTTCAAAAAAGTTTTTGTATTATACCACACCCATTTCAAATAATAAAATCATGCAGTAAAATAAATCAATACATTATCTAGCAAACGTATGTTTTAGAATTTTAATTTTAGTTTCAATAAAATCATTAAAAAATATGTACGTACATGTGTTTCTTGGCGAAAATTGGTCCGTTTGAGTATTTATTGCGCATTTACAAACTAATATATTTCAGATTTTTTTAACATTCTTATTAAATTTAGACATTATTGAAAAATGATAAATACAAAAAGTACATTATTTTAATGGTTTTATCATCACGCCTTTCAGCATTTTTGGATGAAGGTATAAATTAAAGCTAATTTGAATTGAAATAAATTCGATATTGAGTTATAATTTGAAAAAGCTGGTACGGAGAATAATTAATCTTTCTCATTGTAACCGCCCTGCACGATCGTAAGAACAACTTTCGACGAAATGTGGATTTTCGTCCGCTGGCTGGTTAAACGCTCTTAACGGAAAACAATAACACTCAATGCCAATACTTCGCAGTAGGACAACTGCACACGGGAGCTTATGACATCCCCCTGAGACGTTAGATTGCCTTCTTGTTAAATGTACAAAGGGATGAACAGCATAAGTTCTTAAGTTTGTTCATTGAAGGTAAGATCTTTGAAAGAAGAACTCCAAGAATACAAAGGTTAATATCAAGAAATACACGATCAATATAATGAAGAAGCCGAAGCATTCTGCAGAAGACAGAAAGTACATAAAATCAATTCATGATGTTGATATTCAATGCCGTTTGAAATATAGTCAGTCATCAAACGAAATATTAAATAATCGAATATGAGAAATTGCCAGAAATATTTAATAATTGAAGTTTGTCGTAATTTTCGTTCAACCTCAAACGTATCAATTTGAATACATGTATAATGTGAAAAAATCATATCCTAAGATCTTAATTTTGTTAAAGATTGAGAATTAAAACCGCCTATTTAAAAATAATATTTACGACATAAAGTATTAAATTAGAACGGGTTTCGTCAATTCAACCCAATTCCATTGAACATCCTTCGTAGGCATTTATTACGTTTCGGTCGGTAATGAAGTTTTAGACAGGATATTGAAAAGCTTTCAGCAAATAACAACGTGTTTTAATGTGTGACAGAGTAAAGAAAACACAATTTCCGTTCGGCAGATAAAAAGCTGAGTGAAAAAATATTTCATTCCAATTCGACACAGCTTTTCAGCAGCCCTTAGATAATCAAAGAGAAAAATGGTCAAGCCGAATAAAACTCAATTTAAAATTAGGAAGAAAGACTTTTTTGACATTTATTTGGACCCTAGTTAGTAGAGTGCTTCTTTGTCGTGCTACATAAATATTTGAAAGATGCAATGAAAAGTTTCCCAAGTGGAGGAATTCTGGAGGCCGATGTTCGAAAACTTCAGCTCTTAGATAATCAAAGAGAAAAATGGCCAAACCGATAAAACTCAATTTAAAATTAGGAAGAAAGACTTTTTTGACATTTATTTGAACCCTAGATAGGAGAGTGCTTCCTTGTCAAGCTACGTAAATATTTGAAAGTTGCAATGAAAAGTTTCCCAAGTGGAGGGATTCTGAAGGCCGATGTTCGAAAACTTCAGCCCTCAGATAATCAAAGAGAAAAATGGCCAAACCGATAAAACTCAATTTAAAATTAGGAAGAAAGACTTTTTAGACATTTATTTGAACTCTAGATAGGAGAGTGCTTCCTTGTGATGCTACATAAATATTTGAAAGTTGCAATGAAAAGTTTCCCAAGTGGAGGGATTCTGAAGGCCGATGTTCGAAAACTTCAGCCCTTAGATAATCAAAGAGAAAAATGGTCAAACCAATAAAACTCAATTTAAAATTAGGAAGAAAGACGTTTGTGACATTTATTTGAACCCTAGATAGTAGAGTGCTTCCTTGTCATGCTACATAAATATTTGAAAGTTGCAATGAAAAGTTTCCCAAGTGGATGTAGATGTTCGAAAGCTTCCTGTCAAGGAATATACCTAACTTATTAAAGATAACATAATGAAGAGGAATCTTGACGGGACAGGGGTGATATAGGTATTCATACTTATAAGTTCGTATATTAGTATGATTGTACGTATTGTGCAAAGTAGATAAAAGTGTTTGTTGGCAAAGAAGTCAGGTGGTTTTGATAAGGGAGTAACTCTGACGGAAGGCATGACACAGAAAGGTTTGATGTATTCATTACGTAAGGGTTATTATGATGTACGTTAGAGTCTGTAAAATCGTGTTTCCAAAAGCCTTAAATAAATAAAATATTAAAGCCTAAATAATTCAGATTTCAAAATTCATTACAGATGTGTAATTACGAATGTTGGACAAAGCGCGCTAACATTTAAATGATAAAATTGAAGCGACAATTGTAAAAATGTTTAATAAAACACGACTCGTTTAAAATAGAGCAAAAATCTCATGGAAGGCGTCTTTGGTGTCATTTAAAGAAACATTGTGATTTTTTTCACAACTATAAACCTGTACAATAAGTGAAATGAACGTGTTTATAATAATTTTCGAAGCATACTTTGCGATTTTTTTCTATCGAGGGAATTTCTTATAATTTGCATTTCGGCGTGAAATGCGTCTAGATATTATCTTAAAAAATAATATATATATTTTTTTAAAAGCTTAAAGAAATTTTTAAGGGAGGTATGAAAGAAATCGGTAGAAGTTTGGATAGCGGCGACTTAAGGCCCGTTTTTTAAAACAAAAAATCACGAGGAGTTTACGAGGAGGAGTGGTTTTTTAAAGCAGGCTGTTAAAAGAGAGTCTTACAAATTATAATTGTAATTGAAAATTTACTACCAATAAAGTGATCAATATTAAATTTTGTTCTCATTACGTGCAAATTAAACATGGATAAATCATCTTACAAAGACATTATTCTGTCAGCTCGTCATTAAAAACACGATAATTGCTTTGGAGTTCATTCTGTAAAAAAAAGAAAATAAAGTAGAAAATTCATTGTACTTTATTTACATAGAAAAATATCAATAAGTCAACTAACGATGAAAACTTTGACAGGTTAAGCCTTCCTTCAATTCGTTAAGTGGAAAGTGAAGTAGACACAAATTAATAATAATCGTATCAAAAATATATCTCATCAAATTTTATAATAATATTTTACTTCGCGAGCAAAAAATCTTCAATAAAGAAAATACTTCTTTTTGTATTATGTTTGTAGGAGAATGTTAACAAAAACAGATTGGAAAAGTTTCATCATGGTTTTAAGTGAATTTTTTTTATCGGTAAGCTTCTTATAATAGATAATAATGCCTCTTTAGTTCAAGGAAGTCATCGTCATCATCATCACTATTGGCTCTACAACCCCTGGTGGGTCTTGGCCTCCTCAAGAGTCTTCCTCCACTCATCTCGGTTTTGTGCCAGCTCTCTCCAGTTTGGAAGCTCTAAGATAGATATGTCTTTGAGGACGTTGTCGCTCCATCTTAGTCTTGGCCTTCCTAGGCTCCTTCGCCCTATTGGTCTTGAGTTCAGCAGGGACTTTGGTGCTTGATGCTCGGTCATTCTCTCCACATGACCCAGCCACCGAAGTCTTTTTAATTTTATAAATTTAGCGACGTTTAGCTCCTTAAACAAAGTATAGAGCTCATTGTTATAGCATCTGCGCCAAAATCCATTTTCTTGAACCGGTCCGAAGATGCGCCTCAAAATTTTTCTTTCAAAAACGTCCAGTGCTCGCTCATTCCTCTTAGTTAGTACCCAAGTCTCAGCTGCGTACGTAAGTACTGGTCTGATAAGTGTTTTGTACACTAATAACTTCGTGTTTCTGGACAGCAGTCTGGACTTTAATTGGTTTTGTAGGCGGAAATAACAGCGATTTGCGTTCACTATGCGCTTCTGGATCTCCTCTGTGGTATTATTGTCGTTTGTTATCAGTTCAAGGAAGACATAACAAATATACAGAATCTTTTGGTATATGGAATTGGATATAATTATCCGATAATTACAAACTAATTAATGCGTATAATCAAACTAATTTCGATTGTGATGTGAAATATTCCCGAGTCTTTTGATAAGTACAAAACATAGCAGACTAGGAATAAAGTAGGTACCGAAATGTTTGGTTTTTTTATAAATTTCATAATGCCAGAGCTCACAATTATATAAAGAAACCGTCGCGTATACGCAGACATCAAATCCCCAAAGTTTCATCGCAATCAGATAGATGAATGGTTAGCAATGTATAATTTCAGGTTGCCAGTACTCACAATTGTATATTGAAACCGTTGCGGGCACGCGCACATCAAATCCCCAAAGTTTCATTGCAATCGGATGAATGGTTTAGCAACGCATAGACAACTCATATACACCCAAACAAGCATATTTTGATTTTTATATATATAGTTTTTAGGGTATTTGCGCCGTAAATAAATAAATAATTACAAATGTCGTAATACAGACATTTAAAATTTCAATTTAAAAAGTTTCCTAATTTACAAACGTATGTGCCAAATTCTAAAATTCCACGAATTGAGTGAATCGCGATTGATTGTAAGGTAAAGCTCAAAATAAAGTCAGGATTGTAAAAGTTTAACAAAAAACTTTCAGATCAATAACTAATCAGGGAGTTCCAGTTCAATTCCACGCTAGGATTAACTTGATTCATGCGACGAATTCTGATGTAGAGTAATTAGTTAAATTCAACGAATTTAAATAAATCATGTCGGTAAATTAAACTTTTGAATCAAGTTGTATTTTTACTCCGAAGAATGAATAATTAATTTTTAATTTAACAGTTTAGAAATATTTTATTTTCTTCATAAATAACAACACTATACCTGAAAATAGATATTTTCTTACATTAACATACCACAAGTAATGTTGTTCCCCCGGTTGGATAATACAATTCAGATTTATTTATTTTTATTTTTATATGAATACCGCACAAGAGTTGTGAGACTATGGCATCCCCAATTGGGGTATGTTGTGAAGCTGAAGGTAGTGAGGAGGGGAAGGAGATGAGGAAGAGGAAAGTGGAGTGCCTGGCTATTCTATATGGTCACCAAACACCGCTAAAGCTATTTCAAGCAACGTTTGAATTCTGAATAGTTGTCTTACACCAAGGCGATACTGAGAGTATCTTCCACTCCGGAGCGTGCCGCAACCTACACTACGTATTATTTTAAATGAATAAATTTTGAAATAACACAAATTAATCACATGATCGGGAGTTTCAATAATTATTTTGGTTCGTCTAGATTACGAGTTTGTTTGTTAGCGTCTTATGTAAAACTAGCTGACCCGGCCACGCGTTGCCAACTAAACACAACACCATCTACTGGATGGTTTTCCAACTTTTATAACCACCGTTATCTTTGAGTTTATCGCGAATAGACAGACAGACAGACGCCGCGGAGGACTTTAATTTATTATACGTAGAGATAGTGCGAAAGATTATAATAATGTGCATGAAAAGCTTGAGGTAACTAACGTATTTAAGTTAATAAGGATGAATTAATACTGTATCTATCTAACTTTTCAATTAACGCATTGTACGTGACCATTTGTGATGGAATGGGTATAGTAAGCTATCCGTAAAAGATAGACATATGCCATCGTGGACTTTTTTGTAGATCTATAAAGGAGGAATATCCCACCATGCATTGTTTTGTTATATCTTAAAGAGATTAGGCAGTGTTTTTGATGCAAGCTACCAGGCGGTTTGCCTTTTGCCGACCTTCTAATAATTATCGTTCTGTTTCAACTAATTTAGACAAATCCTCACAAATTATGTACGCAAACCTTCCTCACGAATCACTCTACCTATTAGTGAAAACCGCATGAAAATCCGTTCAGTAGTTTTTTACTTTATCACGAACAGACAGACATACGACGCGAAGGACTTTAATTTATACTATGTAGAGATAGAGATGAGTATCTAGCTGGATTTAACGTCCATTCTAAAGGATGAGCTGTAATAATCTAAAGCAGGGGAAATGCACTGAAGGTTCTCACCTATAGATCGGATTTGATCGGCTATCTTCGGGTATTGGACCCGAACTGGCGACAGTTATCTCTCTCATATAAAACAACTATTTACCTCTGTTGAGACACATTACTACATGTAACATCCTATACTAACGAAATCCGTTAAGAGATATTGAAACTACATACATATTCACATGCACAGTTACTTACTTATGCACATTCTAAGTATCTGAGGAAGCCAAATAAAAGTGAATAAAATCTAACTATTTAATTAGCTAAAGTTGATAAATTGAATAAATACTTCCATTTCTACCCACACCTGTCTTTCTATATTTGATCATTTAGTTTTAGTACATATAATGTCCTGATGAAGAGAACATCGTTCTCGAAACATGTTGATTTTTTAAATAAAGATTATCGTGGTAAAAACAAAGTGTTTTTAATGATTTCATTAATAAAATGGTGCCACAAAGTGAATTTGCAAAATTTGAAGAAGTCATTGTATTTATTAACGCCTTCTAAATAATGTTGTATTTTTATCCAGAGATATGGACATTCGTTTGAAGGAGTTGGGGAAAAAAATCTCACAAAAGCAACTTGAAATAAGATGAGTTCGGAAGGGTTCTAAAAAAACAAGGAGTGTATACGGCGCGTTTCCTTGAACGAGCACGTCGAAGCAATATTTCCCAAATCACAAAGGCCGTTGAAAAGAAGAGCATACTTTATCATGTGTTTATTTTATTTTTTGTGGGAAGCAGTCGACACGAAACAGCTGACAATAGACTTCCATTGCGGTGGTTGCCAGTGATGAAATAATCATAAGAGGATTATCAATGTAAGGAATTGTGGAAAGACCGTGAGAGTGGATTGAGAATTCATTAGCAATCTTATTGTGCTGATTAACCAACGGCCGAGAAATTATAATTTCATCAAAAGATGGTCTTGCGATCGTACTCTCACAACTGTATAGGGCGGTTCCAATGAGAAAGATTAATTATTCTCCGTACTGGCATTTTTAACTAATATCTCAAAATCGATGTTCTTTTATAAAAAAAAATTGCTTTAATATATACCTACACTCATGTTAGCAATAAAAATGCTCAAAAAGATTATGACAAAAAAAAGTTATGCGGTTTTTGGAATTATTTTTTTAAAGTATATATACATAATTTTTCAATAATGATAAAGGAAAATAAATGTGTAAAAAAATCTGAAAAATACACGGGTATATGAGACCGTAAATAGACAAACTGAAGCATTTTCGTCACAAAATACGTGCCTACAAGTTATTTTAATGATTTTATTCGAATTAAAATTAAAATTCTGAAAAGTAGCTTATTTAGATAATTTATTTAATTGAAAGATGTTTTGTATTATACAACATTTTTGTTGAAAAATTAACAGATCTATCATCGACCAACGATGTAACCTTATTACAATAAAAATAAACATATTTAAAAAAAAAATTAATCACAACTTTACTAGATAGAATAACAATCTTTCAAAATCGATTTATATTTTTTGGTAAATATGCATAGAGTCCACCTCACGGATAATACGGAACATTCGTGTAGTCAAGGTTTGATGCACGGATATTACGTAATATCCCTTTTTAGACCATCAAATAAATTCTCGTCAAAATAAAAACAAAAAAGTACCAATTTCAAATTATTAGATTGAGATTCAAACTACGAAAGCTGCATGTCATCATAATTTAGATATACATCTCAGGTTTTTAATGGTTTGGTTGTGTAATTATTCTAATACATTTATTTCCACGTTCTGCTGTTATAAATACAGGTACAAACTTGTCAATAATGCATTCACTTAATAACGTGAATAAATTGTTGTTTTATATGGCCAAAATATTTTTTCTATGATTGGCAGCATTGATTTATTGTCTATGAAATGTTAAATAAAAACGATAAATATAAAAATGGCGTATCCGCGTAAGTGAATTAATTTTAACAAAATTAAAATGTTAAATGCATATTTTTTGCATGTTTTTTGTCTCCCCCCGACATAAATACTCACTTTTCGTAATAGTGATAAATTTAACTATATTAATTGTTTTTGTGTTTAATTCGTAGAACTCCATTTTAATTTTTAGAAATTTAATTAAAATTAAATTTGACAATGTTATTATCGAGTTCCACAAGTATATTAGAATGTATTTTAGTTACAGCTGTTTCGACTTGTAAGGTCATTTTCAAACTGTGGTGAAGCCACTTACGGACGACTTATTTATAATATTTTAAACACTTGCAGAAAATTCTAAAATACTTGCAGAATAATAATTTAAAAAATATTAGTAAGAGCCAACTGTAGCAACGTTACGATTTTGATTTAGTGAGTGAAACCTTCATAAAACCAAAGTATACAAGAGTGGGGAGGCTACGAAGCACCGCACAAAGAGGACACCGATAGGCTACGAAGTACCGCACATAGAGGATACCGATTAGTCTATCTCTTTCTCTCGCTCTCTTTTAGTGTCGCTATTTTTCATTTAATCGAGTTTCAAATCACAACGGTGCTAAAGAAGTTTTCACTTCAAAATATCACACTTGTATAAGAGAGAGAATTGTTAGGAACAAGAGGTGGCAAAACTAGAGATAGTTACTCGATGCCAATGGCTAAAATTGAATGGAAAAATGCGAATGAATAATAAAAAATAAAATGACATAGCAGCGAAATCTTAACTTTCATCTTCCACTTCTCATTCCCCTACCTAACTACCATTCTGAGAAGATTCTCCAAATTGGATATGCTATTGTTCAGTACAATGCAGACAGTTGAGAATCTTGTACAGGTATCGCAAAGAAAAAAATACCATTAAAAACAAATTGAAAAAATAAATGCCTATCACATTTCAACAGCTCCATAATCCCGCACAGTTGCTTGTCTACTTTCAACGTAAACTTCTCTTACATGTCGTAGGATGAAAATAAAAGAAGTCTATTTGTTTGCAAGGCGCATTAATATTCCTCATGCGACTAACGACGGTTCTGTTCAACGCTCAGCTTCAACTGTATGCGGTCGTGGAACCGTATGAAAGGCGAATGATGAGAACGCGCTTCACCGAATTCTATAGCTTTTATTTGTATGCTCGATGAGGCGAGGATTAAGAGTGGATTAATTCATTAGATAGATTAAAGCACCACCGTTAAAAAACAATGATTTAAGTACCTAAAAGCAATGACGTTACATACTATATTAGACGAGGGGTAGAAATCTCAAAGTGGAGAGACAATGGCAAGACAATTGTACCGGTCTCGATATCTAGTACTTTAGTACTAAACTGCTACGCGTCGAGTAAGGTTGCGTCTTACCAGTACTTCCCACTTCCCAGTAAGTAAATTGCATTTTAAAAAGTGTCAAAATGCCCTCCTGTGTGATGAGAAAATGTTTCAATTACACCGCAAATAATAGTAAAGGCGAAGGAATAACACTTCATTTGTAAGTACACGCAAATTACCTAATATTATCGATTATTATAAATATTACAATTAATTTTCATGTTTCCCGCTCGCGGTTTTACACGTCATTACGAGACAGAGAACGTTGCATCAAAAAGTAACAAGCATAACAAAGACAACCTGCTAACAGTAGGTCGGTTCACACAGCGTCCCGCACTCGTTTTCTTCTATTGGGAAAGATGGGGTAAAACGTACAAAGGGTAAATCGTTAATTAACTTAATTATGTTTGAATTGTCATAACGCTCGAACCGAGCTTCCTTGCTGAGAATGACAAGACACTATAATTTAATACACGTAAACACGCTAGTTGTAGTTAAGCTCTGTTGATAAATATATTTTTTTGTCATTTCATATGAAAATAATTACCTAATAAAATCCCAAAAATTAAAAAAAAATTCAAATTGCTATTCAAAACTTTACGTTTTACTTCTTTGGTGGTCATTTTTAGATTTGAATATAAAGCGTGGTATTTTGTCTTTCTAACACCGTTTAGAACATATTTCTCACTCTGTTAGTAAGGGAGTTATAGTGATTTATATGAGACCTATGTGAGCTGGGACAAATATGGTCTCGTGCTATTCAACGGGTTAAGCCTGTACAGATCTTTTTGTAATTTAAAGCAGTCAATAAGGCGTTAATAGGAAGAAATATTTTGATGTCATCAGCGAAGAGTAGAACATTTGCATAATGGAAGCATTTTATAATTCGTTGATGAAAATTGTAAATAGATTTGTAAACTCATTTGAACCTATGACACTGTATAATAAAATATGTTTTTAACAATACTACTATAATAGTACGAATATTGTATTACTAATGATAACTCATATAATTATAATAAAAAAATATTTGCCCGTGTGTCTTGTTTTACCCGCCTTTACCCTCCCCTGTGCGTAGTGTAACCGAGTGAGAGCATCTTGTTATCTCAGTCACACCCGTGATGTGAAAACAGTATTCGGCGAAGAAATTAATCCCATTCATACACACACATTATTTGATTGTCTATCTCTATCACACAGGAATAAACTTTTGAATTAAGAAATTACTGAAAATCGCTGAAAACAAAAGAGTGTTCCTTACTTTCCACATTATATTGTGAGTATGTGAGACTATGGCGAGTCTATTTATTTTATATAACGTCATTGCCTAAAAGCTTGTGTATAGAAAATACTTCTGTATTGGATAAAGTAATGAAATATCATCTTAACCTTTAACTGCTGACGTGGGGCCGCTCAGGCCTAGCAATAGTAATAATATCGAAATACTCCCCTCCCCCGCGCGTGACGCATACGCCGCTTCCAGTAGCTTCGAAGTGACGCCAGAGCCGTAAGTTTTAAATTTTTAATTTTTAAAGTTAAATTTCTGTGAGTAAATTCATTTCAATTTTTGCAGGCCTCTCTGACCCATCGTCAGTACTTACGTGACTTTTTAAAGTTGATTTTTACTATGTAAGAATAAACATAAACAACTTTACCAAGGTGTTTTATATATATACAGTTTATTCGAGACACCATTGAAATATTATTATAAAAGTGAGTTCAATGCTTTTATTTAGTTTAATAGATAATACAGACTGATTTCTGATCTCAACTGATTTTTGCAAAAAAATTTTACATAATAGCCAAATCGTCAAATATAAGTTACTTAACAATAAAAAAGTATTTTATTTTATTTAAATTGTCAAATGAATAATTATTTGAACATAAAAATTTTCATGGATCTCTAACATACCTATAAACATTTAAAGTAACGGGCCGCCCAGGCCCCACGTCAGAGAATATGTAAAAAAAACACGTCAGCAGTTAAAGGTTAACAAGAAAGCTTTAAAAAGTTTTAACATAACTCCAAATTCTAGTTAAAAATATCTTTAAAATGAGTTTCTAGTGGAATTTAATAAAAAAACTGAAAAAATATAGGAATTTTAGGCAGTTCAAATTATTATATCAATTTACAAAACGGTATCAAAGGCATTTTAGTCGGGTATTTTCTAATCTTCCCGTGCCCCATCCCCTTGCCTTCCTTCTTCCTTCAGCCTCTCAACACCCCCCCATCGGAAATAACATAAACCTGCTAGCTCCGGGCAGTTAGGATTATTGAGCGGTATTCACATAAAAACATTAATGATTTTAGGTACTGCGATAATATCTAAAATATATTTGATAATATGATTATTTTATTTCCACAGAACTTATCTAAAAAATGCAGAACCCATTTTATCTAGACCCTTGTCGCAAAGATATCGAAAAGAGGTCAAATTTTTCCAGGATGCGAACATATACACTATTGTACAATTTTCTGTCGAATTCTGAAGACAACGGTTTAGAGTTGTTTTACAAAATTCCTGATCCTTTGCATACCTTTTCCTTCCAAATAAACATTGAGCGAATACAAAAAAAAAATCCGCGTTTTATAAATTTTAAATTAAATATCCCACTAGAAGACTTAAAATATAATTTATTATTAAATATTCTAAAAATACACACGCTAGAAGACAGACGTAAAATAAATGACTTAACATTTTTTTTTTCAAAATACTTAACTCTAAATTTGACTGTCCCGAACTACTGCAACTCATAAACTTACGAATACCGACAGTAACTACACGACAAAATACACTATTCTACTGTAACATTCATAAGCGGAACTATATTGCCCACTCTCCGATACAACGATTTCACCCTATGGGAAATCAGTACTTAGTTGATATTGACATATTTAACATTAACTTGGTGAATTTTGATGATCTTGTAAAAAACTTATTCCATAACTATTCCTAAACATATCTGTATTTTTGTAAACCTACGAAATTGCTGTATTTTTGTATTTTTTGACGTATTTTTATGCGTGCTTTTTTATCTAATTTTATTTTTATTATTTATTTATCCGTTTTATTCCTAAACATATCTGTTTTTCTGTAAACCTATGAAATCACTGTATTTTTATGACGTGTGTGTTTTTTATCTAATTTTATTTTTATTTTTTCTGTATCTGTTTAAAAATCATCTGTCATGAATTAATTGTACTACCAAACATGTAAAAGCCCTTTGGGCGTTAAATAAATAAATATTTTTTAAAATTTTATTTATTAAGCTACGAATAAATAAAATTCTTGTTACATATTTTGAGTCAATAATTTAATATTAAATATAAATGATACAACCCTACATATCAAAAAAGGGGTATTCCATGATAAATTAATAAATAAGACAGACGCCTGCAATCATCAGCTATTTGCAGCAATATGAGAAAAACAGATTGAAAGCTATACTGCAAATATGTAGTTACAGAACATTTAGATTTTTTTCAAATCAAAATGTTTCAGGTAGCTGAAGTCAGCAATTAAACAAGGGGTAGGTCCGTAGGTATTTGATGGGCGCCTAGACTTCTGTGGGAAGCAACTTCAAAGTCAGACTTTGAATACGTACAATGGACATGGATTCAATTCACGTCAAACAGTTACCAAATTACAATATAAGACGTCGTTTCATCGGCTACAAGTAGCCTACGACCGAATAATGAACCCGAAATTTGTTAAGGGTAATAAATCACGAGAATTCCGATTCGTAAAAAGCCTATTTAATATTCTCTTGATGAATTTTGGGTTCTTCCAGTAAAATCATGTGTTAAAATAAAGTGGTTTGAAACCAATATTCGTACGTGTAAGTTTATATTGTAAAATTAATTATTAGTTTACCAACATCAAACTGTCCAAGTGGGCCAAATTTAGTTACCGAGAGTACATATTTGAATTTAAATTTTTTGTTTTATCTCTGTACATTTCGTTACCATTGTTCAATTGTAACTATCATTTTATGATAGGTATAATTGAATGACGACAAGTGAGCTATTTTATTAAATGTTCGCAGAATCACCTTTGATACGATTGCAGTGAGCTGTGAACTTTCCTGTAAAATACATTTTGAAACAAATTTCAACATGTAATCCAATTAAATATATGAGTTTTGGATGATTTTCGATCTCTAGTTTCTATTACATGGTATATAAGAGAACGAGTAAAACAAAACTACGTTAGACATTTTGCAAAATTATAAAATGATTTCAACCATTCGTTTTTTATTAGAACAACTCTCTTTTTATAACTTTTGAAAACTTATTCCCATCAATGTAATAAACGAGTATGATTGAAGAAGAAGATAATACTAAAAATCTAAATGAAAATACGAAAAAGTACAAGACACAGAAAAATAGAAAGATAACGGTCGCAACTGGGACAAGAAACCAAGATCTCTCGTCTCATTGGGATAATATAATGTCCCAGATGAGACCGTTATTTTTTTGTGTCTTGTTCTTTTTCATATTTTTGTTGAGATTATTAGCAATATCTTATTTTTCAATGATTTCAGTAATTCAACCAATCTATGTATATATAATACATAAATCAATGTAAATTTGCTTGCATGTATGTATGTTTGTTCCTCATGCGTTGCTAAACCATTCATCCGATTGCGATGAAACTTTGGGGATTGGATGTGCGCATTCCCGCTATAGTTTCTATATATAATAGTGAGTTCTGGCATTAAGCAATTATGCATTGCTAAATCATTCTTCCGATTGCGATGCAACTTTGGGAATTTGACGTGCGCATGCACGCGATTGTTTCTACATATAATAGTGAGCTCTGGCAACATGAAATTATGCGTTGCTAAATCATTTATTTATTTATTTATTTATTCACGCCCTTTTACGGGGCTTTTAAATAAGTACGAAATTTACAAATTATACTATGATTAAATAATATATAAATACTATATATTTCTATAACATAGAAATATAATAGGTATTTTGCAACGCAATAAATAGTATTTATTGTACATAACTGAGCTGCCTCAGTAACAGTATTTTGTATTTGTTTAAAGATAAATTGAAGATGTCCACTGATTTAGTATAATTATTTCCCTCCATTAGTATTCTGGGCAAAGAGGAATACATATGGTAGTTAGTTCCAGAATTTCTGGACTGAAATAAATCCTGACTTCTGGTATTACGTAGTGGAATCCGGAAGCTATCAATTCAAGAAATACCGGATTATCAACTGAATTATTCAGAATTTTATACAGAAATACCAAATCAGTGAAAATTCTTCCGTCTGACAATTTAAGCATATTCATATCATATAAAATAGTGTTGCAGTTTAACATAATTACTGGAATACCCATTTTAAAATTTAGAAAACGTAAGAATTTGTTTTGTATTCTTTCAACAGCTTGTACATGTATATTATAATATGGGTTCCAGACGGGAGAATTGTACTCAAGTTGACTTCTAACGTATGCAAAATATAACAGTTTAATACACTTTATATTGTTAAAATTTATAGTTAGCCTAGTTATTAATCCCAACATTTTTAAGCCCTTGTTTGAGATTTCTGTTATGTGGTTAACAAATGAAAGATTTGATTGAAAAGTGATGCCTAAGTCTTTAATTTTTGTTAATGTCTCAAAAGTATTGTTATCAATGTTGTGATATAATCATTCATCCGATTGTGTTGAAACTTTGGAAGGGGAACGCGGGAGGAGAGTTCGCGGGACGGGGAAAGCAGGAGAGGGGAGTGGGGAGAGAGAAGGTGGAGAAGGCGGAATATAATATGATAGATACCGCGAGGGTAAGGTGACGCGGGAGAGGAAGGGGAGGCCGAAGGAGAACGGGGCGAATGGGAAAGGACAAGCAGGGAGAAATAATTTCTTTATTAAACGCATGCCTGAAATTCGCTACTTTCTAAAATAAAAGGTACACAATAAATCAAACTAAACCAAGTACAATAATGTTAGGTAAAAATCCATGAAAAAATTTTCAACGGAAAATGGGACAGAAACCATTCCACAGCTGTGGAGTACTACAGAGGGAAGCGCAAAACCGGGAACAAAGTTTAAAGTGTTTCAAACTACAGCGAGCATCAGAAACGATTTAAACGAAAAGGTGACACAATAGGTAGGTAGTAGGTGGGAAATTAAATCTATAAAGTGGAGCATGTTGAGGGCGGTTGAAACTTGGTAAGGGGAAATCGTACTTATTTCTTTTATCATCCTGTTATAAAAGTCTTTATTATATGTTATCGTCTTCCTGGACCTCACGGCCATGCATGGAATTTTGAAGGGTTTTTTATGTTCAAAAGGAAGCATATAGGTACCCTTTGTTCGAAATGAAACATTTCGGGAAATTTGTTGCTGAGTGGGTTTTTGAAAGAATAAAAACGCAAGTTTTTTAAGGAAAGAAAAATGCATTTAAATTGTGGATTGATATTTTTTTGAGGAGCGTGAAAATTTTGTATGATTTTTTACCATTCTTTTGTATGTTTTTTTGCAATAAAAAATAGGTAAAAAAAAGATAATGTTCGGGATTAAGGTTCAAATAGAGCGCATTTATATAAATAAATTATGTGCTCAGTTAGATAACGATTGATCAAAAACATAAGAGCGCCAGAAGTTGCACAAATTCGAAAAAAGTAGTTTTGAGAAAAACGCATTTGAAAATCAGAATGGCAGTAAAGTAGTAGTAGTTCGATCAAGGGACACTCACTCAAACGCTTATAACTTTTTAACGGCTTGGAATTTGGTTTTGTAAAAACAAAAAAAAAATAAGAATATGATAATGTAAAAACATTATGATAATGTAAAAACATTATCATATTGGAATGTCCTAAAACGGGCATTTGCCTAGTTGGACATTTTAAGTTCATTATATTGTATTATGTAATATTTACAAACAAACAATAAATAAATAAATAAATTTTCAGAATGCATTTTTGAATAGTTCTACTATCGATTTATGATAGAAAAACTATTTTTTTTTCGAAGCCTCCATACATACTTCGCCCCTTAAGAGGAAATCCGGTTGCCGAGAAATTTGAACAATAGGTTTTTTACCAAACTCTTGCTGTGACTGTCGCTCTTACTCCCCTGAATACTGGGCGAAAGGGACAACTGTACCTCAGCCTGATAACACCTTCATAAAATCATCAAAATCGAGGTTTTGTATTCCCCATTTTTCTCCATAATTTATGATACATTTGACCAAAATAAACCAAAGAAACCGATCGAGCACCAACTGAAAAAAAGTTTCCAAGGATATTCAGATATTATTACAATATGCTCGCAATTTAAATCGAATTATTGATGGAAGACCGTTGTTCGGAAATTAGAAGACAATACTAAATTTGATCCGTTCATCCATTTCCTGGTATAAGTATCATAATATCTTCTTGTGAAATATGACAATAGTGTATTATGTGGTTAACTTCGGTTTGTGTAGGATTGATGTTCAGGAAATTTACCTCTAACAAGAAATTACTTAAGATACTACGAAAATTTTCCACCCTCCCAGAGTCAGGATTTCATGAAGAAGGAACAACAGAACTTACAATTTTAATGGGAATAGAAATGGTTTCCTAAGAAATTTGGTACATATAACAGAACAGCTCTAATAATAGGTATATTATGGATGTTCTGTTGCTTAAGCATACTAGAACGTGTGTTGATATTGAAATCAACCAAACTTTATTCAAGGCAGTAACAGTAAAATCATTGATCTTGTAGATATAGAGTTGAATTAGTCCAATAGGTATGCGAAAGGGTACCTATAAATGCTGATATATTATTGAATTAGAGGATGGGAAGAATAGTAAAAAAACGTGCTGTGAGTGAGCAAGATGTTAAGAACAGGCTATGGTTTTGTTTTGACGTGCCGTCGGAAGAAAGCAGTACAAAAGGACGTTTCATCAAATAAATTTTAAATTTTATCGAAATAACTTTTTGAATAACCTTTGAAGGTTATATTCATCAATGTAAAATTAATAATTGAAGAAGAAGATAATATTATTAAATCTAAACGAAACATTAAACAGTACAAGACACAGAAAAAAAAGACAACAGTCGCAACTGGGAATCGAACCCAGACCTTTCGTCTAACCGGGACGTGCGCGTTAACCAATTTCGCTATTGCCAGTATTGCCACCTTCTGTCGAGCCGTCGTAACAGTCAATCTCATATTTCAAATTTTTAGAATTAACAATATTATCTTCAACTAATTATTTTTCCATATGATGGGCAACTATCCATTTTTTGGAAACAATCATTCTAAGAATTGGTTTGTATCCTGAAAAGCGTCTCGGATAAATGTATCCGAATTTATTCACACGGAACTATAATTGACTTTTTACAAAAGTCTAAATGAATATTCAATTTTTTATTAGAAAAACTCTCTTTTCTTACTTTTGAAGGTTATTCCCACCAACGTAATATATCATTGAAGAAGAATATAACAATAATAATCTAAACGAAAATATGAAAGAGAACAAGACACAGAAAACATTAAAAAGACAATGGTCGCAACGGGGACTCGAACCCAGACCTCTCGTGATATATTGTTAGATTGTTAGATTCTAAATTGGAAATCCGGGATCGACGAAAATGACGTAAGTAAAATATCTCAGTAGCTGACTTGTTTAAGGCGTTGTGCCAGTAAGATAAAGATCTTGGGTTCGATTCCCAGTTGCGACCGTTACCTTTTTTGTAACTCGTTCTGTTTCAAGTTTATTTTTTCAGTATTATCTTCTATATAAATTATAAATAAATTTTATGTTGGTAAAAAAGTATAAATAAAATGTAATATATCTACTGGGTACATTTATAGGTAAGAGGTGTGTAGGGGCGTGTAAATAGCCCCAGACACGAGGGAATACTACTCTATGTAAATTAATGAAAGATGAACTCTTCCCTATGTGACACAAAACAGATTATACAGCAATTCCAAAATCCTCAGTGAAAACAAAACAATACTCACTCAGAGAATGCAGCTCTCCACACGATGTCCAGACAAACGATACTAGTTTCTTTCAAATATTGAATTTACCAAAGCGGTATTGCATAATCTCAACAGATGTTTATCACAGGAAGAAAATTCACACAACAATATTAATTTTGCACATTAATCGTACGTGCCAAACAGCCAAAACCTCACAACAATAAATTCAATTATGGGTTAATGATTTGATCAGGACTGACATCTATTGGCTTTCACCAACACTCACGTCGGAAGTAATTGCTTGCTCCACAGAGGTAAGAAAATGCATGAATTAACTGAATTTCAATGTCACATAAGGAAATTCAATATAATACAACCACCTTAAGCAGGGTAACCGTGTAACCTGTAGCGTATCTGATACTGTATCAAGTGAGTACGTAGGCACGAGTCTACTGCGAGCCGCTCGCGCGTGGAGCGCAGTGTGCTCGCAGTGACCCGGATACGCGGTTACCGTGGACGAGCCGTACCCACTTGCAGATTGATACAGTATCAGATACGTTACATGCTACACTCTAGGTGAGTACCCTGCTTAGATGGCGCCCCCATGGTCCCATAGCATAAATTATTAATTTAAATGGGATTAATGCCCAAATGTATTTAAATATATTTTATGGCGTGTATCCAAGGTGTTTAAAATGGTACCCAGAAAGAATGAAATCAACTCAGAACCAGCTTTGCAAAATCATTAAAAGTGATGAATTTTTTTTTTAAATAATAGGTTTATGGGCTATTTTTAACATTAGGGTTATGGGCTATTTTAAAATTATTTTTTAATAGATTTTAATGACTTTGCAAAGACCTCTTGAGTTGACTGTTTAAAACCGTCGACTGTTTAGAACCGTTTAAAATGGTTATCAAATAAATTCAACACGCAAATTAATCAAAATATTATTAGATTCCCGCTTCAAGCCGTAGTCAGACAAGAGTAAAAACATTCGTGGAGAATTTTTGACGTGTGCTTTGGCGTATCACCATGCATACAAGTTTTAAGTCTTTCTCGCTACGAGCGCACTGCCAGTTTGATGTTAACAATTTTATTATACACGACGTTTGTGATTTTCTTATAAATTTTTCGAACAAAAACATGAGTTGGAGGGCCAAGTTGATCATCTTAAGTTTTTCCATTTAAACATAAAGCAAAATAAAAATAGCATAGATTAGTTATAAATGTAGCTTTAGAATAGTGTTGATACTCAGTACTCAGTACCCATCCAGTAAAAAAAAAAACAGTGCTTTTGTTGTTCATCAAGGTAAAATAGTTCGGTTACAATTGCCACCCCTTTCATCCAATTTCTTCCAAAAACTGGCCAAAACAGTGTAACGTTAATGAATGCCATTGCTGATTTCACTGAATTCGTTGGCTCTATGATTTCATTCCAAAAATTACAAATAAAAACAGGTAACGCACCTTAGTTACATTGTACCTACTATATTTAATCAGTTGCCAATGCATATAAAAAGCGAATCAAACTGCACGACCGAACTAAAAAAAACTGAAAAATGTATTAGTATCTAATGATTACATGCATGAGAACTGCTTACATTAATAAAAATCAGGAAAATTTCATATCTGGGTCATATACTTCGAGGGGAGAAGTATCACTTGCTCCATTTAATATTGAAAGGCAAGATAGAGGGTCGCCGAGGGCCTGGTAGGAGACAAATGTCTTGGCTGCGTAATATATGAGAGTGGACCAACATTAGAAGCGTGGAGGAGCTATTCCAGGCAGCGTAAGACAGAGAAACATTTTCAAGAGTGATCGCCAACGTCGGGGAGATCTGATACGGCACACAAAGAAGAATAAGTATGCACGTAATCTTTTGTATAAATTTGCCTAAGAGTATTTTTAAGATCATTGAGTACGTGTTTTTTTTTAATTAGCCACACAGGAGGCCCTGAGGAAAACAATTTCCCTCGGGGCCTATGTCATTTAGCTGGTTGTTGTGAGGAGGGTATTTTTAGGGAACGAACGGAGAGTTCTGGGAAGGAAAAAGGTATGAGGGGTGGGTAGGAATTTGGGGTTAGTGTATCCTGGAGTGACGGAAATACGTATCTATTCCTCCCACTGCGGTGAAAGCGAAGGGTCGAGAGAGCCTGGCTGGAAAGGTCATGAGGACTCCCTACACCAGTCTCTACTGATCCGGCCCGCCAACCAGTAGTAGGTGGGCAAATTTATCCGCCGCCAATACCTAGACAAACCTCATCCCATGAACCCGGGTACCCTTGCTAAGTCGGCAAACATAGCTAACTACTTGGGTTGACCTGACAGGGGTTTTGGTTATCTAGTAAATAGTTCCCGTGGTGGCGGTACCCACACCCGCCTCCCAAATTGAATTGCCTATGAATGTGCCTGTAGTATATCGATGTATGTTACGCCTTTGTATTGTAGTCACTTGAAATGTTATTATTTTGTATCTATGTATTTTCTATGTGGTGGATTCTCGTTTTACGTGTGTTTTAGTGTTTTATTAACAATGGAGGGCATTTCCAGAGAAAACCAGAAATATGTCATTTTCAAATCAGATTTTCGACGTACTGACTCTTTTCCACAAAAAATTATAAATGGATTTCGAAAGATTGTTCTTTTAGCTAGCATTCGCATGTAATCGCACTTATCACGAATAAACTTAAAAAAACATATTTATTTCTTCAAAAAAATTAGAAACATATTAGACTCCAAATCTATGAAAATTGTTTATTACTCTCTTTGACAATCAATCATTGAATATCGAATAATCGCATGGGGAGGTGCAACACTATCAGCTATAGATTCATTATCGAAGGCACTAAAATTAATTATGAAAGTTATTCTTAAAGTTCCCGTAATAACAAGTACTGTAGATATATTCGAAAAATTTCCTGTATTAGATATTCGACAAATTTACACAAAAACAATCTTAACTCATCTGTTTAAAAATAAAACACGTACATTTTATGAATACCCAAAATATTGTAAACACGCGGCACAAAACAAAAGAACTCATGCAAACACCTAAAACAAACACAACATTTGGTCAAAGAAATTTCAAATAAATTGCGGCTCAAATATAAAATAACCTACCTGACAAAACAAGACAATCGAATAATATTAATAAATAAAAAATTCTGATTAAACAATGGATCATTGAAAAACATTACATTGCAATAATTAGTCACCTCACCCAAATATAATCCTCTATTTCATTATTGTTACCACTAACCAACCTGAAAATTTTCACAAATATTTTTGCCGTATTGAAAAGTGTACTTTATTTAATATTTATAAAATATTTGTTAACTAGTCTGTCTCGACATAGGATTTCCTAGTGAGACAGGCAAGGCCAAAAAAATATATGTAAACCTTTTTATATAGATGCACATAATAAAAAAAATAAATAAAATTAAATTGAGAAAATTTTTAATTTTTAGTATAATAAGGTTATTCCATAGGTCGTTGGCAGATTTGCTAAATTTTCAAAAAAGATTTTGTATTATGCCACACCCATTTCAAATAATATAATCATGCAGTAAAATAAATCAATACATTATCTAGCAAACGCATGCTTTAGAATATTAATTTTAGTTTCAGTAAAATCATTAAAAAATATGTACCGTACATGTGTTTCTTGACGAAAATTGATCCATTTGTGTATTTATTTGCGCACTTACAAACTAATATATTTCAGATTTTTTTAACATTCTTATTAAATTAAGACATTATTGAAAAATGATAAATACTTATAATCAAAAAATAACTACAAAAAGTACATTATTTTAATAGTTTTATCATCACGTCTTTCAGCATTTTTGGATGAAGGTATAAATTAAAGCTAATTTGAATTGAAATAAATTCGATATTGAGTTAAAGTTTAAAAAAAGCTGGTACGGAGAATAATTAATCTTTCTCATTGTAACCGCTCTGCACGATCGTAAGAACAACTTTCGATGAAATGTGGATTTTCGTCCGCTGGCTGTTTAAACGCTCTTAAATAGACCTTCTAAAAAACTGTCAGTTTATCGGGTGCTTATAGTAAAGAATACAAAAATAAAAAAATGATACTGCAGTCGCCTTAGTTATGGCACGATTTATTTCATTAGTTTTTTTGGATCGCGAGTGTAGCTTATTAACAAGCATGATGTTCCATAGGAAAACCTTCCAGACTAAAGTACCATACAACTTGCTCTAGTCCAGTTCCTGAATTTCTCTCTGAACCACTCAGACTTTCCAAACCATAAGCCAGAAGAAGATTAGACGATGCGATGTTTAGTATCCAATGTTCTGAATTGCAACTTGTGATCTCCATACAAACTAACGAGATAAATTTACAATTTAAACCTTAAACAATACAGTGAAAGTTCTAGAAACTGCAGCTACGAAATACAAACTTACACACGAGTTAACATTACATTTTGACTCAAACGAGTTAATACAATGCACTAGCACACACAACTTTGTATTGCACTCACGAAAGTAACACCACTAAAATTTAATTGAATGCAATCTATTGCGGAGGGTATTAAAGGCGATATTTCAGATGCACTTTATATCGAAGGCATTATATTGCAAGAGTAAGCACCGATCGTAAAATGGATTCACTAGCTTGTAAAGCGAAGTTCATAAATTTTCAATAGAGTCGAGTAAAAATCAGGGATATACTTGAAAGATACATATAATGACCTAATAGGAATTTTTGAATAGTAATTTATCACCCAAATATCTAAAAGAAATAATAATTTCATATTTAACCTTTAACTACCGACGTGGGGCCTCTCAGGCCCAGCAATAATAATAATATCGCAATTCTACCCTCCCCCACGTGTGACCAGAGCCGTAAGTTTTCAATTTAAAATTTTTAAAGTTAAATTTCTGAAATTAAATTAATTTCAATTTTTTTGCGGGCCTCTCTGACCCATCGTCAGTACTTACGTGACTTTTTTAAGATGATTTTTACTATATAAAAATAAACATACACAACTTTACTAAAGTGTTTTATAAAGAGTTTATTCGAGACACTATTGAAATATTATAATAAAAGTGTGTTCATTGTTTTTATTTATTTTAATAGATAATACAGACTGATTTCTGATCTCAAGTGATTTTTGCCAAAAATTATCACATAAAATCCAAATTGTCAAATATAAATTACTGAACAATAAAAAAACTATTTCATTTTATTTGATTTATTTAAAAATATTTAAATTATTACCATGCTTACCACAAAATTAGGCTACAATATTTGAACTCGTCAATTCACAAAGATTTTTTAATATTTTAAAATGTCTTTAAATATTTAAAAAAAAATTGGTTTGACTGAGGATTGAACCTTTCTATCAGGAGCTAGAGTCAACCACTTTCCCGACTGAGCTAAACGCCGAAATGATATGACCGACATTTATTTCAGATATTTTGTTTTTGTTTTTGTAACTTTAATTAGATGTAAGCAAATTTCATACATCTATACATCTAGTATATTACGGTCTGTAATGCCCAATTTGTCTGTAATACATGTAATTTCAGAGAACTGCGTACGAGTATAATATGTCCGTATGTGTATGCGTGATTGCCACTAAAAGTTGTCATCGACAATGAATCTATCTGCCAATTTTCAGCTCGATCGGATATAGGGAGTGGGTTAATTTCCAATTATAAGATTGCACTTCATTCTAACATTCATTCAATCAAGAAAACAAATGTGAAAATCAAATACATGTACTTATTTAAAAACATTGATTATCCATCAACAATTAAAGATAATCTTTCGAAAACACTTGTTATTCCGATTTGGGTATAATGTCAAACGAATTCGTTCAAATGCCTACATAAAAAAACTCAAATGGAATATGGCAGGTACACGAAAAGCATTATACGTAGGTACCGACATAAAATGACCAAATTATAGCCTGTCAAAAAAGAGTAGAAAACATAAAAACTTGAACTACTAAATTTGTAGACTGGCAACACCAATTTAACTGTCAAATATTTTTTATAAATGCAATGACACTGAATGTATAGAACACAGTAAACGAAATTTTAAAAAAACATTTTTTCTTCACGACATAAAATTGATTAAAAGGTGATTTATAAAGCGATTTGCTTTAATTTAATTTAACAATAGATAGAAAGGAAGAATCACTAATGGTGAGTTTAGTAACACTACTTTTAGATCTGAATGAGTTAAATATATTCAGATCTAAAATTAGAGACATGATCTAAAGCCCAGGCAACGTTAGGTACTTTATCTAGTATTAAATAAATGTGAGCAATTTCTAAACTGTGCTTTATATTTTATTACATTACCTATAGTTATTCTTCACTATGACACAAAATTGCAAACGTATAATAATAATATACGTATACGCAATTCTAATTTTGAGATCGGCGGGTATCTATACTGCAATGAAAAATTTTTTTTTCACTATTATGCCTTTTTATTTTTTTATAAAAATGTAGGTTACACAGCTTTACTTTAACACCATGAGTTATGTGTTTAGTATTGCCATTTGAACAACAGTGGCGCCCTCATATATTTTCTACTCTTATTTGACAAACTGTAAATTTCAAACTTTTCATAGCACAAAATTGGAACATTCTACAAATTTATTAATTTCCTAAAAAGAAAATAGTTAGGTTATTTTACATATGTGTTTGTTTCTCTTTACTCCTTCCGCGAGTAAAGAGTGAATCAAAGCACTTGGCGGGATTTTTTGGTCACATCTTTCACGCAAACTGGACACTACAACGTGAGTTTACGTACTACAATGTTCCTGCGATGCTCATTCTGGTCAGGAGACCTCCTCTAGCAGTGCTGCCAACCCCCAAAAAAACAAAAACCACATCCCGTTATGGTCGCAGTACACATACTTAGTGAACATCCCTAGTATAGTGACATATAGTGAACCAAAAAAAAAACATCTGGCTACCTACGTAAGGGTAACAATAACATTACAAGGGTAACTAGTCTTCTTCGGCCTCTGTGTTTCCTCCTTTCTACATCATTCCTACATAACTCCTTCATCTCTTCAAAAAGACTCCACACAGCATCCCCAAAGTTGACAAAGGCCCTGAGGGAAATTATTTATTCTCCACGCTTCCAGGGAGTAGTTAATATAAAAAGAGTATGGAAACTTTAAAATTTGTCTGGGGTCATAATATATATCCAACATTTAACAAATAAAATTCTCGGACATAATTTAAAAAGATTGTCATATTTTAATTAATTCACGTAATAATGTTTCTGTAAAACAATACGAGACAACGTTAAACAAACGAACAAGACACGTGACATGAAAACGGAAAATTGCAAAATTCTGCGTAAAGTGAAACGTCTCGTGAAAGATGTCACGTGTGAAGTATATTGCATTCCGACATATATATTAAACATCTGGAAAACACGAAATGCCGACGACATTCTCCGAGCGTCGGCGTCGGTGCGCTTTTCATATTCGTGCCGGGCTGGCTGGTTCGATTTTTGACAGATGTGGATTGAAAAGATGAAATGTGAGGGATGCGAGAATGACGGTTCAATGATCACAAGTCATTCCGCCAACTTTGAATGACAGCTTTGGCAGTATGAATCCTACGAATGGGTATAATTGAAATATTCAATTCGCAAATCTAGATTATTGGAGGAATTGAAACATTCCTTAATATTTCTATTTTTGATACTGAAAATTCGTGGTGGAATTCCAGTATAAAAATTTGTATTCATATATTATTGGAACATTCTGTTTCCCAAAATAAATCGTTGGAATGTAGAATATTTCGACTTGAATTAAAGAGCACACAAAATTATTAGGGTACTCAGCTTCGCTCAGGACTAGATTCGAGAGTGTTCTGAAATGATCCACAATGATCTGGAATGTTCCGGGATTTTCCCGAACGTTACAGACTATTCCCGAACATTCCACTTCATTTCAGAACGATCCGAATGTTCTGGAATGTTGTGGAATGCTCTCAAATACTCTCGAATGTTCTGGACTGTTCAAGAAATTTCTAGAGGGCGAAACTTCAAGCCCTTATGTCTTAAAATGTACGCCATTCAGGTACGTAAAGTATAACTTCCTTGATCGTACCGGGACTCTGAGTTTTAGCGGGACGCACACTTTTGTATACATTCTTTTATAACATATATTGATTAACATGCACCCTAGCTGGAAGCAAATGATTCCATACCTGCAATCTGGAACTGTTGTCGAAAATATTCAGTAAAACTAGGCAAAATGCCCATGTAGGTAGAAAAATAAAAAAATAAAATGGTTTTCTGCCTGCCAGATGTGTTGTCCGACCTAAAATGAAAACAGCGATAGCAAAATGGGGTTATTAATCAATAGTTAAACTATTTTAGTTTATTATTTGCCAAATATCTCATTTCTACCTAACGTATTACTAAAACTAAGTAGACCTAGTATTTCTAAAACTAAACTAGTATTACTAAAACTAAGTGAAAGTTAAGTAGACCACGCGTCCAAAAAAGTATGTTTCTAATATTCTCTTATATAATAAATCAAAACCAAAATTTCCGTAACAAAATTTGTATTTACCAGGTACTTAAATACCCACCAACTTAATAATAACAAGGTTTGTGTATTTCAGCTTAACAGAGCGGCCAGTGCAGTTAATATCCTGTAGCCCTATACAAGCTTATGTACAATTAAATATTAGGACTTGAACTACAGTGGCTTGGGGAAAATTCTCCATGTACAGCGTAGGGGCGGCCACTCGGTGGCGGCCTGGACAAGAGTTGTCTTCCGCGCTGATTTTGAACCGGCTTCTCTATGATGCGTCAAAGTAGCGAACCCATGCACCCCTCCCCATGCGAACATTTGCGAGGTGCTTCATCGTCAAGGGAGGCCGAACAGCGCCCAGTAAGCGTGGTTATACGGTACTCAGAGTGTGTTCATGACGCCACAAGCGTTTAAGACTACAAATCAGGCTACATTGTTTGGGGAGGAGCAACAAACTCAGCTATTGTTCATTTGGAAACCACACAGAGAACCATCTTAAAGGTTATACTAAAAAAACACAGAATGACTGACACAGACCAAATATTCAACATGTTCGACGGACTTGATATACGACAATTATACATAAAAACACTTCTTAACTATATCTTTGACCAAAAACACAAACTCCAACAAACACAAACCATTAATAAGTTAGACAAACATACACACAAAACTTAAAAACACCGACGATAAACACAAGCTTTGGACAAAGACATCACAAATACCAGGCAATAAAAGCATTCAACCATCTTTCACTCGATTTAAAAAAAGAAGAAAACAAAAAACTTTTCACACTCAAAATTAAAAGATGGATTAAAGAACAAAAAAGGCAACTTTACAAAAAAATCACAACATAAAAAATAAAAACACATAGACATAAACACCATTGCAATACTCACTAATATATAAAACCCTTTTACTTTCACTATCGGTTTATATGTATCTATCCTATTTATATAGTTTTATTTTATTGTTTTATTTTAGTGTTATTTTACTCTATTTTATTTTGTTCTATTTTACTTTCTTTTAATTCTCATATGTTATTATTGAGTTTCTTTTTTTCTTTAGTTTTTATTTTATATGTATCTTAAATTAAAAAAAAAAAAAAATCATATCAAACTGTAAAATGGGGTCCTCAGCACGGGTAAAGCACCCAGTGAGGCCCACATTAGTCAAATATGTAACACACATGTATAAATCAGGTGAATCAAATAAAAATATAAAAAAAAAAAAAAAAATCATACATTTTTTTTTATTTCAAAAAAGGAATTCTACAATTTGTCTAAAAAAATGTCACTATATAAATAACAATTCTTTTTTCAAAATTTATTCATCCAAGTAAGCAGGTATCAAAATATTAAAATATTTATTTCATACCTACTTGAAAAAAAACCATCATGAAACAATTTACAGACCAAGTGCAAAAAGGTCTCGTTAAAACCCGTCAGCTTGGTTCAATATATTCGCACCTCACAATCCGGAAGCCTCGGTTTCGCGCGTAAATTCTGAAACCGTCACTTTGGATCGAGATTGGAAAATATCTATGTAAGATAGCTTTCATATTCCGAAGCCAATTAGAAGCATTATTTCTTTCTCTTTCTGGTTAAAAGAAGAATACATATGTTTACATGAGAGAAAGAGAGATATATAGCTTTTAAAATGTAAGGTCGCTCGGGACGTTTTGGTCTTATGAAAGTATAACGCGATTACGTGTTTTGGGATGTATTTATTCCTAAACAAGCAGACGGGTTAAAACAGTATTTCGCTACGTTTATAATTAACTATAACGGCCCTTCTCACCAACTCAAAAACGAGAAGAGATTTTTCACTGAGTTGGGTAATCAGTTTAAAAAAGCATTGTTTTGTAAACAGCCATATACCTACGTAGGTATATTATATAAATAAATCTATTATACTCGTACCTACATAAGATTAAATAAAAAATAATTTTAATGGATTTTCGATAGGTCCATTCACACTAATAATCAGAGAAATGACTTTACGAGATGTGGACTTAGTTGCGTTGACGCTGTTGATGTTTAATAATTTATTAGTATGTGAGCTCACCATTTCAGAGTTTTTCTTGATACAGAACAGATAACGTCATTTTTATGGTCAATTAAACGAAGAGCTACGACATTACAAACTAAATAGATTTTCAATAGATGTAATACAACGTCTCTTGTGTCAAGCGGTATTTTGTTCCTAGAAGTCAAATAATCGCTTTATTTTTCCGTCTTCGCGGCAATTTTATTCCGCGAGGCTTAGGACAAAATGTCGACAGAAGAGAAAATTAAAGTCATGAATGGAGGCAGCTGGATTCTGATGGACGGGGGTAATTTAATCCCCACAATAAGATTTGTAACCGAGCAGAACAGGAGTACAGAACATGCTAGAGAACAATAAACCAGGTACTACTAAATTCATAACGTCACTTACGTTCACATCGTTTTATACATTTTATTATTTACAAAGGTCATCTTCTAAAAGCTTTTGTTTGAATAAATAAGAGGAGAGAATACAAAAACATTGGTATTGTAATCATCATCAATCATCAAACAGTATTAATAGGCTTGCGTCTGCGTGGTTGAATTTAAGAACTCGGCTTCGGGAGCATGTCTGCCGCCGCGCCGTACGCGCAGCCCCATATAAACATCAGTGTACATGAAATTTCAAACAAAGCTACCGTTCTGAATTCAAGATTTCGTCAAAGGATGGCGCTACTTCCGTTAGCAGATCACACGAGAACGTGCCCCCCCTAGGTAGGTATAAGTACTACAATTTTGTAAATTTGAGTATCTCTACCAGAATGTCTACCGATATGGAAAGATTGACGGTAATACTTAGTTGTGAATTGTGAATAATAGTATCACGCGGCTATATATTACAAATGACGTCATTGCCTGTCCCGGTAACTAGCTATCACAGGATCACAGCGGATCCGAGGAACGGGCTATTTTTGGAACCATATCCTATCGGATTTATAAAATGGTCACCAACACTAACTGGGCGAAGCCGAACCAAAAACAACCTTAGAAGCAAAAACCTGCGGAGCGGGTTTTTAACTGCTATCAATTAATTATTGCGGCAAATACATATTGTGTTTTAAATGGTAATTGAAATTATTAAAGAACTTTCATATCGTATGCAGTGTGATGACCGTGTGCGGTAAGCTCCTGATATTCTGGTCATCCAATCTAATGATGGATACATTTTCCTCTTTCCAGTAGAGGGCGTAGTTACAATAATAAGTCGTGGGTAGACTATTGATGTTTATTCCGAGAATGTACAATGGTTCTTATTAGGAAGTCTAAAGGTAAAGAGGACGAATGGACAACAATCACACCTTATGTACATTACTCATGCTGTCTCCCTCATACACGCTTGTCCCTTTCATACCGTAGAGCCTCGATGACACACGGCGAGTTTACAAGCTACTATCTGGGAAATTCACTATCTGTTAGTAAACTCGCCCAGTGTCATCGTGTTACTTGCTAACTAGCAGCGAATAGCAGATTGTTGACAATCTACGAAAAAAAGTTGAAAGGTCGTCAACTTTACTCGCCTACACGCTTGCTCCGCTTGCTCGTGATTGGTTTATTTATGTTTCCAACATGGCTTCCGATAAACAGCGTCAAAAATCTGAAGAATTAGTTCACGCAGGCGTCGTTATTCTTGTTACTGGCGCTAGCAGCGGACTCAGTTTCCTAAGCTTCGGAGCGAGTGGACAGTTTTGTGTGTCAACATGACAATCTCACTCGCCGATTTACCCGCTTTTAAAACTTAGGGTACGATCAGGTACAAAGCGGGTTTCGGTTTTCAGATTAACGGCGTTCAGTGCCCTGTTCCACCGGCGGCAGTTGACGCCGAGATGTGGACAAACAGAACGCGGATAAAATTTGCGCTACCTGCGCGGTAGCCTGACAGCAGCTGTCAGTTTTACGAAATGTCGAGTTCGTAGACGACGATTATTTACTCTCCGAGAATCCTTTCTTAAAATTAAGGAATAAAACAATGGTATTTGGTAATTGGTATCTTTAAATATGAAAAAAAAAACCTCAGAAGAACATGATAATATGTTAAGTACGTGCCTGAAAGAAATTCACTTGTGACATTTGAGGTTATTTCAAAATTTTATCTTTTTGATTTCATTCCATCACTTGTCAACAACATTTCTGGTGGTATGGAATGTATTTCTTTTATCCCGGATTGGCGATTGATTGAAAATAGCGGCAATTAACAGGTCGCTCATTTTGATATCAGATTCTGACCGGCGTCACCGGCGAGCAGGAATTAAGAATTCATTCCGGTAAAGCTTATCGGCGCCGCCTTGCGCGGACATAAATCTGAACCTGCCTTCACTATGTTCGGCCTGATACGTTGACATACAAACATTCTTGTCAGCACGCCTGCGCCAGTCGGCCGCCCATGCGCCGACTAATCAGAAAACCGAAACCCGCTTTGTACCTGTTCGTACCCTTAGTAGATAGTAGCTTGTAACTCGCCGTGTGTCATCGAGGCTTAAGACATAGTTCACCACATACAGTAAGTATTACCTGTATATGATGGATGCCCAAAGTTTGAAACGTGTCTCCACCATGAAGAATCTTGGAATCATGTTTGATAGCAGGCTGACATTTCAAGCTCATGTTGAGATGGCTTGTAGCATTGAGAATGCTGGGCGTTGTTCTGCGCACTACAAGGAATTTTAGAGGTACCCGGGTTCTCATAATTCTATTCAATTCCTTAGTAAGGAGTAGACTTGAAAGTTGGGACGGTAATTTGGAGTCCACACTAAGTAAAGTATTCCCGCATGTTGGAGAGAGTTCAGAAGAAATTTCTGAGATTTCTCTACATGAGGGAGTATGGCTATTACCCGTGGCTCTATCCTACAGACTTTCTTTTGGGTTGCTTCTTACGTCTTAAAAAGAAAATTACATAAGTATGTTGTTTTAGAGATGGCAATAATACCATTTAAGTGGAGTACCATAATATTAAAAAAAAGGGAATTGATTAATTGTTTTTCTTCTTCATATTTTCATTTATTATTTTTCTATGAAGAAGCAAGATCATCTTTCTACCGACCGTAGTTAAGATATCTGTCGGACTAACCAAAATACGCTAAATTATACTGTAAATATTTCTTATTCTGCAGAAAGTACCAGCTGTTCTTGTGTTTACATAAAATGAAAAACAAAGGATTACCATACCCCCAGTACGAATTAAATATCTGAATTGACCACAAATTCAATTCGCCTTTCTACTTGCTACTTCAATGCGGGCAAAAAAGAAGAAAACAGATGCTATCTACTGTACTGTTGCTGGTTTATTTCAAAGACTTGCAGGGTTATTAAATATAATTTCAATGGTAAAAACCGCTTTAGAAGCTGCTCGGTAAAAATTCTGAAAAGATCAGCGTTAGTGCCTTATTTTAATTGGAAGGATGTAAGTCCTTAATGAGTGTATTAAGCATTAAAAGATATCTGAAAGAAAAAGATAATCATTCTGGTAGCATTAATTAGTCTTCCATGAAATCTGGTTCAATAAACTCCATTTTTATTTAAACATCGGAACGGATTTTGTGAAAAATTCAGACAAGCGATAAAGCCTACCTACCTATTAATATAATAGTTTTAACAGAAAATTTATGTCAAATTTAGAACTGATTATAAGGACGGATTATTTCATAGAATTATAACAATTCATCAAATTTCAAGATCTGTAAAAGTTCCATTCAAGTTCTGCTATCATCCAAGTACTGTGAACTAACCGGGCCACGATGAAATAATAACAGAACTTTCACAGAACTTTATTTTTTATTTTTTATATGAATACCGCACAAGAGTCCCAACTGCTCCCGTCTGAAGCCAGTGAGACTATGGCATCCCCAATAGAGGTATGTTGTTAGGCTGAAGGTAGAGGGGAGGGGAAGGAGATAGGGAAGAGGAAGGTGGAGAAGTACCTGGCTATTCAGATCTGGTCACCAAACACGGCTAATGCGTTTTCAAGTGACGTTTCAATTCTGAATGGTGGTCTTACACCAGGGCGATACTGAGAGTATCTTCCACTCTGGAACGTGCCGCAAATATGCTATATATTATTTTAAATGAATAAATTGTGATATAACACAAATGAATCAAATAAAATTTATTTGCCATGCCGGGATTCGATCCCGCGACCTTCGGTGTGCGAGTCAAGAGCCTTACCGTTGGACTACGGCTATTACATTTTAACTTTGAAATATTATGAAATTATCTAATTCTCAAATTCCTATGTGTTTTTTCACGGGTCTGCGCTGGTTTAGCAATAAAATAGAACCTAATATTAACTCAACTACTAACAAAAAGTACGTTTTTTTAGTTACTTTCGTAGCATTTAACATATTTTTTTGTAAAAGCAAAAATAAAAACCCACAAGCCTTTGAAGATCTTTTCAACACACGAGAAAAATGATCGTTTTACATAAAATGACCAAAAAACTGGTTGAAAATCTCAGAATTCTTTTTCATCTGATTTCTGTATCCATTTAATTCACGGTCTGTGATCTGAGTAGGAAATAATAAATAAAAAGGTAATTGGTAGATATCCCACATAAAGGCTAGGGGATTCAGTTCATTCGAAACCTGAATAAACGTATATAATATTACTAACGGTGTAAGAGACCCTACCAGGAATCAATTCGACACAAGAAACATAAATAAAGTATTTTCTGGTAATGTATCTGTATATAAAATCTATCAAACGAGCGATCGGTACATTAGTAAATGAATGTCCTGTGTCAAAAGGACACTACTACCAGGCATTGAAATGTGGTTAGATTTTTTTATAGATATTATTTTTAAATTCTAATAGTTTAGATCAGTGTTATCATTCATTTATTCTGAGTAAACTTACACAGAAATTAGTAAAATTATTGTACTTTACCGCCGCCCAGGAAACCATTTATTGTATAACCAATACCCCTGCAAAAGGTGAGGCTCGTCTAGGTTTAGCGGCGGATACTTTTGCCCACCTACTGCGTGGCGGGCCGGATCTGGAGACCTTTTAACCTCTCCTACCGGACTCTCTCCACCGCAGTGGGAGGGATGGATTCATACGTTCGTCTGAACACAATGACCCTCAGATTACTTCCCACCCTCATACCTTTTTCCTTCCCAAAACTTCCTCTCCTTCCTTTCCATAAAAATACCATCTGCACAGCATCCCCAAAGAAGACATAGTTTTTTCCTCATTGTCTCATGTGTGGAGATAATGTAAATAAAAATCTATAAAATTTACAGACATTACTTTAAGCCGCCGCTACCAGAATTTCTACCGATTTCTTACGGGTAAAACATTTGAAGTTTTTAAGCTCTTAAAATTTTTTTATTTTTTAAGATAATATCTATACATTCCCCACGTCGAAACGTAAATTATATGAAATACCCTCGAAAGTATTATTATTTACAAATCACGTGTAAGAAAAAATTCACAGTGTTTCTTTAAATGCTGTTTTAGACAGCCCCCAAGAAATTTTTGCTCTATTTTAAACGAGTCGTGTTTTATTAAACATTTTCACAATTTTCGCTTCAATTTTACAGTTTTTAATATTAGCGCACTCTCTCCAACATTCTTAATTACATATCTCTCAATATTCTTCTTTTTGAGCGGGGATGCAGCGCCCTAAGTTTACGATAATTTATATTTTTCAATGTTTTTAATAATTTGAAAGATTTATCCAACAGTAAATTTCTGAAAACAAAATGACAGCATGTTCGCAGATATATCTGAAAATAGATGTTTGAACTATAGACCAGCAGTTAATATCGTGGTATTTAAACTTCCTGAAGCGAAACTAGTGCAGTTGAAAAGTACAAACCATACGTAATAACAAAACTCATATAAAATGAGTGACTCAACGTGAAATAAAACAGCGCTGTCAGCAACACTAGACGAACTAATAATTTCACAACGGCAAAATAAAATACTGATATGAAATATAGCTTTCGGAGTCGCAATTAATCAGATTATACAAATTAATGTGAGATTTTGAGACTAGAACAATCCTCGCTTCTGCTAATGAAGTGTGCTTCAGAATATGATTACTGCCAAATAAGACTGACGTCGAATCGTTAACTTAATGCCATCTGTCGTTGAAAGTTGAGGGCTTGATCTGAATTGAACTTCAAAATTAATGATCATTAGACACGTACAAATTATACGCAAGTAAAGGACGACAAAAAATAATAACTCAACGGCGCAAAAAACAAAAAAAAAAACATTGAAAAAATGTGAAAGTTTTTTACACCGACTTAAAGAGTTTGAAATTTAAGAAAAAATATATTAATATTGCACCTGCTCTTAGTGCTGTAGTGATGCTTTGTGTATTTATACACCAATCTGCAAAGGTTTAAATAATAAATTTGGATGAAAGTCATGTTTGTAACAAAAACAATGAGAATCTCCATCCCACATGTCTTATTTTGGATTTGCATTGGAGTCAGAGTATTTGCCTGCGGTCTTTTGCGTAGATTCTCATACATAAATATGGGCTTTTCCCCTACAAAATGAAGGAAATTCAGAAGCCAAATTATCACGAACGGCAATTCTCTTCGATGGAAAAAAACGAATTCCCAAATTTGCGGAATGAATTTCATTTCCTTTATACAATATTTCACAGCGAAATTTTCATTCAATATTTTTAATCAAATGATGCAGAACTGGATGAAAGAGGAAAGTAAAATATTATGGTATCAATTATGATAAAGCTTCTTGAATAGAAAAATGAATGTCTGCTGAAAGAATCTAGAATATTTAAGGGTTGGATTTAATAAAAACACGATGGATGAGGTTTATAGACACTTCAAGGTATATGGAGGAAAATTCTGCAAATTGAATGGCATTTCCTGAAGCGATTGAGGAGATATATGAAGGTAAGCGTGGAAAAACGTGAAACATTTTGTTGGCAGAAAATCGTTCGCCAGGTATTGAAATATATATCGATTGTCGTTTAGAATATATAAGTAGATATTGATAAATAATGTTATTCTTTATTTCTACTTAACTTCTCGTCAGAGGCAGTTATTTTTTTAAATTTATTTTAGAGAAAGTTGACAGCAAATCAGAGATTACAAAACAATACAAAAATAAGATGTTAATTATGCCAATTATGAACTTTCCACTGATGATAGGTAATGATAAAGTATGAAATTGTAAGGGTATTTTCTTAATTAATTTATGTTTTAGTTACAATATATAAAAAGGGGGGGGGGAACATAGGAATAGGATTAAGAGGCAAAGGACGGGAATATTTAGGGATTGAACTTTCTAGTTTGAGTCATGTTGCTTGGTGAGTTTTCGTTTTATGTCACGAAAAGTCGAGTTAAAAATGACAATGTGGTAATAATTTAAGTTAAATGGGTGTGAGGATCTGTAGAAAAATGAGTTCTGTTTGGAGTTGGTCTTGCAAAGAGGGAGATTAAAGGTAAGCGACTGCCTGCTGCGATTTGGAACATGGAATGATAGGCGTTGAAGAAGATCAGGACAATCGATTAAGTTATGTGTAATTTTAAATAACGTTACCGAATCTGCTATATTTCTTTGTCAAGTTAACATCTGTATTTTGAAGAACTTCGCAGAGTCTTCATTACCAACATGAGATCGAAAAGAGCGGAAATTGAGGTAAATTAAAAATCTATTTTGAACGCTTTCAATTCTATTTTTGTGCACTGCATAGCCTGGGTTTCACAATTGAGATGCGTATTCAAGGATACTACGAACATAATATGAAAAATACAGTGCTTTGAAAGTAGTAGGGTCTTTTAAAAATTGTTTACAGGAGCTGATTATGAAACCAAGCATAGAAGATGCGTTAGTGACTATATGGTCGATATGTTTATTGAAATTCAGTTTACTATCAAATATTGTTTCATAACGCTGATGGATTTCATACGTAGGTATTTGTGTTCCAATTTACCATGCAGATCGGAGGAATCCAGAAGTTAAGTGTACTTACCTATACGGTGGACAAGTCAAGTACCGCCAGTCTATCAACAACCATCGAAACAAAACGTAACGTGACATTTCGCTCGACGTTGAAATGTTATTTTCTGTCAATCGGAAGCGTGTAATGTGAAGTATTATATCGCCGTCTTTACCGAATGCTTCGTGTGAACCGCTTCATCCTATCGTGACTCAAACTATATCGTGGTTATAATAACCGAACAATCTTATCGTACACCTTTGATACACCTATGACCTCCGCCGAATGAAGATCAAGCTACGAGACACAACAGTGAGTATTGCTTAATTGTGTATACCGGATCTTGTTTGGTGATTGGGCATAATTCTATCGAAATCCATAAGCGTTTCATTTAGCAAGGAATAACCACAGGTTATTCTAAACCCCCGTGCCATCGTGCATGATTCAAATATAATACTATCTATCAGGTATCTACTGGTAAGCGTTATTAAAACATGTGGCTATTTGTTATGTGTTACTGATCGAATTGTGTATGGAACAAACATTGAAACGTTTTGTTGATGAAATACAATAATCCAGTTACTGAAGCACATTTGAGTCTCGATTATAATACAACACATATTAAATAACTTCATTTCTACTCACCCCAAGCGCCTACCTTCTGTGGTTAATTAATTGTATCAAATTATGTTGCTGGTTGCCATTCTACGGATCCAATTTGGTAGGTTCATTAAAAAAAAACTCGGAAAGAGAGGATCAGTCAGCAATTGATACATTTGACGCATTACCTGCAGTGTTCTTCTTCGACACGACACAAAAGTTATACACAAATTAAGTGAATAAGTAGCATAATGAACTCCTCGGATAGTATGAACACGAAAGAAACATAATACTTTATTTATTAAATTATTACACCATTTACATTTGATATCGGTACGTACCTATGTTAACATTGCATTTTAAGAGAGCGAAGGAGGACCGTATAATCGGATTTCTTCGGTGGAGAAATGCCAAGAGTTGTCCGCTCGCGGCCGCGACGCTAGACGCGAGTATTGTATTGAATGAAATACTAACTTTTATATATTTATTTATTTAAAATTTACGGTTCAAAGTGCCATTTACAAACATGTGATTATTTCATATTTTTCAAATAGTTGTAGTACTTTGAAGAAAAGAAGTTTTTTTTTAAATTACACATAACCATAGAAAAAGAAAATAAATTACCAACAACTTAATGAAAGCATTAAAAAGAAACAATAAAAACAAAAAACTTGTTATATAGTGACCTCGTTAAAATATGTTTGTAAATATGCTGAAATGTTTGATTAGTACAGCCTTGTATTTCAGTAGGGAAATATTAAAAAAATATCAGCAACATTGGCATAAAAATAACCGATGGTGTGTAAGCTATTTAATACAGAATTGTAGCCTGAGACCAACATGTAGTTGTCACAATAATACATACTTAGGTAACCTTGATCTAATGGTAGGTACATGAAAGTAAATCAACTTTAATATATCAGGGTTATCCAACTGATAATTTAAAATTATATTTTCTTCCGTCACTTAACTTCAACAATTTCAAAGAATGTAATAAAAAATCATAATTTATTGATGCTAAAGGAATTCCAAATCTAAAATTAATACACCTCAAAAATTTGCGTTGGACTCTTTCAATGATACTAATGTGATTAATAATTATTAAAGACAGGTGACCATATTGTAGAAATATATTCTAGAATGCTCCTAACGAGAGAATTTTCAATACGAGTAGGAATGCATTTATATATTACATTTATATATTATATTTTTATTTTATATTTTACATGTACCTAGCTGGATTTTATTGTTTATTACTGCTAATTTGTATTTTCCTAAAAAAATACTTTTTTTATTTTTCTTTCTTACATTTATATGTTATATTTTTATTTTACTTTATATTTTACATGTACCTACCTGGATTTTATTGTTTATTACTGATGTATACCTAGAATAACACTTATATCTGATATTGTACCTAATATCTAAGTAACTCCCCCAATATGTACCATTATTGTTAATTATTATTGAATCCATTAATATGAAATTATGTACACGCAACCTGCCAATTTGACTGTCCAAAAACGGGAAACCTTCCTAGTTGGACAGTCAAAGCTTCCTTTTATATTGTTAAATCTTGTATGTAATAAATGTAATAATAAATAAATAACAAATAAATAAATGCGCTATGATTATCATAGTATTTCAGAAAGTCCTTTAATAGGTTGTACAATAAATAATATTAAACGTCTCATTTCAACGTCTTAAATTCTATCCATTAATGTAATTACCAAACACCCTGTGTATTTGATATATATCACGAAATTGAACAATATGTCAGTGAATAAAGAAGTTTACGGTTCGCGCAGTTGTATTACATGTACTAAACGGCAGTTTACTATGTAGCGGCTGTAAATTTCACAATACGTATCTCTCACTTTAACAGTACAAATTTTACGATTTGAACAACGTCTGGAGATAAAGAAACGCCTTAAATACATTTTATTATGAAAGCGATGTTAAATAAGAACATGTTTCCATCTCCTTTATCACACGCTCCGTCTATCGTAGTGCTTTTGTGAGCTTTAGTTAATACATTTCAAGAAATAATTGAAAGTTAGTACTGATCGTTGTGTAAATATATAAACGGTTTGGTAGATAGACGTAAAGACTTAAAAGGTTTTAGATGAAGACATGTAAAACGTAACCAACTTTCTTTTGCATCGAAAGAATATTGAAGAAATGAGGATACAGAAAAAATGGTGTTAAAACCCATTGAACGTAGGAAGGTATTTCGAAAAACCGCGCGACAATTACCTTAACGAGTTCTGATCAAATATCGATGTAAAAACAAAGTGGTTGTTGTTTTACGATTGTTTTCATTTTACCAGATAATACATCGTATTATTCATCTATATTACATGATAATATTGTAAGCCCTTTTTTCCAGAATAGCTAACTAACTAAAAAAATTATAAGAAATCTCCCATTTTGGAAATAATTGTAAAAAAATATATTCATACAAAAATACACTGATTTTACGATTTCTACACAAATCTGATTACGTACCCAACATGAAAAAATACAATTCAAAAATTTTTTTTTAAAGAAATAATGACATTTATACTAATTTGAAAATGTAAATATAACTTTGGCAGCTGCCAAAAGCCACCCGCAAATTTCATAGAAAATTGGATAAGTTTTAAGATTTCACGGCTAAAAGCATTTTCATTATTTATTTTTGGGGTGTTATGCCGGGTTGCGCTACCTCCTTCTTTAGCCAACGTTTCGGACATCGTTGCAGTGTCCATCATCAGGGCAGATCCGGCAGATCACACATCTACCGGATCTGCCGGATTTGCCCTGATGATGGACACTGCAACGATGTCCGAAACGTTGGATAAAGAAGGAGGTAGCGCAACACGGCATGACACCCCAAAAACAAATAACGAAAATTCATAGAAAATTATTTAAAAATAATTCAGAGTAGCCACAATAATCAAATAGTACGTCGTAGATTGATATTGGCGCAAGCGATTCTGGCCTTGTCCTTTAAACAGTTTCTTTATACATAAGGGTTAAAATCGCGTTAAAAAAAACAAAAAAAGATGAGAGGTTATGGAGAAAATTTTAATTTCACTTCATCCAAAACATTTTGATGACTGTGAGGTAAGTGCGATCAAACGTGACCTTTTCTACAAATTCTTAAAAGTTTTACAATCACTCTGAATATAACGATTTATCCCATAAGTTTAAGCAATATAACCACCGTAAAGTAAATCAACCATCATAACACGGGCATGAGCCTAGCATGGTGGTCGAAAAATCTATAAATGATATAACCATTCAAATTAATTAATAAAGAAAAACAAAAAATATCGTAGTAGTACAATTAAAAATAAAGCACTACTTTTTAAGTTTGCATTGGTAGCCACATATATTACCAGAAAAAAGTAAGAGACACACAAAAGAACAAGCTTTAAGAATTCCTTCCTACGTTACGATCGATTTAAAGAATTGTGAAAAGTTGTTTAAATAAGGTTAAATTAAGAAAAACACCGCACACTTTAGTTATGTCGGTCTATTTTTATAGAATTAAGAGATTCAAACCATCGCTAGGTATAGGTTCTTATTTAAATTAATTCCAAATAAGAGTTAGATGGAATTCAATTCATGATCTTTCAACAAAAAGTCTGAGCCTTTTCGTTCAAGATTTTTGTTATAAATAAATAAATATTCTAAGAAAAGGCTACGTGAGTGGATCAGTAGATGGTGGTAGAATCAAAGAGAAAACATCAAATGAAATGAAATTCGGAGATGTTCAAAAAATAAAGGACGGTTGAACGGATCTAGTCCCAAGAAAAATGTATTATAGAAATAACTGTGAGGAAATGTAAGATTGCAAATGAGCTAACAAACTTTTACTTTCCAAATCTTCGGTGACAATTCGTTCACTGAGCCAAAAATAAGACATGAAGATTTTCAAATGATTTGCAGATTACATCAGAAAATGTAGAGCTTTAAATAAAAGAGAGGTCAAAAGGTCTTCCTCAACCAGTATCTCTCGATCCAGCCAACCACTCAGTACGTGGTCAAACGCATTCACCGCCGAGACCTAGCCAAACCTTATCCATTAAATCCGGGCACCATAACAGCAGGGTGTTGGTTAACCAATTAAGGGTTCCCGGTGCAGCAGTACACACACTCGACTCCCAAATTGAAAATACTGTAGTAATGTAGTGTACAAAAAATTGTATTACAGTATAATTTTTCATTCCTCTACAATATTATTTTTTATTCCCATGTCAAACTCAAGAGCTTCTCTTAATTGGCATAAAAATCACTAAATAAATTCTTAGTTCATTGTATTATGTATTATTGCATATCTTGGGCATGCTCGGTGTGAACCATCTACGGAAGGGATGTGCTCATTGTAACCCATTTCTTCAGACTGATTCGTGGATGGTTCGAAAACTCAACAATCATAAAGAGCATTAGTTTCTTTGTTCCCGATGGTTATCTCCGTCACCGACAGCAAATACTGTTTTATCTCCAGGCTTACAGAACTAACTTGCCAATGGTCATGCCAAACGGGAGAGCTGTCTTGTTAAATAGAATCACTTCGAATATCGACATGTTTAACATCAATAAGTCCAACTTAGATGGCAAGCTTTGTTGCTGTTAGTCTAACTGTCCTTCATTGATGTTTAAATTGCTTTCTTATCTAATCTTTATATTTTCTCTCTTTTAAAAACGCTTTGAATATTAATTTTGTTATGTTTTTAAATTAATAAATTGAATTAAATTGCGACAATATTATAATTTAAATAATAAAAAATACCAAGCCTTTGCCGATCGACATACCAAGCCTCCATCCGAACTTCCTTACTGGATTTACTAGTCATTACGTCTCCGTGATGTCACCGCGTTGGCTGCATTTTAGCCGCAGGCGATGCGATGCAACGGAGCTCGCGGTGACATCACGGGATAAACTGCATTCGGAAGTTTTATAATGGCGTAGTATTTTCGCCGGGATGACAAATTACTACTGCATTCTGGGATGCACATTTTCAGTTGCACGAAACAAGCCAAAAGTTATTCAATCTCAAATAAAATATCATATCATACCTAAAGGCTAATAACATTCATGCAGCTGAATCCGAAGTTATTGCTTAGGTCGCGGGACGGGTTGTTTAAACTTTTTTCAGTGACTCAGCAATATTATCAATTAGAAAACTCATTTTGAAACATTTTGAATATTCGTTTAAACAAATAAAACAGAGTTCGAAATTCGAAGTTTTGGTAGGAATTTGGCAAATGCTCAATTTTAGGATTAAACTACCCGGCCCTGTATTCCTAAAGTTGCTAATAACTCATGTTCTATCACACTATTTCTATGTTGATTAGAAACATTCACAATAAAAAGTTGAACAAATTTAAAAAATATATAAATCTGGCGGGTAACAAGGAAAAGTCTTGTTAGCAGTAAATAGTATTGTCTGACTTCAATGAAGAGTTCCCCTTATTTTTCGATATTATGGGTTTGTACAGTAAATTTATGATTAAACCTCAAATTAAAACAATTCATGAGAGTGACCGGACTACTCCATAAGGTGTCACTTCATCACCACTTTAAAAAGTAATGAACAAAAAATAAGTTAAATAGGTTACGTCAGGTAAGGGAACGTACGCATACTACGTGATCCACTTTTTGCAATTTTTAAACCCCCTCCCCCCTCGGTGACCACGTGTAGTATATTCCAAGACCCCCCCTCCCCCTACAGTTTTCACGTAATAATTCATAAATATGGTTTTGAATAGTTTTTTGCAAACAAAAAGTTTAAAAAATATTATTTGGCTTATATTTGTCTTTATTAATACGGCGCTTGCTGCGTGACGGCAAGAGTGCATGCTTACCTATAATTACAAGTGGAAAAAATATTACCAAAATAAAACTTATGTCGAAATATATTGTAACCAGAACTTAATTTAGATTTCTAGATTGAATAGGTGATAAAAACCTAAACCCTCTGCCCCTCATTGTGACCAAGCGTGGTATTTTTAAGATCCCCTCCCCACCCTAAACGGGTCACGTAGTATGGGTACCTTCCCTAAGGCTATGGGCTATTTTTTCATCATTTTTATTGACTTTCTAAGGGTGTTGAAAATGCCACTTCGTCGAGTTGTCATGGAGCCATTCTGGAGAAACAGCATGATTGTCTAACGAGTTTATTGATGAATTTTGAGTCCCGCGCAAGTGGAACCTAAATAATCCCTTTATCGCATTTGTGTACCTTTCTACACCTGAGCACCTTAAAGATCAGTCAAATTACTTTGCGGGGTTTGTAGACGCTTTAAATGCATGGTATCATGTGCTCCTGTTTATTTATTATATTTCATGTGCTCCCGTTTCCCATAGGACGCATCGTTTATAAATATGGTTCAAATTGTCATTTTGAAGATGAAAAATAAGTAGACTGTTAATAATTTTCTTTTTCTACCAAGCACAGGGCAGAGAGCATTTAGAAAACGGTTGGTAATAAACAGTTAATTAACCCGTCTGCTTGTTTAGGAATAAATACATCCCAAAACACGTAATTGCGTTATACTTTCATAAGACCAAAAACGTCCCGAGCGACCTTACATTTTAAAAGCTATATATCTCTCTTCCTCTCATGCAAACATATGTATTTTTATTTTAACCAGAAAGAGAACGAAATAATGCTTCTTATTGTCTTTGAAATATGAAAGCTATCGTGCATAGATATTTTACAAAGTGACGGTTTCAGAATTTATGGGTGAAACTGAGGCTTCCGGATTGTGAGGTGCGAATATATTGAACCAAGCAGACGGGAAAACATGTTAATTTGTTATACGTAATCACCGTGAAAAATACACACGTCAAGTTGATTCCTTAAAAGCTTCGTTTATGATATTTATCCATGTAAAAGAATTGTTAACTTTTTTTGACAAAACGGTTCAGATGTCAACTACGTAAGATATAAAAGACTAGAATAAAAAATAAAGCGTAGTTGAATCAAGACAGAAGTGACCAATAACCGGTGATATGCGGCCCGCTTTTCAAGATTTGTGGGCAACATTTTCACACCCGATTTTCTCCATTTCCTCAATACGAGGGGTGGTTTCCTGAAACCCGGAGGTGAAACACCAATAGGGTTGACAGAGAGGGTGAAAATCGTAAGTAATAATTCATTTCCGGCGTTCAATTGAGAGGTAAGTACAAGAAAATTGCTGTTTCTAGCTTAGAAATTACTCAATCGTAAAGTGACAGCCAAGACGATGAAAAATGGAATACAGTTCAACGAGGTGAAGTGGGGTCACATATATCGAGTGTAATGAGACACGTGACTTTTTGTGAATAAAATAAATTACATCTTTCGAAGGCAAAGAAGATCTCCGCAGAGCGCTCAGTTTCTGAATAATGAAATTAAAAATATTAAATCACGTAGAATCATGGATGCGAAAATGGTTGAATGCATGCATTAAAAATATTCTCAGAATTAGGATTAAATGAACTATAACTTATTTAGAAAATATTCACAGCTTAAAAAAATATAAATGGACAAGTTCTTTTTTTAACTTTATTAATTTATCATTACTGATTAATTTTAGATTTCAATATCAACCCTAATAAAAAAAACTTAATTAATAAAGTAAGGAATGTTCCACTTAACAACTCGTTAGATTAAATTTACTTTAACAATTAAAAATTAATAAACGAACGAATTAATAACATAACATTAATTAATAAAGAAAGGAAAATTATTTATTCCTACTATTCAGTATGTTTACAAGACCTGAACAATATAACACAAGCCAATAGCAGTCACAACATTATTAAAGAATTAAGAACACATTTACATGTAATGTGGGAAAAACAGATTTCAAAGTTTCCCACAAAATAGAGAATCTTTTGTAACAATTATTTTCTCAATAAATCAGTTTAAACGGTAGTAAACCATTTTAGGCTCTTTAATATTTGAAATTGGGCGAGGGTAAACAGAATTACATAAATAAGTTGTATTAAAGTGGTAAAACCTGTTTGAAAATGGCCTTGTAAGCCGAAAGGGCTGTCAAAATATTTAAAAAAATAAAATACTTGCGGAACTTAAATTGAATTCTCTCTACCAATCTCTGGCTGAATCCACTATCCGTTATGGACTTACTTCTTGGGGACATTCTGGCAAAACTAATATAAATTATATCCAAACATTGTAAAACTCCCTGACAAAATTATGAATCCCTAAGTACACTAATGAACACAGAAGTGACACTAAATTAATATACAAGTCTCTAAATGTTTTACCTGTCAGAGGATTATTGTTTTATAATATTATAAGTCTTGAACATGTTATATTGTCCGATTCCTAGTACAGGGAAAGAGTTTACCATAAACATAATACAAGATTCACTCAAAATGAAGGATTGGTGGTTCCGAAATGTACCAATAAATACGGTGAAAGGACCCTAAACTATATTGTACCCAAAATATTTAATAAACTACCAATAACAATCAAAAATAATAACATTTTTAATGGTAAAGTCAAATATAATCTAAGGAAATGGCTATTAGATAGGGATGATTTATATTGATGCCCTACCGAAGTCCTTGTATTCTTTATTGAAACTCACATTCGAAGGAATTGGTAAATTCTTTACAATTTTTGTAATACCTAATGTATATGAAACTTTTAATTTACTTGTAATTATATTTTATGTGTTCATACTAAATCAATTTGTACTTTTTTATTATATAAGGCTTATAGTGCTACTTACATGTATATACTATTTCCGTTATTTAAATAATCTGTTTAATTGATATTTAGCATCAAAATTCTAAAATTATATAATAATAATAATAAATTTGGACAACTTATATAGCGCTGTTTTTGCGAAAAATCGCCTCAAGAGCGCTGTATATGTATACAATGTTTGAAAATGTACCAATGTTGTCATTATGTACCTGCTGACAAACTACATAAGTAGTTTAGCGGGTTTAAATGTAAATAAATAAAAAAAAAAACATAAAAAAAACGTTGGCGGACAGATACGACACATTAATATTACTTTGTACGACGTAAAAATACAGCCAAACACTGCGGAAACAAGATTCTTTAATTGAGTACTATTCTACAGAAATAAAACAAAGGCAAGAAAAAACAACACGTCGTATTTCATTAACGATGTGATTCGTCTAAAAGAGGCAATTTATTTAGTAAAATAAATAGTTCACAATCTGCAGAAGCAAACCCGTGAAAAATATACGGAATTAAACGAGTTTTTGTTACTTCATTTCCACTCCATAATAACATAGAGTTTTTATTTTTTATTTTTTTATATATATATTTTTTTATTTATTTTAGCATATAAAATATAATATACATTTAGATAATGTAATAATTTGCGTACAAGTTCATGTTCAAATATGTTAATACCACTCTTCCATAGAAGCTTTAGCTTGTGTCTGGAAGAGTAGTGTACATTTTTTTATGCTATATTATGTTATAAGTTCTTAAATTACAATGTGAATGTAAAAAAATAAGTTGTAAGTTCGGTGATATGTAATTATAAGTATTTATCTACTAATAAACAATTTTACTATTAGGATAATGTATCTAGAATTATTGTAATTAGTCGTTGAAAACAAAACAACGTTCATTCGGTTACACTAATATCATTCAGAAGAAAATATTTATAGACTTAAGTTTTATTAATAACTCTAAAACCAATAATTTTGTGCGCAAACCATTAGAGAAATCTTGAATGAAAATGAAAAAAGCGGAATAATCTTGTTCTCATTTGAAATAGGAAGACACGTGAAAATCAAATTCTCTGATCAGAAAACTGATTGCAAACAGCAAAGTGAATTCTATTTACGAATTTTACAACAGTCAATAAATATGTAGTTGCAAGTAATAAAATATTGTAATTTAAAGAAAATTTGCTTTGAAATATTGCTCAATCACATGCTTTATTTCTTTATTTGCTTTATATAAGTAAATATGTAACGTATTTTAAAATTTTAGATAGTAAAATAGCTTGTAATAGGTGGAAGAAATTTACTTAAATGTATATCAGATAAACCAGATACTTACGTATAAACTCCTTCCCCATTTCTATATGCGGCTAGCTCCAGTAAAGGGTAGGTGCATGATAATTAAAAACCAATAATGAAAGAGATAAGTACAAGATATAAAATAGGGTATTTATTGCGATAAACAACAGGGACTTGATCGGTAAAATTAAACAAAAGGTGAAGACTCTAAATTATTAGATAATATCTCGGGCCGTGTACATTATCAATCGAAGATTGATGAATGTTAGACGATAAGTTATAAGTGGGTAGAACGCAAGTGTGCAAGTGTTGAGCGCCATTGCATTTTTATAGAATACAAAAACTAAACTGGTAACCTGAGAATTAAGAAAATAATATAACGTTACGATTTCCATGATGCGAAGATATGATGACATATGATGAATATAATGTTGCGATCTAAAGCGCCAATGGTTGGTCCCCCAGCAGCAGTAAGCACCTTCCTTCCGTGGTTTGGTTTCTTGACTGACATTAGCCGCGAGCCGAGTCTCTGCACAGATGATAAATGAAACGGGATGACACCTCTCAAAACGCCAGTACTTATTCCTATGAAATCGGGGTGAGAAGGTCCGTGTGAAATCAACCCGTTGCAAGCTATTTCGAAGATTCACATCCCATGGTAAAATTATATTGCTAAAGGTGGTGACCGAACAACTCGGAATGAAACCAACTCAGAACCATCCCAGCTAAGTGATAAAAAAACATATAAAAATTTGGTTAAGTAGGTTACCTTGGGTTAGGGTTATCGGCTAATTTAAAATTATTTTTTTCATAGCTTTTAATGACTTTTCAAGGAGGTGTTGAGTTGACTTTATTCTCAGTTGGTATGGAACCGCGAAAGGTATTTGCGTTGACTTGAAGACAAGTTTCTAAATGCCAAAGCTCTATTAGTTCAGAAGGATTACCGCTCCTCGTGACTCCATATAAGTGATTCTCAGAAGTTTACAACAGAGTGTTATTGGAAATTAAAACTTACACAGGACTTATTTGTAAGTTTTGCCTAACTTACAGCTACAATATCTACGGACACACGAATACGAGTTTTCGATTAGAATAGAACACGTATGTGTAAGGACTAAGTAATAATGAATTTAATTATATATGGGACCATAATTTTGATATGTTAAATTTCAAATTTAAATAAAAGGGAAGACAGGAGAAACCTGTAAGTTTCCACAAGAGGAACTGATAAAAAAGAGAAAAATGAAATGGACTAACGAGCGAAAAATGTACTATTTGCGAAAGCTTCTACGTACAAATGAAGTGAAATAAGGAAAAATGTGTATGATAGTGAAATGGAACAAGGCGTTGTCTAGAATGAAAACAAATTGGTTGAATTTAAGGTTCCCTAATTTAAAGATAACCGAATTTAGGAGAGAGTGGAAAGTCATGTATGAAAACGTAGAAAGAATATGGTGAAGATACCATACCATTGAATTCATAAAGTGGTTTCAAACAAATTACAATACGTTGTAATTTAGTATGACAAGCCACTTAGTAAATGATTTCGTAGAATAATACTATTTGTATAACATAGAATGTTGAATTCTTTCTTTATTATTTGAATAAGTTATAACTAAGGTTGAGATAACGGCCACGGACCTAACTGTATGGGTGGAAGTTAAATATTATCTATGTATACAAAAATTAATCCCTGTTTCCCTTGGTCACGTCATAACTTCAGAAAGACTTATTACCTATTTTATTCATCTTTTATTTTAAGTTTTCTAATACTTCGTAGAAGGTTCTTAAGGAAAGAAAAATTAAGAAAATTGCGCAGAAAATTGAATAATTTCAGAAAACTTAACGACTATTTTAACTTTGCACGTTTGACAGTTCACGCGTTTGATGGATGTAAATAATTTAGTTGGCAGCTGTGTTTTTTTTTTTTTTTAAAGAATTGTCTATTATTATAGATATTTTAAATAAGTACCTACCTATGTTAGGTACCAAATTGGATTGATTATTCTTATAACATACAAAAATGAATATTTGTAACACATGAAAAATGAAAATTTGAATAAAAAAATTGTAACACGCGAGCTGTTTCAAAACTGAATGTACTAGGACTGAATATATGGAGCGCGGGAGGGGGGTTGGCGGGACGGGGGAGCGGTGAAGAGGAGAGGGAAGGCCGGGAAGGTGGAAGGGCTACGCGGAAGGGAAGGGGATGCGGGAGGGGAACGGGACGCACGCGAAAGGACATGCAGGGAGAAACAATTTATTTCTTTGAATGTGGCATTGCAACGCATGCCGGGAGCCAGCTAGTGTCTTAGACTGGTAAAGTGCATTTTACATTTATTATTAAATGCTCTTATAAAAGGTTAATAATCTAAAAAATCAATAGCGCACAACACATACATGCCACTCCCGATAATATATTAAGGAATGTAAGTGTTAATAAATAATTATTCGATTACATTTAAAAAATATATATTAATAACCTCGTTCGTGTTGATTCAGAAGTTGCGAGGCCAATTTCTAATGACACACGAAATCATATTGTATCCACATAAATATTACTCGTATATTAAATAGAAACAAGCAATTAAAATTGCTGCTAGGCCCGGCGGGCGGCTTTTAGTTCGGCTTCGTCCAGTTTGAGTGTAGGTAACCATTTTATAAATCCGATAAGAACTGTTTCCAAAAATTGTCAGTTCCTCGGATCCACTGCGATCCAGTGACAGCTAGTCACAGAGTTAAAGTAACCGTGACAGGCAATGACGCCATATGTAATCTCTCCATATCCGGAAAGATACTTAAATTCTGTAAATCCGTAGTAGTTATACCTAGGGGAGAAACGTCCACATGCGAGCTGTTGACGGAAGTAGCGATATCTTGTGTCGAATTCTTGAAATAGAAACCGAATTATAACAGTAGCTTTGTGTGAAATTCTGCGCAAACAGATGTTATTTGTGGCGCGGCGCGTATGGCGTGGCGTCCGACATGCACTCGTAGCTGGGTTCTGAAATTCAACCACGCAGACGCAAGCCTATTAATACTGTTCGATATCACAGTGCGGCGAGTGAGTTTGTTTTGTTTATACAAATCTACAGTTTTATTCTTAGATTGATGAAATTTTGTACACTTGAACTTCAAACCTCAAGGAAGGTCGTTCTCTACATTAGATTTCGAAAAACCACTCCCATTTTCTTTTCCCGCCCCTTAATGCAGGGTAAAACGTAGACGACGTGATGCCGGGAACATCAGCTAAAGTAGTAATAAATATATTCGTGCAGAATGCAGCAGGTTAAGGTTTTGATATTTTATCCGATATTGAAGTAAAAAATACATCTGAAATAACAACCGTCGCGTCGTAGGGCAAAGTTTACGGTTGTTTCTTTCCAACCTGTATTGTATTGAGATAATTTTCTTAAAATCGACTCAAATATCAACAGGAAACTGGATTAAAAAAACAACCTGATTCTATAGAGTGCCTTTTCAAAAGTTTGTTTGATTTATCATCAAATTCTACTACCAACGAAAAACAGAATTAATTTTCGCTGTGACTTGAATTTCAAATCGTCATCAATCTTAAATTCCTTTCATACGACAGGAAAGCGAAGAAATAAAAAAAAAGTATTACATTAGAGAAAGGTACCACCTACCTATCATTATTGTGAAATATTATTAAAGGAATTCCATAAAAGAAATGGAAGACTGGAGTACAAAGGGTTGGTAATAGGAATTGAGACTTTTTTATAATATTGACAAGTTTGATATTGTAAGAACTTCTTTGAACTAAACTTGTCGCAGTTTCGGCCTTCAATTATAATAAAATTTAAAACTCTTTCAATAGTACCTACGCCCACTAACGATGATTTATCTGTGACTGTTTACAGTTAAAAGTTTTTACAAAATGTTTAGTTTTTTGAAGCATATTATAATGTATATTTTTAAAGCCCAGTTATTTCGAAAAAATCTAATCTAATATTGTCATCAAAAGGCCATTCGGAGCCATTTTGTTTTATTGACATTTGAAAGGTCCTCGTTAAACGCCGATTCTAAGTAAATTTTGGATTCCTATCAAATTGTAATAAACTGATAAACCTAACAACACGCTAGTAGTCCTCTTCGGCTGTTCACAAATTGTTCAAATGCCGAAACGGACATGGAATCGGCATTTAACGGAAACCTTCCTACTGTCAAAAAAATTAAATGGCGCTGAATGGTCATTTGATGTTAATGTAACATTTGAATTTCTGAGAAACGACCCGTTTTTAGTATGTAAAAACTTAACTACATCGTTATAAGTACTCACCTGTACCAAAATATAATACTTTTGACCAAATAAAAAACATTTTCAAAAATGCTTCAAAAACAGTTTTCAAACAATGCTATGTTTAGAAATTTACAACTGTTATAAATAAAGATAATCAGGGAGAGGATTTAAAAAGCAAACAAAAGGTTGTTGAGTTTATTGACTTAGAAATGTGTTAAGGATATTTTTCTCCCCTTCTGTAGGAAATTACTTCTCCGAAAAAATTGCTTTGAAAAGATTTATTCGATTATATATATAAGCGGGCATTTTTATAGGAATCAAATGACTGCATTCTATGATTAACAACCACAATTATCTCAAATTTAACGCCAAAATATGACCAAATTAGGCAATAAATTCGTCCTAAAGAATTACTGTCCATTCCGATGAATATGTAAGACACTGGAAAAAATCGCCCAAACTTAAAAGTTGCGAGAAATAATACGAAAATTATTCGAAACAATTCATTAGAACTCGGGAGGCGAGTATGGGTACCGTCGCCCCGTTAACCATTTATTGGATAATCAATACCCCCGTCGTAGGTCACTCCAAGTGGTTCGCTACATTTGATGACTTAACAGGGGTGCTCGGGTTCGAGGGAGACCTAACGTAAAACTCTCCAGCCGGTCTCTCTCGACCCATCGCCTTGCATCGCAATGGGAGGGATGGATTCATACGTCAATCACTCGAAGACACATTCCTGTCCAGTGTCCACCCCTCATACCTTTTTCTTTTACAAAACTTCATCTCTTTCCTTTTTCTAAAAGGATCCTTCACACAGCATCCCCAAAGATGACGTAGGCCTGTAGTATTTTTTCTCGGGGCCACCCGTGTGGAGTTAATGAAGTTTTAATGGTAAATAGCGAGAAAACAGATACAACCTCCAAATCAAAACTTGATAAATCGATTACTTATAGAAGAACTATAAGAAATCTATGCAAACTTTGACGCCTCATATCTCAGAACAAGATAAAGTGAAATTAGAACCCTCTCCAACCAAAGTTCACCAATATATTAATTTTATTGTTTAGAATTCAGAATTAACAACGGGGCCTATAAATTTGACAGAGCCGCCATGAAATGCATCATTAAGTTTTCCTCGATAATCTGAGAAGGTTGTTTCTGGCAACCCTACCAATGACATTATATTGCAATTTACTAGAAACATTGGAAAATCTTCAGATATTTCCACATTTTTTCTTATCACTACGCAGTTACTCAGTCATCCAATAAAAAGTAACTCACGTATTTATCTTCCACGAGCAGAGAGGCCATTTTTCGCTTCATTGCCATTTTTAAACATGTTTTACATAAAATGCTTTGAAAATGATATCGAAAGTGTATATTTTATGGACAAAGTATTACGCCAAAGTATTCCAGCAACGATCGGCGATGGATCATTCTATACTACCCTGTACGTGTTTTGCAAACTTAATTAGAAAATAATTAAGATGAATTGATTAAGATCGAAACTAAATTACTTTTAGATGAAGCGTGTGTGAAAACACGGCCCGGGAAAACAGAAAACGAAGAAGTAAAGCGCAATCAATAGAGAATCATCACTTTCACACACTGCTTTGTTACCCGACTTCTCCCAACTTTTCCCGACGCAACCAATTTTTTTTATCTTATTGAAAAATAAAAGCCTAGTTATTATACAACTAATGTCTTATTAAAATAGTTATGCAGATTTAAAAAAAAATTGTTATCAAGTTTAATTTGCAGAACTTCATGATCTTTGTCTGTCTTTTGTATATTCAATAATACTATTATTCAGTTTATAAAAACCGTTAAGGCTCTGCAACCGGGCTCAAAAAGAAGAAGATGGAGAGATGCGAAATTACGAATGTTAGAGGAGAGCGCTAACATTTACAGCGACAAAATCGATGCGAAAATTGCGAAAATATTTAATAAAACACGACTCGTCTAAAACAGAGCAAAAATCTCGCGGGCATTGTCTTAAACAGCATTTAAAGAAACAGAATTTTTTCACACATATAACTTGTAAAATAACTGAAACAAACGTGTTTTGTAATAATTTTTGGAGCATACTTTGCGATTTTTTTCTATCGAGGGAATTTTATATAATTTACGTTTCGGCGCGGGCAATGTCTAGATATTATCTTCAAGAATAATATATATATATTTTTTTTTAGAGCTTTAAAAATTACCACGTTTAAGGGAGATATGTAAGAAATCGATAGAAATTCGGGTTGCGGGCCCTTAATTCATAAACAAGTTTTTCTGTGTAATTATTATTTTTACGCGTGACAGCTATTTCGCCTTCTTAAGCCATTATCAATCTGTTATCAGTTATCACTCCACTTACAGAAGATAAATGTATACTATTTTTATACAGGCATTTGTTAACTAACTGTTAGAAATCCACCATTGGTGACCATTTTATACATCCAATAAGAACTGATTCCGAAAACAGTCCGTATCTCGGATCTACTGTATCTAGTCACCGGGACAAAATCACAGAGACAGAGCAATGACATCATATGTAATATATACCTAGCCACTTGATATAACATGTATTACCGTCAATCTTTTGACATCCGGAGATATGCCACATAATCACAAATTCGTTGACCTGCTGATGGAAGTAGAGACATCTTGTGTCAGATTCTTGAATTCGAAACCGACTTATAACAGTAGCTTTGTGTGAAATTCCACGCACACAGATGTTATTTGTGGCGCAGCCCGTGTGGTGTGGCGTCCGACGTGCACTCGTAGCTAGGTTAACCACTCAGACGCTACAGTATTAATAACGTTCGATTACTTTCATTTTTATTACCGTTGCTCTCATTGATTTCAGAGTAAAATGTCTACACTTTCTAATGGTTATTAATTACCTCTATGCGTATGGCATTTCCAATGGAACGATTCTGATTTTCTTTTTTTTTACATTTGTTCCATGCGTCCTCAAAGACGAGAGAGGCCCTGAGGGGAATTATTTTCCTCAGGGCCTCCTAGGTGGAGCTAATATTAGGTCCTTACATATGAAATTGGCGTTTTGTATGGGAGGAACATAAGGTCGATTTTTTTAAATATAATATATTTATTTAATCAAAGTTTGACTGGTCAGTGGTTGAGTGGGCATAGCACTTGGGTCCCACCCGAGCGTCGCGTGTTCGATTCCTCGGCTGGCCAAGTCCTCCATCACAACACAAGCAACATTTTCGGCTTTCTGTGGTGGTAGTAAGAGATTTTCAAACATTGTTGGGTTATTCGTAACCCGGGAATGTTTGTCTTTCTTTTAAAAAAAGAAAAAAAAGATGTACCATTGCTATCTATGCACTTTTGCCATCTCATAGGTAGTTCATCGATCCCTTTACTAAAAAAACCACTCAGACGGGAATAAATAAAATCTTTGAAGGCGGTTTGGACTGCCCCATCGGAGTTGAATTTTTTCCCTTGCAAGAAGTTATCCAAATTTCGAAAAAAATTGTAATCTGTTGGGACAAAGTCCGCAGAGTACGGTGGATGTCTTAGACATTCCAATTGAAGCTCCTCTAATTTGGTAGCCGTCAGTTGTGCAGTGTGTGGTCTAGCGTTCTAACGCGGGTTTGTTGATTTGCTTCACTCAATTCGTGAGGTACCCACCTTTCAAGCTTTTTCACCTTCCCAATTTGCTTCAAGTGGATTAAAACAGTTTTATTACTAACACCGCAGCCTGCAGCTAACTCGAACGTGGTTTGCGATGGATCCGCTTCGACAATAGCCTCTTTAATTCTTCATTATCAACTTTGGTCTCCGGCCGTCCACGGGGCTTGTTTTGCAGGTCGAAATTTCCAGAACGAAAACGTTGGAACCAAAAACGCACTGTGTTTTCTTTTGCGGCACCGTCGCCATACACATCATTAATCCTTCGAGCCATTTCTGCAGCACTGGTGCCACGGTGGAACTCGTACTCGTAAATAACGCTATATTTCAAGTTTTTAATTTTGTAAACAAAGTGACGCAAAGAAAAAAAAAATTAAGGAAGAAACAAATGAATTATAATTTTCGAAACACAAATACATGAGTAAATAGCTGTAAAAATTTGAATTTGGAATTCCTAACCAAAGAGAAGATATTTGAGATCAAAGTTGCCAGTACGGCAAAACGCCAATTTCATATGTAAGCACCTAATATATAACAAAAAAGACAGAAACTGAACAAAATGGATGCAATAATTTTCTGAACAATGTACCCATTAATTATATTTTTATACGTCGTAATATATTATAATCAGAGGAAAATAATTTTCGTAAAATTTCAGAAACGGTAGCTGTAACATTTTTAAAATATTGGTTAGGGTAGAATAATAGTGTGTGACATTGATATATTATAAGTATGAAAATCTTCTCTCTGAAGCATCAGGGACCAAGTGTTTCCAGCGAGGCGGTCTGGGGTAGAGGTATCACCCCGGGGGCACAATTATTTCGGTACGTGATCCGTGATATTCCCTTTTGACGTGGGTAGTTGCGGGAAGATATTATGGCCACCGTGTATACGTCTTATTAATAATGCAAGGTAGACTCTGAGGCACAGAACAGGGTGTCTATTGGAAAGATTAGGTTTATGGATTAGTAAAAATAAAATGGATGAAGGAAACATTTTCAAACACCTGAACAAGACTGATTGAGGCGCCAATATCTTTATAACGAGAGAAATGGGATTAAAATCCAGTTATTTTATTCTTATACCGCCTTACTCATATTCGCAGAATAAGATAATACCACGGTAAGACGAACGGGTTAGGTGAAATTTGTAAGACAATTTCATTAGTCGTTCAATTTCTATATCCGCTATATCAACTTTCATTGATTTGGATAAAACCGCAATTAACTTTAACATCTAAATTTGTTTTGTTATGTTCTATGCTAGTAGTATACATAGATAGCATAGAACATATTCAAAATAAATTTATAAAATATCTTACCTTGAAATTCAACAATAACTTTGAATGCTCATTTCAAACTTTGCAACAAAGGCGAGCAATAGCAGATTTGTCATTTATACACAAAATTTTAAATAATAACATTGACTGTACCGAACTTCTTTCCCTAGTTAATTTTAACATACCATTAAGACGTACACACCATAAAGTTCCACACGCTTAATTACAAGACAAATGCAGCATCTAATTCGCCAATCAATCGTGCTCTTCATATGTTTAATAATATTGGTCTAAATTCTAACATCGACATTTTCTCTGATTCACTGCTCAAATTTAAAAAGAGCATAATGTCAATAATATGAATTGTTCAATGCGCATACATACATACATACATGCATACACACATTCTCTCACACACACACATACCATCCCACTACATACATCACCCGGTAATTACTTTTTATACGTACCATAAATAAGACACTACAATGAAACACATAATAGGTACCCACCATGAAATATACTCATTAACTGTAAATTTTTTTTCACCAATTTATCTAATGTACTGTTTGTTTCTCTTTATAAATAAACACATAAATATGTATCGTAAATAAATATATGCTTTCAATTTTTTGAATAATGAAATGGAGTAATATCATTTCAAAAAGGGTTATTTTTTATGTATGTGTAGCAGAATTTAAGTAGTTTCCATAAATAAAATTAATATAGCGGATTTTGATACACACCTCGTGATTTACTCACGGAATAGCGGCTTTTGAAACTCAACTGACCTGACGCGCGAGTTTTTAAACCCGTCATCTTTGCAAAATAACTGCTCGTGATTGATTGAATTCCGATATAGCGGGTTTTGATAGTAACTTCTTGAATGATATAGCGGGTTTACCTATCAGTTATCTCACTTTCATACCATCTCTCATGCAATACTCCATTAGCAACTTAATCACAATGACCAAATCTTTGAAAAAAAAAACTTTTTTTAACCTTTAACTGCTGACGTGATTTTTTGTTTACTTATTATCTGACGTGGGGCCTGAGCGGCCCGTTACTTTAAATGTTTATATATTAGAGATCCATGAAAATTTTGAAGTCCAAATTAATATTTATTAAACAATGTAAATATATTTAAATAAAATAAATTAAAATAAAATACTTTTTTATTGTTAAGTAACTTATATTTGACAATTTAGATATTGTGTAATAATTTTTGGCAAAAATCACTTGAGATCAAAAATCAGTCTGTATTATCTATTAAACTAAATAAAAACAACGAACTCACTTTCATTATAATATTTCAATAGTGTCTCAAATAAACTACATACATAAAACTTAAGTAAAGTTGTTCATGTTTATTTTTATATAGAAAAAATCAACTTAAAAAAGTCACTTAAGTACTGACGATGGGTCAGAGAGGCCCGATTTTTTTTAATGAATTTACTTACAGAAATTTAACTTTAATTTAAAATTTAAAACTTACGGCTCTGGCGTCACTAAATTCAAAGCTACTGGAAGCGGCGTATGCGTCACGCGCGGGGGAGGAGAGTATTTCGATATTATTATATTGCTGGGCCTGAGCGGTCCCACGTCAGTAGTTAAAGGTTAAGTAGCATTGCAACGCATGCCGGGAACTCAAGTAAAATATGTAAAAAAAAAATTTTAACCGAGGGTTTACATGTACTTTACCGGCGAATAATCTGACAAGTATAACCGGGTGGCCCACTACAAAGATTGAAATATATGTGTCACAAAAAGGCGCAGCCCTAATTTCAATGTAGGATATATAATATCGTCTGTCTGATAAATGTGTGAGACATGCGCGCTGAAGGGATGGGGGGACATTAGGGGATGATGTAATGCCACAATCCTCTTTGTTTATGCTACGTTATTATATTATTACTTTGGTTTCAAATTTATATCCCCAGATACATCAAGTTGATTATGCCAGACGCTACTGCATATTACCCGATGAGATACACGAAATAAGTTATTTATTTAAAGTTGAAGGCAGGCATTCACTGAAATTGATATAAAACACACGAAAATCACGTCGGTATCAAAATAATTGATTTGTATTAAATTCGTAAAACTCCATTTAATTTAAAAAATATATAAAAAATGTAAATCGAATTTAATAATGTTATTATAAGGTTCTAAAGGTATTTTAGTGCCTTATTCAAGGGCATTTTCAAACTGTGGTTAAGCCAGGTTGATACGACTTATTCATATGATTCTATTTACCCCTCGCCCAATTTTAATTTTTATGGTGCCTTAAATGATTTATTACCGGTTAAACCGATTTACTAAGAAAATTGCTAAAATAGATTCTCTACTCAGTGGGATATTTAGAAATCTATTTTCCTTGCATTAAATGGTAATGTTTTCTTAATTGTTTAACCCTAGACGCCTTATCTACGCCTGCGAGGCGAACACTGAATCTCGAACTCTTTGTAACGGTTGAAGTTAGCGCCTCGTGCTCTTTAACCAACGCAATGGCCGACGGTAGCTTGCCAATGGTGCCTATGCCATTAACGTAAGTCCCGCCATTTTTGACTAATTGAGGTACAGCACGTCTGCGAGACGTATGTTTAGGCTTTGTGTAACTTTTAACTCAGTTCTAATTTAGTTTAAGTTCAACTAAAATTTTATTAAAAGTCTTTTTCGTTGATTACTTTTAATGTTTGTCCTAAGAATAAGCAATTAATGTTAAAAAAATATTAAATTGTTTTAAAAAAATACATGTTTCAGTTGATTTTTTAGTTTGAAAATAAGCATGTTGTTTTGTTTTATTGTAATAAATAACTGTGATTGAAGTTTTCATTTACAAAAATTTGTTTTATTATTATATTAGTTTATATCGCAACCTTAGATTTCTCACGAAAAATAGGATATTAGTGGATATGTTTATGCTAGAGGCTGTCTTTAATATAAGTAACTCTAAAATAGATTATGCTTCTATAGTTAATAATGACGTGACTGCTGTAGATTTTTTTAAATGTGTTATATGTTTAGGTCTTGTGAATATACTGAGTAGCGGAGATAAATAAATTTATTCAAAAAATGTTACTAAAAATGCACCACAACCGTAAAATGAACAAGTATTTTTTTTTAATTTTTTAACTTAACTATAAAATATTTGGTTTAACATAGAATAAACACTTATTATTATAATTATAATAAAACTATATATCACAGCGAGGAATATGCAAACAGTTTTGGTTCTGATTAAAATTAAAATAGTTACAACAGCTACAATAACAGGCATAAAAACGAGTTCTCATTAAGAAAATAATGCATTTTTTACGCTATTTGGGCGAAAATAATTTATTATTTAAAGCTTCTGAAAATCATTAGTATTTTAGTGTGCTTTCTTTAGAAACATAATTATCTCACAGAAAATACGAAAAATATTAAACCTTTCGATCAGAAAGACTACGAGCGGAAAACGAAGGAAAATATTACGTTTTTAAATGAAATTAATAATAATATTATAATTAGTCTAGTTATTGCACTGATAATTCGTGGTGGAATTCCATTGTATTAGAATTTGAAACAGTTGGAACATAATGCTCAATCACCATTAATATACCCATTATAATTCACTTAGAATAATTTTACTTCGGAGAGCAGTGGGGTAATTTAAGAATGTAATTTTAAAATGTAATAACCCAAATACACGGAGAACCCTAATAATAATAAATACCATAGTGCATCAATATTTGTCAATTAAGCCCTAAGCAACAAGGAGGGAATAACCCAAAATTACCAAAATAAAATATCAGTAATCACAAACCTTTTAAATTATATAAATTCATGTATGTATATTCATTTGAAGTAAAAATATCTATTTAATATGTAACATCATTCATAATTTTAATAATAAACTTTATAATTAGGGAACGTACCCAAACTACGTGACCAACTTTTTGCAATTTTTAACCCCCCCCCCCCCCCGGTGACCAAAATCCTAAGGAACCCGCCGCTCATTTGTATGGAGCGTGACCTTTTGAAGACCCCCCCCCCCTAAAAGTGTCACGTAGTATGGGTACGTTCCCTTACCTGTATGTACCTAAAATTAACAAAATAACTTATAATACCTTAAAATTTAAAAATAGTCAATAACAGTCAATTTAAAAATATTCAAACCTATAAAAATTTGTATATGTCTTTGGTTAGGAGTCAAATTGAGTACAACTCTACAGTATGGGCACCTAGTTACGCTAGCCACTTGCTCACGATAGAAAGAATCTAAAATAAATTCTTAAGATTTATTAATTTTAGAATGGGTATTACAAGGGATTGTGTCAACTATGATTATCTACTATGCCAACTAAATTTATTAAAATTATCTGAACGTAGAATAGTTAATGATCTAACATGTTTATATAAAATCATAAATTCAATAATTGACAGCCATGAACTATTATACTTGATTTCTTTTCATATACCTCGCAAACCAACATCGAGGCAATATCTACCGTTCTATTGTGATAACTCCAACACAGAATCCAGTTGTACACCCCCGCTCGCCGCATACAAAATTTGGGTAATGACTATAAAGATGTTGTTGACATATTCAATACACCATTCACCAAATATAAACAAGTCATTACCCAATTTATATTGAAAAGAAGAACATCAAATTTAATTTAATTAACCGAACAAACTACGTAGCTCAGCATCGACCTACGAGACCTTACCAATGTATTGTAATTTTCCTAGTATTACATTTTTCCATCTTGCATGGCGGAGTATTTAGTTTCGATGTTATTTCGTTTTTTACTTTGTTTTTGCTTTAGATGTTGTTTTTGATTTTGTCTTCTATTTTGTTTTCGATTTTGTTTTTGATTTTGCTTTGATTCTGTAATGCTTAACTTAGATGTTCTTTGTAATAAATAAAAAAAAATAATGTGTAAAAGCCCAGCCGTGCGGGAAATTCATAATAAATAAATAAATATTTTACTATAGATTCTCTACTAGGTACTTAAGTACTTCAGATATCTTTACTTTCAGACTTTAAATGCATTATTTTTTAAAAATGTTTTTTTTTTAAACCAAAACTATTATTAAATATTTAACTGACAGCCCTGAAACAGTTAGCTAACTAGCAATACCTGCTTAATAATTTCAAACAAAGATAACTTTGAAGGTAACAATAAACTCAATACAAATTTACTCTATTTAGTGCTTATAAATACTGTTGACAACTTTTTGACAAGTCCCCCTTGTTTAGGTACATCTTTTTTATTCTAAATAATCCTATCTAAATTTTATGTTCTCGGTTATTATAACATTGATATTATTTTTTTAGTATAGTAACAGTAGTTTAGTAACACATAATAGTATCTTTCCTAAATACTTGCTACTTTGTTAAATGTTCATTTCTACTTTGTTATTATTGATAATCTCCTGTGTACCACTGTATACTTATAATACCATGTACTCACTTCAATGTAAAAGCCATGCTATGGCGTTTAAATAAATAAATAAAATTAACAAAATAGAAATATTCATTATAATATAGAGACAATGTTGTGTACCCCTGCCTAAGAGTGTATAAATACCGTAGCATAAGAATTTCAACTACCAGTCTGAAAATGTCCGTAATAGGATGAAACCGGTCCTGGTGAAATATAAATTAGTGGAAGAAAGTACAAAAGTGTTTCAATTTCAAATTCTAATATTATAATTATTAATATTTTATGTTTGTTAAAAAAACACGGTAAACACCACAATAACAAGACGTGTGATATAGAATTCATCCATTTATTTTTTCTTAACAACTGAAAAGAATGCCTTTCATGTTCATTTTGTTGAAGAATTCTGACAGTGATTAATTTATTACGTACCTACGTTGGAATTTTATAACAAAAGACCGTAGACAGCACTTTGCGGTTGGCAGAAAGCGAACGTGGGTTTGTTTTATTGGTATCCCAACGTGTTTACTCAAATATTCAATGTGATGTTATAATTCATACTGAAAAGTCCAACGCGAAATTATTTAACAAAATTTTTTTAAATACATTTTTTTGTGTTTCGGATTTCAATAGGCGTACAAAAGTAGGTTAAATACTAACTAACTAACTAACCATCACGCCGTTTCCCCGTAGGGGTATGCAGAAAGGACGGACCGCCAAACAACTAGGTCTTGGCACACACTCTTTGCCTCATTCACATTCATACATCGTCTCATACATACTCTTCTATTATTCTGATTTTTGGCATGGCCCGTCTCAAGTATCTGATTCACTTGATCGTGACATGTCTTTCTCGGGCGTTACCATTCACATTCACATTTGCGTCATATATTCTTCTTACACTATTTTCTTCGTTCATTCGCTCTACATGCCCAAACCATCTGAGGGTCCCTTTCTTAATCTTACTCATTACGCTTACATCAGCCTTGAATTATTTGTGGATCTCTACATTTCTCACACGATCATAAATGGTTTTACCACAGATACGCCTCAGGGATCTCATTTCAACAGCATTCAGTCTTTCATCCTTCTGCCAGTTCCATGCTTCACTGCCATACATCAGGGTAGGTACCAGCTTCGCTTGGATTACTAGCTTCGCTTCTTTTGACAGTTTTTTATTAGCGCCAACGGCATTCAGTCCTCCATTAATGGAGTTACCTGCATTTACCCTTCTTTCAATATCTCTATCAGCCTTCCCATCGCTCGTAAACATATTACCGAGATACACAAACTCACCCACCTGCTCCAAGTTTTCATCATTCACAACTATATTGCACACTGTTTTCGTACCGTCTTTTTCAAACACCATGACTTTAGACTTACTTACATTCATCATTAACTCAATCTTCATACATACTTCGTTCATCCTAGACACGACAGACTGTAGATCTTCCATACTGTTAGAAATCAGCGTAGTATCATCAGCATACAATAGGCAACATACTTTCAGATTACTCGGTTATTAGGTTAGATACTTGAGATACATTGAGCAGAAGGGAATATTGTTAAAAATTCGAGCAAATACGTACTGCCGTCCGTCGTTTCATTGATGCAGTTCGGAAGTCAAAAGTAACATATTTTGAACTTTGGTTTGGACATGTTCACCTATGAATTGTCTATTACAGGCAAAAAATAAAGAAGAAAACTAGAGAAGAGAACTAGTTCTAAAAAAAAAACATAAAAAATATCGCGGAGACCAAAATTTCATTTACATTTTTTACTCGAAATAATGTCAGGAATCACTGGTTAAAGTAAGTCAAGTACGTCCCTTAACACCCTGTATACGTATGTTTATTTTTTTGATCATTTATTACCCGCTAAGCTACTGCAAGTAGCTGGTCAGCAGAATATTAGTTCCATAGATTAGTTACAAATAATCATAAACGCATTAGAGTAGCAACAACTTGCACATTTTATTTTATTTAATTTTTTTTTTATTATTGAAACATTTATCAAAGTTACAATTTTACAACAAAATATAACATCAATATTTCAACCACTCTCCTGATAAAGCAGCTGCTTGTGTTTATATAATAACATATAACATACCTACCAACATTGTGATGTGTAAATGTGGAAAATAATTCAGAAATAGCATTTTTAAGGTGAAAAACAGTGAAATAGGAAAATTTACATATTTTTTAAATATCATGAAACAGTTGAGAATGCAATACATTAGCAACATAATGACAGCAATACATTAGTAGTAAATCACACACTTGCAATGTAATACATGGTAAGAAAGAGCAAAATATAATCTTAATACATAAGGTCACCCCCTAATAGCCATGATTTTAACATCAGTGAGAATTTTGCCACAGAGCAATTTTCTTTAAATTCGTATGGCAATTTGTTAAATATTAATGGTATAATATATTCAAGGGTTCTTTGACCATATTTGTTTTGTACCTAAATACCTTTAATTATGTTTTTATCTCTGTCTATTCACTATATCATGCCCTAAATCAAGTAAAATGTAAAAATCACGTAAAAGCTCACCATGGCGTAGATAATATAAAAAAAGTTAATAAAAAAATGATCATGGCAAAAACACAACAAACTGAAGAAATAATATTTCTTTTATTAGCTACCAAATAGCGAGGAATTCCATAATAATTATTAACGTAACTTTTCATAAAACGCATTCCTTCAAACCATAAAACGTATTGCTGTCTCTAAATTTTTCCCATTCGCTAAGTATTACGAAATTCCTCTGCACTATTTCATCGTACATGAAATGATTTTCCGGCTCCATAAACGCTCTGAGATTTTTACATGTAGGTACTTGTCATTCAATTTGTGATAAGATTGAACGTAGAAACCACCCACCGGAATCTTCTCAGACTTTCCCAATATCTCCTCAGTGCCTTCGTTATTTTCATCTCATTCGTTTTTCAGAAGCTTTTGTCGCTCCTGGTAATTTGAATGCTTACTTTGCAGGTATCGATGAAGATATATTTTCAAAAAAATGTGATTTTTACTTCAAAAGTAATAAACCTTAAATTTAATTTAAATAATAAATATAATTTAAGGTTTATTACTTTTTTTAAATTTCCCTTTGATAAACTAAAATAGTTTAAATGAAACAATTTAACTTTGTTTGAACCACTTTTATATTTGAGTAAATCCGACCGGTTTCAGAACGACCGTTCCTTCTTCAGGGCAAATGTATACTGATTTGACAGCTATGAAATATGGATGGAACAATGTATTATTATGGTAGGGGTGGAGCCGTTGCTAGGTATTAATGAAGAGTGGGTGGGTAGGGGAACGTATCCATGATTGGGCTATAAGACAATACTGAATATATATAAGACAATATTGAATATATCCCAATCATGGATTCCCAAATAATCCATGATTGGGAAGAGTGGGTGGGTAGGGGAACGTATCCATGATTGGGCTATAAGACAATACTGAATATATATAAGACAATATTGAATATATCCCAATCATGGATTCCCAAATAATCCATGATTGGGAAGAGTGGGTGGGTAGGGGAACGTATCCATGATTGGGCTATAAGACAATACTGAATATATAAGACAATATTGAATATATATTATTTGGGAATCCATGATTGGGATATATTCAATATTGTCTTATATATTCAGCATTGTCTTATAGCCCAGAATATATCCATGATTGGGATATATTCAATATTGTCTTATATATTCAGCATTGTCTTATAGCCCAATCATGGATACGTCCCTCTACCCACCCACTCCACATTAATACCTAGCAACTGCTTAACCCCCACCATAATGATACATTGTTCCCATCCGTATTTCAAAACTGTCAAATCAGTATACATTTGCCCTGAAGAAGGAACGGTCGTTCTGAAATCGGACAGATTTACTCAATTATAAAAGTGGTTCAAACAAAGTTAAATTGTTTCATTTATCTATATTGGATAACCACAAATTTATAGCTACATTCAAAAGTATAAAATAGTTTACATGATTAAAAGTGCTCCTCTCACATAAAATGAAATTTCTCTGAGCCTGAAAGATATTTCATTAAAACTTTCAACAAAATCAAGACATTTAAGTAACGAGGTTCTGTGAAATGTGAGAAAGACGTGAAACTTTACAATCGGTTTGAAGGTACCTAATGAAAGATGGGAAAATGCCGAAGACTTCATTTTTACATTGCCAAAAATGAAAGTCAGTAGAAAATGAATGTATCCCGTGAAACCTTTAATGGAAGAATTTCAAAACAATGAAATTATACTAACGATAACAAGTGGCAAGAAAAAATCGTCGCCATCAGTATTTTTAATGTATTGTGGGTATCACTTTTGGTGATTTACATAAAGTGGCAAATTTGACTCGGCCGAATTGTGAAAAATTACTTGGACGTGCCATTAAGTCGAAATCATTATTTCATGTTAATCTACGAAACGGTACATTATAAAAACAAAAAAAAATATTTTTGTTAAATTGAAGCGCGTTTCCTATAGTTTCCAATGAGTAGAATTAAAATAGAATTGTTAATTAATTTATAAAAAAATATTAGTGTAAACTACTAAAAAGCGTATTTTATCATTAGAAATGTATAAACGCATATAAGAAGAAACTTAAAAAAAATACAATTTTATGGCTAAAATTATCTGTGATAGTTTCCATTGATTAACTTTTTTCTTTCTTATAAAATTATTTTCAAAGTAAATAAAAACCACTTTCGCGTTTAAAATCGTGAACTTCAAAATCTGTTTGCCAAGCGATTTTTATGCCTATTACCTATATTCGTGGCGATATACGGCACACTAAGATTATTTATGTTTTATGCTTGTGGCTTATTCTTAAGAGGTTCTACGCCTAGTGGAGGTTAATTCATTAAAGACTTATCTAGAAGACGTAAAGCGATAAATATGGTTTAGACGTGTTGACAAATATATTGAATGTTCGGTTAAATTTTAATTCCGCTTTTGACCAGTTTGATTAGAGAAAGCGGCCACGAAAAAGCTCAAAAAGCTGACTTATTTGGTGATGAGTAAATAGTATCTAAGAATGTGTGACATAACTCAAGATTTTTTTAAACTAGTTATGTTTTCGGCAACGATAACAAACTACAATGTTTTAAACAAAAAACCTATCAGAGTTAAATATAAACAACCTATTGGCAATGGACATTGTGTTTCAGTTTCCAATATCGTATGAAATGTTTGATGTATTCTGAAATGTTACTCTGTTTGACACAAAGAACTTTTTGAATATTACTTTTGAAAGCAGACAGACGTAATTGGAAGTTTTTTGAACCGTATTTGATTTCGTCATGTCTGATAACAGAACAACCGCGCACAATAGTTCGACAAAACAATGTGAATATCATGAAAATTTTGCAGAAACAAGGTTTGAACAAGCACAAAAGCATTAAGAGCATTTCGTCTCGGTTAAAATTTGTGTTTCACCTTATCGAACGGCTAAGTAATTTTAAAAACAAAAAATTAAGCATAAAAGCGTGAGCAAAAGTAATTTTATTTTTGTTACTCCAAATCCAAAATGAAAACGATAGTTTATAAAGTTTTAAAAGCCTTCGTCTAACTAGGCTACTGGAAGCCAGTTCAAAGGAAAACAAAAGTCTGCAGGTTATATTAACTAATAATTATTCTACTCTATATCTCTGTAAATACGAGTATCAAATGTTTGTCAAATGCGAAAATATATAATATTTATCCACAATAATACTCGGTATATGGTCACTTTGATTTGACAGGGTTCTAACTTTATTTTACTTTGTTCTGAGATAAGAGGCGTCAATGTTTGCAAAGATGATTTTTCATAATCTATTTACCGATTTCTGATTTTAAGGTTTTTGAGATCTCTTGCAAAGAATTTTAGTTTAACATGTTTTAAAGGAAAGTATAAAAAAAACATGTATTTACTATTTTAGAACATACCTAAACTTACAGATAGAAGCAATCAGCCAGGGCTTAATAATTCATTGAAACCGTTCTAACCATATTTCCTTAATGTCATTTCTAGAGGCACGTCCCAAATGAATCGCATAATCAGAAATTGTTGAATAGAAAAGAAAATTCGTCTTTGCAAATTTTGATACCTCAGAATATGGTTAAGTGATGAACTACATACACTGCGCCTCGTAAAAACGAACAACTGTCAGATAGAAACAAAACGACAAGTAAAAAAGGTTCAAAGTGATGTTAAAACCTTTAAAAATCACTGGAAGCTTTAAAAACTCCACATTAGAACTTCACAAATATACAACACAGATTGCTCTGATAATAATTTTGGTTAAAGCAATGAGCAAAAGAAATGGTTTTTGCATTCAAAGGTTATTGAAGAATAGGAATTAAAACCTTGTCCAATTGTGTCTTCCACATATCCTTGTATGTACAATATATATTATTAAGTACATGTATGAACAATGTACCTAGAACATCTCCAGGTGTATCCACTTTACCTCCAGTGTAACCAGCTTACCGCCGCCAAATAAGGTACTCATTAAAACTCGGAGCTTTTCGGAACTAAAATATAATATTTGACTTTGCTCCGTGTTCGTGAAACGAATTTATGCGTGCCTGTCCCGTGTTATAACACGAAGCAAGTGGAACAGCCTAACTAATATTAATTTATCTTCACGATTACAACAGAGGATTAAAATAGTACTCACAACAAAAGGATTAAAACATGTAATAGTCCGCCACCCTTGGCTTTTGACACCAATTGTGATGAACCCTACCTAGCTGATTTACTTTTCTAAGCTTCTACCTCGTAGTTTAAATCTCGTAGCTCCTGTCTCGTAGCCACGCTCATAATTCTACCCTTATGTCCTACTGATCACACCACTAGGTATGATGGCCTGACTCAACCCTCCTTTCGGTTTATTTCTACCTCAGGCTCGTGATTTCTAAACCCCTATACCTTATAATCTAGCTAAACCTACCCTATCTTCTTAAATCCCTGCGATTTTCTCACAGTAATCAAGATTTAAGATTTCAGTTCACATTATTTCTATAATCTGCGTTGTGTATTTTTTTGTTTTAGATTTTACATCTGTTTGCATACTTAATATGCACACATATGTAGAGAAGATAATGTATTACGTGTGGTAACCCTAGATTCTTTTAGAGAAAGGGTGAGAATTTTCCGATCAATTTATTTATTATTATTTTAGAGTATTTAACCGAGTTCGATAAACTAACCCCGCCTTAACTTTGTGTCTATTTGATTTCTGTAGGAATTTAGTGTGTTTATTTAATTCTTCCTATCACCGCGGATACATCGATAACATAAAACAACAGTTAATAAATTTAACATTTCAAGAAAGCAAACCTTACCTTACCGGGGATCGTACTCGAGGGTCCAGTTTTCTCAATTGAAGTCCTTGTCTGCAACCTCCCCTAACATAATGTTTTGTGTAATCATAGTTAGTAGTCATAGTTAGTATTCACGATATTGTTGGAATAGTAAGGATGGATGGATATGGGGAGGGGGATAATATGTTTGCTGAAAAGTCGGCTCCTCCGCTAACCAAGTGAAAACCGATGAACAACAATTACAAACCCGGATTCTCCCAGTACGTTTGCTTGACTTATCCTTAGATCCGAGTTTTACTCTCTTCGACGAGCGTCTCATGCTATGAAAGGGGCCCTTCACGCCAGCAGGGAGAATACCAAGTCTTCATGCCGTTTTTCTGTCTTACTCCGACTTCCGACTCCTCCGGATTGAATTTAACTCTACTGAATCTAGAAGGGGTATTTCATGTCTTCCCTTATCATGCCTCTATCCGTTAAATGTGGCGTAAGCTTGTGACGGGCAGATCCTTCCTCCCACGTGACCGACCCAGCGTTACACTCCACCTCTGACTAGCTGACATAAAACTCACCTCGTGAACCTTATGTTTGCTTTCAGGTTCGACAAGACTCACGGTATGCAAATATCCTGTGGCTTTAATGCCGCGTCAGCGTACTGCCCGCATACGTCCTTCCTCTTCCCCGCATGCCCCCCTCGACAATACCGCCACAAGATCAAAGCCGTCCGTTCGAGAAAGGTTGCCACTTACATTTCCAGATGGCCCATACCTACATACAGAAGCCTTGAAGCTTACATTCGAAGACAAGTTAGGATTCAGGACTGTATGAGTATTTGAACACCAGTGTTGTTTAAATGAGGTCACTAGCTCCTCGTGTGTTAGGTATTTAGGATAATGGGTATTTATGGTTTCTTGGATACCTACTTCCTATAAGAAAGATTTAAAAATGAGATAAATCAAGTTGTCATTGAATCAATGACCTCCTGAATAATTGTGATGAGCTCTCTTTGAGTTTGAAGCTAGTCGAGGTACTTTACTTCGCGAAACTTTGCATGCTAAAACAATGCTACCTATTGGCGATCGCCCTAGTATAATCAGTTGTTTAGAATTGAGTGAATTTAACGTCGATTTTACTTTCACATATTGGGCGAAGTTTCCGTCGTAAGCTATGATTGATAAACCTGCCCCTTGACTTTTGTGTTTTTGTTTTATTTATTCGTTGATGGAATTTAGGTGACCGTGTCATTGAACTCTAATCGAAATTTTAGATACACAATCGAAGGTCATATAACATACCCTAATCTCGTCGGTGAAAGGATTCGGTAGGTATTAGCTATACCTATCAATTTGCTATTTCTATCGATTTTAGCGTTACGTATTTCATTTCTCATGGTTATTTGTTTATTTAATTTATGTGTTGTCGTTAATTATTTTCCTTCGTCTTATTGTTATTATTATCATTCAAGTACGCCAATGTAATTACCTAGAATGATTAAGAAGCACACTCCTATGACATCTTGTAATACCTAATTAAATTGTGCCAATAGTTAATTAACTCCGATGAACGAAAGACCGATATTAAATAGGTACATCATTTTTATGGTTTGTTTGTTTACTCTTCACACAGACGACCTTCGGTATACTGACCTACTTTGGAAATTGTTTATTTCTACGGTCATTGTCCTTTTGAAGCACGATTCATCGTTTAACTAATTATTTCTTATTTATTTGACCTAGTTTTGCTTAAACACTGATCATTTAAATAGGTACCTTGCTAACCTAGAGGTATCTGGATGACCTAGTTTCAACTAAGGTATAATTTGCTTGACCTACATAGTTCTGAGAAATATAGGTATTTCGGTTACGAATCGAACTGATATCTTACGTCGCATTCCTTATACGCGCTTAAATAAACATTACACCTAACTAACTAAAACAAGTACTTGTATGACCTAATTTATAAGTAGGTATTTGTTTGTTTGGCCTAATTTTGAGACGCTTGTGTACTCCCGCACACGAAATATAGAATAAAGAGCTTCCACGATAGTCATTTATTACGTTCTACGCGCCTCGATTCGTTTTATATGAGTTATAATAAATTAGCGTATTTACCTAACTGAAGTAAATACCTACATATGTATCCTAACTCTAAAGCAGGTATTTCCTGTTTGACCCACTTTCGAGCAAGTGAAAATTGTTATTAGTGTGTTAGTGACAAACTTCAAAGGTCCGATTGATTTATTGGTGATGCACGCTCGTCCCTTTCTTCTTTGTCTCTGAAAATAATTAATAATTGGTTTTATCTTACCGCCCTCGATCGATTACAATTTTTCCCAGCCGGAACTTTCATAACTTCGACATTGTGATCGAGGTTTTCCTTTTTTTTCGTTTCCTAGCTAATGGATTCCTATCGGCCCTTTTTGAGAAAAGACTCTGATGATGAAAAAAACTCTTCAAATATCTGTCTATTTAAAATTCACTTCGGTATTTCGCTTAGTTCCTCAACCTCGTATTAATTACTGTTTTATTTCATTCGCCTTCGAGAGGTGATTCATCAAATAACAAATCAGATGTTTAATTTTATTGTCCGGAATTAGGTAAATTATTATTTATTCTCAATATTTTAATATCACTTTAGAATTAATAACCGTAGATACGCACGTTTTCCAAGTGTACGAATTATTATCACTACTGTTTATTACAATTTCGTTATTCAATTCACAAAGGATTTTTAACCGCTTTATTATTGAACCACTGTAGTTTAAACGTGACTCGAACAATTCGTTATTGTTATTTATTTTACATATGTCATGTTATTTAAAGTAAGGTTAAAGTTTTAATTATTATATCACCTATAGTTAATTTTAAAATCGCGTGTTATATTTTCTTTTATCCGGTAATTTGATTTATTTTAAGACACTGGATTTTTGTTAAAAGTTATAAACCCACTAAATATAAGTTGTAAGAAAGAACCCCGAATGTCATTTAATTATTATTTACTGACTTTAAACACTTTCATTATAAAACACCCGAACTTTCACGAAGTATTATTTAGGCACTTTTCCGGACTCTCCGTTGATCGTCTTTGAAATTTTTATTCCTCAATTTTAAAGGGAAAATAAAACACTGAATTTACTATTTTTTTGCAAACACTTGTAGACATTTTTCAACTCTACTAGAAGCACTAGTTTACTAGTCTTCTTCGCGCACCTTTACATTTTTCTTGATCGCGCACTTCCCGTTATTTCATCCGAACTCTCCCTCAATCTCCCAACGAATCCCCTTCTTTATCAAACCATGGTCTTTTAAAGACCTTTTAGAGCTCTCCTTTCATAGAAAAATCACTCCTGACCGCCCAGACTTTCATAGGAAAAAGGACCAAATTCGGTTCCTCCGTATGTGACCTTTTGTCAAATCTCTGTTAATCTTCTATCTCATGTCTTAGAACCAAATTAGTTTAGTGTCTCTCTCTCGTAAAAAATCACATAAATTTTCTCATTGACAGGTATTTATTTTAAAAATTTCATGTACTTGCTCGTAATTCATTTTTTAATGCCTACCCCATAAAAGTAATGTTTTTATTTTAGAGTAAATATTCGTATTTAACTTGTATAATTTTGTTTAGGTCGTTTCGTGTTAATGATACCCTTAATTGCTTGAAATCATGTTCTATAATTTTATTTGGATAAAGTCATATCAACAAAGTGATAGCCAACCTTTTTTCTCTAGTCAAACGGTTAGCGATTCCTTCGACGGTTCACACGCATTTCCCAGTGTCAGGCTACGTTAAACATCTTTTCCTGTGATTTGATTTAATTGTAGAGTGACCAAAATGTACCGTGGCCTTTGACATGCCATATTTTCAATATCCTGTTCATCGTGAATAGTGTTGTCAGATCAGAGTAATCCTTATATCGGTACCTATTAAAGTCAATTTAAGTAGTTCCAATCAGTTTTCTTTTGAGATATTTGGCTCTAATAACTTCGTTTCACCATTCCATTTCCATATCAATAGATTTTCCCACTTTTTCAGGTTATTATATTCAGTTTGTGAAAATTTCCGAGATTCTACCCGTTTTTTGTGATCATTCCAGATCGGTTTTAATTAAATCGACCCCTGGGACCATTCATGTTACGTTTTCCGTGCCCTTATTGATGATTTTTCATTTACTTATTTTCAACATTTCCGCCTAAGATTTTCTTGTTTCCATTTGAAACGTTAGGTGTCCAAAACCCCCAGTTCTCGATCGCGCCTTAAATAAACACGACCCGGAGTCGATAATCTTTCAACTCTTTGTCCTCAGTATTGTTTTTAATACAGTTCATTCAACCTAAGTCCCTGTGAGAATTAATTCAAGGCCGCCCAAAATGATCAAAGTCCACTCTCTTATTGGTAGAATTTAAACTTCCTTTGTTTTCGATATAACTATGATATGGTGTTCCCTCGCTTCAGTCTCTATGCAGATTTCTGTATAGTTCCCAACTGCTCGGACAGATGTCGCCGAATGTACCATTTTCTCTACATAATATTTAGAGGAAAAATTTTTTTCTTGTAGGCTTCTCGTAGGTTGAAGGTTGGCATTCATCACAAACACAAACATTATATTATTATAATTGTACGTCTTTTCATCATGTTTCGGTGGCGATTATTATGAACGGGCAGGCCTAATATTTCATTAACTTTAAACACAACAGAAATGTGCCTACACGTGGCTTATAAATATTATGATAATTGATAAATTTTTTGAAGTGAAAACTCCTTTAAAAATAGCGACACTAAAAAGAGGCAAACACATACATATATAGTTCTATAGGATTTAGCCTACGAGAGAATGAGATAGTATAATCGGTCTCTTCTTTGTGCGGTACTTCGTAGCCTCCGCACTCTTGTCCACCTTAGTTTTCTGAAGGTTTAACTTCTACCGCGTGTGAATTGCACACCACCAAATAAGCGAAAAATGTTGTTAGCAATGGACGATTTTTTAATTTTGGTAAATAGAATTACTTCGTTTAAAAAAAATATTATAATTTTTTTAGGTTGTAATGAATAACTAATAAACCCCCCCCCCCCTTCCAAGTTGCGTGAAACCGCAGTGTTTTGGCTAGAGGTTTTTACATAAACGGCAAAATGATTTCTGCATCCTAATAACGGCAACAAATTGTATTTTGCATCTGCGAAGTAGTTCACTGAAAGGTGAAAACAATTGAATCTTGCGTTGCATGTTCTGTTCCCAAATAAACACAAAAATAATTCGACGAGCGCAGCCAATTATAATTGGCGCTAACACAGAGCATAACTATTTTTTAAAAATCTGTTAAATGTTGCGTTCGAAATTCATTATTATCGCAACGTTTTGTAATTTTTCGAAAAATAATTTATATTTGGGGCGGTCTTTTCTGCTGAATATTAAATTGTGCCACCACACGGCACCCGGCACCCGGCACCCGGCACCCGCCACCCGATACCCGCCACCCGGTACCTGCTTCCTGCGCCGTCGTTAGGTTGAATGGGTGCTCATTAACGTTCCGCATGCCACCTGTTATGGCAATGCCTTGAGTTCGGTGGTTTTGTTTGATATTCAAGTCGTGTACCTAATAATAAATATGAAATTCGGGTTAGCACGGAATAATAATTCACAAACCACTGAAAAAGTACGGTGGAAATTATTTGCGAATGTTGTGTGATTATTTTAATCTCAAAGTTGTGCATGTGTTTTGCTTTAATGACTTTCTAGATTTTTTAAACCATGAAATATGAAATTAGACACCTACATGCTGAATCTATGTATGAACTTTCCCAATTATTAAAGAAGCCGAAATATTTTGTGGCTTATTATTACTTACTGTGAAATTAGAATAACGATTATTAAAAAAAAAAAAAAATGATGTGAATACCTCGCAAGACTCCAAGCTGCTCCTGTCTGGAGCCAGTGATACTATGGGATCCCCAATTGGGATTTGTTGTGAGGGAGGGGTAGGAGATGGGGAGAAAGGAAGGCGGGGAGTTACCTGACTTTTTGGATCTCCAAACACGGCTAAAGCCATTTCAAGCTTATGATATGCTTGATGTAACTCTAAGTGACCAGCTCAGGTACGGGGGCTCCATCGAAACCAGCGTTAAGTTAGCCTCTCAGAAACTGGGCGTACTGTACAGGGCCCGCAGATACTTTAATAGTGCACAACTGCTAACCCTGTACAAATCGCAAGTGCGCCCCACGGTTGAATTTGGCAGCCACCTCTGGTCTGGAGCTCCAAAACACCTAAAAAAACCCTTGACTCTGTGCAGAAACGGGCGGCCTCCCATCTTAACAGACGGACTGCAATCTTTAGAGCACAGGCGTCAGGTGGGAATGCTGTCCTTGTTCTACCGGTATTATAATGGAAGATGCTCCGAGGAACTAGCGTCATTAATCTCCTCGGCACCGGTGCATAGTCGGGAAACACGCCAAACACGCGCCCAACATTTGTACACGGTTGACATTAGTCACATGAGAACGGGTCGTTTCTATGACTCGTTCTTGAGTTCAACAGCTCGGCTGTGGAATGATTTGCCGGCCTCTGTGTTTCCTCCCTCCTACAACATGGGTCTCTTCAAGACCCGTGTTCACTCCTTCCTTTCCTCAAAAAGACCCTCCACACAGCATCTTCAAAGATGACATAGGCCCTGAGGGAAGTTATTTTCCTCAGGGCCTCCTGTGTGGAGTTAATGTAAAAAAAAGCAACATTTAAATTGTGATCGGTGGTCTTACACTAGGGCGACACTAAGAGTATCTTCCATTCCGGAACTTGATAAATGCTACACATCATTTTAAATGAATTGATTGTGAAATAACACAAATTAAGCAAATAAAATTTATTTGCGCATGCCGGGATTCGATTCCGCGATTCGTAGGATTTCTGTTTACCGAGAACCAAACTTTACTTTTTTTTTAAATTTATTTTTTGTGTGTTGTTATGTTTCATGTTTCGTTTAGATGTCTTCATGATTAATATTCTATTGATGGGTATAACCATATATAACCATAATCCAATAAAAGTTAATTTCATTTTATTGATTTTTTTCACACCCATGCATTAGAAATAATGTATAGTACTTTTGTCCTTTCATAGTGGAAGAAAATCAGTATCTCCCGGGTGAAAGACCACCATTAAGAATTGAAACGCTTCTTGAAATGGCTCTAATGGTCTTTAGTGATTAGCCGAAGGTCGCGGGATCGAATCACGGCGTGGCAAATAAATTTTATTTGATTAATTTGTGTTATTTAACAATTTATTCATATAACAATTATATTATTTAACAATTTATTCATATCTTAGGGGCGGGGGGCGCCTGCCCCCCGCCCCTAAGCACATGGACTTGGAAGTCATCGGACTGAGCCCGCGCCCTTCGGTTTCTACCAGTGGCGTACGTATGGAGTGATAAATGACAAAATAAAATACCTAAGAGATAGTGTTTAAAACATCAATCAATAATAATAAACAGTTATTATATCACAGTGACAATTATTACAGTGTATTACGAGTATATACATTTTCGTTAGCGTTGATTACATGTTATTATTATGGTTTCTTTACAATTGTTGTTATGAACTGCAGATTTATTAAATATAGGTTTTGAGTATGTGTGAGTAAGATTAAGTTAGGTTAAGTTAGATTAAGTAGATTAAGTTAGATTAAGTTAGACTAAGGATGCTAAGTAGATTACTAAATACATAAGAGTGCAATGCTTTTGCATTACTTCTAGTAAGACTGCAATACGATTGTGTCCGCAGCAGGCATTATTATTTGTTTATTAAACAAGAGCGGCCGGTAGCTAATTCTTATTTCTGGGTTCAAATGTTGAAGCAAGAGAGTAATTATGTATATTCCGATAATCTTAAAATACATAAATATAAAAAAATATATTTAATTTAATTTATTGGGGAGCAAGAATTCCAATAATCCATAAGCTTGATAGATGCAAGACGAGTTGTTATCTAGCCTCCTACATAGTTAAGTAAATTAAAATATGTACACATAAAAAGATATTTTATTTAATTTATTGGGGGGCTAGAATTCCAACAATCCATGCGCATGATAGCTGCAAGACGAGTGGTTATCTAGCCCCCTACATAGTTATGTAAATTGAAATACGTACGTAGAAAAAGATATTTAATTTAATTTATCGGGGGGCTAGAATTCCAATAATCCATGCGCATGATAGCTGTAAGACGAGTTGTTATCTAGCATCCTAAGTTAAGTAAATTCTAATGTAAAATCCATGCTAATTTGTACAGCGCTCTTGAGGCGATTTTTCGCAAAAACAACGCTATATAAGTTATCCAAATTTATTATTATTATTATTACTGGCTTCAGAAAGTTGGCAACAGTTGAGACTCATGTGCGGTATTCCCACAAATAAATACATATTCACATATCGTTGCCCTTAGTTCTTAATTGTTCAAACGACCATTACAAAAAATATACAGGAGGAGAAGGTTTTCTTTAATTATTTCAACGAAACGTTATAATGGGTGTTTAAGATAAAGCTATTTCCGTAAAGGTAAAGGTCTCATTAGTTTTAAAAATTCTTAGTTAAGTCATTAAGTATCATTTTTTATACTGTATTTTTTATTTTAAAGTGGAGATTGAACAAAAACTAAAATGGTCGTTTGGACAATTAAGAACTAAGGCGACGATATCTTCGTATTTATTTGATAGTGTATGAATAAAGCTAAATGTATGATACTTTAAAATAAGTACATAATTTTTAATAGATAAATGCTTGTTGTGCAATGGTACAGGTACAGAATGTCCCTAGACAGCTAACAGTACCAGACATTGCTAGACAGCGGGGCATCGTGATAAAGTATTTCCCATAGACATCCAAATGGATAGACAAGCAGTTACAGATGAGGGGTAAAACCAAACTATGGAGAGCGAGGAGGGGAAAGATGACTGTCATTCGTTGAACAATCAATCTGACAGTATATAGGCATCTCGCATTACAATATCACCATTTAGTTCTTAAAAGCAAAATCTGCTTTGAATGAATAGACCTTTTTACATGGGAGCGCGAATTGCTTGCCACGTTCAAAACTTATTTGCTAAGGCCAAATGCTCGCCCCAAAAAGACTCGCGCCAATACACATATCAATATTTTCTTGCCGTGTTTAGTTAAAACACTTTTACAAATGTTTCATAATTTACTTACCCCTGTAACCAGCGACGAGCACATTGGAGTACCGCCCACATTCGCTATGTGCATATTGATATGTAGATATATTGTATAGCACAAGCTGCCGTTATTTCGTTAAATGTATGGATGTCAGCTTCTCGCTGTTCACGGCAAGAATGATGACGTCACACATTTTAGATTCAAGCGAGGCTATATCCCCTCCCCATGGAGCGAGCCGGTTCCAAGGAGGAGCTACAGCCGGCGCCATGTGGAGGGGGAAATAATACGTTTTTATCACTTAGGGCAGGTCCAGATATATTCATATGTCCGTGGTATTTCCCCTTTAAGCGAGAAATAGGTGAGTATTCACAGCTGGAGCGTGAAAAAACCTGCGACACACTGGCACTGTCACAGAGGCATAGTGGATTTAAAAGATAACGCGATGTGTATATAGGTAACGGAAATTCGTGACACATAATATTTAAGTGAAACACGGGTTTAAACAAAAATATTTCACAAAATGTTTTCTCGAACGGGATATTTATGTATTTTAACATCGTAAGAGCGTATTATGTCGACGAGTGGAAAAAATACCATTTTTTGTCGAATACACTTTCCACAAACACTTACAGCTTTTATATAATGAGATATGGTGGAAAAAAATATTCTCATCCTATCGTACTGAAGAAAGTCGTCAGAGGTGTCACAAAGTTAATCTCTTTGAGTTTGGCAGACCCTTTTCAACAGACTTTAAATTGGATGATGTTTATCGCTTTTTTTCGGTATTTGTTTTTGGGGTGTTATGCCGTGTTGCGCTACCTCCTTCTTTAGCCAACGTTTCGGACAGCGTTGCAGTGTCCATCATCAGGGCAGATCCGGTAGATGCGTAATTTTTAGTGATGAAATGTGTGCTTATTTACTTGGAAGCGATACTGTGTCACCACTAAAAGTTACACATCTACCGGATCTGCCGGATCTGCCCTGATGATGGACACTGCAACGCTGTCCGAAACGTTGGCTAAAGAAGGAGGTAGCGCAACACGGCATAACACCGCAAAAACAAATAACAAAAATACTTTTGGCCTTCAAAAATCTTAAAACGTATCCAAAAATAATGCATATTTTTATTCGTATTTTATTTTTTATTTATTTATTTAATACAAGACTGTACATTATTCATAAAATGTTTTGATTTCCCAACTACGAGGATTCCCGTTTTAGGAAAGTTAAAAATATACAAAGTATTTTTCTTTCAATTATTTTAGTAAATAATTATAATATCTTAAAAATCTCGAATAACAGTGCTGACAAAAAGAAAATTTCACGACCTTTTCTGTCCGGAATTCCCAGGTCTGCACAAGTATCGCCATTTCCGTCGGGTTCGAAATTCCAACTTATTTTATTCACAAAAATATATGATTTAGTATAGGGTAAATCAAATTTAATCAACTTCACTTGTTATATTCCAAGAAGATCTTATTACACGAGGCTAAAATAATTTAATAAGATGAAGGTATCAACGTTCTGCTGTAAATTTAATTAATCAAATAAGATAATAATTACGTTGGGAAATAATAAATTTGTTAAGATCTTTATTAACGTACAAATATGGGTAATTATTATGTAATTTGGCAGAGATTATGACAGAACCGCGATAATAAAGCCAAGATTTATGACTAATTAGAAAATGACAAAGTACGCTCTAGTGACTTTATGGTAATAGTATCTATAATGTCCTATATTCAGCAGTCGGCAATTAATTTTGGTGGCGGGACGTATGAATATGTCAATTTTTTGGGGGGCCACACGACCGTCGTCATCACTCGTGCGCATGCAAGCCTGTTCAGTGAGTGCGCTTGTGACTGCCCGTCTGATCGTATAGCGCAGTGGTTAGCAACATTATCTGAAGTATATATTTTTTCAACGCATAAACAAATAAGACGATAAGACGGAAAAACGCCGCAGGCGTAAAAAAAAAGGTGAATATTACATGTTTTGAAATATCACTTGTTGGTAGCATGGTATCTAGTTATTATTATGGTGTATAAGGGGTGGTTAGGCATTACAATATGTTTATTTTGTTTGTTCGAAAATTTAATAAAACATATTTATATCACAAGAATGGTAGTAAGGTACTCTTTGGATTTAACAGAGATACCTGAAATGTTTTGAAAATAGTATAACTGGTACATTTTAAGATTTTCACAGCCAAAAGCATTTTCGTTATTTGTTTTTGGGGTGTTATGCCGTGTTGCGCTACCTCCTTCTTTAGCCAACGTTTCGGACACACATCTACCGGATCTGCCGGATCTGCCCTGATGATGGTATATAACAAATGATGAAAGGTGAATAACTGTCACCTGTTGTTTTGGAAAATTTTGCTGTTTTATTTTTTCTTTGTGAAACCTAACTAGTTGTGTGTGGTTGAAAACTAACTACTTGTGCATATTTCAAAGTCACAAAAGAATTACTGATCTGGAATTTAAGTGGTCAAATTTACGGAGGCCTCCCCGAGCTACAAAAAAACTGCATACAAAGTTGGTGAATCTGTTTTTTTCCCTGGAGTTTTCGATTGCCATTCTTTGTGATATATATTTGTCCGCGCAAGTAGATTTTCATAATCATATCTTTGGGTATTAAGCCCAGAGGGTCTGGGTTTATTTACACATCTCAGGCTCGCATATTATAATTCAAGGTGGGTTGGTGGTTCAATCCTCTAAGTACTAGTTTTCACCTCCAACATTACAGAAGCCACATTTTCTACTTACAATGATGGGAGTGGGTGGAATTTTAACAATCTGAAGTTATTTGTATATATATTATATATTAATATGGAAGCACACTGGGAAAAAGTGCCGCAGGCGAAATGTCTTGTTAAAAGATCGTTACATGTTTTAAAATTTTGCGACAAATCAGTTAGTAGCGTTGTAGTAATTGAATCACTCGGGAGTTGCGGTTTCTTAAAAAACTACATTTATATTTTGTTCACAAGAACTATGTATGAAAAAAAATTGATTGTGACCGATGATGCGCCAAGTATAGTGAGAAGGATTGATTGTCAGTTCAGAGACTCTCCCTTCCGGCTCTGCAAGCCAGAAGGGAGCACTTCGCGGGCCAGATCTGGCCCGCGGGCCGCCAATTGCCGATCGCTGTCTTACAACGTAGAAGTACTCGAATGTTAATGGCTTATTGAAATAAGGCAATATTTTAATACATTAATTAATTTCGCATTGATAACTAACTAATTAATTAACTAACCTTCACGCCGTTTCCCCGCAGGGAATGGCAGAGAGAACGGACCGCCAAACAATTCGGTCTTCATATGTCCGTTATTCCTGGACTGACTATGACTGATGATTACTAAACGTCCGTTATACATTTTACCCTCCTAGAACTTCCTCTCGTTTCATTCATAAAAATACCCTAAAAATACATACAGCATCCCAAAAGATGACATAGGCCTAGTGGGGAATTATTTTCTTCAGGGTTTTCTGGGTGAAGCTAAAAAAAGGAAAAAAATCAGGCTGTGCAATTCACACAGATTGAGGTGAAACTTTCAGAAAACCAAGGAGTGGAGAGGCTACGAAGTACCGCACAAAGAGGAGACCGATTATACTCATTCTCTCGCAGGCTCAATCCTATAGATGTATATGTTTGTCTCTTTTTAGTGTCGCTATTTTTCGTTTCATCGAGTTTCAAATCACAACGGTGCTAAAGAAGTTTTCATTTAAAAAAATAGTTTTGTAAGGAATCTTGGACGCCAAACTGCGACTATATAGTCGTAGTATGTCAATCTGAAGGCAGGTCCAGAGCTCAAACATTTGTCGCGATTTGCTGTGAAAGTCCATCAAACATCACATCAACATTTTTTGTTTTCCGTCTCCTCCGTTTGTTAAAACACTAAACATGGTTGAAAGATTGCTGCTAAGTTCGCGCGATCACACACAATTTGGCTTGTGGTCTGCGATAAGGACGTGTCGACGCTTAAGCAGTGAACACTTGACGTTTGACGTTTTTGGCGTTTATATCAATGTTAAAATGCGTTCTGATGAAAAAGAGATGCATCAGGGAGAAAACACAGATATATTAATAGATATTTATTTATCAGGAAAGATTTCCGACTAATATCGATTATTGCACGACCTGAATTTACTATTAAGAATTTAAAGTGCGTAAATATTTATGTCAATAACAGAATAATTATAAATTATATTATAATTTTATTATGAAATTTTTTTATTATTACATTATAAAGGGTCCGCCAAATAACTTTTTTTTTTTGAAAATGCTATAAAAAAAAAACTACTGAATATTTTCTCAAATTTCTTTTTTTATTTGAAAATACAATCCTTCCGGTTAATAATGGAAAATAATTTCATTCAAATGGCTGCCTCGGCTGGCCATGCAGTAGCCTACACGATCGGTCCAATTTTTAAGCACATTATCGATTGTGTGCAGCTGTATTTCACCAATTTCGCCACTCCTTGCTCATTTTCGAAGAAAAATGGCCCAATTATGCCTCTGGACCAAAATCCGCACCAAACAGTGACTCGTTTTGGGTATATCGGCTTTTCAATGTATGCGTGCGGGTTTTCTGTGCCCCAAATGCGACAATTTTGCTTGTTTACATACCCGCCAAGATCAAAATGAGCTTCATCTGAAAAGATGATTTTTTTGGCAAAATCGGCATCTTCTGTAAGTCGATCGCAGGCCCACTCAGCGAAGCGAAAACGCATTGGATGGTCAGTTGGCTTCAACTTAAAAATTGGACCGATCGTGTAGGCTACTGCATGGCCAGCCGAGGCAGCCATTTGAATGAAATTATTTTCCATTATTAACCGGAAGGATTGTATTTTCAAATAAAAAAAGAAATTTGAGAAAATATTCAGTAGTTTTTTTTTTATAGCATTTTCAAAAAAAAAGAAGTTATTTGGCGGACCCTTTATTTAGGTATAATAATATTTTAAACTCGTGATTATGCCCGCTCGTTGCACTAACTAACTAACTAACTAACCATCACGCCATTTCCCCGCAGGGGTAGGCAGAGAGGACGGACCGCCAAACAATTCGATTTTGGCAGACATTTCTTGCCTCGTTCACATTCATACATCGTCTCATACATGCTCTTCTATTATTCCGACTCTTCACATGGCCCGACTCAAGTATCTGATTCACTTGGTCGTGCCATGTCTTCCTCGGGCGTCCCCGACTTCAAAGGCCGTTTCGTTAATTCTCCATATACGACCGCATTGCGCGGCATCTGTCAACAAATGAATTATTCCCCCCGCCATCCGGCCCCCGCCTGCCTTCCCGCTGGAGGCATCTACTAATATCTACAGGAATTCCAAAAACTGAAAAAATCGAACTAATATCTATGAGAACCAAAGTGTTGATGAATATCTACAGCACTGGCAGAGGTTGGATTTGCAATTGTGTATAGCATATTGGAATAACGTAATATTGCGTATGCAGTTTAAAAAACTTAATTTATGTAAGTATGTAATATCGTACTATTGGACACATTTAGCTGATAAGTCCAACTTATGCACTGTAGATATTAGTTCAACCTAAGCTCTGTAGATATTAATCAACACTCTGAAGTTCGTAGATATTAGTTCAACATATGAGCTGTAGATATTCGTCAGACATACAGGCTGTAGATATTAGTATCTGGAGTCTTCCCGCTTCAGTCGGGATGGAATGTTTAAGTTACGTTCAGACATCTAATATAACCGCGAGCAGGTATCTGTTGAACTGCGAGCGCTTATGTTTCGTGCCGTTCACACGGCGCAGATAAAATATTTCTTCCTATGGTAGGAGAGGGGGTCAGTTGAATTAGCGAGCGGCCACGGGGTGCGCATTTTTTGTACTGAATCTATGAACTTGACATCCGTCACCCACCGGTCTTGGCAGCTCCGTAATTAAAATGACCCCCTCTATTGTTTTCGTCGGAGTGGGGGGCGCTTAACTATTGGCATATCGCCTCAGGAGCGGTTACGGCGTAAGACGTGCATTGTCTATGGTTGATGTGCGCATAAAGCGCTCAGTTGTGAACGGTCTGAAGGGATTGTATGGAGAGCGATATGTGGCGTGCTATGATCTTTTATATTTATATGCTCAATGTGAACGAGCTCTTAGGAAATGTTTTCCGTCGATCATGGGAAGCTCGAAACACAACAAAAGTTGACAATATTTATGATGTTGATGACGAACATTGAATGTTGTTATGGGACTGTCAAGGCAAATGACGAAGCTATGGACCCGACTTGAGGTAGACGTAGACATGAGTACCGTCCATCAACTCAACTTAAAAAGAAGAAATATTCGTTCGGATGAGTTACATTACTATCCAATAAGTTTCTAAAATCAACTCTTGTAAAATAACAGTAAACGCATAACGAACACACAAGTATTTTGCATGTCTTATTATTTTCGTTTCAACTATAAAATAAGCGTAACTTCAAATAAAAATTATGAAAGCACGTTTTAGCTATACCCCTTTGTAGGGCATTATATGAAACATTAAGCCTTGAGTGGAAATAAAATCGTGGAGAGATAAACCCGGCTTTACCCGTAGAGTTCGGCATTAGCTCAAAAGGACCGCGCTACTATTATTAGAGGCTGTGTCGAATTCTAGTTGAAGTCTTGTTGCAGTTTCTGTAAAATTTCCATGCACCGGTCCAACGCTAATCCGATAATGTGCAGCCACCGAACAAATAATACCTAGAAATTTGATTCACACCGATTTGAAAGAGTTTTATTGCAAGATTGATGAAATTTCGCACACTTGTAACGAATGAAATTTTGACCATAAGGTCTAAGTTTACATGGGATTTCGAAAAACTTGGTGGCTTCAGGTAGTCTATCTATCCATCTGATATCTTTACATTGTATAAAATGAAGTCGCTCCCGCTGTATGTGCGCTTAGATCTTTTAAACTACGCAACGGAGTTTCATGTGGTTTTCACCAATAGATAGAATAATGCATGAGGGAGGTTTTTAGGCATATATTTTGTCAAGGTTTTGTGTAAATTGGTTGAAATATATAAATAAAGGGAGCGGGCTGGCAAGTGGGCAGTGGGCAGCGTGCTGGCAAGCGGGCGGTGTGGATTTGATTTAACAGATGGCGTTGGTTATAAAGGTTGGGTAATGGCGTGGCGTTGTGTGTCGTAATAATAAGAATAGTGTTTGTGGCGGGCGGGCGACCGCGTGGCAGACACCGGGCGGGCGGGATGGATTTGATTTGTATATGAATCTACAGTTTTATTCCGGGATCGATAAAATTTTGCAAACTCGACCTTCAAAACAAGATGAAGGTCACCATTTATAAGATATTTAGAAAAATCACCCATCCCTTTCTCGACACCTCAAAACAGAATTTTATTTCTAAAATTTTGCACACTTCCAAATTGCTGTGAACATCTTTTTATATTTTTTTGGTTATGCGATACCTCACAAGAGTCTTAACTGCACCCGTCTGGAGCCAGTGAGACTATAGCATCCCCAATTGGGGTATGTTTTGAGGCTGAAGGTAAGTGGGGAGGGGAAGAAGTTAGGGAAGAATATGGGGAAGAGAAAGGTTAGGAAGTACCTATCCATTCAGATCTACTCACCAAACACGGCTAATGCTATTTCAAGCAACGTTTCTATTCGGAATGGTGGTCTTACACCAGGCTATACTGAGAATATCTTCCACTCTGGAAAGTGCCGCAAATATACGTTATATTTTTAAATGATTATTATGAAAACACGAATCAATGAAATACAAATTTGTCTGCGCAAGCCGGGAATTGAACGTGCGTCCTTCGGATCGCTAATCGAGAGCCTTTCACCTCAACCTGATCAATCTGATTTCGAAAAACCCTGAGTAAAGCCCAGGCAATGCCGGGGACTACTAATCACAATAAAAAAGAATAATGATGTTTGAAAACGTTTGATCATTTTTTACCAAATTGTGTGTAGTTCACACGCAGTAGAAGTGAAACCTTCAGAAAACTAAAATAGAAAGAGGAGATCGATAGGCTACGAATCACCGCACAAAGAGGAGACCGATTATTAAATAAATAGATGTATGTGTTTCTCTCTTTTTAGTGTCACTTTTTCGTTTCATCAAGTTTCAAATCACAGAGGTGCTAAAGAAGTTTTCAGTTAAAAAAATGCTTTCTTCGGGCTCACGGACAAGCTCACAATGCATCTCTATCCGTTCATCTGTTCAGTGTTTTGTTAACGATCGCAGTGGCATGTAATTAGGATTCCGGCTGCATATTCATGCAGTCCCGGCCAAGTCACCACTCAAGCGGAGGTTAAAGCTGCGATGAAGTTACCGTTCTAGAAATCTGTGCAGGTAATACTACCTACTCTTAGTAACTACCTATCGCAGGTGCCTGAGAATTGCAAGTGGTTTTAATTACACCAGCTTGCGCAAACTATCTTATAACAGACCAACATGTTAGATTAATATGGCGCCAGCCTAAATATCGGATCTACGTGTCAAAAAACTTAAGCGAGAGACAGCTTACTCTAAGGTCAGCAGATCTAGATGTTACTAATCGTTTAATCGAACTTTCTAGGTCAAATCGAGCTGTTTACTATGATCGCTCTTTTCGTGTAACTGCGGCCCTCTCATTTGGAATAAACTTCCCTCAGCTCTTACTAATATCCAGAATTTGACTGAATTTAAACGGGCTTTAAAAACAAATTTATTTAAAAAATCATATCATTCATGAATCCTAACATCTTTTCAATATACGTCATAAGCCATGTTCTCAAGTTTCCGGTAATTGTTTGGTTTCGGTTTCCTCCTAATTGTATTTTTATGTTTAATGTCTGAATTTAATGTCGAGTTTATTGTCAGAAGTTAGTTTATTATATTTTAGTTTAAATTGTTTTGTCCTGAGCTACAATAACACCGTTATTGTCTATTAATTGTCCTGTGTGTGCTGTAACAGCACTGTTTTTGTTAATCTTTTGTTCTCCTGTCATTGTTTTGTAAATACTGAATATTCTTTATTTCATATTACTTTATCAATATTTTGAAATGGACTCGTAAGGAGCACTGTAGGATAATTTTTTAAATCTATATTAATAAAAATGAATCGCTGAAATGTATGTACGCGCATAACTTACGAACGACTGCACCAAATTGGATAATTCTTTTTTTGTTGTGTTTGTTATTGTAAGGACAAGGTTTGTAAGAAAGAAAATTAAAAAAAAATTAATCGTTTTTTTTTTTTTTTTAATATGAAAATTAGGCGCGTGGATGAGACAGAAAACTGTGAGAGGTCTTCAATATATTGACAAAAGGTTTGTATTAAAGAAAAAAAATTATAAATCAAACTGAATTTTATTTTAATCTCATTTAAGTTTATTTTTTAATCTCATAAAATATGAAAAGTGAATGAGATAGAAGAGTGCGAAAGAAAGGTAGGCATTACCATACCCCTTAATATTTTGCCGAGGAGAGGATGAATATCATTTTTTGATCAAGGCGAATAATTCAACAACTGGAATTTTTTTCGTGCATTAGCTCCACACAGGAGACACTGAGGAAAATAATTGCCCACAGGGCCTATGTCATCTTTGGGGATGCTGTGTGGAGGTTCTTTTAATGGAAAGGAAGGAGAGGAAGACGTGGAAAGGATAAAGGTATGAGGGATGGGTAGGAATCTGGGGTCCAGTGTACCCAGGAGTTTTAGACGTATGAATCCATCCCTCCAACTGCGGTGCAAGGCGATGGGTTGAGAGAGTCCAGCTGGAAAGGTCAAAAGGCCTCCCTCAACCAGTCTCTCTCGATCCGGCCTGCCACGCAGCAGGTGGGCAGATGCATCCGACGCCAAGACCTGGACAAACCTCACCCCATGAACCCAGGCACCCCTATTAAGTCACCAAACGTAACGAATCACTTGGGGTGACCTATGGCAGAAGTGTTGGTTATCCAATAAATGGTTCCCAGGGTGGCAGGAATGATGATACAGAGCAGGAACCCTTCACACAGAAGAAGAAGTAGTGCACAATTCAAAGACAACTACTTATACGAAGTGGTCGACCAATTCGCCTGCCTGGGCTCCAGTCTGACAGAGAATAATGAGGATCCAGCAGAAATCAGAAGGAGAATCACAGCAGCCAACAAAACATACTTCTCTTTGCTGCCAGTGTTTAAGTCACGTAGTGTCCACAGAAAAACCAAAATAACCATATATAAGACCATTGTTAGAACTGTATTGGCATATGGATGTGAGGCGCTGACACTGACGGTAAAGATGGCTGAAATGCTGGATACTTTTGAAAGAAAAGTGCTGAGAAGAATATGTGGACCCGTGAAAGAGGGTGAACAGTGGCGCATCCGGCACAATACAGAATTGTATGATATATATAAGGCACCTAGCATCTCAACACATATGAGACTCCTCAGGCTGAGATGGGCTGGACATGTACAGAGAATGCCGGATACACGCGTCCCAAAAAGAATTTTGACTGGACACCCAGGTGGAAAGAGAAAAGTGGGAAGACCCAGACTGAGGTGGGAAGACGAAGTAAGAGGGGATGCAGCACAGCTTCTCCAGGTACCAAATTGGAAGTCAGCCGCTGAGGACAGGAGGAGTTGGAGGCGACTGTTGCAGGAGGCCAAAGCTCGATATGGGCTGTAGCGCCATCGAAGAAGAAGAAGGGTGGCGGTACCCATACCCGCATCCCAAATTGTGAATCATTGGTATGTATCAATGCAAAAATTTAAAAAAGGTGTTTAAGTTGTGGCCACAGCTGTTTATGGAATAACAGACAGCAAAAGTGTTATCAGTGTTTATGTAGAGTTGTTGCCATGAAAGCAGAAGGTCCTGCGTTGCAGTCCCAGAGGTGTCAATATCCTTTTCTGATTTTTCTGTCTTCAGATTTTCGATTAAGTTTCGCTGATATTGTCTTCATTTAATTAAATATTACAATTTGAGATTTTACTCATAAAGTTAAAAATTTAACATTCCTCCTAGACTTGCAGAAAAATAGATGTCGCGTATTAAAAATAAAATGGTTAAAAATTAATCGAAACACTATCTAGCATTTAATTCGGGTTTGAATCGTGCAATCATATTTAAAGAAAGCAGCCAAAAATATGTGCGTTAAGAAAATGAAGATAATGTTGGTAGTTCTTAGTCGAAGTATGGTACAGTTAATAGTAACCGAATTGGATATAGGCACTTTTGCTCAGTTGGTAGAGTTGTTGCCATGAAAGCAGAAGGTCCTGGGTTCGATTCTCAGAGGTGTCAATATCTTTATTTGATTTTCCTGTCTTCAGATTTTCAATTGAATTTCGCTAATATTGTCTTAATTTAATTTAAAAAAATGACGAATGTTTTTGCTTGCGTTTGTTATTAGTTAATATTCGTGGACCAACTTCATTCGAATTTCTACGAATGATCAATGGTAAATTGTGCGCAACATATCGAGAAGCCTGTGTGGTACAAAAGTACCACCAAGTGCCAGTTATACCCCGATCAACAGCTGCTGATGAAATTAATGCTTGCTCGAAGGTATCAAATTTATGGAGATACGTGAAACTTCTCAAGTTAACAATGAATATGCGAGTGGCGTTACAAAATGACATATCGGCGGAAGCGTTTGCAAATGCATTAGTAGACATTGGCAATGGGAAAAATCCTTGACACTTCTACTGGCCTCATTTCGTTTCCACCGATTCGAGTCAATTCACAAAATCAAAGGAAGAATTAATATCGAAAGTGTTCCCAAATATTGGTGTGAATTATAAAAACCAGGCTTAGTTGAACGAACGAACCATTTTAGCAGCGAAAAATAAGGACTTAGAAGATTTAAATATAAAAAATCAGAGTCAAGACAAATTCATTCATTTAAGTCGATCGATTCCATTATCGATCCAAATGAAGAAGTCAAATCTCCTACTGAATTCCTAAATTTATTGGATATGCCAGGATTACCACCACACAATTTGAAACTCAAGTGTGGCTTTGTGATAATTATGCTATGCATCTGAATCAGCCAAAATTGTAAAACGGAACAAGACTGTCTGTTAAAAAATTATTAAAAATTTTATTGAAGCTACTGTAATCATAGGAAAATTCAAAGGCGAATATATGCTTAGTCCAAGAATACCACTAATTCCAACTGAATTTCCTTTTGAATTTAAAATTCAAGAGAAGGAAGAACGAAAAA